>JAZHEH010002317.1:6580000-7180000 GCA_036589455.1 Ateles fusciceps | reverse complement strand
GTAAGAACACTATCACCTGATAGTGAGATAGTAGGCACTCACTCACTATCAGGTGAACAGCATAGAAGTAATCACCCCGTGGTTCAATTACCCCCCACCAGATCCCCTCCCACAACACATGGGAATTATGGGAACTATAGTTCAAGATGAGATTTGGGTGAGGATCTGCCAAACCATATCAGGAACTATGAGTAATAAACTATATTTTTAATGGCAATAGTCTTCTGATCCATTGGCCTTACCACATATGAATAAACCCAAAGTCCCAGGTACATTCTAGAACAGTATATCTTACCACACTTTTTAAAAATAGATTTTTAAAGAATATTAAGGAAATGATAGATTCAGTACATTCAGAGAGCGGTCCCAACCCCTGGGCCACGGACCAGTACCATGGCCCGTTAGGAACCAGGCCGCACAGCAGGAGGTGAGCAACAGGGGAGCAAGTTCAGCTTCTTCTGTATTTACAGCCACTCCCCATCACTCACATTACCACCTGAGCTCTGCCTTCTGTCAGATCAGTGGCAGCCTTAGACTCTCATAGGAGCTTGAACCATATTGTGAACTGCACATGCAAGGGATCGAGGTTGTGTTCTCCTTACGAGAATATAATTCTGATGATCTGTCACTGTCTCCCATCATCCCCAGATGGGACCATCTAGTTGCAGGAAAACAAGCTCAGGGCTCCAACTGATTCTACATTATGGTGAGCTGTATAATTATTTCATTATATATTACAATGCAATAATAATAGAAATAAAGTACACAATAAATGTGATGTGCTTGAACCATCCCAAAACCGTCCCTCCTAATCTGGTCCATGGAAAAATTGTCTTTCATGAAACCTGTCGCTGGTGCCAAAACCTGCTGCAATATAGTACATCTGTGCAGCAGTAGTTTTGCATGGTGGCTAAGAGCATAGACTCGAGTTAAATTTCCTGTATCTAAATCCTGGCTTCATCACTTACTAGCTTTGTGCTGTTGGACAAGTTACTTCTCCACTGTGCCTTAGTTTTTCTTATGTAAAGTGGGGATAATAACAAAATGCATCTCTTAAAGCTTTATAAGAATTAAATGCTTCAAGCAAGGAAAGTGCTTAGGACAATGCCAAGTATACAGTAAGCACTCTATAAATGTAACTCCTCTTGTTATGAAATCTGCAGCCATTACAAAAGTGAGGTGGCAGGTCATGGTGGCACACACCTGTAGTCCTAGCTACTCAGGAGGCTGAGGCAGGAGGATCACTTGAGCCCAGGACTTTGAGGCTGCAGTGAGCCATTGATTGTGCCTGTGAATAACACTGCACTCCAGCCTCGGCAGCATAGCCAGATCCTGTCTCTTTTCAGAAATTTTTTTTAACTTAAAAAAATTTTTTAATTAAAATTTAAAAATGAGGTAGGTCTATGTGGAAAAAAAGTATTAATTGTTTCTACTTTTAAAGAAGAGAGATGTAAGTACTTTTTCTATAGTTGCAATTGTAAAAAAATTATAATAATTATAACAAAATATACCCCCAAGAAGTACACAAGAAACTCTCAACAGGTTATTTGAGGGGAAACGAACTAACGATGTAGAAGAAGGTGTGAGGGAGACTTTTGTTTTTGGTTCTATACCCCCTCCCATACTGCTTGAAGTTTTTAACCGTGTTCATTCATACTTTAAAATACATACATTTAATTTTTTGAAAGGCCATAGGAATAGTCTGTTGCTCTTTATTGCCACCTAGGGGATGCTAGGAGCATTGCCTGCCATGATCACAGTCATTGCTGTTAACACTATTGACTATTTAATTGATTAGCATGTTACACCAAGCAAGTCATGGCCTCCAACTTTCAGATCTTTATTGAGTTTTGTAACAATAAGAAACATAGTTAAGAAACTGATGCTCTTCTGAAAAAAAGAAAGAAAAAAAAACATGGATTCGTAGTTAGAACTTTTTTTTTTTCATTTTTATTTTTTAAAACATAATAAAGATGGGGTCTCTCCATGTTGCTCAGGCTGGTCTCAAACTCCTGGACTGAAGCAATCCTCTCATCTCGGCCTCCCAAGGTTCTGGGAGCACTGCATCCAGCCTAGAAAATTCAATAGATGTAAAAATAATTGAACACCTAGTTTAATGTCCCTCTCTGCATGACCATTCCAGTTTTATGCTTATAATCTAGATCAGCCTGATCCATTGGCTAGCCCAAAATTATTTCATCCCTCACTCAATGATCTGTCCACGGTGCCTAAAATTTTGACATCTGCTTGCCTGCGTCCGAATGCTGGTTTCGTGACTTTCTAGTTGTGTGACCTTGAGCAAGCCCCTTCATCTCTCTGAGCCTCATTTGCTTCTGCAAAAAGCAAATGATAATAATAGTAGATCCCTCAAAGGACTGTTGGTGGCATTGATGAGTTCATACATCAAACACAATGCCAGGCACATAATAAGGGCTTGATAAATAACTTTCACTTTAACACCTGCAATTTTCAAATCTCAACTTGATTGTCACTTCCTTCGGCAAGCCTCCTCTGACCTCAGGACTTGGTGACATCCTTCTCTCTAAGTCATTCTCCTTCTTAGCATTTGTCACAGATGACTGTTGGATGATTGTTCATTTAATGTCTGTCTTTTCTACTAGATTGTAAGCACTCAGGACAGAGCCTGGTTTGATTTTGCCCACAATTCTCTCCCCCAGCATCTACCACAGTGCCCGGCAGATAAAAGTTTTTGCCATAAAAATTTGAGAAAGAAATGAATTAAAATGCAGTTAGAAAACTGAAGACCTCTGAAAAAATAAATGTTAACCAGAACAAGTGCCATGAACTAGCTAGGCTCTGATGGACCAGATTACATGAGTCATGAGACACTTACAGAGAAGGACAGGTGGGGAGAAGTTTATCTTGTAAGACAGCTGCAGAAAATAAATTGGAAAAAAGATAAACTGTATACCTCTACCTTTTGTTCAGGGACCAACCCTATTTTCTGTAATTGAGGTAAAATTCATATAACATAAATATTCATTTTAAAGTAGATATTTTAAAATGAACAATTCAGTGGCATTTAGTACATTCACAGTGTTGTCCAACCACCGTCTATGCCAAGTCTTAAAACATTTTTATCATCCCAAAAGAAAGCCCTCATTCCCTCTTCCCCCAAATTATGAACTATGACCACTAACTTTTTATATAATTCAGCAAGCCATTGTCCCTCCTCATCTGTAACCTATGTGGTTGAACTAGGATTTTCATGCAAGTAGTTTATCTTGGGAGGTGTTTCTGATTATTTATTTGGAAGATGCCCCTAAAAAGAGATAAAGGAAAGGAAAAAGACAATCAATGAATTCCTTGATCCAGTTACTCCTCTGGACATCTAAGGTTCATTTCCACTAGGGATCTCTGAGACACTGTAGGGAATACATCTTAGTGATATGAGAGCTAAAAAGAAATTGTTTAGGCTGTTAGTAAGGGTAAGAGAGTCCTCGGTAAGGATTTTCTTTTAATAAAAAGCAGCCCCCAAATCATTATCTTTTTAACAAAAGGCAGCCTGAAAAATCAAGCTGCAAGCATAGATAAGCAAGCTGGAAGCTTGCATAGGTAAATACCAGCAGCTGTGCCCACAGAAAAGAGATACCTCGAAACTAGGTATGTTCAACATGGAGGTTCCCTCTTCCCTTTTCTTTGTTGCCAGGTGTGCAGATAACAGAGCCCTAGCCAGGTAAAGTTCTATTTGCATAATAAAAGATTAGGGTGGGATGGCCAGCCTCTTCACAAGCTATGTAAATGGCACACCTGGTCCAACCAACCCACTATGCCCTATGTAAATCATACACCTTCTCCTCAAGCCCATCTATAAAATCAACTGCATCTCACCCCAAACCCAGGAAACCCACTCAGGACCCCTTCCCCTGCACAAGGAAACTCTCTTCTTTCTTTCATCTGTTAAACTTTCCATTCTTAAACCCACTCCTTGTGTGTCCATGTCTTCAATTTTTTTAGCATGAGACATTGAACCTTGGGTATTACCCCAGAAAAATGACACCGCCTCATTAGAGTTAGCACATCCAAGGGCCAAGGGAGCTGGCTGCTCCGTCATTGGCTGAGGGCTTCTCTCAGGGTGTCCACTCTGGTGCCCTTGGGTTCCCCCTTGTGTCAACCAAGCTTTCTCCAGAAGCCCTTCAGAATTGCACCTGCTCACAGTTAGGAAGTTTGGGACATGCACAGAGGGCACTGTGGGGGGGGGGGTATGATGGTCCCAACAGCATATGTTAAAGTGATGATGAAACTTTGATCTTCAAATCCTTGGGAGTTTACATTTTAAAGAGATAAGACAGGGACAGAGTTCCTCTCACTGTTTTCACCTCCATTGGATCTTTGCCCAGATACTGCTTTAGTTTCTCAGTTGTCCTCTAGAAAAGTGGTAGAAAGTGTACATCCTTTTCTTCTCCATTCCTTCAATGCTCTTAAAAGAGGATAGAGAGGCCAGGTGCAGTGGCTCACCCCTGTAATCTCAGCATTTTGGGAGGCTGAGGAGGGTGAATCACCTGAGGTCAGGAGTTCCAGACCAGCCTGGCCAACATGCTGAAACCCCATCTCTACTAAAAATACCAAAATTAGCCAGGTGTGGTGGTAATCCCAGCTGTAATCCCAGCTACTTGGGAGGCTGAGGCAGGAGAATCACTTGAACCTGGGAGGCGGAGGTCAGAGTGAGCTGAGATCATGCCATTACACTCCAGCCTGAGTGACAAGAGTGAAACTCCGTCTCAAAAAAAAAAAGGATAGACTTGAAGTGAACTTTATTTAAAAAAAATGTGTTGGGCACTTCTCCCTTCCAGGTCTCAGCTTACCCTGTGAGTGAAGCTATTTCTTAAAAAAAAAAAAAATTTTTTTTTAAATAAAATATACAGGAAACTACACACACACACACACACACACACACACACACACAATGTATGCCTTAGTGAGTTACTACGAGGCAAACACTTTAATAACCACCAACCCAGGTCAAGAAACAGAATTTTCTCAGACAAACTGAAAGTCACAAAACGAGGTTTTTTGCTGATTAAGGTCTCTTCCCCAAAAGTCTGCACTTCTAAAATTTGCAAGTCTGTTTTTGTTGTTGTTGTTGTGTTTTGCTTTGTTTTCCTTTTTGTTTTTTTTGAGATGGAGTCTCGCTCTGTCACCAGGCTGGAGTGCAGTGACACTATCTCAGCTTACTGCAACCTCTGCCTCCTGGGTTCAAGCGATTCTCCTGCCTCAGTCTCCCAAGTAGCTGGAACCTCAGGCATGTGCCACCATGCCCAGCTAATTTATTTATTTGTAGTAGAGACAGGGCTTCACTATGTTGGCTAGGCTGGTCTCAATCTCTTGACCTCATGATCCACCCTCCTCGGCCTCCCAAAGTGCTGGGATTGCAAGCATGAGCCACCGTGCCTGCTGCAAGTTTGTATTTTTACGATCAGCTGAATTCTAAGACTCAGCTCAATGCCTAAATCTATGATAATTATAAGATTTATAATAGCAACCATCACATGAATTGAATAACATTACTCCCATAATTAAACCCTCCCATGAAGTCTCACTGACATGGAATAAAATCCAGAATGCGCGTTGTAACCAAGACCCAACAGGATCAAGCCTTTCCTCCTGCTTCCCAGTATATGCCAACCATCATATCAATTTTCTTTATGTTTCTCTAGCATACAAAGCTCACCTCCACCTCAGGGGCCTTGCACTTGCATTTCTTCTGTGCCTGAAATACTCCTCCCAAACTTCTATCTAGTCTTACTTCTTAATGAGGTCTCAGCTCAGTTGTTACCTCCTCAGGGAAGCGCTCCATGACCACCTCAGCCAAAGTAGTAACTCTCACTCTCTCACATAACTCCATTTTTGTTTCCTACATTGTAGTAACCACTCTGTGAAATTATCCAGCTTATTTATTTGTTTGTATATATCTGCCTCACACACGGAGCCCTTTAACTTTGCAAAAGGACAGACATTATCTATCCTGTTTCTCCTTTATTCGCAGCATCCAAAATGATGCTTGGCATATACTGGCTCTCTATAAATATTTCTGGACCAAATGCTGTAGAATGAACTTCTTTTACTTCTATGTTGATGACTGTCCGTCACAAAGATATTTGCATCTCAGTGAGGAGAGAATACGAGAATGTCTGGCAAGAGAAGATGGACAAGTCTCTCAAACATTGGCAGTGTTAGACTGGGCACATTGGCTCAAGCCTGTAAACTCAGCACTTTGGGAGGCCAAGGCGGGTGGATCAATCATGAGGTCAGGAGTTCGAGACCAGCCTGGCCAACATGGTGAAACCCCATCTCTATAAAAATACAAAAATTAGCTGGACGTGTTGGCACGCACCTGTAATCCCAGCTACTCAGGAGGCTGAGGCAGGAGAATTGTTTGAACCCGGGAGGCGGAGGTTGCAGTGAACTGAGATTGCACCATTAGACTCCACCCCGGGTGACAGGGCAAGACTTCGTCTCAAAAAAAAAACAAACAAAACAAAACAAACAAAACAAATTGGCGTGTTATTTACATTGGCTGGGCAAAATTCAGAAGGCCTGGTGGAAATCTGGTTAAGCCCTAAAAGTAAGCCTGTAATTCTATCCTCGCAGCCTCCACGTTTTAGTCTGTCTTAGCACAGACTGCTATAACAAATCATCAGCTGGGTAGCTTAAACAACAGAACTTTATTTCTCACAGGTCTGAAAGCTGGAAGTCTAATATCAGTGATAAAAATTGGATATTTTATCCCCCTAAACCTCATGTTGAAATGTAATCCCATGTTGGAGGTGGGGCCTTCCACACAGTGGAAGATGACTGCCTCATGGGGGTGGACTTCTCATGAATAGTTTAGCGCTGTCCTCTTGGTGCTGCCCTCACAAGATCTGGTCATTTAAAAGCGTGTGGGACCTCCTCCCACTTATTTTCTTGCTCCCCACTCTTGCCATGTGATACATCGGCTCCCCCTTGGCTTCCTGAGGCCTCACAGGATGCCAAGCAGATACTCAGAGCCATGCTTCCTGTACAGCCTGCAGAACCAAAAGCCAAGAAAACCTCTTTCCTTTATCACTTACACAACCTGAAATATTTCTTTAAAGCAATACATATAGCATTGAGAATGGCCTGATACCATCAGTGGGGCAGCATGGCTGATGTGGAGTGAGGGCTCTTTCCCTGATTTGCAGGTGGCCACCTTCTTGCTTTGTCATCACATGGCCCTTCCATTGAGCACATGCATGAACAGAGAGCATGTGAGCAAGCTCTCCAGCGTCTCTTCCTGTAAGCACACTGATCTCATCATGGGGGGGGCCCCACCCTCATGAGCTCATCTAGTCCCAATTACCCCTTAAAGGCCCCACCTTCAAACATTATCAAATTGGGAGTGGGAGTGGCAATGTATGAATTTTGGTGGGGGATACAATTTAGTCCACAGCATAGTCCAAATGTGAAATTTCTTCCTCCAGCTACCGATGTTTAGTGAGAATACTGCATGTTCTCACAACATGTGCATATGTGTGTGGACTCTTTCCTTGGGAGGGCAAGGGCTTGGTTTCATTCACCCTTGTAACCAAGAGTGTGCAACAGTGCCTGGCTCATAATTGGCACTCAATTTTGCCATTGAGTTAGTTGTGATCAGAGCACTGGGTGTTCCTACATGGGAAGGGTTCTTTAGAACAGTACAAATATTTGTAGACAGACCAGCTGGGGAGCCAAAGCTCTTTTTGATGAGGTGCCGAGACCATGATGTAGCGGGAAGTGGCCAGGTGATCCAGAGTTCAGTCTCAGTATGACCTATGACTATCCGAGTGACCTCAGGCAAAATTGTTTGAACTCTGGGCCTCAGACTCTTCCTTATATAAAACAAATGATTTAGTCAGTTCAGAAGTGCTATACTGATGCTTTTTTTTTTTTTTTTTTTTGAGATGGAGTTTCACTCTTGTTGCCCAGGCTGGAGTGCAATGGCGCAATGTCAGCTCACCACAAACTCCGCCTCCCAGGTTCAAGCAATTCTCTTGCCTCAGCCTCCCGAGTAACTGGAATTATAGGCATGCACCACCACGCCCGGCTAATTTTGTATTTTTAGTGGAGACGGTGTTTCTCCATGTTGGTCAGGCTGGTCTCGAACTCCAACCTCAGGTGATTAGCCTGCCTCTGTCTCCCAAAGTGCTGGGATTACAGGCGTGAGCCACCACGCCCAGCTGCTATACTGATTGTAATCCATCCTATGGAGGAGGCCCCAAAACATTATCCTTAACGCTTTTAATCACAAATTTAAGGATAAATGAGATTTTATCTCACTCTGGGTGACTTTTAAGGACTTGAAAGCCTATTTCTTTTTGTGCTTAGAGCTGGAGTATATTTGAAGGCAGGGTTAGGGGGTGCTCCTGTTTGTGGCTGTGTTATAATCACCCTGGTTTATTTGGGGGAGAATCTAGGGTATTTGTCATCTGTCTTTCCCTGGTGCCAGACAGACAGCAGTGAGTAGATGATGCCTCTGACACAGCAATGTATTAACAGTTGTACTTCCTGGCACACCTCCAGCCCCCAAGATGGAGTGATCTAACATCCACACCAGCAGAGAATCAGAGAAAGATGAGACACTCTGATGCTTGGGAAAGTCATGAACTATTGTTACAGAGATAAGTAACACAAAGTGACCCATGAGAGACACAGTTGGGACTCAAGTAGATACTTGTAATTGGAGAGTCTACCCTACCCATGATTTTCAATATGGAGCCAATAGCTGATAGATACCAGTGTTAATTTCTTTGTCATGAAATCTTGATACAATATGGTATGACTTTCCAATCAGCAGTTGGCAGCATCCTCAGGATATTGTTGATACTATTTGACATCAAGGGTCCATGTTTTCACTGTTATCTTATTCAACCTAGAACAGATGTCTGAAAACTTTCTTTGTGCATCAAAGCATCTGCATAGCTCAGATAAGGAATGCACAGCTCATGTCTTCTTTCTTATCTCTTCAGCTGTTTGGGAAAGATTCCAAAGCTCAACACCCCACTGCCTTGTGTAACCAAGTCAAGACCCCTGTTAGAAAAGCAGCTCAAAGAAGCTATCCTGGGTCATCCACAGTATCTTAGCATATTTAATTCAGCAAGCACATTCAACATTTCTGATTATATTGAGTGAATTCAAATTCTCAGTAATCAGCTCCAGGAAGACCCTCCTGGCTCCCGTCCCTTTTCCTGGTCTGGCTTAAGTCCCTTCTGAGCTCCCATAGAATTCCTTGCCTATCTATATTATTGCTTTTTTCTAGGTCTGTGCCAGACTCTACTGCATTAATTCCTTTGGGGCTGGAGCCATATCTTACTTTTTTATTGTTTTTAAATTAAAAAGTAGTACATCCTCACAATAGAAAAATTTTCAAACAGTATAGACCTATATAAACAAAGTAAAAGTCCCTTTTCTGTCTGCTCCTATTTGCAATCTCCCTCTTCTCCCCCAGAGAAGACCACTATTCACAATGAGTTGTATACCCTTCCAGAACTTTCCATTTGCAAGCCTAATAGTGCTAATAGAAGTGCTAACAGTCATTGAGTGTTTACTAAGAGTCAAGTACTATGCTAAGCATTTTTATGCGTGTTCCCAATTAATTCACAAAACAAGCCTATAAAGTCAATGTTATTTTTATTCCCATTTCACAAAGTGACGGTTATTAAATGGTAAAACCAGAATCTGAACCCGGGCAGGCTGAATTTGGAGCTCATGCTCTTGAACATGTATCGTTCTCTCACTTGTTTCTGGACCTTGCAACATCATAGACACTTCCCCATAGTGACCTAAAAATTGTTTCTTCCTTTTTAAAAAGGTATTCTACAAAATGAATGTATTCTGTTCATTCAGCCATTCTCCCCTCTGAACAACTTTTAGGATTTTGTAGTTTTTCATTTCCTTATTTCACACCAAATCTAAGATTCCATTGATTGTAAAACGCATCCAATTTCAGAGATTAAAATACGTGGGGGTGTGGGGGGTGACAGGTGCATCTTAGAATATATTTTGCATGTAAATATTTTGTAAATAATGCTTGTAAATAATTTTCCTGTGTGTATTTCTGCAGAAGTTTCCTAGGAATAAAATTGTGTGTCAAAATGAAGGTGCATTTTTTTATTTTGATGCATACTGCCAAATTCCCTCCAGGAAACTTTACCTTAGTCATCCTGTGTTCCTCATTTCCTTAGCACAATGTCTGGTACTTTTCAGGTGATAAATAAATGTTCAGTGGGTGAAATGCATGACCTGACCCAGCAAATGCAATGTATGTTGAGATAGTTACACACCCAAAAAGAAACACAAAATATGACAATGACTGACAGTGAGAAGATGAGAATATTTTACCACCGTATTTGTATGCACTTCTTGTTGAAGCACTGGTTAGGGTGAACGACAAACGCTAATGCATCTTACGTAGAAGGATGTTTCCGAAGTGATTACAAGGTATCTTGCAAAATTATGTATCCAAAGATTAAACACTCAATTTAATAAGAATACACTAATAACGCCAGCATTTTACAACCCCCAACCTACTAGATATAAGAGATTTCCAGAGATCTTATGGGCTGCCATTTTCTCTTTACTTGCAAGACTCCCTGCACCCCTGACCCTAATCTCCAGAAATCAAGATTCTGCAGTGGGGGCTGCATTTAACAAGCGCTCCAGGTTAACCTAATGAACTGTAAAGCGTGAGAGCGCGTGCATTAAAAGGGCTTTAAGAAGAGGAGTTTCTGAATTAGATTTGCATTTTAGAAAGATCCCTCTGGCTGTAGAGTGTAGAATCAACTAGAAGTAGGCAAAGATATTTAACGGCATTTTCAGCCCAGCGTGTAAACGGCCCAGAGGGCCGGAGCGCTGGGGCGCCCCCTGTCGGCCCTCAGCAGCCTCGTCCTGAGCCGGGCCATAGGCGGGCGGCTGCCGACTGCGACTGCGCGCTCCGAGGCCTGCAGAGCCAGCGCAGGGGCACCCGCAACCGCACCGCTCAAGACCGGAAGCGGAAATGGAATCGAGATAGCGTCGCGCGCTTCGTCGGCCGCAGCCACTTCCACGCCCCAGGCAGGGCCGATTTACGGAGTCGCCGGAAGCGGAAGTCGCTGAGGGGTGGTGGAGCGGTGGAGAAAGTGTCGGTTTATCTTCGGGCTCCTTGAGTTCTCTCCGCGGCTTGCCTGGGCAAGTAAAGCGCGGTTGCGAGAGCTCTGCAGACCCGCTGACTCGGCTGAAACCAGCTTCCGGCCCGAACCCTCGCCAGAGGGGGTGTTCCGATTCCTTCCGCGGACTCCTTGGGACCCGCAGTTCCGGGGAGTCCCTTGCCCAGGGTCCCTTTCTTGCAGTAAGGCTCCGTCCGGCTTCCCTGTGTCCCGCAGACCCCCATCATGGGCAACACGAGCAGTGAGCGCGCCGCGCTGGAGCGGCATGGTGGCCATAAGACGCCCCCGGAGGGACAGCTCGGGGGGCACCAAGGACGGGGACAGGCCCAAGATCCTGATGGACAGCCCCGAGGATGCGGACCTCTTCCACTCCGAGGAAATCAAGGTGCGAGGGGTGTGGGAGAATCCGATTCCCATTGACTAATGTTGAGGAGAGGAACCTTCCACTAGATTCCCGCCACATCCTTTCGAAAACCATCAGAACGAGGAGGGAGGTGGTACCTTACCCGGTGCTCTTAAAAGCCAGATGGTCCTGTAAGAGCCCTCTTAGCAGTCCAGGAACCTGTGTCTAATTAGCAATATGAGAAAGTCATCCCCAGGGAGGAGACACGCACTTCGTTTAACATCATTAAGGAGAAGCAGCTCTGGGACAGAGTTTCAATTCTTAATTCAGAGAGTCGAGCTAACAGCATTTGAATCCCAGCCTCTGCCTTTCTCTTAGGTGTAATTAATTTCGCCGCTTTGAGACAAATTCCCTTACCTTTACAGAGACTGGAACTTTTGTTAAAGTTAGAGAGTTTATTATCCTTTTTGGAGGCGAACCAGGTACATAAACAAGCTGAAAGCGTGGAACAACTGACGGCAGTTGCCAGAGGTGTTTAGTTCTGTCAACACTTTTGATTCACCCTACTTATTTTTTTAAAGACGGGTGTCTCCTTATGTTCTCCAGGCTGGTCTCGAATTCCTGGGTTCACGCAATTCTCATGCCTCGGCCTCCGAAGTGCTGGGATTATAGGCGTGAGCTACAGTGCTGGCCGGTTCAGGCTTTTTTTTTTTTCCTTCTTTTTTTGAGACGGCTCTCGCTCTGTTGCCCAGGCTGGAGGGCAGTGGCACAATCTCGGTTCACTGCAACCTTCGTCTCCCAGGCTCAAGCCATCCTCCTGCCTCAGCCTCCTGAGTAGCTGGGACTACGAGCGTGCGCCACCATGCCCGGCTAATTTTTTGTATTTTGGGTAGAGATGGGGTTTCACCATGTTGCCCAGGCTGGTCTCGAACTCCTGACCTCAGGTGATCCACCCGCCTGGGCCTCCCAAAGTGATGGGATTACAGGCATGAGTAATCCCATCTGCTCCCAGCCTCACCCCCTTTTTTTTTTTTTTTTTAAAGCGGACATAGAAAAGTCATTCAACTTCTAGAGGTCAGGGGGTAGTGAGGGTCCATCTAAAGTAGGCAGTCAGCAGCTACTGAACTTCTCTCTGATGTTGTTTAAATATTTAATCGCGCTTAAGCCATGCCATCATTTTTCTTCCTGGTGCGGCCTGTTTTAATTCATCAAAAACTCAGGTGACTTTTGACTCCTGCTTCAACCACACTCCTGTTAACCACCTTCATAGGGTGGGTGTTTCCAGCTGCAGAGCCCAATCCAAGGACACTTAGTGGTTCTTGCAGCTGGTATTGATGTGTTATGTCTGAAAGGAACTACTTGTTTCAAGGAACAAAGTAGGTTTAGGAAAGATAAAGCTGCCCTCTGCCCGACATACCCTGTTAGTATCCAATTTCATGTTAATTATCATCCATTTAATTGCCTGGCAACTCATTCCACCTGTGTTTGTCCTCATGTAGCGCGAGGTGATCACATCTCACACTTTCTTTTGGATCTTAGTTTTGAGCCTCCTACAAAGGACCTGCTTTTATGTGGCCCTACAACTTGGGGTTTGAACTTGCTTTCTGAATTTGTTGCATTCTTGAAGAGCTGTGTGCAAAGTGACGTTTAGAATCATGTTTCTCCAACGACTTGACGTTCTTTACCCAGGAAGTAATTTTGGTCCCTGGTCCCAAGAAGGCTCTTTAAGACACCAAAAGAATCAAAACTATTTTCTTCAAGAAGTATTTGTTCTGTTACTATTCCAAAACTCCTACAGGAAATGTTGAGCACACACATAATCTATGGGGAATGATTTCAAGCAGCGTCCATTCTCATTTCATTAGAGGTTACTGAAATCACGTAGCCCTGGGTTGAATGCCCCAGATACCAAAAAAGTCGTGAATTCTTTTAACTATACCAGTGTGCTATTTTGGGTATAATGAATTATCGTTAGTGTGAAGTGATTCCAGTCTGTTATTCTTTAATAATGTAGATCTTACTAGAATTCAAAGGATGTAGGCATCATTTGGGTAAGCTTAGGTCAGTATTTGAAATGAAGGTGCTAGAGGCCTGCTTAATTCCCTAGAGTCTTTTCCAGCCTGAACCTCCTGCTCTTCTTAAGTCTTTGGCTTCTGACTAGGAAAAAAATCTAAAAGGTGCATGACTACATATATATCACCCAGATAGAGTTGAATGCGTTTATTTCTCACGTTATTCAGAGCCTACCGTACTGGAGGTTATCGTTTATCCTAATGAGGGTTCAGCCTTTGTTTTGCCTTTTATTCCCCAGTGCCTAGACAGCACTTTGTGAGTAGTTTTTCCCTTGCTCAGAATCTGGATTTGCCCATTTTCAAGTTGACAGCTCTAGAATTGTTCCTCTTAAATTTTCATGTACAGTCATCCATCCCTTAATGATGGGGACATGTTCTGAGGAATACATCATTAGGTGATTTTATCATTGTGTGAACATAATAGAGTGTACTTACACAAACCTAGACTACCCACCTAGTATCAGTCCGTTATCACACTGCTCTGTAGAAATACCGGAGACTGGCTAATTTATAAAAAAAAAAGGTTTAATAGACTCAGTTCCGCCTGGCTGGGGAAGCCTTAGGAGACTTACAATCATGGTTAAAGGCACCTCTTCCCAGGGCAGCAGAAGAGAGAATAAGAGGAAACGGGAAATGCCAGACGCTTATAAAACCATCAGATCTTATGAGACTCGCTGTCAGAGGACAGCATGGGGGAAACTGCCCCCATAATCACTTACCTCCACCTGGTCCTGCCCTTGATACATGGGGATTATGGGGATTACAGTTCAAGGTGAGATTTGGGTGGGGACACAGAGCCAAACCACATCACCCAGTCTAGATTCTATAACGTATCGCTCCTGGGCTGTAAACCTGTACAGCATGTTATTCTACTGAATACTGTAGACACTTACTCCACAAGTGTGTTTAAGGATTTGTGTATTTAAATATATCTAAACATAGAAAAGATCCAATAATATGGTATAATCTTATGGGACTACCATATCCGCAGTCCCTCATGGACTGAGGCGTCGTGTACATGACTACTTCAAATCTTGCTTAATTCAGGGAGGAACATGACATTTATGAAGCTAGTCTTGGATTTGTGGTATCACAAGTGGGTTTTATAGTTTCTGCTAGAATTTTGATGTCAACTTTTTTTTTTTTTTTTTTTTGAGACAGAGTCTTGCTCTGTCACCAGGCGCCAGGCTGGAGTGCAGTGGCACGATCTTGGCTCACTACAACCTCCGCCTCCCGGGTTCAAGCAATTCTGCCTCAGCCTCCCTGGTAGCTGGGACTACAGGCGCACGCCACCATACCCAGCTAATTTTTTTTGTATTTTTAGTAGAGACGGGGTTTCACCATGTTGGCCAGGATGGTCTCGATCTCTTGACCTCGTGATCTGCCTACCTCGGCCTCCCAAAGTGCTGGGATTACAGGCTTAAGCCACTGTGCCCGGCCTGATGTCAGCTTCTTTAATGACAATAGCTAATAATTAGTAAGCACTCACTGTGTCAGACACTATGCAGAGCATTTACATGGACTGTCTCACTCAGTCTTCACCACAACCTTAAAAAATATATTTTGCAGGCAGGGGAACTGAGACACTGCTAGTAAGTTTCTAATCCTGACTGTGAACCTAGGGAGTAACAGCTGCCTCTTTAGAATGAATTGTCAGTATTGTCTGTTGTAGGGAACTCGCTTATGGCTTCTTGCTCTGAGTAAACTCCTCTGTTTCTAGGCACCAGAGAAGGAGGAATTCCTGGCCTGGCAGCACGATCTGGAAGTGAATGATAAAGCTCCCGCCCAGGCTCGGCCAACTGTGTTTCGATGGACGGGGGGGCGGAAAGGAAGTTTACTTATCTGGGTCCTTCAACAACTGGAGTAAACTTCCCCTCACGAGAAGGTAATTGCCTGGGGGAGTGTTCACTATCTAGATGCTCTTCTTCTAAAACGTCTCTGAGTGAAAAGAAAATGGGTGCCTGGTGGAAAAATACTTTTGCTTAATAAGTCTTAGGGTTCTAATTGCAAACCTTAGTGGTCTCTAGGTTTAAAGTACACCTTTCTTGGAGGAACGCAACATCTGTCCATGGAGAATAATTCTGTGTCACAGACATCTTTCACTTCGGATACTCAGCTATCTGTTCAGTCAGGACTTTTCCACAGAAACACAAAAATCTATTCTTAATGCGGAAAGGGAGCACTGGGCTAAGAATCTGAGAGACACACATTTGAGCCCACGTTGGCCAGGCTGTCAGTCACCTAACACCCGAGCCTCAGTATCCCTTTCTGTAAAGAGGGAATTTTGGACCAGATGATCTCTGAGGTTTCTTCTGACTTTGACTCTGCATAATACTTTCTTTGAAAAGTTGGCCAGGCGTGGTGGCTCATGGCTGTAATCCTAGCACTTTGGGAGGCTGAGGTGGGCGGATCACCTGAGGTCAGGAGTTCAAGATGAGCCGGGCCAATATGGTGAAGCCCTGCCCCTACTAAAAATACAAAAAAAAAAAAAAAAAAAAAAAGTTAGCCAGGCAAAGTGGCACATACCTGTAATCCCAGCTACTCAGGAGGCTGAGGCAGGAGAATTGCTTGAACCTGGGTGGCAGAGGTTTGCAGTGAGCCAAGATCACACCATTGCACTCCAGCCTGGGCAACAGAGCAAGACTCCGTCTCAAAAAAAAAAGTACACGTTGGCTGGGCATGGTGGCTCATGCCTATAATCCCAGCACTTTTGGAGGCTGAGGCAGGAGGATTGCTTGAGGCTAGGAGTTCAAGACCAGCCTGGGCAACATAGTGAGACCCCCATCTCTACAAAACAAAATTAAAAGTTAGCTGGGCATGGTGGTGCACACCTGTAGTCCCAGCTACTCAGGAGGCTGGGTAGGAGAATTGTTTGAGCCTGAGAGGTCAGTGCTGTACTGAGCTGTGGTCGCACCACTGCACTCCAGCCTGGGCAGCAGAGTAAGACTTTGTATCCAAAAAGAGAGGAAAAATACATACTGTGTAGTCAGTCACCTTTAGCAAGGATTAGAGTGAGACATTGTATCAGGAACCCCAGCATGGACTTCTGTCTTAAATTGTCAGTGAGAGAACACCTTTAGTGAGTATTCTTGATAAAATGAGGGAGGAAGTGTGCCAGGCCTCACGGCTGTCAGGGGCTGCCTGCTTTCCAGCGGTTCCATTGGAGAAGGAAGAAGCCACTCAGCACCGCAGTCACAGGTCAGTTCAAGTCAGGGGGAACAAAACAACCCGATGAAAGGGTTTTTCCAGAGTGTTTTTTTTTCTTTTTTTTAGTGGTTAGGCAACTTTCTTTAGAGAACATTTGAGCTTCCTGTTCAGTTGATCCCTTCTCCTGCCCAAAGCAGAGTGACAGAGGGTAAAGCTAGGCAGCTCACCGTTAGTCTTGTGGTGGTATCCTTCCTGGCATCCAGGAGCCATGCAAACTTGAGAAGCACAAATGCCTATTTGTTGACCTTTTAAGGTTAGGGATGTGGTTTCCTGGTATTTGAGCGAGGTGAGTTTTCAGGAAAGTGTGTCACACTGCTGCTTCCTTATAGCCTTTCCAGATTGAGATCGTTTGCTGAATTGTCTAAATGGGCTAAAAACGTTTGTTCTCCTGCAGGAACTCTTGGTTTTATGTGAAAATGTTTTGTTTTGTTCCTCGCAGCCACAATAACTTTGTAGCCATCCTGGATCTGCCAGAAGGAGAGCATCAGTACAAGTTCTTTGTGGATGGTCAGTGGACCCACGACCCTTCCGAGGGTACTCTTCCTCCCACCTCTGGTCCTCTGGGTGCCTGCACAATCCAAACAAATCACCTTCCCAGGAGATTGCTGCCAGGTCCCTTTGCCCTGCTAGTAAAAGTCCCCGTGTGTGGCAGAGCTGGATAGCAGCACTAACTGTCGCCAGTTGGCCTACTTGACTGAGATGAGCAGGGTGGCTAGCCAAGGAGATGAGGCCTTCCAGCCGGGGAATTCCAAGTCCTCTGAAGAATCAGTCCGCAGACCTTCCACGTGGTGATTTCCGCCTGTCTGTCTCTTCCCAGCCCGTAGTAACCAGCCAGCTTGGCACAGTTAACAACATCATTCAAGTGAAGAAAACCGACTTTGAAGTATTTGATGCTTTAATGGTGGATTCCCAAAGTGCTCCGATGTGTCTGGTACGAACACAGTTATTTTATACACATGCGTGCAGGTCGGGGCTGTACAGGCTAGAAATAGTCTTGTTTTCTTGCCTCTCTTGATCTGAAGCTGCCCAATCAGGTAGGCATTTATAGCCCCCCTTAAAACCACAGAGCTTAATTCCTAACTGTCAGGTTGTTGAAATTTAGCCCCACAGGAGCTGTAAGTCATTTCCCTGGTCATCTCAGGTATTCAATAGGTCACAATAGGTCTTGGCAGACTAGACTTGTTTCCACTAAAGCAGACAGCAGAAATGGAACCATAGCTTGGTCTCGTGTTAGGGGCAGGGCTGAAGAGGCTCTGGAGGGTCACACTGAGTTAGTGACAGCCCAGCACTGGAGAAGCCTGTGTCTCATCCCACTATGGTGCCTGAAGAATTTCAGCCTGACAGGTGATAAATGGACACCTCAGTGACCTTGGCGGTCACTTGTGTGGTACATTAGCACCTTGTCAGAATCCCCTCCAGGGGGAGGAGGAGGCTCCCCACAGGAAAGGGCCTCCACGGCGCAGCTCTCCTTGATGGGAACCTATTTAGTACAGAAATACAGACCCAGTAAAACTTCCCCCATCTTCTAAGAGCCTTTCAGGCATCAAGATTTCAGTAAATTGCTTTCCATCCAGACCCCACCGGAAGAAACTCCCTGGAACATGATTCGTACAATTCAGGGGAAGAGGGTTGCAATCTGAAGTGTTGGTGCCAACCACACTTCCCCTTCTTGGAGGCGGGGGTTTAGCAATTCCTGGACCCTGACGGAGGCAGTGGAAAGATGCCCCAGGAGGGTATCTGGCATACCAAGAAAAACAGATTCCGTTCAGTTTACAGGACAGTTCATCATTGTCTAGTTGGGCCTGGAAGTTCTCCCCCAGGATTTCTTATTACCAGTTCAGAAGTCACAGTGGTAAAATCACGATGGACTCACTGTAGTTGACAGTTTGTTGAGCAGGACTTGGAAATCCAAAATCAGTGTGCTTTTGTCTGGGTAATTAATCTTTTAGAGAGAGCTAGTTTCTTTTTGCAAATAGTTGGGAATCAGGGAATGGAGGAAGTGTGCCCAGATATCCTCCAAAATATGTAACTTATTGATAGATGTAATTTTAGGACACTTACAAGCTTTTCAGTCAAGTTTCCACCTAGGGAAAGAAAATGGACCCCTCACTGATAAGCCAATTCCACGTTCTCTACAGACTTCTCCTATTTAGACACTTCCTCAAAATGTTACCACTTTATGGCTCAGTTTTCTGCACTTAATGCTTTTCTCAGTTTCTTGCTGTAATATGGTTGGGTCACATGAAAGGGGCTTGTCCCCTAAAAAATGACATTGAGGGAATTGGCAGAGCCGGGGCTGAGCAGATATTCTCTGGACCAGCCCCAGTATCTGGCCACCAGAACCATCCCAAGTGTTCTTTGGAGGATGGCTTGGTACCTTCTGGCTAGCCAGATGTCACTATCCAGCTGTTGTAGCATTATGAACTATTGCTCTTGTAGAAGCTTCTCAGTGTAACTGATACTCAAGCAGGAGTTTGGAAGGAACTCGAGTGTAATGGAGTTAAAGAGCTTTTAGAAATTGGGCTTTCAATTTGTCTTCCCCTCCATTTTGAAATGTGCCTCATTTAGCCTGTTTTCTCCACTGCCTCGTATAAACAGACTGCCTTATTTTTTTTTTTTTTTTTTTTCTGAGACAGAGTCTCACTCTGTCACCAGGCACCAGGCTGGAGTGCGGTGGCGCGACCTCGGCTCACTGCAGCCTCCGCCTCCCGGGTTCAAGCAATTCTCCTGCCCCCGCCTCCTGAGTAGCTGGGACTACAGGCTCACGCCACCATGCCCAGCTAATTTTTTTGTATTTTTAGTAGAGACAGGGTTTCACCATATTGGCCAGGATGGTCTCGATCTCTTGACCTCGTGATCCGCCCACCTTGGCCTCCCAAAGTGCTGGGATTACAGGCGTGATCCACCACGCCCGGCCTCTTATCTTCTTTTGTATTGTGGCTGGCGGTGCCCATAACCTGGACTTAGCCACTTAATCCTCACTTAGCCTCCAGCTTCTTTGTGGTCTTTGCCAGCCCAGCCTGAAGCTGGAAGGAAGCATTATTCTGCCATGGCATGTGGGGTTAAGTTATCGAGAACAGCTTCCTTATGATCTGACCCAGACTTACTGTCTGGGCCACCGCCTCCATCTTCCACCAGGGCATCTGAGTTGACTACTGAGTTTTATGCCAGTCACCCAGATTCCAAAAGGGTTTCTCCTCTCCTCTGTCTGCACTCTTGGAACCTGCGTATCCTTCAAGGGAATGTAAATCTGCACTAAGGGAACAAGAGACAAAGAAAACTAGACCATGACAACATAAATAAGGCTGCTTCTAGAATGCCTGATTTTCAAAGTAAATGTCCTGTTGCTATCTCCCAACAGAGCTGTCCAGTTCCCCCCCCCCCAGGACCCTACCATCAGGAGCCCTACGTCTGCAAACCTGAAGAGCGCTTTCGGGCACCGCCCATTCTCCCCCCCACATCTCCTCCAGGTCATCCTGAACAAGGACACAGGGATTTCTGTAAGTACCCAGGCGTTTGCTTGGACTGTCCTCCATGGGTCATGTTCGAGTTGCTCCCTTTCCTGTGTCCACCTCTTGCAAAGCAGCTGGTGAGCAAAGCTTCGTGTCGCCCACTAGTGGGACCCATCCCGTTCACCTCTGCCGTGGGGACGGGCTGCCAGCGAGAGGTTCCGAGTGTGCGTGCTGCCTCGGTGTCTCACAGAGCCTTTCTGCACTCGCTTCCTTGTCTTTCGCTCCTGCCTCGGCCTGAGCACTGTTCCATTTACATTTCATGACAAAATGTGTCACCATCCCTTCTTAGTAAGCTACATATTGGAACTCAGGCTCTGGCCCCCCACATTTTAGAATCTAGTTTTAATCATTAAATTGCTTTTAGAAACATCAGTGCTCCTGGATCAAAATTTGGGATATCTAGGTAACACACATTTCTCCTCCGGGGAAATTATTACATGCAAAAAGAGGTGTGTGTACTCCTGGATCCTGAAGAACAGCCGATTATTCTGCTGTGATTCTGTTTTCTGTTCCATCTAACCTGGAATGCCCGCCCAGTCCACCTAGCTCTGGAATGGATGGCACAGCCATAATTCTTGGGAAGCAGGAATTCAGCTTGGTCCAAGCACCTCTTAAGAGGCACTATTTATGAGAGGGCATGTGTGCTGAGATGAGGAATGAACGTGTCCACAGGCAGCCATCCCTACAGTGGTCGCTGCCGGGACAGGGTCTCCATGTTGTTACCCTGCCCCAACAGGACTTGCCTTTCTCAGGTCACCACCTGTGCTGGGAGTGCCCCTGCAGCTGGGTGGGCCATCCTGGTATAGGCCCAGAAGAGGCCAGTGGTAAGGACGGACGAGCACGCCTCAGCTGGCAGGGCCCACCCTGTTTCCAGCACTGAGTTGGCAACAGTCTCAAATAGGCCACAAATGAAGTTTCAAGGACTCGTAGCTTCGGCCTTAGAACCGCTTAGTCGACACCGCTTCCCTTAGCTCTTACTTTACAAAGGTTGGTGGGTTAGATGACTTTCAGTGCCCTCCCAGGCTAGTAAGGTTTGTTTTTTCTAGAAAAGGGAAGCATCACTAGCATCTTCTCTGATGGAGACTGCTGCTGGGAATAGACCAGCTGAGAGTGGCCCAGGGGGCGGGGGAATATGAGAATGTCAGGAACCCTCTGTCCAAGGTAGCATGGAGCTCTAACGTAAACTGTGGTCACAGTTGTAATTTCTAAATGGTTGACATTTATTTTGCCCCAAACTAGACTTAAATGCTTTTCATGTATTCTTATTTAAACCTCACAACAACCATGTGAAGCAGGTGCTATTACCCCCATTTTAAGGATGAGGAAACTGAGGCACAGAGAAGTGGGGGAGAACACTTAAAATCTACTCTTAGAGATTTTCAAGAATACATTGTTATTAATACTAGTCACTGTGTTGTACAGTCGATCTCTTGAACTTATTCCTCCTGTCTCCCCCATCCCCCCACTCCTAGCCCCTGGTAACCCCCTCCGCTCTCTACTTCTGTGAGGTGGATTTTTTGGATTCCACATAAGTGACATCATATGGGATCTGTCTTTCAGTGCCTGGCTGATTTCACTTATGTCCTCCAGGTTTATCTATGCTGTCACAAACGACAGGATCCCTTGTTTAAGGCTCAGTAGTATTCCATCGTGTATCTGCACCTCATTTTCTTTGTCCATTCATCCATTGTCGGACACTTAACGTTGGTTCCACATCTTGGCTATTATGAATAGAGCTGTGATGAACGTGGGAGTACAGATGTCTCTGACAGGCCGATTTCATTTCCTTTGAGTATATACCCTGGAGTGGAATTGCTAAATCATGTGGTAATTTTAGTTACAATTTTTGAGGAACCTTTGTATCATTTTCCATAGTGGTTGTACTAATTTACATGCCCATCAGCAGTGCACTAAAAACAGCTTTTAAGTGTTCTCACTACAAAAAAATGGTAAGCATGTTATGCGTATGTTAACGAGCTTGATTGAGCCATTCCACAATGTATGCATATTTCAAAACAACATATTGTACATGGTAAATATACATAATTGTATCTGTCAATCTTTGAAATTAGTTAATTTTTTAAAAACGCCTCCCAGGCTCACACAGGAACTGGCTGAGCCAGCATTCACATCAGACTGGTTGGCGCCAGATCCACAGTAGTTGGGGCTCTCAGCAGCCACCCTGAACGGGCTCTCAGCAGCCACCCTGAACGGCCTCGCAGCAGGAGGTTGCTGAGTATTTGTTGACACAGTGATTGGCCCAGCCTCTGGGGTCCTAAGCTGTTCTACATTTTTCCATTTGAATCGCATTTATAAAAGTTGGGGGTGTACAATGGCAAAAAAAATCCTGATTTATGGCTTCTCTTAAAACACAGAAAGGTGTGGCAGGCAGCTCTGAGTGCCAGCCCTGTGGGAGCTTTTCCAGAGTAGTGGTGTCTTGTCCAGGTGTCTATTGTCATTCTTCAGGTTCACTGTCTGAGTCTTACAGATTCAAGTTTAGAATCTGTTGCTCAGGAGCGTTTAGTACGGATGGTCTCTTCCTGCGTTCTCTGAAAGTACTTTCAACAGACAGCTGCTTTCTTCCTGCCCCTCCCTCTCATAAGAGGACAGAGCCGTGGCCCACACTTCAAAGAGACCGAGGTAAATGCCTGGCTGGAGACACACACAGATGCCTCCAGCAGGCGTACAGGGAGTTGCCTTCAGGTCAGAAGGCACGACCCTCATCTCTTTGAACAAGCTCTTGTGCTGCCTGACTTGGGAAGAGAAGTTGGCCTGAGAGAGCCGTCTCCTGTCCTTTGATAGCTGGTGCTGTGAAATAAAGGGGAGAATCTTGGTTTCCAAATCCGGATGCTCACCGCCACTTTGTTCCCTCACAGTGTGATCCAGCTTTACTCCCTGAGCCCAATCACGTCATGCTGAACCACCTGTATGCGCTGTCCATCAAGGTAATGACATTGTCTGTCCCGTTACAGCTGTGTTGCCCAGTGTGTGCTCTTAGGACCCCCAGCGGTGAAATAATCTGGGGGAACTGACTTAAAGGGCAGCTTCCAGGGTCTGACACAGGCCCTCAGGCTCAGGTTCTGAAGATGGCCCTGGAATTTGTGGTTTTATGAAGCCCTTAATGATTCTCATGTACTCTGAGGCTTGAGCCCCTGACTTAGTCCAGCCTTTGCTCATTTCCACCTTGTTCCTTAGGATGGAGTAATGGTGCTCAGCGCAACCCACCGGTACAAGAAGAAGTACGTCACCACCTTGTTATACAAGCCCATATGAAGAGTTGGGGGCCGATGGTGGCCCAGGAGACAGTGTGCACCGCCAGGCTCCACGCGTGCATGCTTTCCCAGAGGGGATGGACTATACATTGCTCATTTCACATTCTTCAGAAGACATTTCATACCTGCCCTGGTCCTGCTTGAAGGTTTGTCCAGGCAGAGCAGCTCCTGCAGCGCCTCAGTCTGGCGGTCCTCCTAGCACTCCCAAGACTTGGAGCCTCGGGGGACTCATCAAGGCCAAGAAAGGAGGGAAGGCGGCGGAGGATCTGCAGCCCTGGCCCCACGGTGCATGAGGCTGGGTACAGTTCTAAACCCACATTCTCAATTCTTCTTAAGCCAAAAATGAACGCCAACTCCTTTGCCAGTAAAAATCTGGGAAGCAGAGACTGAGGCCATACAACATTTCTAATCATGTATTTTTAAGGCCAGCCACTTGTCCGTGCTGAGGCCTGGCTGTGGAACTAAGTACAGCGTTGGTCTTGCCTCTCCTTGAAAATCAGCAATAGATTGTCCCTCTCGGCTCCAGGGAGGTGTCATTTCTGTAGAAATTAGAAGCTGTCTGATTTCTAGATGAAGTTTTACAATTGTTTCTTACAGTCAGCGTGCACTAAGTACTCTTTGTAAGCAGCGGTGGCTGGCTGTGCAGCCTTAAGGCAGTTTAAGTCACCACGACTAGAAATCACATGAACTCTGCTCAGCAATAATCTGTTCTCAGAACAGACTTTTCAACCCACCGCCGGATTTCTCCATTCAGCTGGATGATCCTGAGGACTGACAGCTGGCAGGTTGTCCAGCTTTTTATTCCAGTCATAATAAGGTGACCGTGTTAAACCATGAAAACTTCCTCCCTGTAAAGTCACACTGTGATTTTACAAGGTCCTGTACCACCTTGCTCAGGACCTCTGCCCCCAGTTAGCAGGAAGGCTGCAGCAGTTGCTGCTGCTTACTCTGAAAGGAATGTAGAACTTGCAGCAGCCTTCTGAGTTTGGTCAGGAAGATGTCCTTTGGACCAAAGCAGACTTCTCGTCACACAGCTCAGTTTCCAGGGATCGCCACAGATGTGCCCAGTAGCCCAGGTTCCTGTCACTCAGTCATCAGAAGCTACCTTTATTATGCCTTTTATTCCTCGTGGGAGTGGGAGAGGGAGAAGTGAGCTCCCTGGGTGCCAGTATTTATTTGGTATCCCTGAGTTTGGAGCACCCTTTTTCTGTTACTGTTTTCAAAACACTGAATTATTGTCACCTTGATGTACAATAAAGCTTTGTAAAGATAATTGGATATATGCTTGGACAAGCTCTGATTTATTCCATCCCTTGGAGAAGAGACTGGAACTCTTCCAGACTTCCGTTTCGGTACCATTCTTATGGCACTGAGTGGACAGGGCCACTCCAGCTGCCCAGGCCTGAGAACCATTCCTGTGACCCACCCATTCACACAGCATTTGGAAGCCCATGAAGGGACCCCTAAAACTCAGCCCCTCTGAACAGCGCGTCACAAGGGGAAGCTGAAGAGGGTAACAGCAGAGGCTCCTGGCTTGGGCAAGTTGGTAGTGTCCCCAGGCCAGAGGGTTGGTTCCCCTTTTGCTCCTAAACAAGCCCCAGAGGACAGCCTGGGATCATGACCCTGGCACGTGAGATACCAGGACATTTGTGGAGTCAGAGCTGTTTTCATCCACTAAAAGAGGCTATGTCCCTCCTCCCAAAAAGGTGGAAGGTTATGAGTGTCTCTTTTAGCCTTTTCTTCTCAGGTATCAGGAAACAGTTTAAATAAATTTAGCAGAAAGAAAAGCATGCAGATGAGCTCCCCACTGGTGCAGAAAACCCAAGCTGAAAATGTGACGTAAAATTAGACTAGTTTACTGGAGCCAGTCACCCCAAGAGTCTTCGAAGCCCTGGGGCCACAGGGGACTCCCAGGTGAGGTCACTGCTGAGACGGAGACACAAAACAGGACGTGGTCAGAGACAACACATCTGTGTGCATATTAAGGATTTCATTTTCTTTAAAAAGCAACACAAATTACATTACAGTCGGAAAGCCTGCCCCAACAAGTGACAGACTCAGGGTTAATGGTGATTTTACAAAGGTGGAAGAGGAGACCTTGTTTTGGCCAAATCGCAGGGGCAAAGCCACATGTCAGACTGTCCCATGACCAGGTAATCCTTTCTCCATTAGCATTTCCTTTATGGGTGAGGACTTACAAAGTTTAACTCAAATTGCTTTTCAATGAAGATCTATTTTTCCCTCTAGAAGCTGATTAACTTACAGAGCCAAATTAAAGCCTAAAAAGTACCAAAATATAAATAAGTATTGCAGGGCTAGGGCCACAAACAGGAAGTCAAAAGCCCAGACAAGAAAATTGTGCCTGCACCTCAACTGGCTCAACTAGGAAATCTCCAAGATGCCTAAGGCTGAGAGAAAAAACCTGGAACATCATGATATGATCTATGGCTGAGGTCAGAGGCTGAATGAATCATTCTAGGAAATAACAAAATTTCATTTTAATTCAGTTCCTCCTGTATGAGCACAATTTCACTTTCAACCATGCACTTACCATATCTGATCCTCCTCTGCTATTTGGGTCACCTTCAAAATTCAGATGTCCCCAGTGTGATAGTATTAAGAGGTAGGCCCTTTAAGGAGAGATTAGGTCAGCCAGGCACAGTGGCTCACGCTTGTAATCCCAGCACTTTGGGAGGCTGAGGCGGGCGGATCACAAGGTCAGGAGTTCAAGAGCAGCCTGTCCAACACAGTGAAACTCCGTCTCTACTAAAAATACAAAAATTAGCTGGGCATGGTGGCAGGCACCTGTAATCTCAGCTCCTTGGGAGGCTGAGGCAGGAGAATCACTTGAACCTGGCAGGCAGAGGTTGTAGTGAGCTGAGATCATACCACTGCAATCCAGCCTGGGTGACAAGAGCTACACTTCGTCTCAAAAAAAAAAAAAAAAGACATTAGGCCATGAGAGCTCCTCCCCTCATGAATGAAATTAAGGTTCATATAAAAGAGGCTTCAGGTAGCATTCAGCTCATGTGCCCTGGCACCTTCTGCCACGTGAGGACACAGCTTTCCTCCTTCCCAGAGGACCCAAGCACAGGGCGCCATCTTGGAAGCAGAGAGTAGCCCTCACTCGACAAGCAAACCTGTCCATGCCTTAATCTTGGACTTCCCAGCCTCCAGAACTGTGAGAAAACGAATTTCTGTTCTTTATAAATTACCCACTGTCAGGTATTTTGTTAAAGCAGCACTAAATGGACTAAGACATCCAGTGTTTACAACTGGTTTGAATGAATTGATGAAGACACAAGTCATGGACCACTCATCAAATCATAAAGCTTCTGAGGAATCCTTCAGCACTTCTCTTAACCAGCAAATTAGTGGAGAAACAGAAACTAGAGCCTTCTCTGGTGGTATGCCAACTATAATTGTCTTCAGGAGAAAACACGGAAGTTGTAGATAGGTATACATTTCTTCTAAAACCCCTGTCACCCAACCAATTGAAAAAACATCGACAGGGTCCTTCGAAGAGTCATCCTCACTGTAGTGAGTCAGACATCTGGAGAAGATCTCAAAAGCTGGAGCAGCAGCCGGAGCCCCGGCTCTGGGATCCCAGCCACTGGCTCTGGGAGGAGCCACTGGGCTCTGCCCTCAGGGTTGGCTCCCACAACATCATCATCTTTTTTGTCTTTCATACAACTAACGGGCCTTTGCCCAGATGAGGATGCCAGCTCTTACTGCTACCTCTTCTCCCTTCTCTCCTAGAGTGAGTTCACCCATCCCATCTGAAATACTCAATGGCCAGTGAGAACAGGCCAAGATGTGCATACTCTGGGTCAATTTTATATTTTGGTTTTATTATTTTTGTGTGTGTGTGTAGATCTCTGAAAGACAGCAAAGTTATGTAGAGTAACAAAGTCATTTTCAAGGTTCTTTCATCTACCTCTAACAACCCTTCTAGGGCAAACAGAGTTCCGTTAATCATTGATAGACTCAACAGAAAACAAAGGGATCAACACTGGACTCCATTTCCACTACCCCTAGCCACCCTCCCAGCTTCAGGATACAGAGCTTCAACATTTGAGTAGGCAAATGAGAAACATGTTCTCATATAACACTGTATGCCTAGAGCCACAGTCCACATAATTTAGACATCATTAGCAGTATTTAAATTGCCAGAGACGACATCTGACTAAAACTAGAACAGACCAAGGTTTCTCAACCTTGGCACTATTGAGGCTTTGGGCCAGATAAAGCTTTACAGTGGGGGGGTTGTCCTTGGCACTGTAGGATGTTGAGCAGCATCTCTGACCTCTGCCCACTGGATGCCAGTAGTACCCGCCAGTTGTGACAACCAAAAATGTCTCCAGACGTTGTCAAATGTCCTCTGGGAGGAGGGAAGCAAAATCTCCCCATGGCTTAGAACCAGTGGAACAAGCCAATGTAACCACTGTATTCTGACAATGGAAGCTGAGCTGGCCCCATGAATGCTTTCTATAGCAAATCACATACAAGAGGTCCAATTCTGAAGACAGTCCTATTAAGCAAATTATCTCTTTTTGGCCGAACCCTCCAAATCCTAAAGTTACATGGTTATGAAATTTGCTATGCAATCAACCTCTTTAGTCTGGAAAAAATTAAACTGTAAGTGCAGAAAACATGACATCTAATTTTGTGCTTATGAAACAGGAGTGGCAGCATGAAGTGTTAGGCCTCATTTTAGGGTGTGGCTGTGGAATTTGCTGGTTGTTTCTTTCAGGCTATTCCTTAGGGTTCAAACCCCTTCCTTGATACATCCCTTTAAAACCAAACCATGTTTACTTAGCTTTGGAAGTTTTCTGTGGCCTCCCACAATCCTCAGGACAATTGCTGAAATGGCTGGTTGATATTTAACAGACCTTTTTCGAGTGCTACGAGGAAAGAAAGGTTCCACATTTTACTTCTTCATCTTCTGAATTATTTTCATTCTTACAACTGTGACCTCGTGGCAGATTTTCATCCCCCAACAGTAACACCGCAAAGAACAGAATTGGATCTCTGGTTCCCACCACAAGCAACGAATGTCAGATACGACTCTGCAAGTCCAATTTTGACCGTGGTCAGACTACGTCATTAGAAAATAAAAATTCAAACCCTACAACCCACAGGAACCATGAAAACAAAAACATCACGATTTGCCAAAACCCGTTTGTCTGGATTGAGCAAGTTTATACTAACAAACTAAAGAATGAGAAAAAATTTATCTTGCAGACTGTAAAAGTTCATCTAGTTAAAAATGGGAGTATTTTCATTTTTAATTACCTTTGATTTGAATTCTTCCCTACAAAGAAATCTACATTATTAAATTGTAGTTGACCTTATCATAGATGAAAAAAATCTTGAACTGACCTGTTCCTGGTTGGCTGATTATAGAACTGCGTAATCCATTCTTGAGTAATCCTTTCCAAATGGCCTATGTGACTGCTTAGAGAGCTTTCCAGCTCTGCAGTCCTGTAAAATGACCTTAATAGCCAGTTCATGGTTATTGGAAGTACTGACCCAATTTACACAATGTCACACTCTTGGCAGAGAATGCCGCCATTCTCTTAATTCCAGAATAGCAGTGTGCCCTAACCACCACGTGGCTTCCCCATCCCACTCTGGAGGAAACTACCCTTCCCGCAACGTAAAGAAGGTCCCATCCATGAGAATACACTATATTGACACGCTGGTGATAGTTTTTTTTCATGGTCTCTCAAAGAAGAGGTCATTGCACTAAAGCACATATGTTTAGATCATTGCTTTATTTCACTATTGTTCAACAACAAAGTTCATTCCTCTCAAGGTGGATCTTGAATCATTCCTTGTGTTCTCTTCCTCATTCTGAATAAAAAAGGTAATGAAGAAAAAGCCTGTACTTTTGGAGACCTAGAATCTTGATTGATGCTAATAAGCTTCTGACTGCAATTTTGTTTTACGATATTTCCTGCTGGCATCTTGGTGGTCACACAGGGCTCCCCACCCTCCAGTGAAGATGGCTGTCCACAACTACCACCACTGAAACCAAAAGTAAGTGTTGAAAAATGCACCTTTTACAATAAAAAAGTAGAAACCAATTCAATTTCCTCTTTTTTTTTTACGAATATAAAGTTTCTTGTAAATATGTACAGTCTTTTGAGCTAGTTCTATATAGCAGGAAGCAGTTCACAGATGAGACACACAATATACACTTTCAGGCCTCAAGAAGCCCGTTTCTCATGAAGATCCTAAATGAAATGCCAAGACTGAAAGACCAATTTTCAGTGACCTTTCCAAATACTGTGGACCAAGAGACAAAAACTTCAGCAAACATTCAATCAAATCTGCCCTGGGGATGGGAGGGGAGGGAGGACCACCCCACAGACTCAAAGCAACCATAAAACGCAACAGCAGGACATTTGCCAGAGGACCTAGGAACATGGAGGTCTGTAGGCATTTCAAACAAGAAAGCACTTAGGTTAAGACACGAGCAGGAAGGAGCCGGGATGCAGGCCAGGCTGCGATCTGGAAAGGGATCTGAACTGTGGACACACAGTTGAAAACACGGTCGTGTTCACCTGCTGCGGTGGAAACGGGTCTACCTTTGAGCCTACCTAGGAGGTTGCCTGGGTTGTTGAGGCGGGCCTAAGAGTCGTGGAGGACCCAAAGCAACAGACGCCTTGTGGGAGATTAAAGGCAGAAATAAGGCCGCAAGTTAGCTTGCCAACTGCAAAGCCTCTAGGTCGGTTCTATACCAGTTGCCAGGAATTTCATACTCTAACAGGAGGCTCCGGGGACCCAGTGGGAGCCGCACTGCACCTAAGGACTTCCCAATCCGGGTGGAGCTGGAAGAGTATTGAGCTGCGGCTGCTTTGTCCAACTTCCTGGTCTTAGGTCTAGCCCTAGGGAAAGGCTCGTTTGGGAAGTCACAGTTTCGTGGGGTAGACACGCGCTGGATTGGGTGTGAACAGAGTCATCCTCAGCAGGCAGGGAAGTGTGAAGTTTGGAGGGGACATTGAGTGGGAGGTGGTGGTTTGCTGAAATCCTTCTCTGGTCGTAAGGCTTGAGCGTTTTTTTTGTTTGTTCAGTGCTACAGACTGCAGCTTGTGGTGGCCAGTGAGTCGGCAAGTCGTCAGAGGGTCTCAATTCGGCAGGAGCTATGGGATGGTAGTAATACCTTGGCATTGCAACCCAAGGGGGCAGCACATGCAGTGGACCGCCATGCAGAACTCCCGACAGGCCTCTTCCCCATCCCAGAGTGGAGAACAACATGCCATCACAGACGGGAGGTGGGTGCCCCCGTCCCCTCCCCGACCCCGAGACCCAGGAGTGCTGGGCTCCGAGCAAATCTATTGCATGCTTTCCTGGCCAAAGCTACATGGAAAGCGGGAACAGCAGGCTGGGGAGATGATGCCGGGGGGCGGCAAAGGAAAGCTTCTCCAGGTCCCTTGGCCCCAAGTCACTGCCTCCGAGCTGAGGCCCGTTGACCTCCATACATTCTCAGCTGGTAGGAGGGGAAGTCGTCAAGGCCATAAAAGGCAATGAAAACAGTAAACATTTGGCTACGATGTCACCCTGGGGAAAGCAGGGCCATCTATGAGAATGGACGAGAACAAGGATGAACCTACGTGGCTCGGGAGGTCGGCCAACTCACCGGGACTCTTCTATACTATGCTTCAGTAGCAAAGACCTGATGGTGTGGTCTAGCTAAAAATGACTACAACAGGAAATACGTTGCTATTCAAATCTATTAAGAATTTTGTTGTCTTTTTAAAAAAAAAAGAAAAGAAGGAAACCAAAAAAAAGAAAAACCAACAAATCCTAGGATCTTAAAGTATCTAAATAGGATTCTAACCACGTTGTAGTTAGCATCCCGGTTGGTTTCCTTTGATGAACTAACTGGTACAGGCTAGAGCTAGGTACAAAAGTTTGTGAATGCTTTGAAAGAGTAACAAAGTGCAAAGAGATGACTGCAGGGAGGTGCCCAGGGGCAGGCACTGAGCGCTGACAGCTCCGAAGAGCCTCAGCCACCTGCCCCTCCTGGAGACAGGGGTGTCTGTGCCGAGGTGGGTCTGGGCCCCACTGAGCCAGAGGGTGGCTGAGCACGCGGGCGCTGGGGTCCCCATCAGCAGAGTTCCATAGTGTGTTTGGTGTTTTCCTGCAGATCGAGATGAGGAGTTGGCTTCTCTGGCTGAGATTTATACTGAAGACTGGTCCCAGACCTAGGAGTGAAACCAGGAGGAGGAGTGTTAGCCACCCGAGGCCAGAAGTTGCTGTGCTCATCTTGCATGATGCAAACGGGAATTTGCAGCCCCTGGGCTACCCCTTTCAGCAGTTAGCAGTGAGTGCTCGGCAGGGCAGCACCCACTCCAGAGCCAGCCCTCAAAACCTGAGGGAAGTCAGGGAGTGAAACTCACTGGAAAATCCCAAAGCTGTGTACCTGTGTTGCTGTAAGCATCTGTACACACATACACAGTTTCATGGGTCAATCAGGGGGATAAGAAGCCATATGGATGGTGTTTCCTTCTTTCTGTACCAGCAGGTGAACTGCAGGTAGCATCAGAAGGAGAATGCAACCCAGAAAATCAGCCCCAAATGGCACAAAGGTGGCTCCTTGGCCCGCCTAGCCTGCTGAGGAGGCACCAAGCTCTTGAGTCATCCCCTGCCTGTGGGGGCCCCTTCTTTCAACACCCATCCATCTCCTCAATCGTGAGCCTAAAAATTACACAGATAATTCATGCACATGATTTAAAAATTTCCAAAAGTTCAAAGTTCTTCTGGAAGCCAACCACTGTGAACACTTTCTGTGTAGCCTTCCAGAAAAACGATTTATATATACACATGTGTGGGCCGAGCGTGGTGACTCACGCCTGTAATCCCAGCATTTTGGGAGGCCAAGGTGGGAGGATTGCTTGAGCTCAGGAGTTCAAGACCGGCCTGGGCAACAGAGCGACATTCTGTCTCTAAAAAAAGTAAAAAGGGTGGGGTGGGGGTGGAAATTAGGCAGATGGTGGCTTGAGCCTGTAGTCCCAGCTGTTCAGGAGGCTGAGGCTGGAGGATTGCTGGAGCCCAAGAGTTCAAGGCTGTGGTGAGCTATGATCACGCCACTGCACTCCAGCCTGGGCAACATAGTAAGACCCTGTCTCTGAAAAAAAAAAATGGGGAAAAATTAGCCAGACGTGGTGGCTACAGTCCATATTCCCAGCTACTCAGGAGGCTGAAGTGGGAGGATCCTTTGAGTCCAAGAGTTCAAGGCTGCTGTGAGCTATAATCATACCACTGCACTCCAGCCTGGGTAACAGAGTAAGACGCTCTCTCTAAAAAAAGAAAAAAGTCTATGTGTGTATGTGTGTGAATCTATATGTATGTTTGAAAAAAGTAAAGCATGGAACATTTCATACAGGGTGCTATCATTTGTGTTTTAAAAAGGAGAGCACACATACACATTTGCTGGTGTGCATGGAATAACTCTAGAAACTGCTGCCATTTGCCTCTGGAGAAGGGGGAAAGCATATTTTTTGGTAGCTATTATATTTTGAGTTATACACACATATATAATTCCTTTTTAATCACACACATGTTATCCATTTGCTTAGGAAGCCATTTCTTAATGTACATTTTCTTCCTAAACTCCTGTGTCACAAAGTCTGAATTACAGTCATGGAGTTTCTTTTTTAAACAACAGTGGCCCTGTGGGGGCCCCAGTTCCGCAAGTCACTCCTGGCCTCCACAACAGACACACAGGCCTCAGAACGTTGCCTCACCTTGTTAACCTGGGACAGCGGGGTCCTCACCGCTCCCGCAGGCAGCCGGCCCCTGCTGCTGTCTTCAAACAGCCTCCCGGGGGACCGCTCTCTCCGCGTGCTGAGCATCCGGCCTGGGGACTTCTCCCGCTCCAGGGGGCGGCCAGGAGACTTGTCCCTGCGCAGCTCGGTCCGCCCCTCACGGTAGCGGTGGGGTGTGCTTGGCTCTCGGGGGTGGCTGGGGCCTTCGGGCGGCGCTGGGCTGGAGGCCACACGCTTGGTGATGTGCTCATTGTATGTGGGCGGGCCTCGCTTGTTGGGGCTGCTGGCGACATAAGAGTAACGTAGGGAGCTGCGAGGTCACAACCCCAGCGTGGCATTTTCCTACTTCCTTGAGCAACCCCTTCACCCAGCCTCACCACTGATTATCAAGAGATTAAACCTGGAGTTCCTCGGACTTTGCTATTTTGATTTTGGTAGCAAAGACGGGGAAGAGAGCAAAGATGGCAACAAAAGAAAACCCACCTTCCTGGTCTCAGTTCAGGCTTTCATTTACTGAGTACCTACTATGTGCCAGGCCTGTGCTAAGCTCTTCACCTGCCATCTCTCATTATCTCATTAAATCATCACAGCAGCTCTTGAGTTATGAGGAGACCCTCACTGTACAGGTAAGAAAATGGGGATGGACAGGAGTGGTTTGCCTGAGCTAATGAGTGGTAGAGCTGGGATTCCAATAAAGACCACTTTGATGTCATAAGCCCCATACTATATCCTACTAACCTAGTATTTTCCAGAGCCTAGAAGGCACAGAAGGAAATCTTCATCTAGGAGGTCAGCCTGCTAAGACTCAGAAGTCAGAGACCCACCAAGGCCCTCAGTGCAAGGGAACAGTTTGGGGAAAGCCTGTCCTCATCACTGTTAACTGCCTTGTCTGTCCCACTCCTGGGCCTGGTGTTTGGTCGCCTCTCCCAACAGGTGGCTTTCCAGGAGTCTCTCTGGCACCTGACACAAATGCAGAGGCTCAGAAGGTTGATAATTATCAGTCATGGTCGTAAGACAACCGAGAGGTACAGGGATCAGGCCTGATATAGTCAGGAAACTGAGCAGGGCAGACAAAAACAGTAGAGCGGGCTCAAAAAATGTCCCACGTCCCCAAAGGTTGATCATTAGTAACCAAACAGTTGAAAACAATGGGGCCTTTTTGTATCACCCAACTCAACCCTCCACCCACTCCTGGCCTGGATATTTCAAATGAAGATTTCAGCAGACCCAGGGCCCAAACTCCATTTCTGAAGATATAGTAAGACCCAGAAACAATGTGGCCTTCTGAGTCAGTTCTGTCCCACCCTTGATAAGCTGAAAAAGTACTAGTGTCCCTGTTATCTTAGCATTATTTGTGCTTGGAAAAGACACGACTTAAAATAGGGAAAAAAATTTATAGTGAATATTACTTGAAAACATATTTTGTTTAATTGAGGCTTTATCTTGGAAAATAAACTTATTTTATGCTAGATATTTTTAGTATTGAAATTACAATGCAATTCCATGCTGATTCCAAAAATGAACCAAGTCTGAATCACAGAATGATTTGTTTAGTGCTAATTCTCTCAACAAAATTGTTGCTAACATGCTCTGACATCAACATTGGACACATTGGACTTTTGCAGTAAGATCCTAAAGAAGGCTCTTCAAAAACATTTGAAAAAGCTGGGCATGGTGATGCATGCCTGTAGTCCTAGCTATTAGGAAGGCTGAGGAAGGAGAATCGCTTTAGCCCAGGAATTCGAGACCAGCCTCCGCAATATGGCAAGACCCTGCTTCTTAAAAAGTAAAACTAAAAATTAAAAAAAAAAAAAAAAGTTTAGAGCATCAGTGGTTTTCCCAAAGAACTATCTTAATCCTTGATATTTAAATCCTTCTCTATGGAAGAGGCATCATTTTATCAACTTGTTCATTTTTTTCTTCAATTATTGGTCTAACTATCAGAACCTCTGTCAACGTCCATAATTGAGAAGTGACAGCAAAGACAGTGTCCCACTGTAAAGGAGAGACTCTAGAACAGGCTTGAGAACTAAATCCAGAAGATGCCTGCTTTTATAAATAAACTTTTATTGGAATGAAGCCATGCCCATCTGGTTAGGCATTGTCTTACAGCTGCTTCCGCATGGCCACAACAGGGTAGAGCAGCTGAGACAGAGACCATATGGCACACAAAGCCGAAAATATTTACCACCTAGACCTGTACAGAAAAAGTTTGCCAATTCCTGTTCTGCAATAAAACAGAGAGGTTGGTGTGCAGAGATAACTTCATAGGGGCTTGGTTCACAGTGAACAGTTTCATGCCATGCTCTTGCTTTCCCATTCAACTCTAACGATGGGAGATTCAGACAGCAAATGCTCAGAAAGCCAGAACTCCTGTCTGTGCAGCAGTAAGATTTAAGATAACTCAGATTTCAACATCTTGAAATCAAGGTTTATATTCATCTCTAGCCATATGGCTTTGAAATCTGGAGGACAAATAAAAAAATAAATTTTGAGTAGCAGAACTACATTAAGCCTACTTGTAATGGAAAAGAAATGATACAATGTGTCCACAGGGAACTATCATAAAACAAATGAGAGGGTGCTCACTGCCCAGGGGAAGAGGATTGCTCAAGGAAAGCCATTGAGGACGTCAGCTAAGATTAACGGGAAGAAGGAACACACCCATCATTCCAAGCCAAGTGTGCAGTCTTCCATCTCCTTATCCATTAATGATCCATAATGTACCACATCAATTTTATGGTTTGTTTGGCCAAGAGTTACATTTCCTGCTCTGCCTAACAGACCAAGGCAACGAAGCCTGCAGTGAACCAGACCCAGCCAAGCTGGCCTTCTACATTCTCAACTGCCCGAAGAAGTCAGCAACCAAAAGATCGTTCCATAAGCCAAGAGATAAGTAACTACTGATTTTCCAGACATGCCTGGCAACCACGGGAAAGCAAACACATGTTTCTGCCCCTCATTCCTAGGAACTGGAACTGTGTGGACCACACAGTAAGCAACTCCTTTGAGAGAGACTGTGGTCTCAAAAGCAAGGTGCCTCGCCACTTATCTACCGAGGCAACGGAGGAAAAAAATCTAATTACAGTACTTCAGTCTGTTTCTGGCATGACTTGGGAACTACTTAAAGAAGATCTAGACATTTTCAGGGGAGGACTGTGGCACGCTAGGCAGGCACTCGTGAGGCAGGGCCAAGCCAAGAGTTAGGAGCATTTAATTATTAGCACTTCTGGTTTTTCAGTAAATTTCTCGGGTTAAACCCACACTGACCAAACATTTCAGATTAACTCCTATACATCCACAAAAGAGAGACTATTCATTAGGACAGTCTTGCCCAAGAGCTTAGTATTTTGTAATATTAGCTGTGGTTCTTCCACCAAATTATGGGCCCCCTGGAATATATAAGAAGAATGCTTTCTACACACACCCCTGTATCCCAGCCACATGGTATGGGGTCCACATAACTATTTATAGGGTAGACACACAGGATTGGTAAACCCGTCCAGAAGATTCTCTTAGGTCATTTTATTATTCCCTGGGGTAAAGAATCTCAGGCCTTCTTTGCAGGCCACGGTTTCGACTTCCTACACCTCGAGCTGGATCTGGCTCCTGGCACTGTGTCAAAAGGAGGCCCGTCCCACTTCCACAGGCAGCTGGTGGGACTGCAAACAGGAGAAGCCTTCAGGGCAGAAAACTCCACTGTCCATCAGATTTACAAATGCACATCAGCCGTCACCCATTCATTCCTTGCCTAGGAATTCATCCTACAGATAGTTTCCTCAGCACATAAAATGATGTAAGGAGAAGGTCACTTATTGCAGCAACAGACTGGAAACAACTGAGACAGCCATTGATGAAGAAGCAGTTAAACAAATTCCTTCCTGGGAAGGAATGTGATGCGGGCATCTAGGGAAAAATGAATGAAGAACTACTCACACTGATAGGGAGCAATCTCCAAGGCACAGCAAGGCACAGGAGAGTATGCAGAGTATGCTGCTGCTTGTATAACAGAGAGGGGGAAGGCCCAGCACGGTGCCTCACGCCTGTAATCCCAGCACTTTGGGAGGCCAAGATAGGTGGATCACCTGAGGTTGGGAGTTTGAGACCAGCCTGGGCAACATGGTGAAACCCCATCTCTACTAAAAATACAAAAATTAGCCTGGCATGGCGGTGCATGCCTGTAATCCTAGCTACTTGGGAGACTGAGGCAGGAAAACCACTTGAACCTGGGAGACAGAGGTTGCAGTGAGCCAAGATCATGCCATTGCACTCCAGGCTGAGCAACAAGAGCAAAACTCAGTCTCCAAACAAAACAAAAAAAAAAAAAAAAGGAGGGGAGGTCGCGTGCAGTGGCTTACACCTATAGCCCCAGCACTTTGGGAGGCCAGGGCAGGCAAATTGCTTGAGCCCAGCAGTTCAAGACCAGCCTGGGCAACGTGGTGAAACCCTGTCTCTACAAAACACAGCCAGGTGTGGTGGCAGGCGCCTATAGTCCCAGCTACTTGACGGGGAGCTGAAGCCAGGGGATCTCTTAAGCCTGAGAGGCAGAGGTTGCAGTGAGCCAAGACAGCACCACTGTACTCCAGCCTGGGCACAGAGTGAGACCCTATCTCAAAACCAAAAAAGGAGGGGAAGGGCACTTCCAGGATGCCACAGTAAGGACCTCTGACAACTTGTTTCTCCATAAAGCAACAAGATCACTGGCAATTGTCAAAATCAACTTCTACAGAGCTCTGGAAATTAACCCTAGCCCTGTGAGCGGTCACTCTCGAGGCAGGATCGAACCAAAAGAGTCAGGGGCACATGCTTATTGGGCACCTCTGCTTTTCCAGAAAATTCCTGGGATCAAAACCATGCTGAACAAACATGTTGCAAGAAAGGCCTGAAACAATCCAAATAGTGTTTATGCAAGGCAAACAAAGGAATCTCAGCAAGAACTGAAAGTTTTGTGACATTTTAACTTGCCCTATACCCACTCGCCCCTCCCCAGATCTGCAGTAGAGTTGAAACCAATGTCCTTGGAACCACAGTAGCTGTGAAAACCAGCAGTCTAGCAGCCACTAGAGGGAGCAGATCAGGACTGACACTCCCCAAATGCCCCATCCCCAGAAAACTGTTGCTATCTGACCTGCCTAGCTATAGTCCCTGGAAAAGGCCCACTCTCAGGGCATTGGATCTGCCTCTGTTCATTTGTTTGTACAGTTGTCCCTTGGTGGCCTGGAGGACTGGTTCCAGGACTTCCTGTGGACCAAAATCTGTGGATGCTGACGTCTCTTATATTAACTGGTGTAGGGCCAGATGCAGGTTCATGCCTATAAACCTGGCACTTTGGGAGGCTGAGGTAGGTGGATCACTTGAGCCCAGGAGTTTGAGACCATCCTGGACAACATGACAAAACCCCATCTCTACAAAAAATACAAAAATTAGGGCTAGAACGGTAGCTCACGCCTGTAATCTCAGCACCTAGGGAGCCTGAGGCAGGCAGATCACAGGGTCAGGAGTTCAAGACCAGTCTAACCAATATGGTGAAACCCCATCTCTACTAAAAATACAAAAAATTAGCCAGGCACGGTGGCAGGTGCCTGTAATCCCAGCTACTCAGGAGGCTGAGGCAAGAGAATCACTTGAACCTGGGAGGCAGAGGTTGCAGTGAGCAGAGACCGCACCACTGCACTCTAGCCTGGGCAACAGAGTGAGACTCTGTCTCAAAAAAAACAAAACAAGCCAAATCAAAACAAATTAGCCTGGTGTGATGGCGCATGCCTGTAATCCCAGCTACTTAGCAGGCTGAGGTGGGAGGATCACCTGGGCCCAGGGAGGTCGAGGCTGCAGTAAGCTGTGATCGTACCACTGCATTCCAGCCTAGACGATGGAGACCGTGTCTCAAAAAAGGGGGGTGGGGGGCATTTGCATATAACCTACACACATTCTATTGTATACTTTAAATCATCTCTAGATTACTTATAACACCTAATACAATGTAAATGCTCTGTTAATATTAGGGAATAACAACAATTTGTAAAAGCCTGAACATGTGCAGTATAAACATAATTTTTTTTTCAAATATTTTCAATCCATGGTATGTTGAATCGACAGAGGCATAATCTATAGATGGAGAGGGCTGGGTGTACAAGCATAAAGGATCTCTAAATGGAAACACGAAAACTTCAAAAAATTGGTTCCTTCCCGGGTGGGGACCTCAGGAGAGTGAGGAGAGTTAGGAGGCGAGAGAGCCAAAAGAGCGGCTCTACGCTGGACACCCTTTTTATCCTCTGAATTCTGGGCCCTGTGATTAGATTATCAATTCAAAAAAAAAAGTGAAATTTTCAAAATAAAATGTAAAAAGAAGGCCTTTTACAAAGAGGCATTTTTTTGCGACATGTTTGTTGAGCATGGCTTTGATCCCAGGAACTTGCTGGAAAAGCAGAGGTGCCCAATAACCATGTGCTCCTGACTCTTGATTGAATCCTGCCTCGAGAGTGACCACTCACAGGGCTAAGGTTAATTTCCAGAGCTCTGAAAAGTTGATTTTGACAATTGCCAGTGATCTTGTTGCTTTTATGGAGAAACAGGTTGTCAGCAGTCCTTACTGTGGCATTCTGGAAGTACCCTTCCCCCTCCTGTTTTGGTTTTGAGATGGGGTCTCACTCTGTGCCCGGGTTGGAGTATAGTGGAGTGATCTGAGCTCACTACGACCTCTGCCTCCCGGGCTCAAGCAGTCCCGCCACCTCAGTCTCCCGAGTAGCTGGGACTACAGGCACACACCACCATACCTGGGTAATTCTTGTATTTTTTGTAGAGATGGGGTTTCACCACATTGCCCAGGCTGGTCTTGAACTCCTGGGCTCAAGTGATCTGTCTGCCCTGGCCTCCCAAAGTGCTGAGATCATAGGTGTGAGCCACTGCACCGCCTCCCCCTCCTTTCTAATACAAGCGGCAGCATGTTCTGCATACTCTCCTGTGCCTTGATGTGTCTTGGAGATTGCTCCGTGTCAGTGTTAGAAGTAGTTCTTCATTCATTTTTCCCCGGATGCCTGCATCATATTCCTTCCTGTGCTGTACTTCAATTTATTTAACTGCTTCTCTATAAACGGCTGTTTCTGTCCAATCCTGTTCAGGAGGTCTCGCATTCCAGGGAAGGCACCAGCTGCCTGGGAGTCTCTGGCCTGGTCTCACCGCCTCACATCTCTGGGCCTCCAGGCATGGTTTGCCTTCTCTCCCACCTGAGCATCCCTCACTGGTTCCCCTGCCCCCACCTCATATCGATGGGAAATCCTCCCTCACCTCCACATCCAGGCCTTAAATCACCCCACCAGAGCCTCATCCGTCCATGCTCGAATCTCTGATTGCTGGCATCTCTTTCCCACTGGGCTGTGAGTGCCATCAAGGAGGGGCGATGTCTGGCTTATTCATCATTATTCCTCCCGCACAAGCCCAACAACTAGTACCACAAAATACCTTCGAAAGTAATCAATGTCTTATGAGGGCTCCATTTCTCATCGAGCCAATGAAAATACTCATGAGAGAAGATCAGGCCTCTCCCCCTCTGACTTTTACAAGGTGTTATTTTCTAATCCTCCTGATGTTCACAAAGGTCTGTGTCGTTTCAGTGCCACAGATCGCAAACAAATGAGTGGTTTGAGCTTAAGGACAAAGTGGAGATTGGGAATCATTCAACTGGTTTAGTAACATTTCCTTCTGCCTTGCAGAAAAGCATATTTGGCCCCAGTAATAAGGAAGAGGAGAATCTGGTTACCTGCGGGAGGTGGAAGGGCCCCGGTGGTGTTGAGTGCCGGACTCCTTCACGAGGTTTCCCTTGCAGCAAATGACCCGTAATTTATCCTGGTATGAGGACGCCAGGTAAATCGCTCCCGAGGAGATGGCAGGGCCCAGGTAGCGCGGGTTCGGGATGTCCAGATACGCTCGGGCAGGGGTCCTGCAGAGCCCCAGAGTTCCAGTTACCTTCACTGCGGGCTACATCCATTGCTAGGCAGGTAGGAAGGGTGCGGCTGGCCCCGACACCTACCCCAACAGCTGAGGTTTTCCAAGCATGAGAGGACAGTGCTTACCCTGTCGAAGAGCGTGCCTGGATCTCAATTACTTCGAGTGAGTTGAAGTGGGTCACAAACAGATAGGGTTCTCTGTAGGCTGTGTGATCACCATGCAGGAAGAGTGTGGGCCAAAGAATGATGAGAAGAGGGAAAATCAAAATCTAGCTGCAATGCATTCTTTGACCCAGTAATCCCATGTAAAGCAATTGACCCAACAAATACATACCAATGTGCCAGAATAATCATGCCTGTTTGAGGATATTCACTGCCGTGTACTTTATTACAGCAGAAGATGCAAAGCAACTCAAGTGTACAGTGTAGGGGATTGGTTAAATAAATTTTAATACATCTGGCCGGGCATGGTGGCTCATAATCCCAGCACTTTGGGAGGTCAAGGCAGATGGATCACCTGAAGTCAGGAGTTCAAGACCAACCTGGCTAACATGGTGAAACCCCATCTCTACTAAAAATACAAAAAATTAGCTGGGTATGGTGGCACGTGCCTGTAATCCCAGCTAATCGGGAGGCTGAGGCAGGAGAACTGCTTGAACCTGGGGCTGGGGGGAAGTTGCAGTGAGCCGAGATCATACCACTGCACTCCAGCCTGGGTGACGGAGCAAGACTTGGTCTCAAAAAAAAAAAATTATAATACATCTATGGAATTCTGCACAGCTGTAAATGTGCAAGAGAAGCTCTCTTTGTACAGATAGGAAAAAAATGTCCAAGGTACATTGCTCAGTGCATAAAGCAAGGTTCAGAATAATGTGGGAGGTATGCTACCTTACTGATTTTTTAAAAGGCGGGAAAAAGAATGTGTATATTTTATGTGCTAGTATTTGCATAAAGTACTAGAAGGATAAGAAACTCATAAGAGCTTTTTTCTTTGGAGGAAGAGGGATGGAGAATTTCGGAGAGGGACGCTCTGGGTGAGACTTTTCATTGTATACCTTTTAAAACTGATTGTAAACATCTTCAAAGAATTCGATTTTAAAAAGACTGGGTTCAAAGATATTTAGACGTTGCTGGTCTTCTTTTTTTTTTTTTTTTTTTTAAATGGAGTTTCACTCTTGTTGCCCAGGCTGGAGTGCAATGGCGCGATCTCGGCTCACCGCAACCTCTGTCTCCCGGGTTCAAGTGATTCTCCTACCTCAGCCTCCAAGTAGTTGGGATTACAGGCACATGCCACCACGCCCAGCTAATTTTTTGTATTTTTATTAGAGATGTGGTTTCTTGTTGGTCAGGCTGGTCTCCAACTCCCAATCTCAGATGATCCACCCACCTCAGCCTCCCAAAGTGCTGGGATTACAGGCATGAGCCACCCCACCCAGCCATAGACATTGCTGGTCTTCTTAATACTCTATCTCTGTATCACAGTGTCACTGAAACTAGAGCAGACAGGACTAGAACTGTTTTCTGCCTTAAAGAGAAAAGGCACTATTATTCCTGCTGGCAAGACCTGGTATTTGACTTTTTAAAGTCACTTTTTTTTTCCTAGTATGTGTGCCCTGGTGCAGTTCCCTGGTCTTGAATCTGGGCTGACCCTGGGGTCTGCTCTAATCAGTAGAACGTGGTGGAAGTGAGCAGGCTTGCCAGCTTCTGTTTCTGTATTCTTGGAAAAAGCCCGCATGGAAAGCAACAAGGCCTCCAGCCACCAGCCGCAGTTGAGCGCCCACATTATGGCCAGCACTCATTGCATGCCATGTTTGTGACACTGTCTCGGGCTTTCTAGTTGTCCCAGTGGCCCTGCTGATACCATATGAAGCAGAACTGTCCAGTGAAGCCACAGAGTCAGGGCCAATGATGAGCTGTTTTAAGTCACTAAGCTTTCCGATGGCCTGTTATGCAGCAAGAGAGAAACAAAATGGCCTTGAAGGGTATTCGGGCAACAATGGCATTTCAGAACATTCACACAGATATGTATGTACATATTTGTATGTATGTGTGTGTTTAGTACTAGGATGTTCACCACAGTGTTATTTACACTTACCAAAAAAAAAACAGGCATGACCTTACTGCTGTGCCTATTAGAACTGGTTAAATGAACAGGTATTCAGCTATGCCATGGGACACTATGCAGCCTTTGGAAATGACTGAAATAAATCCACAGGGGGATTGGTCTCCTTTCTACCATGAGAGTCTAGCAAATATTCCCCAGGGCTGGGATTGTGGGCTGGTGGATCTGGCTTAGGCGGCTCTTCATCGAGCCTCAGAATCTTTCCATGAACAGTTCTCCGGGTGATTGTTACACGTGGCACTTGGTATCCAGTGGAAATTCACATGCACAGTGCTTAGGAAAAAAAAAAATTCCACGTGCAATTCTTTTCCAGGACCCCAGCTGCTGGCAAAGAGAAGCCCCCCACACCGAGCCTCACGTACCGAAGGCCAAAGGTAAGCGACTCCACTTGAGATCGTCTGTCCGGCTACGTCTTCCGTAGGAATCCACAAACACTCCAAATTCTGCAAGGTGTCAAGAGCAAACAGGCATTAGCACAGCCCAGGGCAGGGAGTATCAGTGATGCACAGGGTGATGGGAGAACAAGGAGCGGAGCCAGATGGGACTCACTGTGAAAACCAGACGCCCTCTGCTGAGCCAGCTCTCAGCTTTATTAAAAATGAGGGATTTTTAAATTTCAATTTTTTAAATTTACTAAATTTTATTAAAGAAAGAAGACTCAAGTGAAAAGGAGGAAAGGAATAAGAGGAGGAAAGGGGAGAGAAAGAGACGGAGAGGAAGAGAAAGAGACGGGGAGGTGGGGAATGAAGCGATCAGGAGGAAGGAGGAGAGACAGAGAGGGAAAGATGGAAAGACCCAGGAAAGAAGAAAGAAAAGAAAAAGAATGAAACAAAGAAAAAGACCCAAGAAAGAAAGAGAAGAAAGAATGAAACAAAGAAAAAGACAGACTCAAGGAAAGAAAGAAAAAAAAGGGAGGGGAGGAGAGGGAAGAGGAGCGAAGGGGAGGGGAGGGGAGGGGAGGGCAAAATAAGTGCAAAGGAAGAGAGAGTAAAGGAAAGGGAGAAGAAGAAAGAGCACGGGATGGATGAGGAAAGAACTGCCTGCTCTTTGTAGAAAATGTGATTGAATTAGACCACACTAGTATCTGGTGGTGGAGAGGAGCATCCCCAAGGGGCCTTCGCGGTGCTGGAAGGATGTCCTCGGTAGCCCTAGACAAACCTATCTGCTCCAGAGCCCCAGGTGCCATCCTCCAAACCCTCATGGGTCCCTAGTGTCCATGAGCATCCAAAAAGGCAGTGGGCACAGCCATGACTCACCATGGAAACACAGCAGGTACTCCTCTCGCTGCCCTGCGCCGTTCACCTGCACGATCGAGACAGGGAAGCTGTTGGAAGAAGCAGCAAACACAGCAGGTGCCAAGGAATGATCATTCTTATCCAGGAATTCTGTAAAGGCAGGCGAGAAGCGGGGCTTCAGGAATGAGTTCCGAGTCTCAGTACGGCCTGAGCCACAGCTGGGGTGGGAAAGAGGATGCAGGCCCTACCCTCGAGCGTGTACTGCTTCATGTCGATTTCATAGAATTTATTGGTTCCGATGAGGATACTGTAATTGGTGAAGTGGATACAGCTGCAGGGCTCTGAGGTCTCTATCTCCTGAGACACGAGGGGCAGAAGAGAAGGATGTGAGAGGTAACGCACATGTGAGAGGGCAAATGTGAGAGGGCAGCCAAAGTCCACGGCTGTTCTATTTCTGCCTACAGCATCTAGACAAGCCCTGCAGAAAACTCACCAAGCTTGTTCACATTGTCATAGAAGCCATTCATCTTTTTTTTTTTTTTTTAGAGACAAGGTCTCACTCTGTCACCTAGGTTAGAGTACAGTGATGCAATCGTAGCTCACTGCAGCCTCAAACTCCTGGGCTCAAGGAATCCTCCCACCTCAGCCTCACAAAGCATTGGAATTACAAGCATGAGCCACTGCACATGGCCCATTCACCTTTCATGCCTCTTAGGATGAACAGTGATCCATTTCTTATCTATTCCTATTGTTCCACGCAACCCAAGACTAAGAAAATAAGATCGGGCCGGGCGCAGTGGCTCACACGTGTAATCCCAGCACTTTGGGAGGCCAAGACAGGTAGATCATGAGGTCAGGAGTTCAAGACCAGTCTGGCCAACACAGTGAAAACCTGTCTCTACTAAAAATACAAAAATAATAATCATTAGCCAGGCGTGGTGGCGGGCACCTGTAGTCCTAGCTACTCAGTAGGCTGAAGCAGGAGAATCATTTGAACCTGAGAAGCGGAGGGTGTGGTGAGCTGAGATTGTGCCGTTGCACTCCAGCCTAGGCGACAGAGTTAGACTCCATCTCAAAATAAAAAAAAAAAAAAAGAAAAAGAAAAAAAAGATCAAACTGCAGCTAAAAAAAGGGCAGGGTCAGAAACACCATTCCAAGCCAGGCGCAGTGGCTCACGCCTATAATCCCAGCACTTTGGGAGGCTAAGGCAAGTGGATCACCTGCAGTCAGGAGTTCAAGACCAGCCTGGCCAACACGGTGAAAATCTGTCTCTACTAAAAATACAAAAAGTTAGCCAGGCGTAGTGGCAGGCACCTGTAATCCCAGCTACTCAGGGGGCTGAGGCAGGAGAATCGTTTGAACCTGGGAGCAGAGGTTGCAATGAGCCGAGATTGCACCATTGCACTACAGCCTGGGCGACAAGAGCAAAAGTCCGTCTCAAAAAAAAAAAAAAAGAAAAAAAGAAACACCATTCCAATGAAGAGACAGACCTTGAACAATACAACATTCTTATCAGAGGAAACAAAAGACTGGAAAAATACACCAACTATTAACAGCGGTGGTTAACAGCAACGGTTTTGGTTTCCTTTTTTTGCTAACTTCTAAATGTCTAGTTTGAACCTGTATTACCTATACAGTCATCGTCATGATCATTATTATTGCCATCTTAATGATCTGCTTCCTGATTATTTTCAGGCCAACTAATGTCATCAAAAAACCAGGCATACCAATTCAAAATATGTGGCTGGGAATCATAAAGCAGCAATGATTTCTGAGAATTTTCCCAAAGCTGACAGTTCAAATTCTAATGAGCATTATCATCATCACTGAACTTTTCTCAGTCACCTACTAAGTATGGGAAAACTTGGAGGCAGCATGATAGAGTGAAATGGTAGAGAAAAAAGATCGAACTTCAGTTTTGGTCTCAACTTTGTAACTGAGGATTTTCTGCCAGCTCCAGTTGCCTTCCCTGAAAATTGGGAATAACTATCTCTGCTTTTCAGAACTGCTGTGAAAGGTGTTTGTAAAAACAGCCAGTTCAGTCCCTGGTAGGGTGGGCACTCAATGAACACGCAAACTAAACACCCTGCCCAGAATGTAGCAGTTTCTCTAACAGGTAATGACCCTTACATATTATTCACCCTTCATTTCACTTTTTTTTTTGAGATGGAGTCTTGCTCTGCCGCCCAGGCTGGAGTGCAGTGGCACAATCTCGGCTCACTGCAACCTCCACCTCCTAGGTTCAAGCAATTCTCCTGCCTCAGCCTCCCAAGTAGCTGCGATTACAGGCACTCGCTATCACGCCCGGCTAATTTTTGTATTTTTAGTACAGACAGGATTTCACCATGTTGGCCAGGCTGATCTCAAACTCCTGACCTCAAGTGATCCACCCTTCTCGGCCTCCCAAAGTGCTGGGATTATAGGCGTGAGCCACCACACCCGGCCTCATTTCACTTTTGAGACTAATTATGAAAGCATCAGAAATATATTAGGCTTAGGAGGAGTGGGACACTCTAGGTAGGGACATCAGACAGCATTCTCCAGAAGCCAGGCAGATTTAAGGATCTAACACACATCTCATCCACACTGCAGTCATCATCACAGCTCATTCTGCTCTGAGGAGCAGCAGCTCGCTAATTACACATCAAAATAGTGCTAGCCCTGCTTATTCCAGAAGGTTATATTAATAGAAACCTGTAGAACTTGAGAAAGATTCTGATAAGATCCTGGGACTGCTAGCTTCTTAGAAAGAGCCCCTTTTCTTTTCCACTGGTTCGAAGGAAGTGTCTCCAGTATCTCTTCCTATCAGTCGACCTTATGCTCTAATAAAAGGCTGAATGCAGTGGGCTGGATGGGGAGGCAGTTCGCAAATGGGAGAAGAAAAGCAAGGAGGGAAACCACAGCTACTAGTGGCCCCGGAGGATCCTCCATAAAGGAAGGATCTTGCTCACTCCAGAGGTCACCCCAGGCTGAGGGACTGCAGGGTGGAAGGAACCCAGTCCAGGGCGTGTCCCATGACCGCGCACCTTCCACATTGTCTCACTGAGACTGGCAGGACTGGCTTTCCCACATTCAACCAAGGCAAGACCCAGAACTTACTTTCCGAATGCAGTATTTGCTGAGGTTTTCGTTGTAGCGGAGAATGACGACTTTGCTGGGCATGGCTGCACAGATGCAGAGCCCGTTCTCAATCTGAAAAGCAACCAAGAAAAGAAAAAGACTGTCACCAGCATGATACCGGCTGTGGGGCAAAACTAGGAAAAGCCCTCAACCTCAGTGCTAATGATTTAGACCAGATCCTTCTGTGTGGTGCGGGGGAGGGCTGTCCTGGGATATGAACAGTATCACTGGCCTTGACCCACTAGATGCCTGCAGCACTTCGATTTGTGACAATTAATGTCTCAAGGCTAGGCACGGTGGCTCATGCCTGTGATCCTAGCACTTTGGGAGGCTGAGGCAGGTGGATCACAAGGTCAGGAGATCAAGACCATCCTAGCCAACATGGTGAAACCCCATCTCTACTAAAAATACAAAACTTATCTGGGCGTGGTGGCATGTGCCTGTAATCCCGGCTACTCGGGAGGCTGAGGCAGGAGAATCGCTTGAACTGGGGAGTCGGAGGTTGCAGTGAGCTGCGATCACGCCACTGCACTCCAGCCTAGCAACGCAAACCAGAGTGAGATTCTGTCTCAAAAAAAAAAAAAAGGCTCGAGTCATTACCAAATGTCCCCTGGTAGGGCAGAATCCCTCCTGGTTGAGAACCAAGGCTTTACCTGGGATCCAGAGAAGGCTTCAGGGAGTCACCACCACACACATTTCCCACATATGTGCCTTCTAGTGGAGACAGAATCTTTTGACAAACTTACTTTGTGGGGAGGGGGGAGGAGAAAGAATGAGGGAGGAGAGAGGAAAGGTAGTAGAGACTGCTATACAAATTTAGAGAAAAAAAAAAATTTTTTTTTTTTTTTTTTTGACATGGAGTCTCACTCTGTTGCCCAGGCTGGAGTGCAGTGGCACGATCTCGGCTCACTGAAAGCTCCACCTAACCTGGCTTCAAGCAGTTCTCCCACCTCAGCCTACCAAGTAGCTGTGACTACTGACACACCCCCCACGCTCAGCCAATTTTGTATTTTTAGTACAGATGAGGTTTCACTATGTTGGCCAGGCTGGTCTTGAACTCCTGGCCTCAAGTGATCCACCTGCCTCAGCCTCCCAAAGTGCTGAGATTACAGGTGTGAGCCACCACACCGGCCCAAATTTAGAGAAAATTCTAATCCAAAGGGAAAAGTTCTTAGCTAAGAACTCATACATGTGCAGAGTTCTACATCAAAACGCTCTTTTACCAGAACAGCGGAAACCCTTTTACTTCTCTGGCTACAACCAGATCTTTATCATTCGCCAAATGGGGCTTACTGCTCAAATCAGTTCTGACATGAAGGCCAGCAGCTGGTACAGTGGGTGAGTGAAGATGGGCTGGAATAAGGGAGGAACACACAGGAAAAGGGAAATTGTTAGCAACGTTCTATTTCTTGGATTGGGTCGTGGGTGTGTGGATGTTTACGACAGTATTAGGCTTTATGATTTACATACATGTTCCATACATGTTTTGAACAGTTATTAGAATGAAAATAATTTCTAATTTAAAAAACAGATTTTTATTAGCTAGGTGTGGTAGCGTGTGTCTGTAATCCCAGTTACTTGGGAGGCTGAGGCATGAGAATCACTTGAAGCCAGGAGGCAGAGGTTGCAGTGAGCCAAGATCACACGACTGCCCTCCAGCCTAGGCAACAGAGTGAGACTCTGTCTCAAAAACAACAACAACAATGACAACTGATTTTTGTCCAGGTGCAGTGGCTCATGCCTGTAATCCCAACACTCTGAAACGCTAAGGTGGATTGAGGCCAGGAGTTCAAGACCAGCCTAGCCAATGTGGCAAAACTCCATCTCTACTAAAAATACAAAAATTTGTCCTGGTGTGGTGGTGCACACCTGCAGTCCCAGCTACTTAGGAGGCTGAGGAAGGAGAACTGCTTAAAGCTGGGAGGTGGAGGCTACAGTGAGCTGAGATCACACTAGTGCACTCCAGCCTGGGTAACAGAGCAAGAATCTGTCTCCAAAAAAAAAAAAAAATGTTGATTCAGTGGCTGAATGAACGATGTGCAGTATGCTGTCTTCTGAGGAGCAAAATGTGATGGTTTTCAAAAGTAGGATGCCAGTAGCCTCAGGGGGTCTCTAAACACCTGATTCAGACTTCACTAAAGTTATACATGTACATGTATATACACCCACAGACACTCTTTTTTATTATTTTCTACTTTAACTTTTAAGTTCAGGGGCACATGTGCAGGTTTGCTGTATCAGTAAACTCATGTCATGGAGGTTTGTTGTACAGATTATTTCATCACCCAGGTATTAAGCCTAGTAACCATTACTTATTTTTCCTGATCCTCTCCCTCCTCCCAGCCTCCACCCTCTGACAGGCCTCAGTGTGTTTTGTTCCTATGTGTCCATGTGTTCTCATCATTCAGCTCCCACTTATAAATGAAAACATGCAGTATTTGATTTTTCTGCTCCTGCGTTAGTTTGCTAAGAATAATGGCCACCATCTCCATCCATGTCCCTGCACAGAACATGATCTCATTCTTTTTCATAGCTGCAGAGTATTCCATGGTGTATATGTACCACATTTTCTTTACCCAGTCTATCACAGATGGGCATTTAGGTTGATTCGATGTCTTTGCTATTATAAATAGGCTGCAATGAACATATGCATGCATGTGACTTTATAATAGAATGATTTATATTCCTTTGGGTATATATTCAGCAATGGGATTGCTGGGTTGAATGGTATTTCTGTTTTTAGGTCTTTGAGGAATCCCCACACTGTCTTCCACAATGGTTGAACTAATTTATACTCCCACCAACAATGTGTAAGTGTTCCTTTTTCTCCACAACCTCACCAGCATCTGTTTTTTGACTTCTTGATTAAAGAAGCGAACAAAGGTATTTTATGTGCCAATTTTCAATATGCCAGAAGCTACAAAAGAATTAACGTGAGTTCTCATGAACTGACTTTATGTTAAGTAAATGCCATAAATTTGAATTTTTAAATTTCTAGTAATGAAACATACTTTCATCTAGTTCAGACGTGGAGATCCACACTAGATCAAGCTTCTTCTCTCTCTCTCTTTCTCTCTCTCCCCCTCTCTCTCTTCTCTCTCTCTGACACAGCAGACACACACACATACATTTATTTTCAAATTATGGATCATCCTTCTAGTTTTGTTCATTTTCTTCCCATTTTTTCTCAGACATTTCCTTTAGATTTAAAACCTGTACAAATTTCATGGCTACACAAATTATTTCACATGCCTAAAGGAGGCAACAGAAATTTAACCTAGTTTGAGGATGTACAATTCTGAAAGTTGTCAGAATCAAAATGCAGTCACCAAAGTTAAGAAAATCCTGACAATGAGAGAAGGCCATGAAGAGAGGGTTCTCACGCCGTATGCCTGATAAAAAAAGAGACTTGGCAAAAACAACAAAGCTCACTGCAATCTTAGACAAAACATACTTCTGCCAGGACATCTGCCCAGTGACTACCTGTCCAACCTCCGACAGGCGTCAGTCTTGCTACTGATCTTTAAAGCCAAGGATAATTATTTCAAAAAGATTATAGAATCCTGACTTACAAACCTGTCTTCCTTTATCTCCCTAGATATCCACGTAGTTTACAATGGCACGTGAATTCCCATTGCAAAGCCTTATTCCCAAATCAATCTCTTCTTTTAAAGAGCCCCTCTTTATTATTTAAATTGACACAGTCTTGAAGGTTCAAATCAATGAGTTCTGTGGGACGGGAGGTAGTGCCAATTTCCAGAACATTCCACCAACTGGGACTGTGAGGAGAGCTTACCTTGCCAGCCCCAAACAAGTGGCAGCCCTTCACAGCTTCAAAAATGTTGGGTGAGATGTCCGGCTGGGCGGGAAGGTGCGACTGCGCTAGGGACTGTTTCACTTTCTTCACGTCCACAAGACACAGTGCCCGTTCTTCTCCTGAATGGGAAAAGGAACAACCTCTCGTTAGTGTGAAGCCGTTAAGTAAAGGTGCGGGATGGTAGTTCTAGTTCTAGTCACAAGTAAAAGTCATGAGAGGCCACACAGATGAACTGAGTTTTCCACAAATCCCTATAAACACATTTTAGGTCCTTGATTGATTGACTGACTGATTGATTGATTGATTCGTTGGTTAATTTTGAGATGGAGTCTCACTCTGTCACCCAGGCTGGAGTGCAATGGGGTGATCTCAGCTCAATTGCAACCTCTGCCTCCTGGGTTGAAGCAGTTCTCCTGCCTCAACCTCTGAGTAGCTGGGATTACAGGCATGCACCACCACACCCAGCTAAATTTTTTTTTTTGTATTTTTAGTAGAGATGGGGTTTCACCATGTTGGTCAGGCTGGTCTCGAACTCCTGACCTCATGATCTGCCACCTTGGCCTCCCAAAGTGCTGGGATTACAGGCGTGAGCCACCCTGCCAGGCCCAGGTCCTTGATTTAAATTTAAGACAAAAACATGTAGCCTTTTAGTCAAGATTCTGAGGAGGGTGGAATTCTGCAGACATAAAATTGGAGAATGTGAACTGTACTTTCGAACATGCTCCCCAGCAAAGTAAAGAAAGAATGTGTGAGGGAGGAATGAGGGGGCATTCTATGAAGAAACAGGCTGAGACTATCCAAATATGTGGATGTCAGGAGAGACGAGAGGCTGAGGAACTGCTCCACATTAAAGGAGACTAAAGAGGGATGATTAAATGCAATGCAAATTCTGGGCGTTATAGGAGCCACAGGTAAAATCTAACTATGGGCAGCATCATGGATACTTGTATTATCCTAAGGGTCAATTTCCTAAATGCAAAAATCACAGCATGTGAAACTATTCTATGTGATACTCTACGTGTGGATACATGTCATTATGCATTTTTCAAAACCCATAGAATGTATACCACCAAGAGAGAACACTAATGCAAACTACAGACTTAGGGTGACAATGATGTGTCAGTGTCTCTGTGTCAAGTTGGGTTCACCGATTTTAACAAATGTATTACTCTGGTGGGGGATGTTTGTAGTGGGGGAGGCATGTATGAGAATGGGCATATAGTGAAGCTCTCTGTACCTTCCAATTTTGCTGTGAACCTAAAACTGCTCTAAAGAATAAAATAAGGAAGAGGGGGAAGAAAAAAGAGTTGAGATTAAGAAAGGCCAGTTCTTGACCACAGTATGTCAGTCCCTGGATCCAGCCATGCCTGAAACAAGGCCTGTTTGTTTCTCGTTTTTTTCTGAGATGGAGTCTTACTCTGTTGCCCAGGCTGGAGTGCAGTGGCATGATCTCAGCTCACTGCAACCTCCGCCTCCTGGATTCAAGCAATTCTCTGCCTCAGCCTCCCGAGTAGCTGCGATAACAGGTGTGCGCCATCACGCCCGGCTAATTTTTGTATTTTTAGTAGAGATGGGATTTCACCATGTTGGCCAGGCTGGTCTTGAACTCCTGACCTCATGATCCACCCACCTCAGCCTCCCAAAGTGCTGGGATTACAGGAGTGAGCCACCACGCCCAGCCCTGTTGATGTTTTAAACACTGAATCGATATTTTGTGTGTGTGTGTGTGTGTGTGTGTGTTTGTGTGTATGTATTAGCAAGAGAGAGAAAAAAAATATGACAAAATATTAGCAAATGGTGACTCAAGAGTGATCAGAGTAACAGAGCAAGCAAGCTCTCAGAAGGTCATGGCCCACAGTGGTTTCGTTGCAATCAGAACAAAGGGTTTGGCTTTAGTGAGTCTTTGAGGCTTAGCGCTCTTCACTTGGCACACCAGGGGGATGTTCTTTGGGAATGTCAGACTGTGCTAAACTGGATACCAGAAGAACACTGAATCTGGACAGAGGGGGTCTGTTAGCCGAGGCTTGGCCATCTATGGGGACACAGAGATAAGAGCTGTGACGGCTCTCCTCTGCTATTTTGTTTTACGAACATGAAACATGGCTTAACACATGGGCTCCCTTCAAAGTAAAGAAAAGGCACCGTGTCCTTTGGCCTCACACCTGCTATCATGAGTAGCTTCTCCAGGTCCTTGATAATATAAATTTGGAAGACTGCTCCAATTCCTGGGACGTGGGTTAGGGAGTTTTTCAAGACATTCAGGGCGTAGAGCCCTTCCTCGGTGCCCACCAACACCACCTGCAAGGGCAGAAGTCCGAAGGCAGAACATAAGCACAATCACGTCACCAGAACAATCTCTTCAGGTGCCACAAGGCCTCCACAGCCCTTTCTTGATGGCGTGTGGCTGTAACCAGACACCAGCTGGCCATGCTCACGCAAACATTACCTGGTCACTGAAGGGCAGTGTGCAGTTCATGTCTAGACGGTCATCACCTTCCAGTTTCAGCAGGGAGTTTCCAAGCAATTTCTTTTCATAGGTGAAAGAAAAGAAAAAAAGAAGACATAGTGAGGCTGATCTGTCTATGACCAAACTATCCAGAGAGACCAAGAGAAGGTTAAGGACATGTTATTCCTGAAAATGCTCAGAAACACACATATGCTGTTAGCTCACCCCATATTTTGATCTGAGCTCCAAGTGCAAAATGCGAGTGCTACTGGTATCTCTGGGGCAGCTGCTAATTAGCACCTGAGTGATAACTTGGCTGGGATGCAGAAATAAGGGAGTGGAGTAGACATGGAAAGCTATTCTGTGAGACAAAGTAAGCTGAAGCTAAAGAGGTTTCACCTGCTCAGGGTTAATAAGACACATGAAGACTCCTTCCCCCATCAGGCTGCAGCAGAAGTGCAAAGGCGCAGTGTTAGCAGCGAGCCAGCACGCCTCTGCATCTCTTTACCTGAACCCAGGCAGGCAGAAGCTCATAAGAAACACAGTCTCGGGCCTGTTGTACACATATTAACAAGAATTTCAGTAAAAGGCTCATGTGTGTAATGACAAGCAGGTCATCCAAACAGGTCTAACCACTGAGTGAAGCTCTTTTCAAGAGGCTCGTGGTTAAGAATCTTTCAATTGCTAACACATAAGGTGTTTACTAGGAGTGAAGTGTCTGAAAAGAGCTGTTTGGTCTTCGCTGGAGCAAACGCCAATGAGCAATGAGCACTGTTTGTATCCTGGAACATTCTAGGTGGGGTGATGCCAATCACAGCACACCTACGTTTCTAACATCTTAAGGATAAGTAGGACTCCAAACCTGCCTACGGAAGAGCAAATACTGCGAAAACAACTGAGACGCTTATGAAAAGCCTTCCTGGAGGGGGATGGGCTGCCGGCAGCCTATTCTACTGCTTCGTGGCCAGAGTGCTTCTGACTCAAGCCTCCAAACCAGACAAACTCATGTGAGTAAATAGGACAGAGGATTTCCTTATAAGTACATTTGTTGTTCATCACCACAACGAGGGTCTACAATCCACCAGAGTAGGCTACCAATGCCAATTCCTCCATTCTTTTTGCTTTGTTTGGTTTCAGAGTCCAAATCCTACTCTGTTGCCCAGGCTGGAGTACAGTGGCACAATCATAGTTCACTGTAGCCTCAAAGTCCTGGGCGATCCTCCAGCCTCAGCCTCCCTTCTAGCTGGAACTACAGGTGCATGTCACCACACTTGGCTAACTTTCTTTTCTTCTTTTTAAGAGATGGGATCTTGCTTCTTGCCCAGTCTGGTTTCGAACTCCTGAGCTCAAGCAATCCTCCCGCCTTGGCCTCCTGGGTCACTGGGACCAGAGGTATGAGCCAGCATATCCCTGATTCCCCACATTCTAAATGGCTCATGATGCCACACAAGCTACCCTGGTACTTGTGCCTTCATCACCACCAGACTCCTGGCCGTGACAATCTGAAGCCATCAGCCCTTTGAGAAGGAGCCTGAGGGGAATCAAGATGGTCAATGGGATTCTTGTTGTTAACACCAGTTACCAAGTCAGCCCCCTTTACAAAGACAACCTCCAGGGCCCGTTTTCATACTCACAGCATCAGCTTCTGCTTTTTCCCTAGAAACTCTCCCACCTGCGACAACTGATTCTAAGGCGGTGACCCAGCGCTGTTTGTCAGGGAAGCTAGGAGCTAGCAAGTAGAGGGTTCTCCCGGGCCAGCAGGTGGTGTGCGGGTGAGATTCCATCTTCAGTACATATGGGACATCTAGGAGATTTCACAGAGAGCACAGGATTGGGTGTGGATTTCCCCCATTCCCACTGGGAGGGAAGGCCCTTGAGAGATCAGAGATCCCACCAAACCAGGAAGTCCCAGTTACCGCCAAGGCAGGGGGCGGAGGCAAGATGGGCCTCCTTTGCAGAGTCAATCTTCCCTGTACCATCCCTTCTGTCCCTGCTGATTGGCCAAGCCCGGCCCACCTCCAGGGTGGGGCTCCTCCAGCTCCTCCTCACCTGCTTTGGCTGTATTTGCGAGTTCGGAAGCACCAACGGCACCATGAATAGATACATCCCCGTCGGGGAAGGCACAGCTCAAATTCTTCCACCGGCCTCTGTCCAGCTTGGTGCAAAGAGGAAGGGCAGAAAGAAAAACAAAAGAACAGGAACAAGAACAAGGGGAGAAGAGAGAGCGAGAGAGACAGCAAGGGAGAGAGAGAGACAGGGTACGTGTGTAAAGAGAGGCGCACGAGAACAAAGAAGGGACAGAGGTGTGCAGAGAAGGCAGAGAGGGAAGATAAAAAAAAATAAAGTGTGTCAGATGAGTAGCACAGTCAAATTTCTGATGACGATGCGGATTTATGGGTTAGTTGACTGAGGCAGAAGTTCTCGGAAGGTGTATTAGCAGGTGGAATCTTCAGGGCAGCGCCCTGCGGGTTCTTCAGGGGGGAGACCTATAGATGTGAGTATCGCACCAATAACCTTTAGAGAAGTCATTTGGTTTGTAAGTTTCAAAAATGGAAAAGTGTAGAAGGCTTGCAAGGCAATCCAAAAAACAAAGCCTTCGCGCCAGCACTGGGGGAGACCTGGGTTAGCCACGTGCAACGACCTTCCCCCTGAATTCTTAATTTACCTTCTCTGGCTTCATTGTCATAAATGAGGACTTTTGATCCCTCCAGGACAATGTACTTCCTGTCCCAGCCTTGCTGTCCTCGTTTGTTATTCCTGGAGAAAGAAAGATGGAAAAGAAAAATGTCTGAACTCAGAAGAATCATCAGGCTGGAGGAGGACGGGGTGAGGGGGGTGGCAGAGGTGGGAGAGTTCCTAGAAAAGACACTTCCCTAGAAAACATCAGGGACAGAAGTGGCTTGTGCCAGCACCTGCTCCAGCCCAAGCCACCCTGCCACGGTACCTGGGCACCTTCATCCACCCTTCCAGGTGCAAGCTGCTGCTGGGCTCCTTGGTCTGGAGACCCGGGGAGTTCATTTTGTCGCGGCAGAAGGCCTCGGTGAAGTGTGTGGCGTATTCGGCAGGCAAGCCGCAGGTGGCTGGCAAGCACGTGGAGCACTTGGGGTGACACATCACCTGACATTCTAGAATACAACAGTGAGCCACCTGAGGGCATGCTCAGCCGACCCTGGACTCTTCCCTTCCTCTGCCAGCCAACCCCAGGACTTCTCTACCCCCAGCCAGGCCCAGAGAGCCTGGCCCTGAGTTGCAGGTAGTCTCCTGAGCTTCCCCTGGTGCCAGGCCCCTACAGAAAAGGGAAACGAAAGTGCCAAGTGCTCTTGACCCAGTTTTCCAGGCTTCAATCCAGGCTGCCCACAAACAGGTGTGTAAAGAACACATCTGCACGTTTCCGTTGGAGCCAACAGAAAGGTAGGGAGAGACCAGCCTGACAAAAAGAGGCTGGGGATTAGCAAAGCCCAAGGCACTTTGAGCAGCAGGTTAGAGTCATAAGCTGCAGACATATATAAACTCACAGCTTTAACAGGGAAAAATAGCATCCTCCCACTGAAATAAGAAGTTCGAAAATGAATGCACTGCGTGATGAGTTAGGAAAAAGTCACCTCCACCTGATAGACTTTTTTTAGCTGGAGACACACAGGTGCCCAGCACACATGCACAGATGCCGATCTTACCAAGACATTTGGATGCCTGGCGTCCAAAGTGCACAGTATCCAAACAAACAGCACACTTTGTGGCTCGCATGTTCAGTCCTACGTTGAATCGGTGAGGAATATTGTGGTGCATGCGTTCCTTAAGACGCCGACTAAATTCTAGAGGAGAATGTTTTTAAAAATCATTAGAGTACTGCAAACAATACCCAACAGAAAAGTGAAAAGACAACCCACAGAATGGGAAAAAATACTGGCAAATCAAATTTCTGATAAGAGACACATATCTAGAATATATAAAGAACTCTTACAACTCAATAATAAAAAGACAACCCAATTTTAAAATGAGCCAAGAATTTAAATAGACACCTCCCCAAAGAGGATAAATGGCCAACGAGCACATGAAAAGATGCTCAACATTATCAGTCATTAGGGAGAAGCAAATCAAAACTCCAAGCAGACACCACTTCACAACCACTAGGATGCCTACAGTCTAAAGCAAGGAAGAGTAAGTGTTGCTGAGGACGTGGAGAAACTGGAACCCTCACACGTTCCTGGGGGAGAATGTAAAACTGGTGCAGCTACTTTGGATCTCAGTCTGGTAGTTCCACAAATGGTTAAACGTGGTTACCCCACGACCCAGCAATTCTGCTCCTAGCCATATACCCAAGGGGACTGAAAACATATATACCCACAAAAATCTGCATATAAATGTTCACAGAAGCATAATTTATGACAGCTAAAAAGTGGAAACAACCCAAATGCCCATCAATGGTGATATGATTTGGCTGTGTCACCACCCAAATCTCATCTTGAATTACAGCTGCCATAATTCCCATGTGTTGGGAGCGACCTGGTGGAAGATAATAGAATCATGGAGGTGATTTCACCCATACTGTTCTTGTGATACTAAAAAAGTCTCACAAGATCTGATGGTTTTATGAGGGGAAACCCCTCTCACTTGGTTCTTACTCTCTTTTGCCACCACCATGTAAGACATGCCTTTTGCCTTCTACCATGATTGTGAGGCCTCCCCAGCCACATAGAACTGTGAATCTATTAAACTTCTTTTCCTTTATAAACTACCCAGTCTCGGGTATGTCTTTAAGAGCAGCATGAAAATGGACTAATACAAATAGATTAATGGATAATCAGATGTGCCATCTATACAATGGAACATTATTTGGCCATGAAAGGAATGAACTTCTGATACATGCTACAATACAGGTGAACCTTGAAAACATTACATTCCATGAAAGAACCCAGACACAAAAGGCCACATGCAGTATGATTCATCTATATGAAATGTCCAAGAGACCAAATCCACAGAGACAGAAAGTAGACTGGCAGTTGCCAAGAGGAACATTAGCGGAAGGAGAATGTGGGGGACTGATAATGGGTATGGAGTATTTTTTGGGTGGAGGTGCCAAAATTATTCAAAAAATTAGAATGTGATGAGGGTTACACAGCCCTGTAAACTTACTGAAAAAGACTGAATTGTACATGTTTAATGAGTGAACTGTACAGTATGCAAATTATATCTCAATAAAACTGTTAGAACAGGTTAGTTACAGATTGTGAAACTATTTTAACACTAACAGATGCATCTGGATTTATAAGACTCAACCTAAAATCTCCCATTATCCAATTATTAGGAATCAGTCTTTGTTTAAGAATATATTACTGGTACGAGATTGACTATTTAATGGCGTAGATGTTTGTGGGTATAAAGAAACATAAGCTTTTAAATAAATTGTTTGTAAATATTTTAGTCATGAAAGCTTTGTTTTCCAGATAAAATCATGTATCTAGAGCTTTTCAAAATCCAATTGAAAAAATCACTATTATGAATTATAGAATTTCTAATTATCAAATATATAAAACTGAAGAATTCTTTTATGTCTAGTTTTTCCATGGATAAATTCCTTTTGTTTAAAATCCAACTTTTCTGAATATAATAATTTAAATTTAAATGTAAGAACACATTCTTACTTTTGTATTCCAGACTGTTAAAATTAAGAACATTAGCCAGGTGCAGTGGCTCATGCCTATAATCTCAGCACTTAGGAAGGCAGAGGCATGAGGATTGCTTGAGCCCAGGAGTTTAAAACCAGCCTGGGCAATGTAGTGAGACTCTGTTCTCCACAAGAGAAAAAAAATTAACAAGATTGATTTTTTTCCATTTAATAGGCACCCTCTCAACAGTGACCTAACTAATTAGAAGCAACTTTCAATATAGTAATCCCCCCTTATGCTCAGGGGTTATATTCCAAGACCCCAGTGGATGCCGGGGAACCACAGATGGTACTGAATTCTGTATATACTGTTTTTTCAATCCGATATCCAAGATGAATACTAAGTGACTAAGAGACAGGGAGTAAATATGGTGTGGATATGCGGGACAAAGGGATGATTTGCATCCCAGGCAGGATGGAGCAGGACCGCGTGCAATTTCTTCCTGCAACTTGGAACAGCACACAATTTAAAACTTAACAATTATTTCTGGAATTTTCCATTTAATATTTTCAGACTGCAGATGACCACATAACCGAAACCACAGGAAGTGAAACCACGGATAATAGGGGACTACTATGGAGAGAAAATCTCAGGATCCAAATTTCTGAATCCAACTCTGATATGCTCTCCTTATAACATCATCCCCCCTTCCTTTCTTGGAAAGGTGCAAGGAATAAATAACAGGAATACACTTTGAAGCTGTTTGGTGCAATATACATGAAGGAGGAATATACTGCAGTATTATCACTATTCAGGGAAGTTTCACAGCCAGAAGCACTGCTTTCCTCTATGTTGTCATCACTATTTTAATGACTTTAACAGTAAAGCTCTTTGGCAGGGCACGGTGGCTCATGCCTGTAATCTCAGCACCTTGGGAGGCCAAGGCAGGTGGATGGCTTGAGGTCAGGAGTTCAAGACCAACCTGGCCAACATGGTGAAACCCCTGTCTCTAGTAAAAATACAAAAAAATTAGTGGGGCATGGTGGCACACACATGTAATCCCAACTATCTGGGAGACCGAGGCACAAGAATCACTTGAACTGGGAGGCAGAGGCTGCAATGAGCTGAGATCACGCTACTGCTCTCCAAGGCTGGGCGACAGAGTGAGACTCTGTCTCAAAAAAAAATTTTTTTTAAAGTAAAGCTCTTTGATTCAAGGAGTTATATAAGAAAATGACTTCTGGCTAAAGAAAAACAGCAGCAACCACAAAACACCATCTGGTTTACAACCAAAACAGGTTTGACTGCGATGCCATGATGCTAAACCGCAGCTCTACCCTAGTCTTCCTAGGACACTCCAAACCAGCTTTCTTGGCTTTTTTTCAGCTCTAGGTAAACAGAGTACATTTGAGATCAGAAAGAAAACTCCTCACACTGTGGGTAGAAATAGACATTGGCACAAACTACCAACACTCAAAATGTACATAACCTTTAACCCAGTGATTCATTTCCCAGGCATGTCTCCAGGCACAACACCCACAGAGGCACAGGATGTCCTCTGCAAGGTGTTTACGGTAACATGGGATTGGAAATAACCTAAATGGCCATCAGCAGGAGTCTGATTTAACAGATGAACTGCATAGTCACACCATAGAATACCGTGTGGTTTTCTGAAAGGATGGGGTAGGTCCTTATGTACTAATATGAAACCCTCTAAGATAGCATTTTAATGAAATGAAAGTGTCTTGCACTGTACACTGTAGTGTGCTATCATATTTATAAAAGAGAGAAAGTCCTGAGAGAGAGATGTGCTTTTTGTTGTTGTTGTTGTTGTTGTTGAGACGGAGTTTCACTCTTGTTGCGCAGGCTGGAGTGTAGTGGCGCGATCTCAGCTCACCGCAACCTCTGCCTCCCAGCTTCAAGCAATTCTTCTGTGTCTGCCTCCTGAGTAGCTGAGATTAACAGGCATGTGCCACCACGCCTGGCTACTTTTGTGTGTTTAGTAGAGACAGGGTTTCTCCATGTTGGTCAGGCTGGTCTCGAACTCCTGACCTCAGGTGATCTGCCTGCCTCAGCCTCCCAAAATGCTAGGATTACAGGCGTGAGCAACCGTTACGATATTTATAAAAGAAAAAAGATCTGAGACAGTGATCTTTTCATACTGTTTGTTTTTTGAGATGAAGTCTCGCTTTATCACGCAGGCTGCAGTGCAGTGGTGTTAGTTCACTGCAAACTCCACCTCCTGGATTCAAACTATTCTACTGCCTTAGCCTCCCAAGCAGCTGGGACTACAGGAGCATGCCACCACACCCAGCTAATTTTTGTATTTTTAGTAGAGACGAGGTTTCACCGTGTTGGCCAGGTTGGTCTCAAAATCCTGACCTCAGGTGATCTGCCTGCCTCAGCCTCCCAAAGTGCTGGGATTACAGACGTGAGCCACTGTGCCCAGGCTATTGTCTCATATTCTTTAAATATAATCACATAATGTAAGATACGTGAATGATATAGACATGTGGACCCCTACATGAACTATCACTGGAAGGATACAATGGCTGAAAGCAATGGTTGACACTGGGTGAGGAATCTGAGGATGGGGAACCGGGGAGACTGACTTCTTAATCTTTATCCCCTAGTATTACTTGTAATTTTTACCATACGCCTGCATGTCTTAGTCGATTGAAAGAAATTTCCATACAACTCCAACGGCCCCTTGAGAACGTACCCTCTTGGAGTTGAAGACTCCTTTCTGCGGCTGGACGGCGGGGCCAGCAGGCTCATGGCACTGGGCTGGTGCTCTGGCGACCGCACGATGGCGGACATAGCGATCTGCTGCCTCGCGGTGGCTGGCGTGGATGGGTGTGGGTGGTCCGTCGCTTTGCGGTGGGCAGCTGCAGAGAGACCAGGACAATGCCTTTTGGTTAGCTGGGTCACCTAGAGGACCAAGCCAAGTGGATCGTCCCTGGGCTGTCTTTCAAGGACACGAGACTAAAAGAATATGCGTCACGTCAACTTGGCAAAGCACAGGGGCCATATGTTTTTCAGACATGGGAAGTCTGGGCGGAAAGCGTGTGGGCCATAAACAAAGACACTGAACTAGTCAGCCTTGGCTGATCTCAGTGAGATCAATCCTCTGCCTTTTCCACAGCCTTGAGCACTTTGGAGAGAGCGAGCCCCTACCTTCCTCCCGGGCGGACCGGAGCTCAATGCGGGTCTTCTGAAGGGCTTCCTCTAGCTCTGCACAGCGAGCTTTCTCCTTCTCCAGGGCCAGCTTCAGCTCATTGTACTGCAGAGGAACCTGTGTGGGCAAAGCAGGGTCCTCTTTCCGTCGACTAAATAAACCCTAGCAATGGAAACAGAGATATCTCCTAACTCCTGGAAACTGGCACTTGAAACTAGCTAAAGGAAATCTGACTCGGGAGGAGCAAACCACAAAAGCCAGGAGCATACTCACTGTAAGTGTATTTAGTAAAAATGGCATGTGAAGGGGGGGAAGGGTAGGCTGAGCCACAGCCCGTTCCAGCCGGCTGAAAAAAATAGGGGTGCGGAAGTTTTCACCAAGAGGATTAAAGATGCTTGAATGGCCACCTCTTCCTTTAGCATTGCCAAGACAGGAGAGTCATGTCCTGAGTCTTTCCCATTCAAAAAATGGAATCAGGAGAGTATGGTGTATGGAGTCAGGAGAGATGGTTCAGAGGTCACTCTTGCCTTGGAATATGCCTCATGATGCTCAGTTACAAGACACAGAGATGAGTGTTTTGTAAAAGGAAGCAAAATTTAAAAAGGAATGCTAAAATGAGTTCAAAACAAGGGACTTACTAAAAAAGAATGCAAATGGAAATATTTACATGGAAAAAAAAGGAAAACAGAATAACGCAACTTAAAAAAAAGTTAATAAAAAAAAAAATACAAATGGAAACACCCTAACTAAATCAAGTGACATAACCAGATAACAGTTCACTGCTAAAATAAAAAAGATTAAATATCGTAAGCATAAAAACCATATACAGTCACGCAGCATGCAAGAAAATCCTTCCCGTACAGCCAACATCTAGTGGGAGGCGGCCTCTGAATGCTGGGCTCATCCCCCTTACAGCGAAGATGGCACCGGAAATACAGAGACCACTGTTGACTTCGGTCCTCCACCCCTTCCTCCTAGGTATTCTAAGTCATCAAGGCCTGACCTGTAAAACCACTGCCACTGCCACTATGGTATGCTTCTGCATTTGGAAGGAAACTGCAAGCTCCTCCAAGACTTTTCTGGAACTGAGAACACGTGGCTAAACCTAGTATGTTTGGAAAACAGCATGTTATGGAAATGCATTCCAAAACCATTCGGTGGTTTGGAAAAGCATGTATTGATCAGGCTTATGAAAAACAATCTTCTCATGTGTGCTACATATAACCCTGCCCCTAGTTGGTCATCTGTTTGTCTCTTACAATCTAAAAGGGATGTCTGGTACTTGGCAGAGGGGGATAACTGTCCGGTCAGACACTTCAGGCAGGTCACTCCAGCTCCTTGAGTTCTAGTCTCTTTGGGAGCCAATCAAAAGGACTGGACTAGATGACTGTTAAAGTCCTTTCTGGAGTGTGGTATAAGGACCTGAACTGCTGAAGCCCTATCCTCGTGACTTGCTAACTCCCTCTAGAGTCATGTAAGCATGACTTAGGTATAAATCTTTCTCTCTGCATACACCCCCTCTGTCCCAGCTGCTATGTGTATGTGTGGGCTGGGGAGGGATTACTTCTTTAACAGAGAAAGATATGATTTCAATGGCCATAAACAAAAAGTAGTTTGTTAGACTTGATCAATGATGTCTTTTGATAAGACCTATTGTAATTATCTCAAAATCTATTTTTCAACCCAAAATAAAACAACACAAAAAAAGTGTACTTGGTTTTCTTCTATGTTTATATATCACAGTGGTGTCCACTGAACCATGAATGATGAGTGAAACTGACAACTCCCACTTCTCAAACACTTTGACTCACCTTTTTCTTTTTAGCAGGTTGGTCCATTTTGGCTTGCAGAAAATCAATGAGTTTGGTTTGTTGAGAAATAGTGCCTTCCATTTTCACCTTTTCATGAGAATAGAGAACCTAAAATTCAAGAAAACAAAATAACCTCAGACCCAGACAGAAGTATATTTTTAAAGTTGGGACTTTAAGAAACTAAAAAGTGAAGTTGTTAGGATACTAACATATGAAAATCCAACACAAACAGTACTGAGTCGGTATTTATTTAGTCCCAATTTTACTGCAAAGGAGAAAAAGAGATATTTATAGATAAATAGGTGAAAAAGTAAAAATAGCAACTGGTTCATTGTAGGTCATGGTCACTATAGAAATCTTCCAACTTCTCTGAATGGTTGAAATCTTTGAAAATAAAATCTTGAGGAAAATACACAAAATAAGTAGCACAAAGATACTGATGCTTTTACCAGATAACTTTGCACCATTGTGCTTTGCCTCTGCAGACCTTATTTATTTATATATTTATTTATTTATTAGAGACAGAGTCTTGATCTGTTGCCCAGACTGGAGTGCAGTAGTGCAATCTCGGCTCACTGCAAACTCCACCTCCAGGGTTCAAGCCATTCTCCTGCCTCAGCCTCCCAAGTAGCTGGGACTACAGGCACCCGCCACCAGGCCCAGCTAATTTTTATATTTTTAGTAGAGATGGGGTTTCACCATGTTGGCTAGGCTGGTCTCAAATGCCTGACTTCAGGTGATCCACCCACCTCGGCCTTCCACAGTGCTGGGATTACAGGCATGAGCCACTGCGCCCAGTCATGCAGACCATTTTTCAGCAGATTCCCTTTGCCAGTCCTCACCTGAATGTTTTCTAGCTGATACTCCAGGTCACTTCTTTCTGTCTTCAGCAGATCAGCCCGATCTAGAGCTTCTTGCAGTCCTTGAGTCAGACGGAAAATGTGGTTTTTCTGCAGGTCCATCTGCTGCTGTAATTTGGCTTGCTAGTGGGGAGAAGGGCCAGGGAAATGCTTGATACTGCACACAATACAATTTGTTCCCCCGCTGTTCCTATTTCAAACTAATTTCAGGCATGGCACCAGAAGTACAGCTTTTGAAATCATCTCAATTCAGAATTACCAATTGTCATCTATTCCAAAAGGATGCAAGCACAGTTAAAATGAATTTGCACAGCACAGAAACCTCTGCTGGTCAACAAATTCTAGGATCCCCACTGTCACAGGAAGTCCAGGCTGCAGGGTTGGCCTTCCCAGACAGAGTTCCAATTGAGGATATTTTGGTACTTAAGACCATGAGCCATCAGAGTTGACATCTAAGGCAGTTCGACTCAGTGCCACGATAACTGAGTTCCAATTTGTCTTTATTTTTTGTTTTCAAGATTTTATTTGTCACGATGAGACATTACTCCATGCAGGCAGTGTGGGATACCCAAAGAGAAATCATATCATCCCTTACATAATAAGTGCCCCATCAGGGTGAGAGACCCCAATAAGTACACAAATAGTCACAATCATGAGTGATATTTCTACAATGTCGGGGGAAAAGAAGAAGAAATCCCAGTTGCAGTACAGAGTGTTGATAAAACCCAGAAAAGAAATTCAATTGAGTATATTGAAAATAGTTTTGTGTTGCAAATCTCGCTCTAATTTTTATACTGGAAGATAACCAGAAAATAGGACAGGCTATAAAGATGCTGGTTTCATGGCTCTTTTTCCTAAAATGCATCCGTTTCTAAAAAAGCAGGAGACCAGGCATCCTGATGAGACGGTGCTTGATTTTATCCAAACCCTGGATTATAGCTTAACTACACTTACTGTGGCCCAAATAATCTCTTTCGTGGTAGCCTGGGCCCTCTGCAGAGTTAGGGACAGAGAGCTACTCAAAGCAATAAACATCGCCACAGGTGATTCCAAAAGGTCTATGGCAGCCCTGAAAGCCCTCCATCCCAGCAGGCCCAGAGCCACTGATAATCTCAGAACTTCCTGGCCCTGTCTGTCTCTTTGCTTCACTCTAGCTCTGTTTTTCTTTCCATTTATACTCCTCGCCTCTCCTTCCTCTTAAGAGGTAGCTGATTCCCTAAGGCATCGTGTTGTAGTAGAAAGACCTGGACTCTAACAGACCCTGGATTAAATCCTGATTTTCACACTTATCGTATCACTGATACCTGTTAAGTCTGTATGTATCACCTCCCAGAGCCTCAGTTTCTTCATCTGAAAGTGGTTATACTAGCTTGCCTCACTGGATGACATATTAAACACAGTGCCCAGTATACGGTAGGTGCTTAGTGAATGTCCTTTCCATTTCCTTTGTCCTTCTTGCTCCCCTCCATTCAGTTAAGGTGCTCCCTCTCATCCTCGCATCTGCCTTTCCCTACCAGTACTGCCACAAAGCAAGAGGTACCAACTAAAGATCACTTGGAGCTGGGCACAGTGGCTCACACCTAAAATCCCAGGATTTTAGGAGGCTGAGGTGGGAGGATCGCTTGAACCCAGGAGTTCAAAGTGGCAATGAGCTGATTATGCTACTGCATTCCAGCCTGGGTGGCACAGCAAGTCCCTGTCTCTAAAAAAATAAAAACAAAAATAAAAAAAAGACCATTTGGCCCATATGCATAACCTGGAATTTCTGAATCAAACCACAGAGCCCCCTACAATACAGGAAAAAAGGAAAGAAAACAGCTAAGATACCCTCCTCCGCAGCATGAGTGATTTCTTCTGCAAATTACCCTCTTTAGTTTCTTCCCACTATTTTAGGACAACATTAATTACTAGGCAGAAACCAGAGAAACAAGTGCTGGGGACGAGAATCTGTTTGGTGACAGCCAAGCCCAAAATATTTTTCTAGAATAAACGCATCAACTGTCCATTAGCTTTCCAAGAAATAGGCTGGTTATTCAAAAAAAAAAAAAAACTGTAAGAGAGGCATTTGTATTCTATGAAATGTTTTTCAGAACCACTTACCTGCTTCCCAGAAGAGAAGCAAACAGAGGCATATTCATGGGTCAGTATTAGACTGAAAGGGGGGCCTGAGCTGTGTGTTTAGACCTGTCCAACAATTTTACAAGGGTGACAGAAAACAGAGGAAAAGGGGCTGGATAACAGAACAAGACCATGAAACAACCCCCGTGGGCTGGAAGACTGGATCAAGACTAACAAGACAAACTTCAATAGGATGGTGTTTTTAAAATTTCAACTGAATAAATATAGAACATAAAGATATTTTCAAGAAAAAGCAAACTTGTGGATGGGTAGGTTAGGTAGTGATTTACTTATTTTTTATTTTTTATTTTTTTGAGAAGGAGTTTCCCTCTTGTTGCCCAGGCTGAAGTGCAATGGCACAATCTCAGCTCACTGCAACCTCTGCCTCCCAGGTTCAAGCGATTCTCCTGCCTCAGCCTCCCGAGTAGCTGGGACTACAGGCGTGTGTCACCACGCCCAGCTAGTTTTTTGTATTTTCAGTTGAGAAGGGGTTTCACCGTGTTAACCAGGATGGTCTCGATCTCCTGACCTCATGATCCGCCCGCCTTGGCCTCCTAAAGTGCTGGGAACAGGCGTGAGCCACCACGCCTGGCCAGGTAGTGATTTCACAGACCAAAGGTGTCAATGGTGTAATCAAAACTACTCAAAGAGCCCGGGTAATTGCCAGAGCTTTAGAGCCCAGTAAGGAGGTGAAATGTTACCAATGTATTCAGTGCTATTCAGACCACATGGACTTATAGAACTCCCTGTGGAAAGACAAATCTACCAGAAAAGAACATCCAAAGCTTGAGGGGGATCTAAAATGTTTCACTTAAAAAAGAGAAGCTGGCCGGGCACAGTGTCTCACTCTTGTAATCCCAGCACTTTGGGAGGCCAAGGCGGGAGGATCACTTGAGCCCAGGAGTTTGAGACCAGCCTGGGTAACACAGGCAGACCCCATCTCTACAAAAAGACTTCAAAAAATAAAAGAGAAGGCAACTTGGAGTGGAAGAGCTATTTGGATCTCTAGTTGACTGTCACAGAGATAATAAAATCAGTTATCTCACAGGAACGTTGCAAGGACCGTAAGAGTTAACTCACGTAAAGTACTCAGAGAGTCATGGTAAGTGCTAACTAAACATTAGTTATTTAAATTGTTAATCAAGTAATCTATTAATCCATATTAATTTCTCATTTTGGCTGGAGATATCAGACTACGTTCTAATTTCATGTGTTTCAACATAAAAGAACCAATGGGTAAAAGTAGAAGGTTTTAATTCAAAATAAGAATGTTCTAAGAATGAGAGTTGCTGAAAAATGAGTTGGGATATCCAAAGTCACTGTAAGTATTTAGGCCAAGGTTCAACAGCGCCTACCTATGATGAGTGTTGGGGAGGGGATTTTCTACCTTGGATGAGAGATGAATTTGACCAGGACTGGCAAATGGATTTTCATCGCTGGTGTTACTTCCAATGAACTGATAGTGGCTATAAAGTGTCATGTTGAGAAAACTCCTCAAGCCATTTTGGGCCCAGGAGGAAAAAATGTGAAAGAAAGATCCATTAGTAAAGTTTGCCAGGAGCAGAGATAAAGGGAATAGTGCTGGAAATTCAGACTGGATGATGTAAAAAGTCTTTCAATTCTGAGACTTTGATTCTGGCTCCATTTAAAAGTCTCCACATAGACCGGGCATGCTGGCTCATGCCTCTAATCCTAGCACACTGGGAGGCTGAGGCAGGCAGATCATTTGAGGTCAGGAGTTCAAGACCGGCTGGGCCAAGATGGTGAAACCTTGCCCCTACTAAAAATACAAAAAATTTAGCTGGGCGTGGTGGTGCACACCTATACTCTCAGCTACTCCAGCGGCTGAGGCAGGAGAACTGCTTGACCCAGGAGGTGGAGGTTGCAGTGAGCCAAGATCATGCCACTGCACTGCAGCCTGGGCGACACAGTGAGACTTCATCTCAAAAAAATAAAAAATAAGTCTCTGTACCTACAAAGAGGACACTTAGGTGGAAACCTCGGGCACATGCTTATACAGCACACACCAACCAGGGAGCCCAAATCACAATGTGGACAATAAAGAGCATTCTTGGTTCCAGAATGGTTTCAACTCTCACTGAAATCTGCATCAGGCTCAATGTTAGCCAGATGTCTGTGTTCAAATAACTTTCTGTGAGGTACATCCTGGGAACTGGAAATGTTCTCATGTAGGTTAGAAGTGAGAAGGAGAGAAGTGAATCGGGATCCCGGCACTCTATTCCTAGAGTCATCACTGACTCACCACATAACCTTGGACCAAAGTACTGAGCTGTCAGGTACAGCTCACCCTCTCAGAAGGAAAACAGGACAGGCAAGAGCACTGATTATTTCTGTTCTGTTTCTAGGGTGTGCCTAAAGTGGGAACACTGTCTATTCATCCCACATAAAAGACCCTCATTCTCTATTTGACCACCAGGTACATTTAACATTTCTATTGTAGTGTTATTCTTTTTTTTTTTTTTTTAAAGAGACGGGGTTTCATCATGTTGGCCAGGATGGTCTCGATCTCCTGGCCTCGTGATCCACCCGCCTTGGCCTCCCAAAGTGCTGGGATTACAACCGTGAGCCACTGTGCCCGGCCTAACATTTCCATTGTAGTGTTGTTCTTAAGGCCATATGGTGAATCCTATGTGTGTTCACCAAATATATGTGTGTGTGTGTGTGTGTGTGTGTGTGGGGGGGGGGGGGGCGGGGGGGCGCCGCTGGGTTTTTATTTTTTAGATTTTTACAGTGGCAAAATACACATAACATAAAATTTACCATTTTAAACCATTTTTAAGTGTATAGTTCAGTGGCATTAAGTACACTCATATTATTATATAACCATCACCACCATCCATTTCTAGAACTTTCCCAAACTCTCACTCATATTTTTCATTTTAATTTTTATTTAGAGACAGGATCTCACTCTGTCACCCAGGGTACAGTGCAGGGGTACCATCAGTACTAAATGCAGTCTCCAGCTCCTGGGCTCAAGTGATTCTCCCACCTCAGCCTCCTGAGCAGCTGGGACTACAAGTGCACACCACCACACTTGGCTGATTCTTTTGTTTTGTTTTGTTTTGTTTTTTTGGTAGAGATGGGGGTCTCACAATGTTGCCTAGACTGGTCTCAAACTCCCGCCTCAAGTGATCCTCACACCTCAGCCACTCATATTTTTTTTCTTGATAGTAGTCCTCAAGGAATATATTTTTTAAAGTATCATTCAATAAAATATTGTACACTCACCTGCAAAAATTTCACTACACTTTTCAAACTTAACAGCACAACAATATTATTTCTATCAGCAAAGCGCTTCAGGAGCTATGGGTATCATATGACAAAACCTCATCAGCCAGAACAGGGCATTCTGGTTAATTAAACTGTCAGGCTCACTAAGAGTTAAACAGAATACTCTTTGCAGTCCAATTTTTCATTAGATATCTTTATAAAGCGCATTTGTCCTTGCAGGTCAATCCTAAAGAACAAAGCAGAATCATCAGCGATTCAATACTGAGGGGCGCTGGCTGGGGAGTGGGAGGGAGTCATCAATTTAAATAGCGATTCTCAGAGTCCTGTGAAAAGGATGGGTTTACAAGATCAGTGTGAGCTTGTCTTTGATGCCTCAAAAGCAGGGCACACATTATTTTTAACCAAATTAACCCAATGTTCAAAAGCCTTCATGAAATTTCGTACTCAGCATAATCTGATAAAATTCTGCCCTGTGCAGGAAGCTAATTTGCATCGATATCCTATGGGCATGAAACTTAATATACTTTGGATATTAGCTCTAAAGAACAATTTAACTCAATATTCATTCACCCATGTATTTAATAAACTTCTATTTGGCACACACTATGTGCTTAGCACTCTACTAAGCATCAATGTAGAAGGATCAAAATGACAGAGACCCTCTGGCCTTCATGACATAGCCTTCTAATGTGTTAAATACCGTAAGACAAGTATTATGTGACCCTCCCCCCCACTCTTACTTGAAAATTCCAATTTCAAAATACCTAATCTGGATCTGACAAATTGTCACTTTCAAAATTCCACCTGGAATGGAAAGCCAAATACTGCATGTTCTCACTTATAAGCGGGAGCTAAGCTATGAGTATGCAAAGGCATACAGAGTGGAGCAGTATAATGGACGCTGCAGACTCAGAAGGGAGAAGGCAAGGAAGGGAGTAAGGAATGAAAAATTACCTAACGGGTACAATGTACACTATTTGGGTGACAGATACACTAAAAGCCCAGACTTCACCACCACACAATTCATCCATGTCACCAAAAAGACACTTGTACCCCTAAAGCTACTGAAATAAAAAAATCTTTTTAAGAAATTTGTTTCCAAGTCCAGGCGGGGCACAGGGACTCATGCCTGTAATCCCAACACTTTGGGAGGCCAAGGCAGGTAGATCGCTTGAGCCCAGGGGTTTGAAATCAGTCAGCCTAGGCAACATGGGGAAACCCCGTCTCTACAAAAAAATACAAAAATTAGTCAAGCGTGGTAGCATATACCTGTGGTCCCAGTTACTCAGGAGGCTGAGGTGGGAGGATCACCTGAACCCAGGAAGTCAAGGCTGCAGTGGGTAATAACTGTACCACCGCACTCTAGCCTGGGCAACAAAGCAAGACCAAAAAATAAAAATAAAAAGACTCCAGAGAGAAATGAGCCACCAGCCATGAAAAGACATGGAGGAAACCTGAATGCATATTACTAAGTGAAATCAGCTGATCTGAATGGCTACATACTGTGTGATTCCAGATATGCAACATTCCGGAAAAGGGAAAACTATGGAGACAGCAAAAAGGATCAGTGGTTGCCAGGAATGGAGGGTGGGGAAGGGATGAACAGGCAGAGCACAGAGTACGATGGGTTCTTAGGGCAGTGAAACTATTCTGTATGTTACGGTAAAGGTGGATAACTGTCATTATACATTTGTCAAAGCCTACAGAATGTACAACATCAAGAGCGAACCTAATTTAAAGTATGCATTTGCGGTGATGATGATGTGTCAGTGCAGGCCCACTGATTGTAACAAATGGACCACTCTGGTACAGGGTGTTGATAGTTGGGGACATTGGGAGAGGAGGGGACAGAGACTATGTGGGAACTCTCTGTGCTTTCTGCTCAATTTTGCTGTGAACCTAAAACTGCTTCAAAAAATAAATCCTATTAAAAGAAAAAAATTCCACTGGGCCCTTATCCCAGGTGTTTCACACTCACCTCTTCCAGAAGCCTCTGTTTGAGTTCTCGTTCAGTCTCCAGCTTCTGCTGTAAGCTTCGGGCATTCATTTCAAGCATAGCATGCTTCTTCTCCAGGTCATTGAGCTAGACATTTGGAAAAATTGGCATGATGCCACATTTAGGAATGTTAGATGCTGACAACGTTTACGAATGTCCACGAACCTTCACAAATCAAGAATGTTGAGTTCTAAAGGTCAGAATGGAAAGGTTGCTTTTTTAAAATACAGAGTCCATGTCACTGGTGAGTCTTCCATAGGTTATTACATGAAGATGGAAATTATTTCTAAGGGATGGCTCTCAAATATAGCCACAACAAGTTCTAGGAGGATGACTGCTCAAGGATTTATTTATCTGACATGCCTTGGCAGAATTTAATTAAATAATCATATGCTGAATGCTTATTACCTGCATTACAGCTTTTAAGACAAAAGGATACCCAAGCTCTCAAGGACCTTACATCAAGTCAGAAAGGCCCATAACTAGACATGTACACAAATAATGACTGCTTCGTCAGACTGTAAGTTTGATAAGAAAGGTTTGGGAAAGAGAAATTCATCCCAATTAGGAGAAGATCAAGACAATAAGGTATTGCAAAGTCTGGAGCTTTAAAAGTTACGAAGGACTTTCCTGCTTACCACTTCAAGAACGGTCAACCAGAAAAAAATATTTTACACATTAAATACAAAAGGCTTCACTTATCTCTAATAAATCTAGTTTCCTCATGCTTAAAAAAAATGGTAACCTAGTTTCAGGGAATTCAGGACCATTCCTGAGTAGAGAGCTCTGGCCTTAAATCTAATAATTCTGTTTCTATTAATATAAGTAATGGTAAGAAAATAATCAAGGATGTCCATTAAGATTCAAGTTCATCACATTGTTATTTATATGGCAAAATACTGGGAGCCCAAATTTCCAATACAAGTTTAATGATTAAAGTAGGTCCTTCCATGTAATTTATTTTTTTAGAATCACATGTTCAAAAAATATTCAATAACTCAGAAAAAAACTACAGTTAAATGATTTTTAATAAAAACATGTAAAGCTGTATACATAGTGAGAACCTAATTTATAAAAATACATACGTGTCTATGCATGTGTGTATATGCATAAACATAAGCACAGAGACTACAAATAAATTCACCAGTAAAACAACGGCGCTGGGTGTTCCTTTACTTCTCTGTGCTTTCTATATTTTCCACAGTGACCCAAATAATTATTTTTACAACATGAAATAACAAAATTACAAAAAATGTAAAATCAGATTGTTATTTTGTGTATGTGCATGAAAAAGACTGTGTATGTATGCATCTATGTGTTCATACAGAAAACTCCTCTGACCTTCACTTTGGTGATCTGTAACATGGAAGCACCTATTCTGTATCTCTCTCAAGAGTATTAGAGAAAATCTCCAAAACATTGGTTGTGACTATAAATGTAACATGGAGTGGCACATGGATGGAACACGTGTATTTCCAGTGTGAAATGCTGAGAACCGGTATGTGTCATCAGACCCTATCATGACCCTGAACTTGGAACACAGAGAAGCTGAGCTGCCTATTACTGCAGCAATGGGTTGAGCATTAGTCACTGCTACCAAGGACTTCCCAAAGATGCACAGAATTCAATCAATAGAGCCTTCTGGAAATAAGATGCCAGACAACCAGAGAGAGGAACACCCAGATCAAAATTGGAACTTCAAGGGCCCAGACACATAGACGTTAAAAAGTCACTGGCTGACTGTGATCACCCAGTACCCACCACACCCACCCACGCTACTGCCAACCAAAAATGTCCCATGGTAAAGCAAAACCATGGGACATTTTTGGAGTGTATGAACATATGCTTATGAAATATGTTTGCCATGGATTGCATCTGAATTTTTATCAAGCGTGCCTTTAGAAGAAGGAAATGAAAATGTTTTCCTAAAAAGCAGAAGAGACAGGCACTGACCTTGTCAGACAGGCTCTCAGCCTTCAGCTTCTGCTCTTTGAGAGCCTGCTGCAGAGCAAGAATCTCGGCCTTGTGCTCCTTCACTGCCAGCTCCACCACCTGGCGAGACTCGGTGATCCGCTCATCGGCTCTCGCCCTGCCAGAAAAACACAGGTCAGCTTTTGGAAGCCCCCCTACATCTGACATGCTGAAAGAAGGCTGGTCCGTCTCTAACCCTGACTAGCAACTAAACAGGCTGCAGGCCAGAGAGATGCCCAACCTTGACTCTTAGTTCCAAACTGTCTTCCTTTCCAACAGCTTACCAAGCAAAGATGTGACCCATGTTAGGCTTGGGTAAGAATAATGAAAACAGGCCAGGCACGGTGGCTCTCGCCTGTAATCTCAACAGTTTGGGAGGCTAAGGTGGGTGGATCACCTGAGGTCAGGAGTTGAAAACCAGCGTAGCCAACATGGTGAAACTCCGTCTCTACTAAAAATACAAAATTAGCCAGGCATGGTGGTGCGCAACCCAATCCTACCAACTCGGGAGGCTGAGGCAGGAGAATCACTTGAATCCGGGAGGCGGAGGTTGCAAGAGCCAAGATCACTACACTGCACTCCAGCCTGGGCAACAGAGCAAGACTCCATCTCCAAAAAAAAAAAAGCACATGCAAGGAATTAAATGTTTTTGGGTACTCATCAAGAAACTGAAACTTGAGGCCAGGCGCAGTGGCTCACACCTGTAATCCCAACACTTTGGGAGGCCAAGGCAGGAGGATCACAAGGTCAGGAGTTCGAGACCAGCCTGGCCAAAAGGGTGAAACCTTGCCTCTACTAAAAATACAAAAATTTGCTGGGTGTGGTGGCACACGTCTTTAATCCCAGCTACTTGGGAGGCTGAGGCAGGAGAATCACTTGAACCCGGGAGGCAGAGGTTACAGTGAGCCAAGATTGCTATACTGCACTTCAGCCTGGGCAACACAGCAAGACTCCATCTCAAAACAGAAAAAAAAAAAAATCTGAAACTTGAATCTGATGAGTGTCTCCAAAAATAATGCTAAAGAATAGAAAAACCAGAAGCAAACTGGGAAAAAAATCACTTCCCTTCCTCCATTTAGGTGTTCCACACTTTGGCTTATACAATCTCCTCCACTGGCCCGTCCCCTCCCTCACTACTCTGCAAACTCAAATCTAACTCAGTCTGCAAGGATAAATTCAAATGCCATGATCTCCATAAAACTGTTCCCACTTTCTCTTCTCAGAAGCAACCTCTCCTTGTTCTGTATCCAAAGCATAACTGTATTTCTCTGCTAAATATACATATGTATTTCATATGGAGTCCCACTCTGTGACCCAGGCTGGAGTGCAGTGGCATGATCTCGGCTCACTGCAACCTCTGCTTCCCAGGTTCAAGTGAGTCTCCTGCCTCAGCCTCCCAAGTAGCTGGGACTACAAGTGCGTGCCACCGTACCCAGCTAATTTTTGTATTTTTTGTAAAGACAGAGTTTTGCCATGTTGGCCAAGCTGGTCTCCAATTCCTGACCCTCAAGTGATCCACCCACTTCGGCCTCCCATCTCTCCTAAATATCTGAATGCATATGTCCTCCAGTAGACCCATATCCTCTTGAGGACAAGGATTAACAATTATATTTTATTCATCTCAGTATCCCACATAATACCAAAACGGAAAAAGAAAAAAAAAGGAAAAGAAAGGCACGATCTTTCACAATTGCCCTGAAAGGAGGCACGAAATGAAAGCAGACTAATGCTAGTCTTCCTGAGCACAGTTCATAGTTATATCTTCCATGTATGGTTGTGTATTTCTCGATGCTGAAGCCAGATCCTACCCCCAAAATGATCTCTGTAGGTCTCTAGAAACAGCTAGGATAGGAGCTGGACTTGAGGGAGGATGGAAAGAGGTCTGTGGGGAAAACAACCACAACTTATAGTGAGGATGGGGGAGTCTAAGGATTCAGAAGGAAGCTGGAACAGGGGACTTAAACAGAAGTCCCCCACATCAACAAATACCCTGAGTGGGGGAAGCAAGGAGGATCTACAGGAAGGAGGCATTTCTACCATTTCTCTTGAAATGTAAGGGTTCTCATCTTTTACCTCCAAACTTTCCAAGCTCAACTCAGCTTTGCATAATCCATCTGACACGTTTAGTTGAGCCTATTATGGCCAAGTAAATGGGAGAGATACCAAATGAGTGTGATACAGACTAATTCATTGATCAACATTTCTATGGGTAGAATATCTTGCTGGAGGAGCTCAGAGAATCACAGGAAGGTAAGTTTCAGAGGAAGGTGACATGAGCAAGGTTATGAAAAATGGATCCAATCCAGCTGTGCAGATAGGAGGTCACAGGGCACACAGTAGCCTATATCGTGCCTTTGTACAAGCTGGAAAGAGGCACCCGTCCTTCTAGACCACTTCTTTCCATCTGTGAAATGTCATAACCTACCAATTTTGTCAGAAACAAAACACTTTCCGGTCATGAGCTGTAAAACTGTCATAACAACTCTTCCAATCTATGACATCTTCAATGTGACCAGCAACCCTTAGAGTTATGGAGTACACAACAGTGCCACAGCTGCCCCGCAGTAAGGGAAATCTATACTAGTGGAACTGTGGAAACAAAAGTGAGAAAGCAGAGGAACGATACTGCCTGAACCGATTATCATTTTCCACTAAAAAAAAAAAGGGAGGGGGGGAGCCAGCCAGGCACAGTGGTTCATGCCTGTAATCCCAGCAATCTGGGAGGCCAAGGCAGGCAATTACTTGAGGTTAGGAGTTCAAGACCAGCCTGGTCAACACAGAAACGCAGTCTCTACTAAAATAAAAATAAAAAAAATCAGCTGGGCATGGTGGCACACGCCTGTATTCCAGCTACCTGGGAGGCTGAGGAGGAGAATCCCTTGAACCTGGGAAGTGGAGGTTGCAGTTAACTGAGATGGTGCCACTGCACTCCAGCGTGGGTGACAGAGTGAGACTCTGTCTCAAAAAAAAAAAAAAAAAAAAAAAATCACTAACTATTCTTGTTCAGCAGTGATTCTCAACCAGGACCATGGAGACACTGGGGATATTGGGGCAATGTCTGGAGACTTTTTTGTTGTCACAACTTGGGAAGGGGGCTGTTGGTGGCATCTAGTGAGTAGAGACTAGGGATGCTGCTCAATATCCTCCAATGCACAAGACAGCCCCCATAACAGAGAATGACCCAGCCTGACATGTCAATAGTGCCAAGGCTGAAGAACCTGGGGTAGAGTGAAGATAAACATTGTACATGACCAGGATTAAAATGGTAATGGTCTTGCTGTGGTCACTCTAATAAGAAACCTGATGAGAGTGTTCCTGCAAAGAAAACAGAGGTATTTGCCCTGATGCCCAGGCCTCATGCATGGAGAAAATGAATACCAGCCACAGCCACAGAATCCAACTCACACTGTCTTATGTTTACAACTACGGTGACCACCCCCATCCTGGTTTGCCCAAGAGTCTCCTGGTTTTTAGCACTAGGAGGCTTGTGCCCCAGGAAACTTTTCAGTCTCAGCTAGAAGAGCTGATCACCCTGTTCACAACTCTCAGGCCAATCCTGCTGCAGTTCCCGGTCATGAGCTTTCCACAAACACAAAGCCCCACCTGCTCTGTTTCTCGGTGTCCAACATCCTCTGCAGCTCTCGAACCCGACACTCAAACTGGGATTTCTCGTCACCCAGGACGCTCCTCCAGGCCTCCCACTGCCGTTCTTTTTCTAGCAGCTCGTCGTTTAGGGCCTCCAAATCCATGACCTGTTCCTCCAGCATGGTGCATGTGGTCTTCAGAGCCTCCATCGTCTGCAAAAACAAGGATTTCCTGGAGATTACTTTGGTCGGGTCAGTTTCAGAAAAGCACAAGTTGCTAACTACAGTTTGAAATGCGGTTTGTCTGCAGCCCAAGGGGACCAGGCAAGAATGCATGAAGGGCCACTTCTGCAGCCACCTTAGAGGCAGAACCCAAAGCAAAGCCAGGGGAAGTGACCAAGCTGAAAATCAAGCCGTTTACATTGATCTCCCAAAGCATTTGCTTTTGTTTTTATTTTTATTTCTTTGAGACAGCGTCCAGCTCTGTCACCCAGGCTGGAGTACAGTGGCATGATCATAGTTCACTGCCGCCTCAAGCTCCTGGGTTCAAGCAATCCTCCCACCTCAGCTTCCTGAAAAGCTGGAACTACTGGCACATGCCACCAAGCCCAACTAATTTTTATCTTTTCTATTTTTTAGAGACAGGGTCTCACTATATTGCCGACTGATCCTGAACTCCTGGGCTCAAGTGATTCCTCCTCCTCGGCCTCCCAAAATGCTGGGATGACAGTCAGGAGCCACCACACTGGCCCAGTGTTTTAAAATCGAAATTATGAAGAACTGCACATTTTGAAAAGCGATTTTTAAAACTCTAAAGACTTGGAAACAAGACATCATTATAGAAAGAGCCCAATTACTATATGAGGTTCCGTCTTGGAACCCTTGGGAGACTGCACCAAGCACTCCTCCTAAAATTCTTCTCAAAGTCCTCCAGGGATCTCATGACTCTGTTAACCCTCCTTACTTGCTTCTGGCTGGTGAGTTGCATCTCTCGTTCTGTGATCTCCCGGCGGAGGTGGTCCACTTCACTTCGCAGTTGTACAATCTCATCGTTGGCACCGGAAGCCTCATCGAGTTGTTTGGACAAATAGAAGTTTTGGTTGTTGAGTTCAGCGTTGTCCTCGGTCAGCTGGTTTAGCTGCTCCTCCAGGTCTGTGATTACCTAAAAGAGGAAAGAAATCTAGTTACACGCCAAGCACATTCACTTTAAATGAGAAATTGCTTCTAAGACTATGGATTTCTGAACCCACATGACGTTGGCAATCAACATGCCGTTCATGAGTTTGCCCACCCGACCTTGAGAGCCACGTCCAAGCTCCCACGCCCACCCAGTAAGCACGACCAGTGGTAGAAAAAGACTCACTTTCTCTCTAACTCAGGACATATCTTAAAAAGATGGCAAAAGCAATCAAAAGTGATCATTGTATGAAACATGATTTTGAATGAGATCAAGTTGACAGAAATAATATAATGCGGAAGGAAAATGCAAATTAAGAATAGACTAGTATCACAATCAGCTAATTAAGCTAAAAATGCCCATGACACTATCTATAGGACCTTATTATTGGAGATGGCCATAGTCTTAGGGAGCAAAATGAAGTTCTTATCAAGGAAGACTGACAGGGAAGGACACCAGGAGTTATTTCAATAATATCATAGGCAATAAATTCAATTTCATACAACAAAGGAAAAAAAAGGGAAACTCAGAAAAACCCTGAAAATACAATACTGTACTATAGCATCACTTTAATGGATTTTACTATACAGTTCGCTCTCAGACAATGGGAAGCCATGTATATGAAATTGTCATTTTATTGAGAGAGATTTAATCAGGTTTTGCTAAATTACTTTCCTGCTCAGTAGTAGAATGACTTCAATTTCAGGGCATTTAGCTTTCCTATTCTCTTTGCTGAGGTTCAGTATTACTGCTTGCAGAGAGCTTTTATGTATAATACTTTAGAAGTTTAAGGGCCATTTTCTAATAATAGTTGGACTGAGGCACACAGGCAGTAAATTAAATTTTATGTAACAAAAAGAAGGAAATTAAAAGGAAATGCTGTTAAGTCTACAGTTATTAATTGTTTCCAATTTCTAAACCTAGAGTCGATTTCGTTTATGAAATGTTGCTATTGCTTTTATGACTAATTCCCTATTTTAACCCTCTTTGATTATCAATTTAAAAAAAAAAAAATCCTCCCAGGCACAGGGAATTAAAGAACATCAATTAAGTACATTTGTCCACAAATGTACTCAGAGGAAATACAACGTTTCATTTTGTTAACTGAGCTGATAACCTTTTAGTGCATGCTCTAATGGTCTAGTAATTTGCTTTTTAATGTCAAAAGCCACATTAACTCCCAATGTACTGTTTTGAGGTACATCGTCAGCTACAAGAGGGGGAATAAAAGTTATCTGGTCAGGTTCTTAGCTCAGATACCTTCTTTATCAAGGAAGACAAATAAAGAAAATCTGCGCATTTATCATGCCTAGCAGACAGACACTTATGTCTTGTGGGATCCCCTGCATTTCCCTTCCTGTGACATGCTAAATCTCCTAAAACCAGAAGCAATGAAAAAACCATACCCACTAGTAGTTCAGCTGATCTCCTTCCCGTATGTAGTAAAACCCATTCCTTAAGATGTTTTCATAAATGTCTCCATTTAACTACTATGCCTCCCACTAACTTTTTCCCAAAGAAAAATAAGACAGGCAAGCTGGCTTGGAAGATAATGCTATAAAATGGATTCTGGAACCCCAAATAAGCCATCTGACCTTTGCTGGGTTGGTTTCTCCATCTGTGACATGGGAGTGAATACTATATTTGTCATCTGCTTTTTTTTTCTGACGGAGTCTCACTCTGTCGCCCAGGCTGGAGTGCAGTGGCTCACGATCTCAGCTCATTGTAACCTCTGCCTCCCGGGTTCAAGTGATTCTCCTGCCTCAGCCTCCCAAGTAGCTGGGATTACAGGCACCCGCCACCACACCCGTCTTAGAGACGGGATCACACTGTGTTGGCCAGGCTGGCCTCAACCTCTTGACCTCGTGATCTGCCCGCCTCTGCCTCCCAAAGTGCTGGGATTACAGGCATGAGCCACCGTGCTGGCTGTCATCTGCTTTTACTTTTTAATTTTTTCAATTTTCTTACGTGTTATTTGACCTTAATGTATCGTGTGAAATATAAGAAATAAAAATGAATAATCAAGATCATGTTTCATTTTTAAAGCCTCTTGGGGACTAAATGGACTATAGAAGGTCTACTCACATGAAAATACGTCATTGCCAAAATAATGTACTTGTCATTCAAGGATTTTGGGCACCTGTTTTCTTTGATTTTTAATTTTTAAGATATTTACCAATATTTAAGATTTTGGGTACCTGCTTTCTTTGATTCATGAAAAAAAATGCAATTTATCATTTGTGATGGTATTCCATTTCTGCCACCTCTTCCCTCCCAAAATTATTTTATAAAATGCTAAAGAAGAAACACTTGAAAAAAGGCAATTTGGTATCACTCAATTGAGATGGGTCCATTGGAATAAGAAGGGTCTTTCTATTTCCCTATTGTCATCCAGATTACAAAGGGTCTCGTGTCTCCGATCGTATTTCTGGTTTGTGATTGCTGGTTCCACGTTGGTCATCATCTCTGTATTGCCCATTTGACAAGAGAAGTGTTACATGTTTTTGTAAGGTAACCATGCTGAGATTTAAAGCATTTTAATTGATTTGGACTTTTTACAGATATATTCTATCTACCCAAGCCACAACACAGTTAGCTTGTGACCTTGTTTCAAGTTGCTAGAGTTGTGATAGTAAGTGTTGGACGCAGCCACGCACACAGGCATACATTACTGAGTTTACAGATATTAAATTGACTCATGACATAGAGAGTAAATTAATGGTCTTTGTGGTTTTTTTTTTTTAAGTTATAATAATAGGCAATGTTCACTACTGTCCTTTGAAGTAGGTATTATTTTATTTCTGTTTTAGATGGGGAAATTGGAGCAACAGAGATGCCAGGTAATTTGCCCAAGGTCACCGCTGTAAATAACAAAGCCAGAATTTGAACCCAACACTAAAACTCAAGAATCTGTATTCTTGCCCCTAAACTATACTGCCTTTCTAACATAGGGATAGAAGTGTTTATTCAACTTTTTCATTCAACTCCTTGAAAACTGGAATGAAGGAGGTAAGATATATTGACCATTCAGAACAACCCTTCTTGATTTTGATCCAGGGAACGTACAAGAAAAATTCTTAGGTCTACTTTCTGGTCCTGAGTATATTCTTTTCCCACCAAGAGCAAATGATCTGTTTACTATAAGTCTGTTAAACTTTTAACCCCAAAGACAGAGGATAAAAAAGATAAACGGAAAGGCTGATTCCATCTTAGAAGTAAAATAAGATGGGCTAGATGTCTTCACAATGCAGGGGCCAGCAAAGCTTTCTTACACGCTGTTTTTATAGATAAGAGGTCTTGGTACAGTTCTAAGAGAGAAGAGAAGATATTAAAAAATGATCTACTCTCAGTGTCAAAAAGAAAAAAAAAAGAACTCTGTTTGGGTTTATCTGTTGTTTTTCAAGGCTACCATGGTTCTGAGAAGATGTGAACCTCTCACACCTAACTGGAAGACCAGCAGAGGAAAATTACCAGATAAATGTCCAGTGGCACATCAGGGGTGAAGAAACCAGTCAGATAATGAGCATCAGGCTACAAAGACACAGGACTGAAATCCTATTTTAATGCCTGGTTCTCTTCTGAAGGCAGCTATTTGCATATTATTTATTTTTAATCTTATAGCTGACAGATTGATTCATAATTAAAACTGTGTCATATGTTTGCCCACCAACTCCCCTCTAAAACAGACTTAGGTAGAGTTTTAAGTGCCAGATTGAATCAAATCCTTTTTTAAAATGTCTTCAGAATATAGAAATGGTCTGAGCTTGAAAAATCTTACAGTGCATGAGCTTTCTGAAAGCTGATGAGAGCGCCTATCAATTGAGTTATTATAGGAGTTGTGGGAACTCCTATAATAACTCATTTTTAAATGACAAAGATGACATTTCCTAATGGAGACAATCTTGGACAACGCCAAAAAAAAAAAAAAAGAACCTCCAACACACTCCTCTAAAGTAACTTTAAAGTGGTCTTGAACTTGCAAAAGTGTAACTGAGACCTACTATTGTGGCCAAATGCTATTCTAAAATAGTGGTTTTCAAACTTCTTAAAGCAGCAGCAGAGCCATTTTCCAAACCAAAGAGAATAAAATAATAATAGTAACCAATGCCGTTTAGTACTTTCTATGGATCAGGCCCTGTGCAAGCATTCTGCATGTATCTCATTTAATTCTCACAGCAACCTTACGAGGGAGGTACTACTACCACATCCCATGACTCAGTGTTCCATAAGTTGTACTATTTCTGAAATGTGGATATGTGGTATACTGGAACTAGCAGCTATCTCTCTTCCCTTACTCAGCCCCCAAAGAGCAGTTATTAAATTAACTATGCATCATACAATCAATGAGGGTATTGATTAGAACTGAGGGTATATACAATGTTATCTCCATTTCACAGACAAAAAAACAGAGGCTTAGGATAATATCACATAGGTTGCTAAGAGGCCAGTTTATAAACTGAACTCTGTCTGATTCCAGAGCCCATGGCTTAGACTACTAAATTACCCAGCTGTGGGTAAATGTGGATGGAGGGAATCTCTCTCAGGTTCCCACACACACTTGGGAAGGCCCCCAGAGGCTTCTCCACAGAACACCAGAGGCAAGTGAAGCAAAGATTAGAAGTCATCATTCCAGAAAATGCAAAGTTGGAAAGCATTAGGTTTACATGAGAAAGTGACCAAATGTATTCTACATACTAGTGTATTGCACTAAAACTTAACCTCCAATTTTTAAAATGGGGGACAAGAAGAATTATAAAGTGGTACAAGGAAACTTTTGAGGCTGATGAATACAATAAATATTTTGTTTTTATTGCTCAAGAATGAAATTTGGATAATCTTATTATTCAAAATAAAATTCATTATTTTAATTGTTTTGCTGGTTTCACAGTTATATACACATGTTAAAACTCATCAGATTACAGTACACCAATTATACCTCAATAAAGCTGTAAAAAAAAAAAATGATTTTTAGAAAGTTCTTATGCCAAAAGACTAAAAAGGGAAAAAGAACTCCAGATGAATGGAAAAGGATTACTAATGCACATATTTTTAAAAATCCAAGATTATATAAGGAAAAAATAGTAATATAAAAAATTCCATAGTCAAAAAATGATCTACATTTTATTCAGTGATTATTCACATGCATGTATGTGATAGAAGTAAATAACTCTTGTGTAAAATAAGAAGTTAAGACAACAAGAAGCTAAAAGCCCAGGGCAGAAAACTACCAGAATGTAACCCCCTCAACTCCTCAAGGAAGGGAGGAGGGATGGAGGAAATCCACAGACATTTCAAGGTAGGCCCATCCCGATCCACCATCACATCAGGAGATACAGATCAAAAAACTGGTCTGCCAGTTCCCTCCTAGAGTCAAACAGAAGGACATTTCATGACCTAGTCATTCCTGGGGATACGCTCACCAGAAATAAGTGCTTATAGCCACCAAAGGCCTTGTATAACAGTTTCCTAACAGCTTGATCCATTATGGAAACAATCCAAATGTCTACCAAGAAGGAGAATGGATAAACAAATTATATTTCTATTAATACATCAGAAACACCACAGAGATTAAAAAAAAAAAAAAGAACAAATGATTGATAGGTACACCAACATGGAGGAACCTCACAGACCATTTAAGTGAAAAAAAAAGCTAAGCCCCAAAGAGTACATCCTCTATGATTCCATTTCTATGAAGTTTAAGAACAGGCAAGACTAAACTGTGGTATCAGGGGTCAGCATAGCGGTGACCCTTTGGGTGAAGGATGCCAACAGGAAGCGAACATGAGGGAGCCTTCTGGGGGCTGAGAAAGTTCTTTGATCTACACCCAGTTGTCTGTATGTGTAAAAATTTTATTGAGCTGTATACTTAAAATTACTATATTTTTATGTGCTTTACTAGATACATTTTATACCTAAATTAAGAAAAAAAAATACTGTTAGGACTTAGTATCTCATTTACAGTAACTAAAGAGGAAATAAAAGAGCTCATAACAAGAAAATAAAATATGTATATGTGTGGAGGCTGGGAGGTGCTTCTGGAAATTCACAAATGCAAATAATACAAACAAGGACAAGATCACTGAGGACTAAGAAGGTAATAAAGTGACAAGAAGGCCAAAGAAAAGAGAGGGCACATGAATCGGAACATCCCCATCTTCTGAAAGGGGCCTAGTTCAGTCCTTTGCTCTGATCAAAAATAGACTCTGAATTCCCACTGACCCTACTCTATTATATAACCTATGGATGATGCTTATCCACTCACAGAATTTACTTCTCTCAATATAAATAACATCTCCCAAAGAGTCCCAGATTTTGAATTTGCATGTTAGAAAGCCAAATTTTGCCTGGAAGGAAGTTACAATTTCTAGGTCCCCAGGAGAAGGGCTCGTTGGTCTTTCCTCTGCAGGGGCAGCAATCTGGAGAAGTCTCACAGATACAACTGCTGTGGTGACGGGAGAGTCTCTGACCTGGGCTAGCCATGGAACCTTCTACCTTGGGGCAGGAGGGGAACTGCCTTGGGATTTTTTTTTGCAGCTGCTAAAACCTATTAGTGGTTCCACAGTGAGAATTACTTTGACGCTTCCAACTATCCTCTTCCCCTAAGTATGAAAAATGGTTCCAACTACCCTCTTCCCCAAACATGAAGAATGGTTTCAGTTCTTAAAACTGGAAGAACTCCCCAAAACAGGTTATCTAGGGCTCAAAAACTCCAAATAATGTTGGTCACATTATCTTCTTGAAGCTGCAAGTTCGTATCAAAAATCAGTCACCAATATTTTAAAGAGATGCCCCCTTTTCCTTCACTGTTTTAGTTTCATGTTATTTCAACCGTCTTTGGTTAATTAATACTCACAGTACAGCTGTTACGAAGAGCATCAAATTTGCGCTGGATTTCATCTCTATGTGCCTAAAAGGTAAGAAGTTGATTAAAAATTTTTCATAGGGTAGAATACAACTCTACATGCTATGGGTCAAATATAGAGAATAGCAATTTGCCTGGAAAGCTGAGAATGCAGCAACAGCATCTGTTTTTCAAAGAACTAATTAATCAAATCATCCCCAACATCAGAAATAAGTTACAGAAATACACAATGCTTTGTTAATAACAATTAACTCTTTAGACCACACATGCACACCCTGTACAAATATTTTTAATATTTATATTAACACCTAGAGACTATTAGGAGAAAAGGGAATAAAAGCAATAAAGGATGAAGGTTTACTCTCCTTCATTTGTCCTATTCCCATTCTGAAAAGATGAATAATTTTCCCTCTTCCCTCCAACTGACTCCTCCCCAGCCTACTCCCTCACACACACACATACACACACACACACACACACACACACACACACACAGGACAACCGGACTTTGTCTGTGTGTGTGTGTCTATTAAAAGCTGCTGACATTCAGAAAACTCTATGTCGACCTTGAAGTAAATACATATAGTCTTTCTCCAAGACAAGGCTGCCTTAAACCAGCAGCATTTGTTCAGTTGACAAGGACTTTTTAGTGCATACTACATGCTTGACACCATGGAAGGATATAGGCATCCATGAACTATGCCTTCCTTCTGGTGAGGGAAGATCAGAAATAAATGAGTGCATGATTACAGATTGGGACAAATGTTATAAAGAAAACAAACAGGAACCAGTAAAAAAAAAAAAAAAAAAAAAAAAAAGAATAAGAAAGGTAGGTAGAAACTTACTCAGATAGGTGGTCAAGGAGGGCTTCTCTGAGGAGGTGGCATGTAAGCTGAAACCTATAGGATGATGAGGAGCCAGCCATGCAATGGACAGGAGACAGCAGAGGGAGCAGCATTTGCAAAGACCCTGAGGCAGGAAAGGGTCTGGTGCATTTGATGAACAACCACCACCAAAAAAAATTGAGTGGCTAGAGCAGAGTTTTTCAAACTGCAAGCTGTGACCCAATAGCAAGCATAACAAGTGGGTTTTTTTGGTTTGTTGTATCCAATGAAGTAGAATAAACAAGACAGAATTGAAAACATCAGAATGTGCCTTGAGTAGTAAACATGAGCTCTGTTATAGGAAACTTCTGCTTCAGATACTATAACTCATCAAATTTAAGGTGCTTTCTATTGTAAAACCTGTGACTATTTTATGTAACATTAAGAAAGAAAAGTGCTGTCAAACTTATGACATCTTTATGTCTGTATATGATGTAATAACTTGATTTCAGAGACCTTAGAATCAGTGAAATACAGTATATATACTCCCTTCTATTAGATTGCAAGTAAAATGTATTCTTCTGTGAGTTGTGATCAACTTTTGAAAAAGCACAGCAAAGAAGAAAAAAGGAAAATAGCCCAAGCTGATGACAGACAGGGCCCAAGGCAGAGACCAAGAATCTTGAAGGTCCAGTAAAGAATTTAGGTTTCATTCAAAATTCAGTTAGTTAGAGACCAATGGAAAATGTTAAAAAAGAAAGTAACAGATTTTACTGTTGTTTTAAGATCACTGTAGATGCTATAGGGAGAAGAGGATCAAAATAGAACAAAAGTAGAACATGACAGGGAAACCACTGAAGGTACTGTTACTGCCATTCAAGTGAGAGATGATGGTGGCTTGGAGTAGGATGGTGGCCAAAAAAAAAAACAGAGAAAGTGGATGAAATTGAGATCTCCTTTAGAAACATGAGGAAAAGGACTTACTGATAGATGTGTGGCCAAGAGGAAAGAGGAGTCAAAGATGCCCTAACAGACTTTTCACTTGATAGACAATGTGGATATGGTCCTATTTGCTTAGATATGAAAACCCAAATAAGAACCCAGATCCCAGTTAACCCAGTTTAGGACAAATGTAAAAGTGGTCCTTCTCTTAAAAAAAAAAAAAAAAAAATCTCCATATTTCATCTATAAGATAACCGAGTCAAAAATTTTAGAGCTGTGATGTTTTCTCTAATATGTCTATTTTTCCATATATACTATTGTAAGTTTATAATGGCAGATTAGACACTTTAGAAGAAAAGATTAGTGAACTTGAAGTAAAAACAAAAAAGTAGAAGAAAAGTAGAAAGCAAAATGAAACACAATGAGAAAAGAAAAGACATTTTCAAAAAATTACAGAGCATCAGAGAGTTGTAAGACAACTTCAACCTAACATACATGTAGAGTCCAAGAATGAATATAAGACAGAAAAAATATTTGAAGAAATAATGCCCACAAATTTTCCAAAGTTGATGAAAGCCATAAACCCACAGATGCAAAATATTCAACAAGTCCCAAGCATGAGAAATGTGAAGAAAATTAACCTAAAGCACACTATAATAAAACTGTTTAAAATCAATAATAAAATATTTAAAAAAAAAAAAAAAACAGCCAGAGAAAAATACATGTTACACTAAGAGAAACAAAAATAAGAAAGACAGATTTCTCACCAAGGTGGGGGAAGGAGAGTGGGGATGAGAAGCTAGAATACAGTAAAGCAATATCTTCAAAGTGCTGGAAGAAAAAACAAAAAAAAAAAAAAAAACCTGTCCACATGGAATTCTATACCCAGCAAAAATATCTTTTAAAAAATGAATATAAAAACTTTTTCAAACATACAAAAGTTGAAAGAATTTGATACCAGCAGACCTGTATGTACTATAAGAAATATTAAAGGAAGTCTTTCAAGCAGATGGAAAATGGCAACCAGAAATTTGGATTTACACAAATGAATGAAGAGTCCTGGAGAGATGGTAAAACGAAACAAAAATAGATTAGTTGCTCAAAATAGCCAGAAGAGAATTATAATGTTTCCAATACAAAGAAAAGATACATGTTTGAGGTGATGGATATCCCAATTACCTTGATTGGATCACTACACATTGTATGCATGTATCAAAATATCATATGTATCTCAAAAATATGTATAACTGTGATATATCAATTTAAAAATATAAAAAATACCAAAAAAATCGATAGTTACATAGACAAAATCACAGACAGATTTATAAATAAAAAGTTATTATTTAGAATTGACTTCCTAAATAATTAGGAATTCTTATGGACTAATTTAACAGATCTTAATTTTTTTCCCTAAAAATCTATCTGCTTTCTGCCCAGCAATAATGAGAAATTTACTCCTTTGTTAAGGGAAGAATACTACTTATCTAAAATAAGACTGTGGCTATCTGAATTACCATCGAAATCTCATCTGTGACCAAGCAGCAGCCTAGACCCAAGGACCACACAAATCCCTTTAGTTCATTTCACAATCACCAAAAACCAAAGGCAAGGATTCTTCCTAGAGGAAGAATAAGGCCCTATGTTAACAGATTTTTGGTGAGGGATTAGCAAATTTTTTCCTTAAAATGCCAGATAGTGAATATTTTTGGTTTCCAGAGCATTCAGTTTTGTTTAGAACTACTCAACTCTACCTTTATAGAGCAAAAGGAGTCATAAACGATAGGTAAACAAACGTACATGTTTGTTTCTAATGTGTTCTAATAAAACATTATTTGCAGAAAACAAGTGAAGGACCAAAATTTAGCCTGTAATTTGCCAGTCTCTGCTCTAAATGATCATTTGGTGTGAAATCTCTCAAAGACAGAAACAAGAAGCTGAGAGTGGAGTTAGCTCCTTCAAAGCACAACCAGTGACCATAAAAAAAAAGTTCACTGGCTTAGACACAGAGACAGACACCCTATTCCACTTTCTTATTAATAGCAAAGTTTCAATAACACAGCACCATTAAAAACTCATTTAACTCTCCCACTGGAGTCTGAAATTTCAGTCATTAATACTGAACTCTTTCCATTAAAATTAACCATTATGGGGCCTTTGGATCATGTCAACACTTCAAATGGCAATCCTCTCTGAAGATTAATGTAATGAACTACAGTCAGTCATTATGGCTTTTGATTTATTATTGTTTATGAAATATAAACACAAAATGTAGAACTGACATGCTGTGGTTGCTAGACATAGGATAAGCACTTAACTACTGAACTAGTCTCAGTAACAAAATGGTAAGTCATATGTTTTATGCTTTTTTTTAAATAAATTGTAAAGCAAATACACAAAAAAGGCAAAAGATCATGCAACGGAATATATACACAAAGACAGCAAAACACGTGAGACAAGCTTTGGATGCTCTCAATGAAATGTGTGAGTGTTAATTAGGTATTAGGTGCTGGGGGAATATCTACACTCTTAAAAATTACTGAGGACCCCAAAGAGCTCTTATTTATGTAGTATCTACCTACATTTGCAACATTAGAAATTAAGACTAAGATATTTTTCAAACATTTATTTTTTATTTCTCTTAAAATAACACATTGTTTTTGTACCATCAGTGCAAATATTAACACAGTGAAAAGTGGCAAATGACATCTTAGTACTGTTATGGAAACAGTCTGACAGCCAGGCGTAATGGCTCATGTCTGTAATCCCAGCACTTTGAAAGACCAAGGCAGACGAATTGCTTGAGCCCAGCAGTTCAAGATCAGCCTGGGAAACATGGCAAAACCCCTTCTTTACAAAAAAAAATTAAAAAATTAACTGGGCATGGTGGCATACACCTACAGTCCCAGCTAACTGGGAGGCTGAGGTAGGAGTATTGCTCTTGAGCCTAGAAGTCAAGGCTGCAATGTGCCGAGATCATGCCACTGCACTCCAACCTGGGCAACAGAGTGAGACCCTGTCTCAAAAGAAAAAAAGGGAAATGAAAAACATCTGACTTCAGAAAACCCCAGGGGTCCACAGACCCACTTTGGGAGCCACTAACCTAGGAGTGGGGTGGCAAAAATGTGGATGGACAGTCTGAAGCCAGTCTGGCACGAAGACCAGAGAAATACTTTGTTTTGGGAGTATTTATGCCTTAATTTTCAAGAAAGTTACAAGACAAAGAAAGTAAATTACAATGCAGCTTTGAGGGAGGGAAATATCTGCAGAACGGAGGAAAGGAAACAAGCATGTAGATGTCTGACCACCTTCTGGGATCCATGGTCAGGATTCTAGAACGCTTAGGCTTCGGTGTACCCACCCTCTTTCCAGATGAAGGCAGGTACCAGGCAAGAATGTCAGAATGTCACCTTACGTGCCCTGATTTCACATCTTGGCTATCATGCCGATGGCTTACTAATTAATTAAACAGAGGGCTTGATATTTATGTACGAGAATGAGAACGTGCATTGACTCATGATTTTAACAAATCAAAGAGGATGACTTTGAGATCCCATAATCATGCTATGCAGGGAGAAGGATTCCTTTCATTAGTGTCTCTAGCTTTCAACTCTTGATTATTCAACATTAGTCACTTGACAGAATCAGTAAAAGAACACAGGAGTGAAAACACAAAACGCGTTCGTGAGGCCTGGCTGGTGTACACAGAGCACACACCACACCCCTTGCTTGGTGGTCCTCTTCAGAGCAATGCTTACACCGCGTCACATATCCGTATGCTGTAAGGTATGCAGACTCAAATTCTCTCTCCTGAGATGGAGTCTTAAATATCAAGTTCAGGCAGAAATTTCTCTTTTTCAGCAATAAGTACTGAAGTATCTTAAAAGCATGTTTCTGTTTAAATTTGATAGGATGGGTAAAGTGAAAGTGGAGAAAAGGCAAGCATCATAAAGGACAACAAAGGCCTCCCAGCTACACTGACAAGGCTCTTCCATGGAGAGCTTCAATTTAATGATGTTCCATCTAATTTGGCCCAGGGGTGGAGGCTAAACAAGGTAACTGCTCCTTTTCACAGGCTAGGAGATGGCTGCCTCTTAAAATTAAACAGTAAGAGCATATTTGACTATTCCCTTTTATTGATAAAACAGCCTGCTGTGAAACTCACAAATCTCCTAGGAGATCATTTTAGATCCAGCTGATTTAATTTGACTGATGCATGTGCAGGGTCTCAACTTGGGTCTCAAACAATGAGAAAGTCAGAAAGTATTACATTTTGGGACCATTTTCTCTTAAACTTGAAAAAGACATTTTTCAGAACAAATTCAACTAACCCATTCAGGCAACAACCACATGCTGTCCATAACCAGATTTATGGAACATAATCAAGATAAGGGGGAAAAGAAAAAGCCCACAGCCTTAAAACTGAACAGAAACAAAGGGAAATGGAGTTTGGATTTCCGTGTGATGGGTTTGCAAACAGCTGTTGGATGAAGGTACTTCTGTCATCATTTGAAGAAGCCCTGTTTTTAACACAGCATCTTCATCTGCAAGAGCAATAGAGCCCTAGTTTCTAAACCAAGGGAGGTTTGTTTCTTTATTTTTTTTTTTTAAGATGCTTTGAGGCAGTGATCTCATCTAACTAAATTAAGTCGTGACTTGCTGCTGTGCTCGGCTTCCAGCAGCCATCAGACACAGCACATTCCAACCAGCAGCAAGAAAGGATTTAAAGGACTAATTTCCCCGTAGATAAAGAGCAGTGACACGTGCTCTGTTTACGCCCTCTTCCTTCCAAACAGGGCCAGGATAAGATACACAGTCACCCCTCCTTCCCAATTCCAACAGAGCAGCAAGATAAATGTGTCCTTCTCAACTGCTCCGAAATAAACGGATTTGAGGAATTACAGGCCAATCTCCTAGGGAGAAAAGGCTAAAGACACAGCATTGGGCCCATAGCAAGGGCTTATTAAATATGGGTTAAATTACTGATGTCTCTTTTCTTTCAGAGGTTGGGTATTCACACAGGAGGAAAATATTAATATACAATCCATTAAATATAATAGTGGTTGAAATTTAGGTGTCTCCCTTTAAAAGCTAAGAAATGTTATCTGTCTCTCTCTCTCTCCACCCACCCAACTCCAGCAAGTCTGTAAGCCTTCTTGGCATGAACTCTTATATATCAACTTCATTCCTAGCTCCATTTTTTCTTCTACAGACGTATTTTCTCTTTGCCTTTTGTTTCTTATTTTGTCCTGTTGTACCGTGCTGCATCTTTCCAAACTGTTTTCAGTCCACTGTGAAACAAGACAGTATACACAAAGACATATTGTGGTTACTTTTTGCCAAAGCAAATATGAGGGGCATGATGTGGGATCATTTAATGTGTGCTCTCCTAGAGACTACGGAAACTAAATGTGCCGCCAATATCTGAACTTGGTGTAAGTCCTAGAAAATCTAGGATGCACAAATATACCGGAAGCCACTGTTCCTTGAACTGGTCCTATACAGACCCTGGCACTGTCAGATCACATTCCCAGTTTGGTTCAGATACTGAGATCCTGAAACCCAACAATGGGCAATAACTTCTAAGAATGAAACTAGGTTAAAAAAAAAAAGATAGATAGATAGATAAATAGATAGATAGGTAGGTAGGTAGGTAGGTACATTACATCTAGGTAAATCGTAAGCAAAAAATGTACACGGCCATTCATTCTATAGAGTAACCCCAATCAAAGAGAGGTTTAGAGATGTTCACTGATGGAAATGGGAACAGCATCCAAGTTTAGTCAGAATGAATAAGGTACCTATTTAGGTGGCTTATTAAAAAAAACACTAAACCCAATCAGCTGTATTGTGTCCAGCCCACAGGAGAGGGCACCCTGACCAGTAGGCATGTGTGTGCCTGTCTGCTTGCCAGGTACAAGATGATACTATGAGAAATGCATGAGCTTGGTTGACACTAGCCATTAAAACTCATTCAGCTTTCTATGCTCACAGTCCAGGTCCACCAGCGAGCCTTCCAAGAGTAACAGGGTCTTTTAAGTATACTTCCCTGAGTGGGAAAAAGAAAATGTGATGATTGGCCACCCAGAATACCCCAGTCAACCTGGCCATTGTATTTCCCCCTTCAAGTGGATAAGTTGGCATTTCACATATCAGATTTTCATGAGTTTTGTTATTCTGGGTCAGTCTCTGTGGGAATGATCAAATGTGGGGAAAATGGCCCCACAAAAATTCCATTTCAGACTTCTAAAAAGAACTAAGGTTTAAATCCAGTAACACCCCCGCTCCAAGTTCTCCCTCCTGAGAATGCTCTCCAGCTAAGTAAACTAGTCTCTCAGAAAGAACAAGGAAGCCAGGTCCCTTTTAGAGAAAGAATCTTTCATTCAGTAGAATTTTTCCAATCCAGATCATACCAATGTATACAAAAGACAGGAAGCAGAATCTACAGGAAAAAAAAAAAGAAGTAACACACATGAGGTTAACCAAAACAAAAAATAAAAATATGGTAGAAAGGCTACTATAAGATATACGATTATTATGATTTTAAATGATTATTGAAAACTAAAGTAGAAGGCCAAGATAAACAGACTTTGGCTGAAACCAAAATGTAAAATATGATTATTTTTTTAAAAAAAGGAAAATATATAAATCTCTGAAACCAAAACTTAAAATATAATGATTATTTTTTTAAAAGAAGGAAAATACATAAATAAAGGAGGAATTTTTCAAGATACTAAGAAAAGTTTGAATATAACCAACCAAGCTCATATACTAGTTCCAACGAAGAAGCAGCCATATAAGCCAATTTCCTGGCCACTGAATATCTTTGTGGATCATGTTTCCCCCTCCTGGAATTTCTAAGGGTGAGTCAACATCCTCCATGCCACACTCACCCTAGCTGAGGCCTTTAGCAACCTAAAGATGCTGCTCCCCAGACCTACCGTGAGTGCCTGGATCTCCTCTCGGCTTCCGCTGTGGTCTCTTCCAGCTCTGTCTTTGCCTGGCGAAGCTGGCTCTCCAAGGCCGCCCGGGCAGCCTGCAGCGCTGTCAACTGCGACTCGCGCTCCTGCAGGGAGAGCTGTAGCTCTGTGAGCTGGCGCTTGAGCTCCAGTTTTTGCTCCTCGTGCTCTAGACTGACCTGAAAGAGAAACAGAGAGAGAGAGAGAGAGAGAGAGAGAGAGAGAGATAAACCCTTGGTTGGTCTAAACAGAAGAGAAAGTGAACACATGACCTGTTGCTCAACCTGCAGCCAAAATCTGGGCTTGAAACCACCTTCTCAGCACTCTATAGAGGGAAAAATGCAACAAAATGGACCTGACTTCCATGCATCTCAGAATTCAACAGGCATAAAAATAGGTAAGGGATGTATCTCCTAACCACTCCTTACTTACATATATTCAAATGCCTGGGAAGACTTTAAAAGGAAAAGCCATACAACAAGAATCACGAATGAAAAAGACAATTACTCTTATTAGAAAAACATTTAAAGCTAAGCAGATATAAATAACATCATATTAGTAACAAGGGCACCTTTTCAATTTGATTGTAAATGGAACAACAGACTGAATTCTATTTATTTTAAACATGCTTGCTCTGATGTCTCCTCATTAGGTAATCCGCTTTAATGTCACATTAGAAGTTAATCATTCTTCCCCTCCATCTGCTCATCCATCCACCTATCTCTTCAATCTTTCATCCATCCATTCAACAACAATTTACTCAGCAATTTCTGTAGAAAATGGAATCTGGGGATGAAAGACAGTCTCTGCCTTCAAGTTGGGGGAGAAAAATGAAAACCAACCATTACCATATATCATGGTCAAGTGCAATGGTCAAGATATGTAGGGATATTGCAAGAATACAGCAGAGGGGTAGAGGAGCTCACTCGAGATCTGTTAAATTCTGTTGAAGAATTTGCAGGAGTCAAACAAGCAAGTAAGAGGAGAAAGAAAATTCCAGGCAGGGGGAAGCAAGACATCCAAAGATATGGGGGTGAGGGAGACCATGGCACATCTATTGACCTGCCAAACACTGACAGTATTGTCCTCAACATCAATGCCAAGCAACTCAGAGATGCTTGCTGCCCTCAGAGAGCTCAGTGTCTAAGGGGACTGCCAAGAACAGACTACAAGGAGCTATGCCCTGAAAGCCATGGGGATGAAAAGGAAACTTCCAACGCAGGTTCAGAGGGTTGGAGAAGGCTCCCTAGAAAAGGTGGCACCCACATCCCCCAAGGCCATAGGGGTGAAGAGAAGAAAGACTTGCAAAAGATGTAACCTGGAAAACCAACAGGATTTAGTGGTTAATTTGATGTGGCGCAGAGAACAAAGGACATAAGGGAGTCAAAGATGACTCCCAGCTGGGTGCAATGGCTCACACCTGTAATCCCAGCACTTTGGGAGGCCGAGGCGGGTGGATCACGAGGTCAGGAGTTCAAGACAAGCCTGGCCAGCATGGTGAAACCCTATCTCTACTAAAAATGTAAAATATTAGCTGGACATGGTGGTACATGTCTGTAGTCCCAGCAACTCAGGAGGCTGGGCAGAAGAACTGCTGGAATCCAGCAGGCGGAGGTTGCAATGACTGAGACTGCGCCACTGCACTCCAGCCTGGGCGACAGAGTGAGACTCCATCTCAGAAAAAAAAAAAAAAAAAAAGATGACTTCCTACATGTCCAAATGTCTGGTCAAAGAGTGAGACCATTGCTATGACAGGAAATAGGAGAGAAATTGCCAGTTTGAGGCAAAAGATAAGAAATTCAGTCTTGAGATGTTGAACTTGAGTCCCGTGGGAGACATCCAAGTGGACATGTCTACTGTCTACTAAGACAATGGGTCAGAAACTCAAAAGAAAGGTCTGGACTGGCCATCTAGATCCGGGAGGCCTTAAATCAGTGACAGCATCTGTCTCTAGTGATGATGGTGATGGTGACGATGTGACAGCAGCAACTCTGGTCTTCACAGCACACCGGGTGCTGAATTAACAACTCACTGAGGGAGGTACTACTATTACCTCCATTTTACAGACAAGCAAAGTGTGGCACTGAGAGATTAGGCAACTGAGCGAATGTCACACAGCTATAAAAAGCTTTCTAAAAGGCAGGACTGGCATTTGAGCCCAGAAAGTCTGGCTCAAGGGTCCATGTAACATGTTGCTGTATTCCTACAACATCCCTACATGTCCTGACCACTGCACTTGACCATGTACAGGGTAAACACTGTACCCTTCTGTCTCACTAAAACGCCAGCAGCCACAGCAGGGTGGGCCTCTATTAGCAAGCCCAAAATTCTTCTGATGCCACTTGACAAAACCAAGAGAGGCAGGTGACGGTGACTCAAGAGGAAGAGGAGGAACAGGAGCCGGATGATGTACAATGCAGGAAGAACCCAGGAGCCCTGCATCTTTGTGACTCCACACACCTGGCTAGAGAAGAGCTAATGCCGCACACGCAAGTGCGGGGAAGACCCAGGGCCCTTTAAGGCAGATCAGACTCCAGGTGGAAGCCTCTGCCCTCAATCTCAGTAGCAGCATGTGGCCAAAAGAAGAAGGACCGATCTTGTTATATTTAGAGCTAAACTCCAAAACTCTCAGGGAGAATACAGAGCCTGAACCTCTTGTGGAACATTTTAAGTTTCTCCTACCATCCTTAGGGGGCTGGCTCTACTGATTCAAGTAAAAAGCAACAGCTACCCTGGGGCGCTTTAACAGCCCAGATGAGCTACAGCAGCAGGGCAGGCTCCTAAGAGAAACACTTGTGCAAAGGGAAAGCAAGAGACAGCCAGTCAAGGCCCCCAAGCTAGAGAAGTCCATCTGGATTGTTTAGACTCACAACCTTAAGGGTGATTCTCCCCTGAGCTTGCTGTTAAACTTACAGATGTGTAAAAGTATAGCCTGGATAATAAAAGTTAAACCATCGCCTAAGGCTTAAGGCTCATGCCTGTAATCCCCGCACTTTGGAGGCCAAGGAGGGAGGACTGCTTAAAGCCAGGAGTCCTCCTTCTGAGAAATCCTGACCTAACAGATAATAAAACAAAAGCAAATAAATAAAGCCAGGAGCTCAAGACTAGCCTGGACAACATAGCAAGACCCCATTGCTACAAAAAATAAAAATAAAAAATAAAACCAGACACTCCAAGTGACCTTAATGGAGGAGTCCACACCTTGACAACCCCTAAATAACATGAGATAAACACGTTTTACTGTCCTTTGGAGAAATGACTTCATTTTAATACTCCAAGACAAATGAAGACATGCATAAACATGAGTCTTACCCAAGGTTTAGTCTTCAGACCTCTGTCTGCTTCACAGGACCTTCCTTAAGAAAGATCATCTGCTTTTGAAGAATCCATTGCAAATATTTGAGCCACTATTTTACGTGAGACACTGTGTCTTCCCTCCCAGCCTGGGTGTCTAACTGCCTTAAGAAAGATCATCTGCTCTTTGAAGAATTCCATCACAAATATCTGAACAACTATTATACACGAGACACTGTGTCTTCCCTCCCAGCCTGGCTATCCAACTTCCAGCAACCACTGTCCTGAACTCCAGTTGTGCCTCTGCTGGTGCCAGTGAACCCTGCCGCGAGGCTGAAAGCCCTCATGTCAGGAACAGGTCTGTCTTGTCACCACTGTAAACCCAGGCTACAAACTGGCACACAAAGCAGGCATTTGATAAACACAGCAACTACAGAAATGTAACTTTACAGCTTCAATCAACCTCAGCATGTCTACAACCCAATGTGTCATATTTTCTTCCCCAAAACCTGGCTGCTCTTCCCAGCTTCCTTGTATTTTTGAAGAGAGCTACCTTCCATCAATCAAATCTAAATTTGGTTTTGTCTTTTAATCTCCCACTGTCATTATGAGACAGACCTCTGCCACCAGCACTGGGCCAGCACAGGTAAGCTCTGTGCATGGACGAGGTCACAGGCCCTCATTACATCTCGATAAAGGAGGAATTGTTCTGCTCCCATTTGACAGAGGCGCAAACTGACACAATCCCCACAGGACCCTATAAAGGAGACACATTATCACTGACATGTTACACATAAGGAAACTGAAGCCCAGCAGAGAGATGAGGCAGGCAGACTGCAAAACGAGTAAGAAGTCACAAAACCAGTAAGAAGTGGAGGTGGAATTCTAACCCAGATCCCCATGGCCCAGTCTGTTACCAGGAGGAGGGCCTTGGGCCTAAGTTGTCCATTTCAAACAAAGAATTGTACAAAAGGCACAAAGTAACAAAGGAACGAAATACAGGAATGAAACAGCCAGAGCAGGGATCTATTAAAGCGAGAAAGCACTCTGCAGGATGGAAGTGGGCCCGGGCAACTGACTCGAGGGCCCACTTGGAAGTTTTCTCAGTTTTAAGTACTGCTTTTGAGGTTCCCATGGGTTACTCCTTATCTGAATAAAGAATTTGGGCTGTGGCTAACTAAAGGCTGAAGTGAACTGGCACCCTATGCAGATGAAGGGATAGTCCCTCCTTGGCCCGTGGCCCATCCAAGGCGCTCTCCCTTTCCATCTGAGCCATGGTGGAAGCAGGAGGGTTCCAGGGAGAATAGCCTTCGATCCTTTGCTACTCGGCGCATGGGGAGATGGGGATTTTCCTTTTGGTTCAGCTTTAGGAAGTTTATGTTAATTGGCCTTAGGCTACCTGCCCCCAGACCCAGGTGTTTTCCTTTTGATCCAGCTTTGGGAAGTCAGCACAAATTGGCTGGGTGCAATGGCTCACACCTGTAATGCCAGCACTTTGGGAAGTGGAGGCAGGTGGATCACCTGAGGTCAGGAGTTCAAGACCGGCATGACCAACACGGCAAAACCCTGTCTCTACTAAAAGTACAAAAATTGGCCGGGTGTGGTGGCAGGCGCCTGTAGTCCCAGCTACTTGGGAGGCTGAGGCATGAGAATCGCTTGAACCCAGGAGGCAGAGGTTGCAGTGGGCCAAGATCGCACCACTGCACTCCAGCCTGGACAACAGAGCAAGGCTCTGTCTCAAAAAAAAAAAAAAAAAGAAAGAAAAAGAAAAGGTTAGCACAAGGGCCTCAGATTCCCTGCCCCCAAACCTTGGTGTTGTTCCTGGATTCAGCATGAATTCATCTTAAGTTCCTTGCCTCCAGACCCTTTTCTCCTGCCTCAAGTCTGCCCTCTTAACCACCAGGTACAACGTCCCTTGTGTACATATTGATCTGTGCTTTAAAGCTGGCTTGTTCAGATCCCGAATCACCCAGCAAATCCTCCCAGGAGATCGCCCCTCGCTCTCACCTCCCGCAATCTTGTCTCCAGTTCCAACAGCCGATTCTTGTCACTATGGTCTTGGTGGCTCATCTTCTCCAGTTGCTCCTCCAGCTTTCGGTTCTGGGCCTCCAATTTCCCAGCCTGTGTCTCCAGGTAAAATTTCTGTTGCCTGAGTTCAGAAATCATCTCTTCTTGGGCCTTCCTGGTGGGGGTGGTGGGAGGATCCAAACAAAATCATAGTCTCATTAGAGTTGAGCCCATTTCCGCGGAAGGCAGACAGAAACCGAGTGGGACATGTGTGATCACTAAGTGGACTAGGGCCATTCCTGGGTTAGCTCTCTCCCGATCTGGCCTCGTATGCATGATCCCAGCATGATGAACGTGGGGGACCATTTAGTCATCACCAATCAGTGTCAGTCCCTCACATACAGGATTAAGTAAGGTACATGGGGATGCACGAGATACTAACATTTCACTCCTTTGACAGGCCTGTTTATTTCTTCTTTGAGTCTGTATAGGGGCAGAAGGGGGCCTCCTAGATTACTGTACAAGGGCACCCCAATTACTCATGAAGGCAGGCCCTGGAGAAAAAGAAGCAACAAGGAGAAAGAATGGTATTCCTTCTAGTTCTCTGTAGGTCTTCCTCCCCAGCAAACTGCTTAAAAGTATCAGAAACTAGGCCGGGCGCAGTGGTGGCTCACACCTATAATCCTAGCACTTTGGGAGGCCAAGGCAGGCAGATTGCCTGAGCTTAGGAGTTCAAAACCAGCCTGGGCAACATGGTGAAACCCCGTCTTTACTAAAAAAATACAAAAAAATTAGCCAGGCGTGGCAGTGTGCGCCTGTAGTCCCAGCTACTCAGGAGGCTGAGGCAAGAGAGCTGCTTCAACCCAGGAGGAGGAAGTTGCAGTGAGCCAAGATCCCCACTGCACTCCAGACTGGGCGACAGAGTGAGATTCCATCTCCAAAAAAAAAGAAGTATCAAACATTAGAACAACTCAAAGACCCAAAACACAGCCTACCAAGCTGGTTTAGATTAAGATGGGACTGTTTTGGGAGATCACTGAAGAGAGAAACTATGGGGGGGGGGAAAAAAATCCTGGAGATTGTAATTCTTTGGGGGAAAAGATTCAGATTGAAGTGGTCCTGGAACAGGGTCCTTGCTGAACCCCAAACTTCCTTCCCTACGGGTCTAACCTAGTGACAACTAAATGGATGGCCAAACTGGGCACACACAATTTCTCCTCTCACTGATTACAGGAGGCAAGTCTGCAGAACAAGAGCTGCAGCTTTCCACAAGCAAATTATAAACAGCCTCAGTAGAGAGCGCAAAACACTCTGTAATATGATGGTAATTGAAGGCATTTAAGAAAACCTGACTCAAAAGTGGCAGAGTAACACCACTTAAAGCAGGGCAAAATGGGACGTAAGTATCCGAGGGCTGAGCTGAGCTGAGCTACAGAAGTCATTCAGTCCACTCCAGCTCGGACAGAAGGAGAAAGGAGTTTATGCCACAGTAGAGGAGACCAAAGTATAATAAATGGAGGCAGTTAGAATTTGAATACTTACATGTTCCTTTGGGTAAAAAGACTGCTGTTTGCTGCAAGTTTATTGGCTTCAGACAGTTCCACAATCCTCTGTTCCAGGGATCTGATCTTGGAATCCATAGCATTGATCATCTGAAACACAGGCACCTATGAAACCTCACCCACAATTACACCAGAACGGGAGTAATAGGGGCAGTGCAGGCCAGGGTAAAAGTTTCATCTGAAATGATGGCAAAATACCCTGAGGATCACAGATGGTACCACTCAAATGGATGGTACGTGATGGTTTTTTCAGTGATGAAATCTCCCCACACTGGCTAAGTGGCTTGCATTTAAAACAGACATAAGGACCTATTCAGGAACCTAACACCCTATGAGTAATCAGACCTTGTTAAACCCCATCTTATCTGCCTGTGACCTGGGCCTGTGAGAGTTTCTAACTCAAATCTGTACATTCACATTTATCATCACCCTGAGGGTTGTCATTTTCTGAGTGATTCCTTCTCACCCAGCTACTATTGCTCTAGACTAGACTCTCCACAGCAGGGGTCTCCAACCCCTGCACCACAGACCAAGTACTCCATTACCTGTCTGCCACCTGTTACGACCCAGGCCGCATAGCAGGAGGTGGGTGGCCAGCAAGCAGTATTACTGCCTGAGCTCTACCTCTGTCAGATCAGTGGCATGGGATTCTCCTAGGAGTGTGAACCCTATCATGACCTGCGCATGCAAGGGATCTAGGTTGCCCACTCTTAATGAGAATCTAATGCCTTGGGCCAGGAGCAGTAGCTCACGCCTATAATCCCAGTACTTTGGGAGGCTGAGGCAGGCGGGTCACCTAAGGTCAGAAATTCAAGACCAGCCTAGCCAACATGGTGAAACCCTGTCTTTACTAAAAATACAAAAATTAGCTGGGTGTGGTGGTACACTCCTGTAATCCCAGCTACTCAGGAGGGTGAGGCAGGAGAAATCACTTGAACTCAGGAGGTGGAGGTTGCAGTGAGCCAAGATTGCGCCACAGCACTCCACCCTGGGTGACAGAGCCAGACTCCGTCTCATAAATGAATAAATGAATGAATGAAGGCTCTAATGCCTTAATGCCTGATAGTCTGAGGTGGAACAGTTTTATCTCGAAACCATCACCCCACCCCAGTGGAAAAATTTTCTTTCACGAAATCAGTCCCTGGTGCTAAAAAGGTTGGGGACAGCTGCTCTACAGCAAAGTCTCCCCACCTTAATGAATCATAAAAATTGGGGTGTGAGGGTACTAATTAAAAATTTAATTTCCCAACATTCTCCCTCAGAGATCCTGATGAGTAAGGTGTGGTAGCTCATACCTATAATCCCAGTACTTTGGGAGGCTGAAGTGGGTGGATCACTTGAGGTCAAGAGTTTGAGACTGGCCTGGCCAACGTGGTGAAACCACGTCTCTACTAAAAATACAAAAATTAGCTGGGCATGGTGGCGGGTGCCTGTAATCCCAGCTACTTGGGAGGCTGAGGCAGGAGAATCACTTAAACCTGGAAGACAGAGATTGCAGTGAGCCAAGACCACGCCACTGAACTCCAGCCTGGGTGACAGAGTGAGACTCCATCTCAAAAAAAAAAAAAAAAAAAAGAGAGATTCTGATATGGTAAGTCTTGGTGGGGTGCAGATTAATAAGCACCACAGGTAAACTTTAGGGACAACAAGTTTCTGAGACAACTGCCTATGTGGATTAGAAAAGAGAAAAACGAGCAAGTAAAAAGAAGAGAAGTGTAGGGTCAGGAGTGGTGGCCTATAATCCCAGCACTTTGGGAGCAAGACCAAGGTGGGAGGATTGCTTGAGGCCAGAAGTTGGAGACCAGCCTGGGCAATACAGCAAGATCTTGTCTCTACAGAAAATTTTAAAAGTAGCCGAACATGGGGGCACGCACCTGTAGACCCAGCTACTTGGGAAGGTGAGGTGGAAGGATCACTTGGAGCCCAGGAGTTGGAGGCTGCAGTGAGCCATGACTACACCACCACATTGCAGCCTGGGCTTTGGAGCAAAACCCCACCTCAAAAAAAAAAAAAACAAAGAAAGAATTGCAGGAGGACCAAGAGCCACTGGCCATTTTGTCAGCGGCCTTTAGAACGACAGTATGTTAGCAGATAGCAAGTCAGCATGAGTTCCTGAAAAACACAAAACTGGCCATCCAGAGCCACCACCTTGGTTGCTTTTAAAAAAGGAAACAGTTTCAGAGAAAGCATCCTATTACCAAGCAACTCCACAGCATTCAACAGAAGGAAGAATTCCCCAGGTGAAATGGAGTCTTCTCAGGGCTGTGATTCTTGGCATATTTCAAAAACCCTCCTTTGAACACTGGTTTTGCAACTCCTTCTACCTACCGCCTTCTGTTCGCTGAGAATTTTGCCCTTCTCGTGGGCCTCCTCCTCGTGTCTCTGCATCATGTTCTCCAGCGTCTCCTTGTCGGCCAGGTCTTTCTTTATCTGATTGTCCAACACCTACAAAAACAAAAGAAGCGAATGTTCTCGGGAGCCAAGCTGAGCAGGGCAGACTAAACGGGGACGCTCGAGAACATCTAGGAAAGAGGAGAAAAGCAGGAGAGAGGCCTGACGTCTCCACATTCTGGGGCAAAGAGAAGGCAAAAATTGAAAGTCTGCTTATCAACCAGGATAGGATTTAAAAGTCAAATACTAGCATCCAATGGCAAGTAACAAGTTGACTGGAACTAAGAACTTATTTTAAAATCAGCACCCCAAAGACCAGAGAGATATATTCAAAATGAAGCAGACTCCAGAATAAGAAGGGAGGGAGAAAACAAGATTCCTCTCCATCCAGACCTAGAAAATACGTTTCCTATAATCTGCAGATATTACCTGGGGACAACTTTCTCTTCACCAGTGCACCAGTAGTTTTCAGAACATTCCTCACTCCTAATTTATACAAATTAATTCTAGATATTCCTGGGCTGTGTGCAAGAGGGAGAGATGCCGAAGACAGAGGAAGCCTGTGTGTCCAAGGATGATGCTCAGAAACAACCAGGGCCAAGTGGATTGTGGCCACCAATAACGTAAGTGGACGGTCAATAGATTTAAAAAACAACATAAAAGAAAGAGAAAAAAATACCTCTTTCCCTGGTTCTTTCCTCTGATCCAGCTAGGGGGAGGAAAAAAAAGTTCACTGGGAAGAGAAGAAGCCTTTCCCAGGAGAAGAGAGATCGTGTGTTCTTGGTGCTTCGAATGCCACTGAAAGCACCTACTGTTCCCAAGAGGAAACATAAAACAGTAATGGCATCACCAACCGCCAGCTTGATCTAATGTTCTTTGGGGCACACACAGCCCTACGAGTTGCCAAAACTACAAGCAAAAAGGAAGGAAAAAAGAAGACATCATAACATGTCCGAGTCTTTGACCACAGCCCTGTGTTTCTCACCACAGCGGCTCCATTCTGCTTTTCCAAAGAACACCAGTGACATCAAGAAAGACAAAAGGATACTGGGAATAAAGCTGAAAGAGCTGGGGTCACAGATAGGGCTAAAATCTGCCTTTCCCACGATGTCTATTGTGAAAGGACTGTCATAGCTCATGGGGACATCGTCCCTAAAAAGAGCCAGCCAGCGGGGGAGGGAATCCACAGGAGAAAGAAAGGCAAGAACAGATTTCAAATAAGTCTTTAAACTAGAACTGGCTGATGAAAAAAATAGAATGGAAGTTGGGAGAGAAGACCAAAAGGTGGGAACAGGGTCATGAGAGAAAGGAAGACGCTCAAAAGGATGAGAAATGGCCCACTCTCTTGGATGTCTGAGCATGATTCTAAAATTACGAGCGAGAACAGGGTAGAATCGAGGGTATGATCATAATTATTACTAAAGTGGCCTGATAGAGGCTGGAACAGGAAACACAGCGCAGAACAGGCTTAAAAGAAATGGTTTCATAAAGATTCCAGTAGGGAAGAAAGACAGATCTTTCCCTGACATTCCTTGGGATATATAAAATTTCTTTCCATCTAGAAAGTAGCAGAGACCACATAATATCTAGACCGCATAGCATTTTTATTTTGTATGAAGTGCTAAAGCAATGAAATACATTTTCAGGATGCCTCTGTTCAAAATAAGACCTCAACTTTGGTAAGAAGGATACCAGTAAAAGGTAAGTGTGGGCTAGAAGGGATACGCCTCTATCAATACACCATGCATTAGACCAGGCATGGTGGCTCGTGCCTGTAATTCCAGCACTTTGGGAGGCTGACACGGGTGGAGATGGCTTGGGGATAGAGTCTGAGACCAGCCTGGGCAACACAGCAAGACCCCATTTCCACAAAAAGTAGAAAAAATAGTAATTAGCTGGGCATGGTGGGGCACACCTGTAGTCCCAGCTACTCAGAAGGCTAACATGGGAGGATTGCTTGAGACCAGGAGAACGAAGCCCCAGTGAGCTATGATCACGCCACTGCACTCTACCCTGTGTGATGGAGCAAGAGCCTGTCTTAAAAAAATAAGTAGATAAATAAAATAACATATGCATCTCTCTTAGCTTTCATAGGGTTCAACTGGCAGAAAGATGAACAAGATGTATTGGGCAGAAGGGGAGCAAAAAGTTTGTTTGAAATAAGAGATTCCACTAAAGACATCTAAATCAATTTAAGATAGAATACGGCTTTTGACAGGAACATCAATATAATAACCAAATCATAGAATATGTTTGACAAAGGGTTACTTTCATCATGCAAAGGTGCCAGTGGACTACTATATACATTATCATAATTTTCTAAAACTTGAAGTACCAGGGGTCACAGGAGAACACCTTGAGGTCATTTCTGGGTTGTTTTCCCATACTTCTTTCCATGGCTCACTGCAGCCTTAACCTCCTGATCACAGGCGATCATCCCACCTTAGCCTCCCAAGTAGCTGGGACTACATGTGTGTGCCACCTGCCTGGCTCATTTTTGTATTTTTTGTAGACAAGGTGAGGTGGGTGTCTCACTTTGTTGCACAGACTGGTCTTGAATTCCTGGACTCAAGTGATCTGTCCACCCTGGCCCCCACAAAGTGCTGAAATTACAGATGTGAACCACCACGCCTGGCCTCCTATATTTCTTTTACTGAAAAACAACCAAAAATAACAACAGGGGTAAAAGATGCCAGGGTGGTGACAGTGATGATGCTGTGTGAGCATGTACATGTTAGCTTCTTCAAGAAAGGACTACTCAACTCTTTAAGAATACCAACCAAATCAATAACAAGATCATCACAAAAATTGAAATCCCCCTTCCATGTCTGGTTGGAAAGAGGAAGAGACAATATTCGAGATGTAATAAACAGCATCTGATTCTCAAGAACATAAGAATGAATTAAAAGCTTGATACAAATCATACTGAAAATGTGATGTGATTTTAAAAGGAAATTGATAGAGTGGCAGCCATTTCTAATAGTACAGTGGGCTATATGTCAGGCCAGCCCTTTTCTTGAAAATGATTTAAATGCTAAATAAAATATGAAAAACGTTTTCCCAAAAACACCTAAAGTTGGCAAGAGAATAAGAAATTACCAAAAACTAAGTAAAACAGAAGGAGGAAGAGGTAAGAAGGATTTAACCTGAGGTATTTACTAAAACAAATGAACTTGAGTTTCAGTTTTTATAGCCTCAATGGTCAAGAAAGGCAGAAATGAAAGCCCTGGATCACCTACCAAGGTAGGCACACATTTTCATCCAAGGCTTCAAAGAATTTCCATTAATAATTCTTTAAGGAAAATAAAACAGTCACCATGACAAAGAACCAAGAGAAACAACAGAGCAGAAACAGACCTGCAAATGCTTCATATAATGGAGTGGTCAGATACAGATGATAAAATAATTATGCTCAACACATTTAAAGAAAGAAAAGTTCAGCTTGAAAATGAATGCACAGCAGATTATTGTCTTAAATAATCTAGCAAACTTGGGAAAGACCCAAATAGAATGTCTAGAAGTAAAAAGGAAAGACCCAAATAGAATGGCTAGAAGTAAAAATTATACCAATCGAAATCAAAACTCAACAGAAAATTTAAAAATTAGCCAGGTGTGGTGGCACGCACCTATAATCCCAGCTACTTGGGAGGCTGAGGTAGGAGGATCACTTAAGCTCAGGTTGCAGTGAGCTATGACTGCACCACTGCACGCCAGCCTGGGTGACAGAATGAGATCCTGTCTCAAAAAAAAAGAAAAAAAACTCAATGGAACAGCAAATTAGCTTAGACACAGCTAAGAAAGAATTCACAAATTGGAAAATAAGTCAGAAGAACTTACCCAAAACGCAGCACAAAGAAATAAAAAATATTTTAAAAAGCTAAATTGGAACTGAACTAACTCATGCTCAATCAAATTCTTTCTTTTTTTTTTCTTTTTTGAAACAGAGTCTCATTCTGTTCCCCAGACTGGAGTGCAGTGGTAAAATCTTGGCTCACTGCAACCTCTGCTCACCAGGTTCAAGCGATTCTCCTGCCTCAGCCTCGCAAGTAGCTGGGATTACAGGCGCACGCCACCATGCCTAGCTAATTTTTTTGTATTTTTAGTAGAGATAGGGTTTCACCATATTGGCCAGGCTGGTCTTGAACTCCTGACCTCAGGTGATCTGCCCGCCTCTGCCTCCCAAAGTGCTGGGATTACAGGCGTGAGCCACCGTGCCCGGCCCCGGTCAAATTCTTAAAAGGAAAAGAGAGAAAGGAAAGGGAAAACATGATATAATGATCACTAATTTTCTAGAATTAATAAAAAGATATGAATCTACTCAAAAGCCCAGGAGACCCCCATCTCTACAAATAACATTTTTTAAATAGCCAAGTATGGTAGCATGAGCCTATATATAGTCCCATCTATTTGGGTGGCTTAGATGGGAAGACCACTTGAGCCTACTGCACTGAGCCAAGACCATGTCTCTACAAAAAAAATTAAAAAAAAAATTTTTAAAGCCCCATAAATCTCAAGCAGAATAAGGTAAGTAAAAGAAATCCACTTTTTTTTTTTTTTTTTTTTTTTTTGAGACAGGGTCTCACTCTGGCACCCAGGCTGGAGTGCAGTGGTGCAATCTTGGCTCACTGCAACCTCCACCTCCTGGATTCAAGCAATTCTCCCATCTCAGCCTCCCAAATAACTGGGACTACAGGTGTGTGCCACCACCCCTGGCTAATTTTTGAATTTTTTGTAGACGGTTCTCGCCAACTTGCCCAGTCTGGTTTTGAATTCCTAGGCTCAAATGATTCACCCATCTTGGCCTCCTAAAGTCCCAAAGTACTAGGATTATAAGCATGAGCCACCACACATGGCCAAGAAATCCACATTTAGACACACTACAGTAAGCCTCAGAAAAATTAAAGGCAAAGTAAAATTTTAAAGAAAAAGCCAAAGAAAAATCGAGCTACCATATGATTTGGCAATCGCACTGCTGGGTGTACACCCAAAAGAAAGGAAATCAGTGTATCAAAGAGATAATCACACTCTCATGTTTGCTGCAGTACTATTTACAATAGCTAAGATTTGGAAACAACCTAAGTGTCCAACAATGGATGAATGGATAAAGAAAATGTGGTATATGGACACATGGCAGGGAACAACAGAAACTCTGTTGGAGAGTGGGGGGGAGTGGGAGGAGCATTAGGAAGACAGGGAGAACAGCTAATGGACGCTGGGCTTAAGACCTAGGTGAGGAGTTGATCTATGCAGCCAATCACCACGGTACACATTGTTTACCTACGTGTAACAAACCTGCACATCCTGCACATGTACCCCAGAATGTAAAATAAAAGTTCAAGGGAAAAAAAGAAAGAAAGAAAATGTGGTACATATATAACAATGGAGTACTACTCAACCATAAAAAGGAATGAGATCCACTCATTTGCAACAACCTGGATGGAATTAAAAATCATTATGTTAACTGAAATAAGCTAGGCACAGAAAAACAAACATCGCATGTTCTCACTTATTTGCAAGTTCTAAAATCAAATCAACTGAACTCATAGACATAGAGTATGGAAGGATGGTTAACAGAAGCTGGGAAGGGTAGAAGGAGTCATAGGGGGTGGGGATGGTTAATGGCTGTCAAAAAAATAGAAAGAATGAATAAGACCTAGTATTTGATAGAACAATAGGGTGACTATAGTCAATAGTAACTTAATTGTATATTTTAAAATAACTTAAAGAATGTAATTGGATTATTTGTTAACTCAAAGGATAAATGCTTGAGGAGATGGATACCCCATTCTCTATGATGTGCTTATTTCGCATTGCATGCCTGTATCAAAACATTTCACGTATCCCATAAATACATAACACCTACTATGTACCCATGAAAATTAAAAATGTGTAAAATTTTAAAATTGAAAATTAAAAAAAGAAAATGAATTATAGAAATGATCATGGATTAAATAACAATGAGTTTTAAAAATTATTTTAAAGATAAAATTGGGATAAATGATGGCCACATTAAAAAAAATTTTTTTTAGAACTTCAGATTTCCAGCCTTCACATAAGTAACACCCTGAACTCTCCGACCATGGAGTAAAGACAGTATTCACCCCAAACAGTACTTTAGTCTAGCAAGAAATGGCTGAAAGTGCCCAGGAAGAGATGGGAGCTACACGATACTACAGGAGGAAGGCCAAAGAAGATCAGAAAGTGTCTTTACTTTAATTTTTTCCTCGTAGTGCTGTTCCTTCTGCTTCAGGTGCACTTCTAGGTGCTGGGCTGAGACTTGGGCCTCCCCGATGCTTCTCTTCGAGCTCCTAGACACAAAAGAAAAGACAGTCAGGTGTGCAGAGGGAAGGACACAGCCAATGCACGTTAGACATTCACAGGAAACATGACTTTGGTACAGGTACCACAGGTAACGGGCATCTGGTCCTCCATTACTAGCCTAAGGCTCTTGGGGAAGGAAACCACCACCATGCCTTGGCCCTGGGTTTTCCAAGTCCAAGTATTCGCACACACATACACAGGTAGCTGGTGGGCTGTGAGGCCCAGGACCACAAATACGTCAGTGTGACAGGTCAAACAAAGGCAGCTCTTCATCTTTGCATAGAGAAATAAGAGTAACAAGGCAACATTGGAAAGTTTAATACATGACAAAGCCCTGACCACTATCTTGAACCTCAGGCCATTTTCACTGTGATGACAGCCTTAAACGAGAAAAGTCATTTTAATATATTATTATGATTTTTAAAAATACTTTTGTATTTTCCTCATTAACAAAATTATTGCTCAAGAACCCTAGCTAAAAAGAAAAACTAATGTTACGATTCAAGCACTTCAAATTTTGAATGATTATTTTAACTGACTGGTAAGTGGCGTATGTGACTATCTCCAGATGTGCACGTGATATAATGTTCATATGATACAATGCAAATGAGGACAATACACTGATAATAACAACATAAAAATGTACACAGACACATTAAAGATTAGAAGACAATTTGGAGTAATAGAAATAGCCTACATTTAATGTTCTATTCATTCTTTTATTGTTAACTTTCCAGCCTTTTTTTTTTCTTTTAGATGGAATTTCACTCTCGTTGCCCAGGTTGGAGTGCACTGGCGCGATCTTGGCTCACTGCAACCTCTGTCTCCCGGGTTTAAGCAATTCTTGTGTCTCAGCCTCCTGAGTAGCTGGGATTACAGGCATGCACCACCACACCCGGCTAATTTTTGTGTTTTTAGTAGAGACAGGGTTTCACCATGTTAGTCAGGCTGGTTTTGAACTTCTGACTTCAGGTGATCCAGCCGCCTCAGCCTCCCAAAGTACTGGGATTACAAGTTTCCAGCTTTTAAGCAAAATTGTAATTCACCTGAAAATTACAGCAGTTCATTTGCCAATGTTTTATAAACTGACCTTATAAAAGGCAGCATTCAATTTACTAAAACATTCTGTAAATGCACAGATAGTTGCATCTATATTAATTCTTATGAATCTGGACCCATCGGTTAATTATTAATATCAAGTTATTACTCCAAGTTTTCATCTCTTTATACCATTATGAAATTTTTTTTGAAGTGAAAGCAATTATGAGGGTTTTGAAGAATGAGGAAATTATATAGGATATGTTCATAAAATGGGGGTGAGAAAGTACTTTGAGATTCACACGCATTTAAAATGTTAGTGATTAAGCTTTTGAAATTCTAAAGTCTACAAGCATTGGCTTTGCTTTGAGGGCCAATCTCAAGTTCAATCTTAAGGCCAGATGCACAAGATCTACTGCAGTTCAACAGATGTGATCTTCAACAGTTGAAAGTAAAAAGGATTAAGAAAAACATATTTTAAAGGGTTCGGTACGTACTTGGCTAAAGATCTCTTGCAATAACTTCTTTTATTAAAGCAAAAGACTCTACCATTATCTGCTTTGAAAGTTCTTATCAGAATAGCAAATATTTTAAAGCCAATGACATTTGGGGCTCTATGTTCAGGCATCATCATTACGTAACGGTACTAAGGACCCTCTTTGCCCATGTCCTAGATACTTTGCAGCCTAAGCACAGGGTTCTTGAGCAAAAGGCACCTTCAAATAAATGAAGTCACAACCACAAAAGTACTCCAGCAGGTGGCAAGATACACTCGACAAAGAAATTCGCTTATTTTTCCTTTATGTTAGAAATCATTTGATAATCATCTTTCCCCCCACCCCAAGTTTCAGTCTTCATAAGATAGCACAGGAATGGAAATCAGAATCTAAAATTAGGTCAAAAAAACTCAGGTATCTGAGACTGACAACTTTAAGACCAAATTTCTAGTCTATTTGTGAATGGGAGTTTATAACACAAAATCCAAGAATGCAGAACTCTCTACTCCTCCATCTTAATTGTAAGTGAACCTTAGGAAGAGCAGATATTCTAAAAATCTGACTTCTTGGTGGTTTGGCATTTTTTGTTGTTGTTGTCATTTTTCAAACATATATTTTCTAGATGTATTGGATCAACTCTTCAGTCCTGTTTGCAAATACTGTTGTTTGCTGCTAAAGCTCCAGCTCCTAGAACAGTGCCTGGCACATAGTAGAAGCTCATTAAATATTTGTTGAATGAATGAATGAACACATCACCATTAAACAGAGGAACACTTTGCAACCACAAGAGAGTTAACCACTTTGTTTACACCGAGCAAGGGACAGCAGTGGTGGGATCTCAGTGGGATCTCATTTTATACTCATGATAAAATTCAAACACTTGACAATAGCCAAGAGAAACTTTGATGACGGAACAAGAGAACAGAAAGGGTAGACTAACGGTCACATTTGTCTTTTTGTGCAGACACATACACAAAGACTGGGTGTCACAGCAAAACAATTTAACCCATTTTTCTTTTACCTGTTGGTTCGAGAACATCCATATATTTATAAATATACACAAACAGAAATGTAAAGTTTTAAACAGTTTGATTTGGTATTAAGCATAGGCCTCTTAGTTGGCCATTCTGGAATTCCAATAGCTGCTGGTGACTCATTTCCAGGAAGTGATATGAAGAGAGATGAAGTGGCCTGCTCACCACCTTGCCTCCTTAGGGTGGAAAGGAATGACCAGTGACTTCAGAGTCTCTCCCCAGGTGGGATATGAACGGACTCCAAGTCATCCCTGAGTCTCAAACGTGACGTCAAATTTCTGGCTGTGGGACTGAGGTCCAAGGAGAGCCCTTCAAAGGTGCTGTCTTCCATCCTAACAAGGGCAAAACTTCAACACATCTGCAAATACCACCTGAGGCTTCCTTGATCAAGTTAATTTGTTCATCAGAGCCTGAGACAGAATCAGGATGACTACAGACCCTAAAAAAAGACTTGCTATATCTAAGGAAATTGAAAAAGAAATAATAATAATAACCAACTGTAGCAGAGAAAAGGAGTGGGTGAACATGGATCTATGACAAATACTACTCCTAGCAAAACAATTCTGTATGACTAATTGCTTTCTTCTCTAAAAGCAAGAATCTGAATTTCAGTCTCAAAGGTCTAAACCCCTACAGCTTTTTAAATTGGCATTGCAAAGCTGACAACCATCCAAAGCTCTGCTGATAGAAGTATGTCAACACTCCTATAAAAATGTATTGAAAATAATAGATGTATGTTCTACTAAAAAAAAAAAAAATGCCAGGCTGTAGCAAACAGAGCAAAAACTGATATTTACGGATCTGTTACCAGTGCTGAAATGTCCATCATTTGGTTATTCATACTACTCTACGATGCAGCATATGCTGAAACCACCTCACTTAATTCATCTACTTGGAGATACCTCCCTTATTATGGTGGTGAATTCTTCTCTACCCCCTTCCCTCTGCAACCTCTAATCTGTTATCTTTTAACTTTGCAACTTTCATTCCTGCTCACCAGAATTTTATCAGCCATCTGCTGGATCTGTTGGGATTTTGTCTGGATGTCATCCTTCAGTCTGTTTCTCTACGCTCCATGGTCTCTAGTCTCTTTACCTTGTTCTCCAGAGAATGGCGGCGTTCCTGTAGATCATGAATCAATCAGAGAGTTTTAATGGAGTAACTGCTATGGGCATAACACCTGCACCGAGGGAAAGAGCCCTCAGGAAGCATACACTTGAGTCAGGAAGAAAAGCCTCAGGCACCCAAAGCAACAGCAGAGAAAATAAGACTCTATAATCCAGGTACTCAGTTGTGTAGTTACAAGAGTGCATTCATTCATTCAAATATTTACCAAGCACCTACTATCTGCAAAGTGCCACATTAGGCATCACAGAAAATACAGAGGAAGATGGCATCATTCCTGCCCTTGGAGGAGATAAGACAAACACAAATAATCATAATATAGGTTAAGAGGAGGAAGAACCATAAAGCAAAGAGGTACCAAGTGCTGCGGGAGGTTGTGGGCAGGAAAGAGGACTTTGAATTGGACGGTCGAGCAAAGACATCAGAGAGGCATGAGCTCTGGAGAGGGGTGGTATATGGTGTTCTGCAGTGGGAAGGACAGGAGAGGAGGGGGAAGATGTTTCAGACAAAGGGAAACACATTCGCAGAAACACAGCGGTGGTCAAGAGCCAGTTTGGGCCCCAAGTGCAGCCTAGAATGGTTACAATACAGGACGTATTAAGGGGAAGAGCAGGTGAAAAGCAGAAAGGTCAAAGGTGGAGGGTTTCAGGTACCAGGTTCAGGGGTGCATCTGAGCATTCTAGAACCCCTGAAAGGTTTGGGATGGGGCAGGAAATTCTGAGAAATCTGGTCCTGAGGTCCGTGAATCTTTCACTGAGTGAGCTAGCTGGAAGGAAGGAGAAGCTGGAGACAGATGGCCAAGAAATTATTAAATATACTCAGCTAAGAGGAGAGGCCCTGGACTACAAGGAGGGCTACAGAAATGGGAAGCAGGAGATGAACAGGAGAGACACAGTATGGCTGCATTTACAGGATGGAGGGACTCACTGAATAGCGGGGTCCAGAAAGAGGAAATGACACCAAGATTTCAAGCCTAGAATGACCAGATGAATGATGGTGGCCCTGCCTGGTATGAGCAAAGTGAGAAGGGGAAACCAGCTTGCTGGGGAAGAGACTGAGTTCATTCTAAATCTGATGTACCAATTCGGACACTCATTTGGAATTTAGGGGAGCTGGGGGGAAAATGCAGATGAATGTGGGTGAGGATGGCCCCAAAGAGACATGTACCAGGAGGTTCACACCAAGAACGTGACGGGGGAAAAGCAAAGGACCCAGCAATAGGAGGAGGGTGAAATCGACTATGGCATGCCCCTTCTGTGGGACAAACACCAAGAGGCTGGAGGAGGCAGATACGAGTAAAGGAGAAGAATTGCTTTTTATCCTATATTCTTCTGTACTGTTTTAAGTTTTTTACAATAAAAAGGCACTAATATGGTTCTGGTAAAATTATACAAATGATTTCAACAACAACAACAACAACAAAGAATTTGAAGTAGAGAAGAGGCCCAAAAATACAGATCTGAGGGTCATCGACACGCAGGTAATAGGTGAAGCCTTGGAAATTAATATGCTATTAATATCACGCAGGGGAAAGGCAAGGAAAAAACAGAGGGAAGAGAAAGAAAAACCCAGTGACGGCGCTTCGGTTAACCTATAAAAATATAAATTATTCCAGATTAGTGAGTAGGTCAGAGGAAAATAAACAGCAAGAAAAAAGCTTTTAGGAAGACATCTTTCTACTTGAAGCTGCGAGGACAAATCTTTCTTCCCCCTGGGGGGGGAAGTGATTCCAAGCCTCTCAGGTTTCAAAGGGATCTTCGGAAGGGAAAGCAGCTTGGTCAAACACAAGCAAGTGATGGTCTGGCAGTTTCCTTCCTTGGGCACAGCCAAAGGCCGAGGCCGCTGGGGCCTGGGCTGCAGGTTCCCTGCTCACCTCGGCTTCCACCAGCTTCTTTCTGATGCCTTCAGAAGAATCCTCTCGGTTCTGCAGTTTCTCCAGCTCCCTCTCAGCTCGCTCCTTTGCCTGGCGGATATTCTGCAGCAGCTCGGTGGCCTCTGTGCTGGCTTTTACAGCCTAAGAGGAGAGAAGGAACAGGAGATAGGTGGCTGAATTTATTAATATAAAAAGATGGTGACAGTTCATTCTGCACATGTATCCTGGAACTTAGAGTTTAAAAAAAAAAGATGGCAATAGGGTCCTAAAATTTAAAAAGCAGGTAATACTGAGTTTACCATTTGTCAAAACATATACACATCCATTTTCTTCTGCATTTCATTACTCTAAGATGTACTTTTTTTTTAACATCACTGAATTTGAAATGCATTCTACAATTAAAACTGATGCTTTTTTTTTCTTGAGGTATATAAGATAATGGTGTATCTGACAATCACTAGCATCTTCGATTCAATGCAACATAGTGAATGAAAATAGAAAGATCTACATGGATTGACGTATTGGCCAGGTATCAATGTATTTGCCTTTAAGCATTAATTTTCTCCTTATTTTAAACATCTCATTTGTTAATGTTCCTATGGGAAATATTGGGATATACCGGGTTGAAACAAATACATCATTCAAATGACTTCACCTGTGTTTTGTTTTTTGAGACAGAGTTTCGCTCTTTTTGCCTAGGCTGGAGTGCAATGGTGCTATCTCGGCTCACTGAAACCTCTGCCTCTCAGTTCAAGTGATTCTCCTGCCTCAGCCTCCCGAGTAACTGGGATTACAGGCATGCGCCACCACGCCTGGCTAATTTTGTATTTTTAGTAGAGACAGGGTTTCTCCATGTTGATCAGGTTGGTCTGAACTCCTGACCTCAGGTGATCCACCTGCCTCAGCCTCCCAAAGAGCTGGGATTACAGGTGTGAGCCACCATGCATGGCCTGTTTTTGCTGTTTTTAAATGTGGCTACTAGAAAATTTTTAATGACATCTGTGAGTAATATTTGTGACTCCCTCACACTTTGATTGGAGAGCACAATTCTAAATGGAGGCATGCATCCTCTCACTAGCTTCTAGCTAAAGAGGGCCAGGAGGGCTTTCATTGGAGGGCTCAAAATAAGGAAGCAGGGGGCAAAGAGTGGGTAAGCAAAATGTGGTATATCTAGGAAATGGAATACGATTCAGACTTAAGAAGGAAAGAAATTCTAGGCTGGGCATAGTGGCTCACACCTGTAATCCCAGCACTTTGGGAGGCCGAGGCGGGCGGATCACGAGGTCTGGAGTTCAAGGCCAGCCTGGCCAACATGGTGAAACCCTGTCTCTACTAAAAATACAAAAAAGCCAGGTGCGGTGGCGCACACCTGCAGTCCCAGCTACTTGGGAGAATGAGGCAGAAGAGGTGCCTGAACCCAGGAGGCGGAGGTTGCAGTGAGCTGAGATCGAGCCACTGCACTCCAGCCTGGGCAACAGAGCAAGACTCTAAAAAAAAAAAACAAAGGAAATTCTGATACATGCTGCAACATGAATGCGACTTTAGGACATTATGCTGAATGAAATAAGCCAGTCACGAAAGGACAAATACTATATGATTCTAGTTATATAAGGTACATAATGTAGTCGGAATCATAGAAATAGGAAGTAGAAAGGTTGCGGGGGATGAGAGGAATTCAGGTTTGGTAGTTACAGAGTTTCAGTGGAACAAGACAAAAACGTTCCAGAGATCCACTGCCCAATAATGGGAATAAATTTAGCACAACTGAACTGTACACTTAAAAATGGTTAAGATGGTAATTTAATGTTATGTGTTTTTTTTACCACAATTTTTAAAAAAGAGGAGGAAGAGGAGGAGCTGTATTAAACCAAGCCAGCAAACACATTCCCAAACATTCTCCATACCAAAGGTGTGTCCCACAACCACAGTCATTCTGGCCCTTCCATTAAGCATTTCCAATGTTCAACTAAAGGAAGAGCATGAAAACTGCTCTTAAATGTTCTCACCACAAAAAAAAAAAGAAGAAGAATGTGAGGTGATGGATGTGTTGGCTGGCTTGACTTAATCATTTCACAATGTGTGTGTGTATGTGTATATATATATATATATTACACCAAAACATCACATTACATACCATAAGTATATGCAATTACTTGCCAACTATACCTTAATGAAGCTAGGAAAAAAATTAATAAAAATTTTAAATACAAGATAAAATGCTCATGCCTGTAATCCCAGCATCTTGGGAAGCCATGGTAGGTGGATCACTTGAGTCCAGGCATTTGAGACCAGCCTGGGCAACAAGGCAAAATCCTATCTCTGCAAAAAATATAGAAACTCAGCTGGGCGGAGTGGTGCACACCTGTAGTCCCAGCTACTTAGGAGGCATAGGTGGGAGGATCACCTGAGCCTGGGAAGTCAAGGCTGCAGCGAGCCATGATCATGTCCTGCACTCCAACCCAAGTGACAGAGTGAGACCCTGTCTCAAAAAAATTAAATAACTTGGCCAGGCACAGTGACTCATGCCTGCAATCCCAGCACTTTGGGAGGCCGAGCCGCGCAGATCACCTGAAGTCAGGAGTTTGAGACCAGCCTGACCAACATGGTAAAACCCCGTCTCTATTAAAAACACGAAAATTAGCTGGGCGTAGTGGCAGGTGCCTGTAATCCCAGCTACTGGGGGGGGGATGGGCTGAGGCAGGAGAATCCTTGAACCCAGAAGGCAGAGGTTGCAGTGAGCCAACATCACACCACTGCACTCCAGCCTAGGCAACAGAACGAGCCTCCGTTTCAAAAGAAATTTTTTAAAAATTAAATAATTAAACAATCAAATAAAAGGTGGGCCTTTAGCACAAACTTTGCAGGATGCTATAAACCAAAACCACGCCCCTCCCCAATCACGTGACAAACCCATAGATCCTCCAGCCTTCTGAGGGGCAGGCCTCTGGCTGGCAGAAAGCAGTCTGGGTGGGGAACTGCTTCTCTTACAAATGTGTATAAATGAGGTGCCAGGCCCCCTGAGGCGAGAGATGCAGGCCTCTTGGGTTCTGTCGTAGTATAATTAGAACTTTTACTTGAGAGTCTCACACAGCTTGGTTTTTAAAAATAAACACTGCTGACATGTCTCAAAAGGAAAAACTATATTCAGAACTCTGATATTTTCAGGTAATCGCTCACTCCCCCTTCATTTTCCTCAGCGCTGGGTGACTAATTCTGTTTCTTTCATCTTTCGTGCTCTGGGACAAGGCAAAGAAAGATGTTTGGTAAGGAGGTGGGGGGGGTAAGTTCCTGAAAAATCACCTCGGGCTTACCTTCTCCAGTTTCTCTTGGAGCTCCTGAATTTTGAGCTGCTGCTCAGCATTGATCTATAATTAAAATCCCAGGAAATAAAGCAAAAGGCAAATTGGCATTAACATCTTGCTACATTTATTGCAGTCCTAGTCTCCTGAGGTTTCTATGGGATCTTTTTCTTTGGGTTTCCAGAACGTACTAATGGAGAGGAAGAACAGTGGCCTCTCAGGGAAGACTTTGTCCCAGTGCAAAGCTCCTTGTTGATGATGTATGTAGGACCAGAAACATACAAATAGCAAAAAGAGAATCAAAGTCGCTCAGTGCTTTAAGATAGTAAGAATTTTCATATTATGTTTTACTAAGTATCTGGGTTTGTTGCTGTGGGCAGGCATGACAAAAATGAGCTGTCTTTTACCTCTTTTAGAGCCATAGTTAAAGCCAAATGTGGTCACCCAAAGGGGGATATCAAAATAAGCCTCAATGAGAAGTCTCTATTCATTGATGAAGAACATTCTTCATCAATCATGGGCCACTGAAAAAAGTTATCTACCCCAAATATTAATAGCAAAACCAATCAAGGAAAGTGTACCTTCTCCAGCTTAGCATATTCTCCCACTTCCGGCTTCCCTTGATCCTTAGCCTGTAATTAAAAAGATACAACATATTGGGAGATCTCAACAACCTAAAATTCCTGTAGATGACCTGTTATACTTTCTTGGACTTTGTGACCAAGATAATAATAATAAGTAAGAATAATGTTATCTTCTGTAAATTATGACAAAGAGTTTTCCAAGGTATCCTATTATTTCTCAAACTAGGTTATTTCTCATTAAACTAGGTTCTCCTCTTTCTTGCTAAGATCATGTATGATTTTACCCAAGAAGCACCCTCCTGGAGGGTGGCTGACTACCTTCAATAGTTTATGCTGACATTCTGTCGCTTTCCGCTTGAATTCTTCCGCGGCGAGCCGAGACTCTCTCAGCTCAGATTCGTAGAGATCACTCCGTCTTCTTGCTGAGACAAGGTCCTCTTCCAACTGATTCATCATCAACCTCATTTCTTCCACTTGAGCCTGGTACTCCTAAAGAGCAGGCAATGAAATAAAAGTGAACTTTAGAACTCCGAAAAGAATAGACAGGCAGTGAGGGTGGAAGAGTATTAACCTCACAGGGAAGATGCACAGTGAAGAGGATTGGCAAAGACCTACAGACCTAGAGAGGAGGAGAGGAGAAAGATGGACCCAGGACAAGGCAGAGTAGGCAAAGGTGACGAGTGCGGGGTGAAGATGAGGGAGAAAAAAATGTTAAACCTTAAAACCGTTTTGGCCAGGCACAGTGGCTCATGCCTGTAATCCCAGTACTTTGGGAGGCCAAAGTGGGCAGATCACGAGGTCAAGAGTTCAAGACCTGCCTGACCATCATGGTGAAACCCCATCTCTACTAAAAATACAAAAATTAGCCAGGCATGGTGGCACACTGTAATCCCAGCTATTCAGGAGGCTGAGGCAGGAGAATCGCTTAAACCCGGGAAGTAGAAGTTGCATTGAGCCGAGATCGTGCCATTGCACTTCCAGCCTGGGCAACAGAGCGAGACTGCATCTCAAAAAAAAAAAAAAAAAAAACCTGTTTTAATGTAGAGGATGTGTCATTAGTGAAACCACTGGGAACACACATGCAAATCACACCACACAATATACACAGAACCTTAAGGCCTAACACAGGAGAGCCGAAAGGGATGTTCTTTAAACAAGGATAAACTGCTTACGTGTAGTGTTCCACCAAGGGTAATCATTTATATAGATATGTCCTTTAGAAGTCATATGCTCCTAACACAAATTAGATATGGTACTAGTTTTAAAATTAACCTTTCAGACAGCACAAGAGGGTAATTGAAAATCTCAGTGGAAAGAATTCTGGAAGGTGAAACTCATCATGTCAGTTTCTCACCATTAATTTTTCTGGGCCCCAAACTGAATGATGACCATAACATCACTCCTGCAATGCAAGTCACCCTGAAATTTGGAAGAGTCACAAAACACTGGCTTCGGTCAAAATAACTTGTGAGAAAAATTCCATGGAAAGAACTCTCCTGTCCCCTTGAGCAAACCCTCTAACGTGATCCAAACAGCCCAATCTTTTCCAAAATGCATTTCTAAAATCAAAACATTTACATTTAAGTTTCTCAGAATTGAGTTTACCAGAAGAAATCACCAGTGATTTTGAAAACTTTTAAACAAAGTATAAAAATATTCTGTGTTAGCAAAATCAAGGGTAAGTATAAGGATTATGAATGAGCATTTACATAATCCAAGGTGCCTGGCAGGGTGGGAAGAGAGAGAAACAAAATGAAACGAACAAGGAATTGAATCAAGAATGTCTTTGAAAATCACAATATTCAATAACATCTCTGAAATCCATTCTCCCAAGAAATAATTGGTGAGGAATATTTTAATATTTCTCCCAAGAAATAATCGATTAAGCAAGGATATTCTTTTAAATGATAAATTGCAATTTTTAAATAATAGGGTATAAAGGAAACCTTTTATCCCATTGTAACAGGTGATCCCCCAGGGCGTATTAAAGGGGGAGGTGCTGCTCTTATGAAAATTGGATGGCTTCCATGCAAGCACATCTCTCCCTATATTATCTGTAAAGGAGAAAGGAAAAAACAGCCCAAATGAAACACGGGTCTCACTTCACTCTCTCCCACCTAAAAGCATACTGTTATTGAAGGTCAATCCTCAGAATCATGGGGCACACAGGTTTCCTGGGTCATGCATACTAAGCAGGTGATGCTGGATTATATAACCGAAGGTCTTTATAACCTGCTCATAATTATCTAAACTCCCAGGGCAGGCCAGGCATGGTGGCTCATGCCTGTAATCCCAGCACTTTGGGAGGCCAAGGTGGGCAGATCACTTGAGGTTAGGAGTTCGAGACCAGCCTGGCCAACATGGTGAAACCCTGTCTCTACAAAATATATAAAAAGTAGCCGGGCATAGTGGCAGGGCCTGTAATCTCAGCTACTTGAGAGGCTGAGACAGGAGGATCACTTGAACCCGGGAGGCAGAGGTTGCAGTGAGCTGAGATTATGTCACTGCACTCTAGCCTGGGCAACAGAGCAAGCCTCCATCTCAAAAAAATAAATAAATAAAAATAAACTCACAAGGCAGAACATGAGCTATGTGTGAAATGGTGCATTGGTTTTTCTAGACCTCTGAACTAGGGCCATATTATGGCTTTCGAAACTGTAAGCACTGAGCCTTCCTTGCCTTCCTCCATAAAAATAAACATTAAAAATTACATTTTACAATCGTGCCCCTATAAATGCAAAAAATATTATCTATAAAAACAGTGTCTCTGACTTAAGCCCAACTTTTTTCTTCTGATGAAAAAATTAAAACATGTTATGAGACTCTAAAAGTAAAGTGGTCCCTAGATACCATGCCTGCTAGAGCTAATGGGAAAGCCAGCCCTGGCTACAGGCATCGACACCAAATCTTGAGTATCTTTTGTCCTCAAGCTCCCTTTTCTTTCTTGAATTTATGTCGGCGAGAAGGGAATGTAATTTTTGTGTTTTGTCAAGAGTGAGGACAGAGTGTCTGTTCCTTCCCCCCAACATCTCTCTTCCCTGAGCTGTCAGCACGTAAGAGGGAGGAAGGCAGGAACCTGGCAACCACTCTGTCAGCTCTCCAAGCTCTCAGGGTACCCAGCCTGCTACAAGCAGCAAAAGAAAATCCTAACTCATTTGTGGATCCTTTGATATTGTGCTGGATACGTCAAGGAAATCCTATAAATTTAGTAGCTAACCAAATCCCTGCTTCGTGAGAAACCTGAGAGGTGATCGTCCAGTCTGTTTGCAAGATCAGCTGAGAGACAGCTGTCATATCTCAGAATGGAATGAAAGACTGGTGGGTGTGAGTCAGGTCAGGATGGGGAATTCCAACCAGGTTTCAAGGCCTACCTAACGCAAGTCTTCTGAATGGAGTTTCAGAATTTTGTGGAGAGGAAGGATCAGGTATGTTCCTATTCACTCAGAAATCCTGGAACACAAGTGCCTTCTGTGTTACCCACACTTTTGTCTCCTTTCCTGCGTCGGGGAGCAAGGAAGAAGCTGAAATTGCTAGTAATGGTCTATGAATCACACTTTCACATGAGACTTCAAGGTGTTTTTCTTTTAAACCAAATGTAAATACTCTAGAGGGGGTAGCTAGTTGGAAGTAAAATATTTTTAAAAAATAAATAAAGAGCTGGCTGGGCACAGTGGCTCATGCCTGTAATCCCAGCACTTTGGGAGGCCGAGGCGGGCAAATCACAAGGTCAGGAGTTCGAGACCAGCCTGACCAACATGGTGAAACCTCATCTCTACTAAAAATATAAAAATTAGCCGGGCATGGTGGGGTGAGCCTGTAATCCCAGCTACTCACGAGGCTGAGGCAGGAGAATCACTTGAACCCAGGAGGTGGAGGTTGCAGTGAGCCGACATTGCGCCACTGCACTCCTGCCTGGGCAAACAGAGTGAGACTCCATCTCAAAATAATAATAATAATAATAATAATAATAAAGAGACCATATAGAAAGTTAGATTTTAAGAGAAAGTAGGGAATAAATCCCAAGTCTGCAAGAAATCAATATGCCATAAACCAAATACTGAAAGTTTGCTGCAAGCATTAAAAGCTTTCTCCTGGTCTGCAAACATCCTGCTCTCACAAAACTCACCAAAAGTCATAAAATAAATCCTTCTTCCGATGAAAAATAAAATCTGAAACCACTGTTTTCTTCCCCCAAAATGGAACTTTGAGCAGTCATTAAATGTAAGACTCCACATGCATGCCAACTGTGGTATGAATCATAAAAGACATTTCTTTGAACTCAACCCTCAACATATACCTTTTCAAAATGTCCTGATAATTCTGTTACTAAGGAAATCTATGGACACCAGCTGCTCCCCTCTGGTGGCCAAACACAGCTTTCATTTCCCCAGGATGTCACTAAAAGTAAATTTCCAGGCATGTGGATTAATGGGAGAAAATGATTCCTACCTCTTGAAACTTTTAGGATGAAAAACTATGTTGATAAAAGGAGCATGAGTCAACTGTCAAAGCAGATTTCTCAAAGCCTATGTGCAGCCTTCAAAACCTCTAAGATTGCACTATTCGAAGATCTGATCATCCTTTTACAAGGTTTCCTTCCTATCCACATTCATTTATAAGGTTTTTATCAAGCAACAGGATATTAACCGATAACAACTTTAAAATATTCAGATGATAAATATATTAAGCCAACAAACCTCCAAAGACAGTAATTCTTTTTTTAAAGAGTAATTAATGGATAGAGTTATTTGCAGGAGTTTCTTGCATGAGTTCCAGCCAGATGGCTAGGTTGGTGCTACCCAGAGACAGAAATGCTCATTTCCACCAGTGTTTCCATTAGATTTTCTGAAGTGAATGAGAGTTGCCTGGCAGCTGATAGTTCAGCTCTCCAATTGCTCACTGCCATCTCTTCATTAAAGTTTCTATTTACAGTTGTTCAAAAGACAGAAAAATCCATGCTAAAAAGGAAACAATGAGGCAATACAAAAATGAGCCATTTAGAAAAACCCATTTAGAAAGCAAAAAAAAAGTGTGGGCTTTTTAAAGGTCTCCATTTTCCTTTCTGAAAACACAGGGGACAGCTTTCTGCACTCAGATATGCAGTGTTAATCCTGACTCGGCCAGAATGGCTCCAACTTCTCTTCTAGAATATTTCTATATACAAGTAAAACTATGAATTAGGCTGGCTTCTCTCAAAAACTTAAAGTGCATCTGAAAAGCTATTAAAAAAAATTTTTTTTTAAACCATCTAGAGCAAGGATTGGCAAACTTTTGCTGTAAAAAGCCAGAAAGTAAGTAGCTGAAGCTTTGCGGGGCAGATGGTCTCCGTTAACAACCACTCACCTCTGACTTTGTAGCCTGAAAGCAGCCATGGCCAACATGTAAATTACCAAGCATGGCTGTATTCCAAAATAACACTTTATTTATGGAGACTGAAATTTGAATTTCATATCAATTTCAAATGGCATAAGTTTAAAAAATGTAAAACCCATTCTTAGCTTGTGGACCACAGAATATCAGTGTTGGACGGGATTTGCCCCACAGGCTGAAGTTTGCCCACCTTGCTCTAAACCTACATCTTTATTTTTAAAAGCAGACATTATGGGGTATCAGCTTCAAAAGAAGCTGGAACAAGCAGCCTATGAAGTATATAAATTATGGGAAATCTAAACTTTATGAATGACCTACATACCTGTCTCTCTTCCCCCTCTGCCCCCACCCTTTCTCTCTCTCTCAAACATGCCTCTCCTGAAATTAGAGGTCTGGGCGAGCCGAGATGCCGCTGTGCTCCCGAGCAAGCAGGCCTACCTGCTCTTTGATTTCTTGGAGCTTCCGGCTCTGCTCTCTGATATCATGGAGAAGCTGCAGTGCTTTGTCATCCTCCTGGGACACCTCCATCCGTGCTTGCTCCAAACTTCGCTTTAAGCTCTGCAGAAAGCAAAAATTTTAATAGGGATGCCCTGTGGATCCTGCTTTGTTTGAAAAGACTCATTAAGAGAGCTGCAAGCTGCTTCGAAGACACCAGGACGGTTTCGGGTGACGGACCACAGTTGACAACTTCCAGTTGGTTGCCGATTCCGGTCTCCATCCTGTAAAACCCCTTGGTTCAAGAAACATCATCTCAACCTGGGTAACCTTATGGATCCAGCCGGAAAATACATCATCAGCCTGTCTCCCCGCCACCATCTACCTGTCCTGTGAGATACTTACTTGCATGTTCAGGACTAAAACCTATGAAGACCCAGTAGCTATTACAACCACCATTTGGATGGCTACAAAGTGTTTTCTATTATACCAGTTATTTGTGGGTTCTAAAATACATATGCCTCTTTCAAAGCAGCAATGACTTCATATCCTCTGCCCAGTTGTCATTTAAGACTCCAAGTCCTCTATTTCTACCTCCTGGCTTATTTTTCCTGGACACCTTTCATCCATAAGAATCCCTTAATGCTTCAATGGCACCGAAATATATATCTGAAATACATAGCTGAATAACTTCACCCACCACTGAAAGGCAGCCAAGTCTGGAATGGAAACATAGCAGTTATTCTTAATCAGCCACGTTCTATAGATTTCCTCTCCCTTGTGAAAAAAACTTTAGAAATGTGTGATTCAACTTCTCAAGACTGTTTAATTGGGCACATTAAAAAAACACCTGAATGAAAAATTTAACGAGACAATGGAGAAGAAGACAGTCTACTCTTGTGAAGGAAAGAAAAAAATGAAAGTCACATGGTAAATAATGACAGAGGGTCTGGGTTTTCAAGGCTATTTTCTTGTTGTTACACTGGTTCTGGCCCATGGAAAACTGATGTCAGGCAGATTCAAAATAAGTTTTCTTGTACATATTTGGGAGTCTGGTCCTCAAGGCCGCTCAGGTCAGACACAATGCAGACCAGAGAGGTTGGGATGGGAGACGAAAGATCTTTTGCAACTTGCAGCAAAGATGGATTACTCCCAACTCCAGACTCCGTGGTAGCAGCTGTCTACCTGCAGTTTCTGCTGGAAATGAGTCCAATCTCATTTCCTGGGGACCTCAAACCTGGCTCTCACTACTCTGCAAAACACAGATCTTGCTTTTGTGCTCCCTCTCTCTACTCTCTGCAACTGGCTGTGATGTGCCTCATGGAGCCGTCATGAAACAGGATGAGACACACACAACAGGAAGTGCCACCTCCAAGGGAAGGGGGCTTCAGGGAAGGCTCACACTGCATTCTGTGATGTAGGTAGCAAGGTCCTGCTCCAGGAGGGATCTCTGAGTCTCAGAGGCCTTCAGCTCCACCTCCTTCTGACTAAGCACAGCCTCCACCTCTGACACTCTCCGATGTAACCGGGTCATTTCCTGCTCCATCTGAAATAAACACATCGACAGGTTAACAAGGCCCGTGGAGGTTCATTAGGAGCAATCACATCTCAAGTAGCCTCCGAAACCACCTGGTGGTCTGGGCTAGGCCTAATTTGCCAAAAGTTAAGTTGGGATGGAAATACCATTGTGTCTCGCCCAGGCGCGCACAGTTCTTCGTTAAGGACAGTCACCAAATGCTAAGTCACTCCTCTCATTCAAGTCCCGGTTCACACTTGATCACTTCTCTAACCCAGTTAGCAAGGAAGCCACAATCACCATTTTTCACCTGTTTGCTTTTGTTTTTGTTTTGTTTTTTGCAGACGTCACTTTAATTTTATCCCAAATCCATCTTGATCCCCCCCCCATCTCCTTGCAAAGATCTAGAGGACAAATCCAGGACAGGGCAAGGAGATATTTATTCGTCTGCACTCTTAGGAGTCCCAGGCAAGCAGTGACTTATTAGTTTCCAGAGCGTTGCCTCTGGGCAGGAACAGTGAATGCTAAGACGTTGAGCGTAATCAACACAGCGGCCGCAGTGACATAAGCAGGAGTTTTAAAAGACTAGGAAGAGAGACTTCGCATCACTCAAAGCAGATGGGATGCATCTCAGCCACAGGTGAGGACCCAGGCCAGCCGGAAGAAGCAGACATCTGACTGGGTCATGCTGAGAAATGGGCCGCTTAAATCCAGGGCCTCCTCTGGTTTAGATTTAAAGGATTTACAGCAACGGCAAGGCCCGAATTCATCTCCCTCTGAGCTGCTGGAGGCGCGACTTCAGCGAGGGCAGGAGCACCTTGCTCTCTACGGATCAGGCGGCTCAGAGCCAGCAGCGGCCCCGGGCGGATCCCTTGGCATATACGGACGGGAGGATCCTGGAGCAAGGAAGGAGGCCGGCTGTGGAAATAAATACCTTGTGACACTTGTCCTGAGAGTCTTGTAGCTCTTTGCTTTTGATGAGAAGTTTCTTTTCCATGGAGCTAGTCTTGGCAGGGGAGTCCAGACCCGACACAACAGACCTAGGTAGAGAAAAACCAATGTCAAGGGGGCCAGCAGGTGGGCCTAAAGAGCTGCATCAGGAAGCTGCAACATTTGTTTCATTTTACAAAAACATCTCATGCTTATGATGTTAGGTTAAATAATGCCCCCTTCTCCTTCCCAAAGTTGCCTGTGTCCTAATCTTTGGAAGCTGGGACTATATTACCACACATGGCAAAGGGACTTTGCAGATGGGATTTAAGTTATGGATCTTGGGATGGGGAGATTCTCCTGGGATATCTGAATGGGTACAATGAAATCATAACGATCCTTATAAGATGGAAGCAGGAATCAGAATCACAGAGATCTGAAGATGTTACACCAATGGCTTTGAACGAAGGAAGGGGCCACAAGCCAAGGAATGCAGGCAACCTCTAGAAGCTGGAAAAGGCAAGGAAACAGATTCTCCCCTAGAGCCTCCAGAGAGAGGGCAGCCTTGTCTATACTGATATCAGCCCAGTAAAACTAATCCCAGACTTTTTTTTTTTTTTTTTTTTTGGAAACAGGGTCTTGTTCTGTCGCCCAGGCTGGAGTGCAGTGGTGCAATCTCGGCTCACTGCAACCTCCACCTCCTAGGTTCAAGCGATTCTCCTGCCTCAGCCTCTGGAGTAGCTGGGATTACAGATGCTCACTACCATGCCTGGCTAATTTTGGTATTTTTAGTAGAGATGGGGTTTCACCATGTTGGATTGGCTGGTCTGGAACTCCTGGCCACAAGTGATCCTGCTACCTCAGCCTCCCAAAGTGCTGGGATTACAGGCGTGAGCCACCACGCCTGGCCTCATCTTGGACTTCTGACCTCTAGGACTGTAAAATAATAAACGTGTTGTTTTAAGCCACTAAGTTTGTGATCATTTGTTACAGCAGCCACAGGAAACTCATATACCTATTGGGCACTGGCAGCATACCTGATTCTGTTTGAATGCTAGATATATTTGAACTCTTTGTTTCTGTTTTTTCCTTCACTGACAGATATGTCTGAACTCTTTACTCCCCCACAGCAACTCTATAAAGTAGATACGATTTATTATCCTCATTTTATATGAAGAAATTGAGGCCCAGAGAGGTTAGCAAACTGCCAGCTGATAAATGGTTTCTGCTGGTCTTAAGAGGGAGCTGGGGTAGACAAGTTGGCTTGATGTACTTGCTATACAACTCTTAGGAAAATATCACAAAAATAACACAGGATGCCCTCCTGAGAGTGGACCAGAAGGATGCCCCTCACAGAAAAGACAAACTTACCCACACTCGTCTCTGTAACTCATGCATGTGCCCAGAGGCAGTTAATTATAGGCAGAGATGAGAGAGAGACTCCAGGGCAGCTGCCCTCGGTGGTTGGTACACTGGATATGAACACTGGGATTAGTGAAGGACAAGGCCAGAGCAACAGTGGCCATAGGTTCTTATGCACAGAGACGTGGCAGAGCCCACCACTGCCCCCCGGGCCCAATGACCACTAGTTGTCAATGACCACTCAGATCTTACCAGCAGGTGCAAGTTCTGCTTTCTGCTGCCCCAAACCACTTCCCAGACTAAAAGAGGTCAGTTCCCTGCAGCAATGCAAAACATCTCTCTCCCCGTAGCTCCTGACAATGACAAGGGCTGGTTTGATAGTGCTGACTTGCTGTACTCCAGTGACAGCTTTCCACACTCACACTGTAGGACAGCCAAATGAGTCAACACGCAGAGTCATGCTCCTCTGTTCAAAATCTCGGGCTGGGCACAGTGGCACACGCCTATAATCTCAACACTTTGGAAGGCTGAGGCAGGAGGACCACTTGTGGCCAGAAGTTCAAGACGAGCCTGGGCAACACAGCAATACCCTGTCTCTATTTAAAAAAAAAAAAAAATATATATATATATATATATATTTATTTTTTTTTGAGAGCAGGACTCACTCCGATGCCCAGGCTGGCATGCAGTGGCGTGATCACAGGTCACTGCAGCCTCAACTTCCCAGACTCAAGTGATTTTCCTACCTCAGCCTCCCAAGTAACTGGAACTACAAGCATGCACCACCACACCCAGCTGATTTTTATAATTTTTTGTAGATGTGGGGTTTCTCCATGTTGTCCAGGCTAGTCTCAAATTCCTGGGCTCAAGCAATCCACCCACCTTGGCCTCCCAAAGTGCTGGGATTATAGGTACTGCACCCATCTGTCGCTAAAAAAATGTTTAAAAATGAGTTGGGCATGGTGGCTCATGCCTCTAGTCCCAGCTACTTGAGAGGCCGAGGTGGGAGAATCACTTGAGCTCAGGAGCTCAAGGCTACAGTGAGCTACGATTGTGCCACTGCACTCCAGTCTGGATAACAGAGCAAGACAAATACATACTTAAAAAAGAAAATCTGACCCCAACACTGACTAGTTATTTGACCTCTCTGAACCTCAGTTTCCTAACTATAAAATGGGCATAATTACCAACCTACTTCAAAGAGTTATCGTAAGGATTAAATGAAATAACACATGTAATGCCCTCAGTACAGTGCCTGGCACATTGCAAGTGCTCAATAAATGTCACCTGTTACTACTGTCATTATTGTTTTCTTCATTACTACCCATGAAACTTCATAAATAGTACATGCCTCACGGCCCTAAAGCAATTGCTTAAAATGGTAAAACTCAGGGGGCTGAATTTGCTCTGTGCAATTATTCACATTAAAACAAATGGTGATTATTCATAGAAATGGGCAACAGGGATTGGATCCAGATATAAATCTTTTTAAAATTCTTACTTTTGGCTAGAAATTTTAACCAAGTTCTACACTTCTTGCCAGCCTGTTTTCTACCTAAATCTAGCCAACACACACACACTCTCCTTCTTTTCTTTTCATATAAGACGAAATGCTTGGCATGGCCTTGAGCAAAATTCCTTTGCTATTCCCTTTACTCCTAATTACACTTGGGTGGGCCAGAGAACGAGACCCCAACCAACACGGAGGAGTAATGATCCACAGACTGAGTGCCTGGTCCTTCAGAGATCAAAAGTCACCCACATGTCACAAATTCACAGACACGACATGCGTCAGAGATGGCAACGCAGGTCACAGCTCCTTGTGCTTAAGTACAAAACTTAAGCACCCTTTTAAAAGAACGATGACATGGGTGCATGATGATAGGTGGGATGGGGCTTGAAAAACTTGATGACACATAGGAGGCTGGACCCAGTGGGGCTTCCTGTTTAAAGTGTGCTGCTGTGGGTACAAAACAGATTGCTTTGTCATCTCCCACCAAAAAAAAGAAAGGCATTTCTAAGTCACTTATCAGTGGGCCCAGAAGCGAGGAGACGTGCAGCCCCCCACCTGCCGGCACTCGAAGGACACAGAGACAATGTGACAGCCTTCCTCATCACCCTAGGTCCAACCCCTTCATTCTGCTATTCTGTATTTGACAAATGCTCCCTGTTTAGAAGTTCTAAGTACAGCAATTAGGAGCTCTTCAGAATAAAGGTGCTAAAGAAATCTTTTTTTTTTAAGAATAAATACAATTCGCATCTAAAAGAAAAAGCTAGAGTAAGAATGCTATGACTAAGCTGGGCGTGTAGCAACAATCCCATAAACAATCGTGGGATGGAGGATGAGGCTGGAGGGTAAAGGTCATCAGGCTCCCTATACCTTCCCTTGTCCTCAGTGCAGGTACACATTAGAATCACTTGGAGACCTTTTAAAAAAGACCTGATGTGTAGGCCCCATCCAGACCAATTAAGACAGAGACAGACAGACTTGGAGTACGGCCCCCGGAAGCAACATTCACATGAAGCTACTGAGTGACTGTAACGTACAGACAGAATTAAGAACCATGGTGCTAATTAGAAGAAAGTGCTTCTGATTTAGGGTCTAGCCATGTAAAACTCATTGTATGACCATCCCCAGCACTTACTTGCATGTGGCATTTTGGCCAGACCATTTGGTACTTTTCATCACTCTTTGAGTAAGAACCCAATTTTGAAGTGAATGGTGGTAGGCTATGAATTTCAGAACGACGTACAGGTATTAGATAACAATTAAAGGCCATTGGCCCTAATTTTAATAATTCAGTTACAATATACCATTTCCATGAATTTCTATAAAAGAAATATACTACAGATAGACATGGCTCAATAGAAAATGTTTATATTCTATTCAGTTTTCGTGTAGACGTGGGACAAGTCAATCTCTACACAATGGTAAATTCTCAGTATGTATTTCTTGAGTGCATAGATCCTCCCCAGCAAATATTCTGAAATATTACAATTTATTTTTTTTCTAAGATTTTCATTAGCCATCCTTCTGACTTTCAAAGCAACAGCAAGTTATTGCTGGTAACTGCATTATGCTAACATTGACCATAATGTAAATCACAGCTTGAGAAGTTCAATCCAAGACTGGCCTCAGAGCCACCAGATATACCAAATATTATTGTATATAACATTATAATAATATTACATACATATTACTACATATATATTATTACCAAATATTGCCCTGTCTTCTTCAAGCAGCAAATCTGCTTGTCTAAAATTATCCCGAAAAGTACCACTTCATCAAGCACAGTATTATTTAAAGAGCTGATACTGGCCAGGCGCGGTGGCTCACACCAGTAATCCCAGCACTTTGGGAGGCCAAGGCAGGCAAATCACAAGGTCAGGAGTTCAAGACCAGCCTGGCCAACATGGTGAAACCCCCTCTCTACTAAAAATACAAAAATTAGCTGGGTGTGGTGGTGAGCACCTGTAATACCAGCTACTCAGGAGGCTGAGGCAGGAGAATTGCTTGAACCCAGGAGGCGGAGGTTGCAGTGAGCCAAGATTCTGCCACTGTACTCCAGTCTGGGTGACAAAGCAAGACTCCGTCTCAAAAAAAAAAAAAGCTGGTACTGTCACTACTTCAAGGAAAGTTAGAACTCTAAAACAATGGGCAATGGGGTACAGAGTTGAAGTAAAAAAACTATCTAATTATGAAGTTCTATTGACCCTGGAATGGGACAGAGTCTACCTGTTCATTAAAATGTCTTCCAAAATTTTTCCTTTGTTCTCAAAATTCTCAAACTTCAACAATTTTTTTAACCACCTTCTCCAAGCATGTGTATGAGAGAGAGAGAGAGAGAGAGAGAGACACAGAGAGAGAGAGAGAGAGAGAGAGAAAGAACATAAAAGCCCTGTGATCCCCATGAGAGATACTTGCAGACCAGTGGTTCTCAACTGGGACAATGTGGCAACGTCTAGACTTTTTATTTTCATGACTATGGGTGCTATTAATATGTAGTGGGTAGAGGCCAGAGATGCTGCCCAATATCCTACTATCCACCGGACAGCTCCCCACAAGAATTATCCAACCCAGAAGTCAATAGTGCCGAGTTCAGAAACTCTGCTGTAGAGGCTATAAAGGAAACCACAATTCCTGTCCTCAAGAAAGTGACAATCTAGGAAAAAGAATTAATGCCACTACCTTTGTCATCAGTACAAGTGCTCATTTACTGAGCATGTACCATGTGCCAGGCACTGTGTTTAATGCTTCATGGGTTACCTCACTGAGTCCTCCCCACAACCTTGTAAGATGGGTATTATTAATACCCCATGGCACTAAGGAAAGGCTTGCCCTATACCTCTATGTTCTCCTACCAGTGACCATGATTTGTGCAGGGGTGCCGGGGGAGTAGAACCCCAGTTCAAAGCTGAGGCTCCACCACCGAACAGTCATGGCTTCAAATCCTAATTCTGCTACTTCTTGGCTAGACAGCCTTGGACACACTCAAGAAAAGTGCTACAGTGGATCAGAGTGGCAAGGTCATGGAGGAAAGGGAGAATGGAACATGTAAGACATGGTGACCTCCAAATGGCTGCATTTGGTGCTAAGAAGCTGACTCCAGGCCTGAGCCCAGGACAGCTCTGGGTACCCAAGAACATCCCCATGCCAGGCTGGTCCACAGCCACCCCAGAAAAGCTCACCCCACAAGAGCAACTCTCCCTCCCTCACTTTAGGGTTCAGGGAAGTAATTAGGTGGGAAGCAGGGTAGACGTTAGAAACCCAGGCCAGTTCATGCTCTGGGCTCGACAAAATGCAGTACAACGAGGATGCTAATAAAAGAACATGCAGCCTGCCCACACGTTGCTTGCCTACTCCTGGCCACATCTCGGATACACAGCCAGTTATCCCCATGGAGAGAAAAGGCACTTCTGAGCAGCGGGTGCACGCAGCCACCCGCCCACACACAGCAGTGCTGTCTCTTGGAGCACGAAGCCAAGTTTGGGTTTTCCTTTTTCCAGCTTCTATTTTCTAGAAAAATTTACTCTGAAATCAACATCTCTTCCTGATATACACATCTGCTTTATAATTACAGAAGCCCACAGAGCATTAATAGGGATAATGGTATATCACACAGAAGGAAGAGTAGGCTTGGTCATTACCGCTACAACAGGAAGCCATGTTTTCTTAAAATGTATTAGATGTGACCTAAAAATTGCTTTACCTATAACCTCAACATTTAAGTGAAAATGATAAAATGCAGTTTTCCCAATGATGTACCTATAAATAATATAGCTTTTTAAAAAAAAAAAAAATTTAATAGTGCTATTAATAGAATATTTCATATCAAAGAGAATACAACGTGTACTCCATCCTACAAGCAAGTGTATGTGTTGAATACTCTCTAATCACTACTGTGATTCTTAAGTTCATGCTTAAGCATCGAGCCATCCATTTATTCCCTTAGGAATAGGACCCTATGCCTACAAAATATGCCACCAAACCACAGATAACATAGATCACAAATCCCAGATATTCTTGGGATAATCAAGAATCAGTACTTGAAGCTAAAATGAGGGGAATCAAAATTAGCTCGGCTGAGGGCTCCACCTTTAGTGCTGGCCAGTGGCCCTAAAAATACACGCAGCTGCAAGACGCTGCAAAAAATAAAAAACTCATCACATTCTGTTTCCAAAAATATATTGGCTTTTAAGATTGAGCATTCTGAAATTTGTGAACTCATTTTATTTATTTATTTATTTTTTTGAGATGGAGTCTTGCTCTGTGACCAGGCTGAAATGCAGTGGCACGATCTCGGTTCACTACAACCTCCGCCTCCCGGGTTGAAGCTATTCTTCTGCCTCAGTCTCCCAAGTAGCCAGGACTACAGGTGGATGCCACCACACCCAGCTAATTTTTTTGTATTTTTATTAGAGACAGGGTTTCACCATGTTGGCCAGGATGGTCTTGATATCCTGAAGCTCGTGATCCACCCGCCTTAGCCTCCCAAAGTGCTGGAATAACAGGTGTGAGCCACCGTGCCTGGCCTGTGAACTAATTTTATAAGCCCACTTTAAAATACACAATGGTGGTCGGGTACGGTGGTTCACACCTGTTATTCCAGCACTTTGGGAGGCCAAGGTAGGCGGATCACAAGGTCAAGAGATTGAGACCATCCTGGCCGACATAGTGAAACCCCATCTCTACTAAAAATACAAAAATTAGCTGGGCGTGGTGGCGTACACCCATAGTCCTAGCTACTTGAGAGGCTGAGGCAGGAGAATCACTTGAACCCGGGAGGCAGAGGTTGCAGTGATCCGAGATCACATCACTGCACTCCAGCCTGGTGACAGAGCGAGACTCCAACTCAAAAAATAAAATAAAATAAAACACACAATGGGGCCCATCAGGAACACCTGGAAATATCAAAAACACTATTCTCCTAAAGACAGTCAGAATCTGTCTAGCTTTGGGGCACCTCCCTCACACACACAACAACACACACACACACACACACACACACACACAATATATATTTATATATATACCACACACACACATAATGACACACACCACACATACTCATATAAATACACACATCTGCACTCACACACACAACCAGCAATGGTCTTCAGTTAAATTAGAGCATTTGCTTTGAAATGATTAATATGTAGCTCAAGAATCATTTATCAAAAATCATGCTATTAATAAAAGGATAGCTACTCACATGATTTTTAATGCAGTCCCTACCTCTAAGCCAGTGCCCCACTTTACAGGTAAATTTCGTTGCCTCTTGCCTAGATGACTGCAATAACCTAACTTACCTCCCTGGATCCAACTCTTGTCCCTCACTATCCACCCTCCACACAGTGGTCAGAGGCACCCTTTGTGAAGTAAGACCCAGATTTTCCATGTCCCTATTCAAAATCCTGCAAAAGCTTTCTACTCAATGCAATTAGAGCAAAGTCCAAACCTAAAGGCCCCGATAACCGCAATTCAGACCATGTTCCCTGTGTATCCTTAGGTTCCCCCTAGCCAAACATGCCTTCTGTTCACTGAGAACCCAGAGGTTAGTGGCACCCTCTGGGCCTTTGCCCTTCTTTCCTCTCTCTGCAATACTCTTCCCACTTGTTCTTGCTAACCGACTCCTTATGGACATTCTGGAAGAATGCAGTCTGTGTGGGCAGGGAATCTTGCTTCTTTGCATTCACTATTATTTCTCCAGTGCCTAGAAAGTGCTTGGCACATAGTAGGCTCTCAAATAGCTGAACGAATGAATGAACAAACGAACGAACGAAACAAAAGAACGAATGAAAGTGAATCTGCTCCCATCACATAAGCTCCATGAAGACAAGGATTTCTGTCTCATAGTCAGTGCTATATCCCAGCTTCTCAAATAGCCCCTAGGACCTCAGAGCTGCTCAGTATGGACTTAAAAGCTGCGTCACCTTGGGATGCAATGCAACCTTCTTTGAACAAATAATCACGCCCAGCTCAGGGAGCCCATCCTTGAGGACCTAGGCTAAAGTGGCCACTGCCAGGCAGTCCCAATCCCAGTTCTGACTCCTTCAGAGCCCTGACCACCATCTGAAATTGTCTCATGTGGGTACAGCAGTTATTTCTCCTTTGTTTCTCCCCCACCAAATGCCAGCTTCTTGAGAGACCTTATCTGTCTCGCTCAGAGCTGTGCCTTAAGGACTAGAACAATATATTTGTTGAGTGAATGAATGAATGAATAAATGAATGGTGTGCCAGTAATTCTGTGCCCCAGGCAGCCAGTTTAAAGGTCACTGTGGGACAAAGGAATCCAAAACGAGAAGTGTGTTGCATGTATGCTGGCATGAAAAAGCTTTCCAGCACCCGCACTACAGATGCCCAGCATTGGTTCTGAGACAGGAATGTCACAATGACACACAGACTCACCCATCCAGGGGATACCCAAGTGCTTCCAGGGTGGGTGGGAGCATGTGACATCTAGGCTGGGAACATGTACACTTCCCACTGGCACTGGATTCTACCAGAAGCCTGGAGAGCATTTTATAGAAAGTGCAGGTTTGAGTGATACATCACGGACTCCATTCAGAGTAAAAAATTGGATGGAGATATTAGGACATCTGTCAGGCCCCCCACGTGGAGCTAGATTCTCTCAATGGGTAAAAACCAGCAAGATGTCTTTATAAAGCAGAAACAGGGAGAAAAAGAGAGTCAAAAGCACCCCATACCTATCCTCAGACCTAAATAACAGTAACAAATATGAAATGAACACTCACTCTGCTCATGGCACCAACACAAAGTGTGCTTCATGTCCCCATGGCAAACCTATCAGATAGGTGATCTTATGCCCTCCACTTTATAGATGAGGAAATTGAGGCTGAAAGCAGTGATATGTCTCATTCACACAACAAGCAAGAGGTGAAGCCCAGAGTTGAGTCCACGTCTATCTGATTCCAAAGCCTGGACTTTGAACGGGTATGCTACAGTCAGTCCCCCCAAAAAATAAGCATGTTGATATCAGCTCTAAAGTTAAAAGTTGAGTCAAGCATGGTGGCTCGTGCCCGTAATCCCAGCACTCTGGGAGGCCAAGGCTGGCGGATCACTTGAGGTCAGAAGTTCAATACCAGCCTGGCCAACATGGTGAAACACCGCTGATACTAAAAATACAAAACAAATTAGCCAGGCGTGGTGGCAGGCACCTATAATCCCAGCTATTTGGGAGGCTGAGGCATGAGAATCGCTTGAACTCAGGAGGTGGAGGTTGCAGTAAGCCGAGATTGCGCCACTGCACTCCAGCGTGGGCAACAGAATGAAACTCTTCTCTAAATAAATAAATAAATAAGTTAAAACTTGGAAAAGTTGACCACCCTCTGCCAGGTTCGAGCTGAGTGAACCTAAGAAGTAACTCAAGCATCGTGATCATCATTTTCTTTAACTGTAAAATAATGAGTTATTGCTGGGGCTACATGAGAATGCTTGTCAGGCACTCAGAATAGTACCTAGAAGAGCAGATTCTCAGTAAAACCAATTCTCTCACCTTTAATATTAGACAAGTCCATAACTCCTGCATAATCTAGCAAAGTCATGACTCTTAGAGGCAGGGTAGGTAGTACAGTAATCCGGAGGCAACCAGATATGGCTCCAAGTCTTAGATCTGTTTCTACCTTCAGGACCTCAGGAAAATAACCTTGCTCAGTCAGTATCTTCAGCTGTAAAATAGGGATAATACCAGCTACCTCATAGAATTACAGTGAGATTGTGATGATTTAATGAGATAATGCGCATACAGTACTCACATGGTTCTGGAAACACAAGAAGTGCTCTACAGAAAACAGACTCCATTACCAGTTGTCCAAACTCTGCAGAAGGAATTGGTATAATCCCTGGACATTTCAGTCTAATTCAACTCAACAAAGGTTCACTGAAGACCTGCCAGGGGCAAGGCACTGTTTGAGGCAAAAAAAAGGAAGACCTGGTCCTGTCCTTAATGAGCCTTGAAGAGCTTGGCCAGACAACACTACTGAAGTGATTCAGTAGGGGACAAGAAGGAGACACGAATGAATGGGCAAGCTGGGGTCTTGGCATACCAGGACTGAATACCAAGTTCAGAAGCAGCCATTAATTCTGAGCACACTGGGATGCTGTTGCAGGTGTAAGCTGGCGAATTACATCATCCAACCTATGCTTTGGAAAAATTCCACCTTTTGTGGAGAATGGATTACAGCCAGGAAAACCAGAGGCAAGGGAATCAGTGAGGAGGCTACTGCAGTAGTCCAAGCAAGAGGCCATGATGGGGGTCAGCGAAGACAGAAAGACGGGCATGGATGCAAGTGTCATCCTAGAGGCGCCACTTGGAGAAATTGGCAACCGATGGGATGGCGGAGGAGGAAGAAAAGAATTTACGATGACTCAGCTTTCTTGCCTAGAAGGGTAGGGAAGGTGGTAGTTTCTTACATAAAATGAGGAAGCCAAAACTAGCACCTAGTGGCTTACTGAGCCAGCGAGTGGGTCTGTCTATGTAGGAAGGGAACAGAGGATGGCATGGTGAGAAACTGGTAAAACATCCTGGTGATGAGGAACACAGTGTACGACGGGAGGAGGCCATGGGGAGGTGAGAACTAAAGTCAAGGAACTGAATGAGATCACCAAGAACCAACGAGAAAGAGAACTGAGGACGAAACTTGAGGGGATGGTACATACATTTCAAGAAACGATGGCAGCCACAAAAGAGGAGAATGACGGTCAGAGGGGTAGGAGGAAAACCAAGTGTCTATAATACAAAGAGAAGAAAGTAGAAGGTTGTCCGAAAGAAATGTAGTAATTAATGGCATCACATGGTGAGATGGAAATCACCAGATTTGGTGGTTAGGTACAGTTAGCGGCTTCTCAGACAGTCATTTCAGTATCGTTGAAGGGGTGGAAAAAGGTGTTGAGTGCAGGCTCGCTCTTCTCTCAGGAAGTTTGTCAGAGAGAGGTCAGGAGGTGAACAGCAAGCAAAGCAAAGAGAACTGGGAGAAATTCACGTAGGCAAAGGAAGAGTTGCCAGACTGGCACAGAGCTTGGGAACATGTAGCGCCATTTAGTCAATGACTGTCTTCTTAAGGGATCCCAGGCAACCATGCAAATTAGCATGTGTAGGCCAGCAAAAAACACACTTGACAGATCTTCTGGAGTCTAATCTTCAGGACTGGGCTAGGATTGTCTGGATTAGATTTCCTAAAGGTATCTTTAAGACAAATGAGAAGGCGGTGGAATGGTCCTGCCAGGGCTGCAAGGCAGGCACGCACAGTCTAAATAGAGAACAGAATAAGGCAAGTAGGAGAACAAGCTGTGCTTGACTAAGAGAAAGAAGAAATTGAATGAGCAAGAGGAGAGGAGAAATCCAACACAACACGCAGAGGCGAATGTTAAACATCTAATCCAGATAATGATGGGATGGGAACAACACGAGGCATTTGAGAGCAGTAACCATGAGCAGAAGCTAGTTAAGGCTTTTGAACTTGTTTAGGAAATACAGCAGATGCATGCCTTCGTGTACCGGAGAAGGCTCTGTTATTGTTGCTATTTAAAAAATCAAATTGCAGGCAAGACTCTTTCAATAGGGATCTAGGTAGCAAGCATAAGGACCAAGAGCCTTTGGCTGGATATAGAAAGGAAAACACTTTTTTTTTTTTTTTTTTTTTTGAGTCGGAGTCTTGCTCTTTTGCCAGGCTGGAGTGCAGTGGTGCTATCTCGGCTCACTGCAACCTTTGCCTCCTGGGCTCAAGCAATTCCCCTGCCTCAGCCTCCCCAGTAGCTGGGACTACAGGTGTGAGCCACCGTGCTCAGCCGGGAAAACACTTTTTAAGGGAAGATCCTCCAACCTCCAAGTATTTCAATAAAAAGGAAACAGGACTGATTGGAGAGTTCAGGCTGTCTTCCACTGTAATAAGCCATCCCAGGACAGATGGGACGCAAATCAAAGTACCAAATGTAGACGTGAGTAGACATAGATGGTAGAGCCATCAACAAAATGAGGGTTGCCGCCATAAAAATGATTTAGATGGATTAACCAAATGCTTATTAAACAACTTGTTACGATCAGCCTGAAGATGTGGAGAATAAGGTCAGTGCAGCTTCCTCGCTTTGCTGAGCTTAAGCTTTAGCAAATAAGAACGTTTAGGGAGAGAGTATATACGCGTGGGTTTATGTATGTGTGCGGGCACACACACACCAGATAAGAGTCTCCAAATGAGAAGAGGAAGAAATCTGAGAAATCCAAGAGCTATACAGTCTACCTACTCAATAAACTCGCAGAGACTGAAAATGAATCCCAGCATTTAGACCTGCCTGTCAGCTCTCATCATACCCTGCCCCAACCTCCTCATTTGTGATTCTCTACAAATGGTTTCCACGTCTGACAAGCACATAAACCCGGGTACCCCTCACAAATTTCCTAACTTTTCCTATCTGTGGTGTTTATATTCACAGGGTTCAAGTCTCAGCTAAGCCACTCAAATCTACATAACCTTAGGCAAGTTGCTTAATCTCCCCATGCCTGTTTCCTCACCTGTAAAATGAGAATAATGATGGTACCTTCTTCTTGGGCTGGTTGTGCAATTTAAATGAGTTAATCTGTGTAAAGTGCTTGGAACAGAGCCTAGTACAGAGTTGGTGCCCTGTAAGGATGGGCTGCTGTTAGCACCCTGTCCACCTGAAATTCTGACACCTGAAATTCCCTCTACCTTCCTCCCCCACTGATCCAAATCCACTGTCTTTTTAAAAGCCAACCCCAGTATTTTACTTTCCATTAGTATGCTTACAAGCCCAGTCCCAGCACACATATTTACTGCTCCAGGAAAACCAGGATGAGTAAGACCCAGCCTTGCCCTTGATATCACAGTCTACTTGGGGAAATGGACAGACATTCCAAGAAAGATAATTTCCAACAATGTAATTTAACAAGAATTGTGAATTGGAATTACCCATCAAGTGTCCTTCATTGGACTTTGCCTTTCTCTTCTAACTCCCAAAGCAGTCAGATATCCCATTTGTACCATGATATTCTGCAGCAAAGATGTTCGTTTTACGTTCTCTAAATTGTTTCAACATAACCTGCTTTGACTTGTTCACCTTGATGGGAAGGTACCCATTCTGGGACTGGACCTTCTACTTCTGTTCCCCAATCCACTCCTCCCAACAACCAGCTTTTACCAACAGGTATTTGGCAACTGCATATTAACCCTTTGTAGTTGGTCAGAACAGTGAAGTGTCTCTAGCAGAAAATGCCCAGGGCCTGGGAAGCTTGGTTTCTAGTCCGGAATGACTTTGGACTACCTAATCATTGCTAAGTCCTTTCCATATTCTCTTGGCGTATATAGAAGAACACTATACATACGTAGACTAGTGTATTAGTAATAACAAAAAATAACAACAGGGAACGTTTATCAAGGATTTTCCATGTGCCAGGTACTAGACCAGGTGTTTTACATATTTCATCTATCCCCCCAAAAAGTCCTATGAGAAAGGTGTCACTGTCATTTCACTTCACAGTTGAGGAAACTGACATGCAGAGAAGCCCCAGTAGAGCAAGGAAGAGGCACCAAAAACTGGTTCCCCAAAAATTTGGGAAGCAATGGCAACATCCACTCTTCATTCCTCCACGGTGTTTGAATGGCTGGATCCATCGCTGTATTTTCAGAACCACTTTCTTTTCAGAAGAAAGGAAAAATTCCTAAATCAAATGGAAGAGAGCGCCCCTTCCTAAAAACAGCCTACGCAGACACCATCTTCCCACAAATTCCAGTCCCATCAAGATCTCATTACTTCTCTATGTTCTCCAACTCTTCCAAAAACATACAACCAGCATGTTTAAAACAAAAACATAAAAAGAATGGATTTTTACCTTCTAGAGGAAGCTTGTCCAACCCATGGCCCGGTGGGCTGCATGCAGCCCAGGATGGCTTTTAATGTGGCTCAAAACTTACAACTTTGTAAGCTTTCTTAAAACATTATGAGATTTTTTTTTTCTAGCTCATCAGCTATTACTAGTGTTAATGTATTTTATGTGTGGCCCAAGACAATTCTTTTTCTTCCAATGTGGTCCAGGGAAGCCAAAAGATTGGACACCCCCTGTTCTAGAGTTTATACTTACGGGTTGCAGAAATGCATGGCTTCACCAAGAGCTTAAATGAGGTAATCCCTCAACTAGAAGGAAAAACCTGAAGAAATGTCTCCCTTGCTAACAGGGGAAAGGAAGAGAGCTCAGATCTGTTTTATTTGTAAAACTTTTTTTTTTTTTTTTTGAGATGGAGTCTTGCTCTGTTGCCCAGCCTGGAGTGCTGTAGCATGGTCTCCGCTCATTGCAACCTCCACCTCCCGGGTTCAAACGTTTCTCCTGCCTCAGCCTCCCAAGTAGCTGGGATTAGAGGTGCCTGCCACCACACCCAGCTAATTTTATAGTTTTAATAGAGATGGGGTTTCACCATGTTGGCCAGGCTGGTCTCAAACTCCTGAACTTGTGATCCACCCGCCTCGGCCTCCCAAAGCGCTGGGATTACAGGCGTAAGCCACCACGCCCGGCCTATTTTTTAAACTTTAGCATGCTGTTTCCTGTTACTACCCTACTATTATCAAGCTCAAGCAAAGAAAGGCTCAGAAGAACACCCAGGCATTCAGAGCTTGGGGATTCAGTCTGGCTTATTGTTGTTTAAAAAGGAAAAGAGGCATCAGACAGATACTCTTCAAGGCTAACTTCACCATAATCCCACCCCAAAGAAAACCAAACCTAGTTCTCTAAAACTCTCCTGCTCCCACCAACTCAAGCTGCAAGGAACTCCCACTACGCCTCAGCCATTGAAACGCTGTCATCAAGATTCTTGCTAAGCCTAAAATAATGATGCGCTCAATGGCTGGCTTAAAAATAGTCTGGGGTCCCAAAATAAGGATCCCAAAAAGTGAGGAGCTATCACAGAATTTAAATCATTCTCACTGCCAATTTCTCCATGAAAACTCCTCGTTCATTCAGCTCCACCTCTGAACATTTCATTCAATTCACTGGTAACAAATCTGAGGTCAATTTACTTAGCACAGTACAGCAGCATCTGCAATTTCTTCCGTGGTGTGAAGAATGAGTAACAGCACAGGTAATCAAGGTGTGTACATAAAAACCTGTGATGCTGAAAAAGAAAAACTCAGGAAGAAACACGGGGTCGCTGGCGGCAAAGATGGTACCCCCAGAATATGTCTCCCCGTCTCTCCAAGCAAATTTTGTCAATACAACTGCAGGAGCTGCTAAGTAATTTCATCACTGCCTCTCTTTTATTAAATTTCTAATTAATCATAATCTGATATGTCCAGGGTCATCTACATTCAACAGGTGGATGAATTTCTAAAATGAGGCTGTAGGTATCACCCACAGGGCTGCCTACAGCAGAGTAGCCAAGTCCAACAGCAACATCACATAACAAAATGCAAGACGAAAGAAAATCTTTCTGATTCCAACCCCATTGCAAAGCAAAAGACGCTAAAGTTCTCCAATGATAGGAATACTCTGATGCCATTTTCCAGGTAAGAAACACACAGTTTTATTTGCATGGACCTTTTTTTAAAATAAGAATCTTACTAAACATTCTGTTGGGTCAGGAACAGCAGCTCATTTTGTGTTCTAAGGATATAGTTTAAACTACCAAAGGTGAAACAGCACATCTTCAAATACAGTAAGCAACATAAACACTTCTAGAGAAAAAGATCATGAGCAAATCAAATCAACAAATATTTATTGAATGCCTCAGCCTCAATACTGAGATGCCCCTGCAGAGACTCCCTAAACTGGGCTTTCTGTGAGAAGCAGAAAGATGTCATTCGAGTCTTCCTGAAAAATAAGCAATTAACCACACGCTGCTTCAGATTAATTGCAATGCCTAAGATCTCCCACATCATTCTGCCTTTGCCCCTGAAATCTAACTCCCTCGAATCCTCTCTGGTCTTTCAGATCACTGGCTGACCCTAAGCAAGCCTGCATTCTGACCCAGCCAGCTCACTGCTAACCAGAACTAGAACTCTCCACACATCCTTCCAGTCTGAAGTGTGACCTTCAGTGTGCTGCGTGCGTCAAGGTTATGCTGCCCACTAACCATGCATCCTTCCACATCGGGCCTCCACTTGTGCCCTGCTCTTTGATGCCAATGGCAAAACCTCCCAATCCTGCTGAGCCATTTCCAACCCATCTGATGGCACATTCAACAGCTAGTTAGCTCTCTGCCTCTCCTACCAACCATCCAGGTTGCTTTAGGGTTATGGAGCAAATCAGACAGAGGGGCACATCTAACACTACCAAAATCCAACCCGAATTTCAAACCCAGCCCCCAGGAAGGGGATGAAGAAAGACCACTTCAACATCTTTCGACATAAAAATCCCTCTCACATTCAATCACAGCCCACGACCTTATTTCATATCAAATGCCCAATTCCCCCCCCAGTAGTCTGAAATCTTTTCAGGAACGTTACTGTCAAAACAACACCCATGGGGAGACACCATCCAAGAACCAACATAACATCCCTATAAATCGATATCTAAGCCACAAACACAACAAATAGGGGAAGATGCTGCCAAGAAGCATATCAAATTCTGCTCGTCTCCTAAGTGGGCAGCAACTAACCCAACATTACCCTCTGAGAACCTGAAAGTGCAGCAGCCAGGGTGGCTGGGGAATAACACCACCAGTCCAAGACCTTCCTGGTGAACTCACTCCTCTGAAAACAGAATGTCATTGTATCACGACAGAAAGAGGCAAGATACTGACCTCCCACATCCACAGAAGCTACTGCATTTTACAGAAATTCCAGGAGGCTCCTGGAAGCCTGGACCCTCGAATTCCAAGTGCTATATTAATGCATTTTTCGATAGCTTTTATGAGAATGGAGAAAGACCTATCAGGTCAAGAGGTTTACAGTGATATTTAGATTTCCATTTTCTAGTCTCCTGGGTTTTTCCCCCCTTTTAAGCCCAGTTTCTGTGAATCAGTGACTCGGCTACATCACACTCCCTCCTGGTGGCTCACAGTAACGGGGCTTTCTCTGGCCGCCAGCGCTCCACCAGCTCAGAGGCTCAGCTGCCAGATCCCTGATCTTGCAGCATACTTGGAGAGGAGCCGAGCACCATCTCGCTGTTAGAGCTCTGGTTCAGCCACTTGCAGCTCAGCTAAACCCATCAGGAAACCTCTAGTTTATGAGACAAGGTTTTTAGGATTCTTTCGATACAGCCAAGACAGCAACCCCCATCCACCCACTTGAGAGACAGATACATAGATGGTTAGATAGATGGACAGCTCATCTTAACTCCTGCACATTTCTCCTTTGACCAGGGATCTGCACTGCTAGAAATCTCCCACTATCTCCCCCTCTAAAGAAGACCAAAGATTGAAAAACTAACCCAAAGTACCCAATTGACAATTATGATACCACAGACAGGAACAGGTACCTTACACACTGCAAAATGAGAATATGAACAGGCTACCCCCCGCAAAGCCCTAACAGGTAGACTGCTTTCCCAATGCAGGCGACTAGCAGCTTCCCTCTGCTGCACTCCCCCCACCTACCCCACCACCCCACCACCACCACCTTTGGCTCCAAAAGCCTTGCATCAATGCAGGTCCCTTAGAAAGTCAAATTTTCACTTACTCAGATCTACCAAGAATCCCCAGTGCCTTGCTGTACGAAAACCCCACAAACGGCAGTTCTTCACCCGAGAAACCTGAGGGGCTCAGCTGGCACGGAGAGGATGAAACCCACGAATTCTTCTCTGGTTCATCAAAATTGGAAGTGTCATCGTCAGACTTGAGGGTGGGAACGAAGGGGGGAGGAGCTGGTTAAAGAAAAACAAGAAAGGGGGGAGGAAAAAAATTTCAGCCGGATTCAACACTGTTGCGGAGAAGATCGTCTTACTCCTTCGGCGCTGGCGATGGCACTGCAGCGCCTGCTTTCAATCTAGCTCGCAACCTCGGCTCCTACAGCAACAAGAGATTAACCCCTTCTCTGCCAACATGGCCACCAACCCACAGACAGGCTGCCTTCCCCACCTGGGGTAAACTGAAGAGCAAACTCAAACAGGTCACTTGGGCCAACGAAAGCACTTGGGGAACTCGTGGGGAAGCCGCTCCTTCCTGCTGTTTCCAGAAGGCTCCTACAGAGCAGCCGCTGGCTAGTGCCAGGATGCTACATGACCTAAACCTATGGATTCCCTCCTCCAGACAGGTCTAAATTATTAATGATTAGCACTCATCGCTGAAATAAGATGGAACTTCGACATTTCGTGGATTAACCGATATGAGAGGAAGGACCAGGAAAAGGGATGTGTGAGGTTCTGGAACTCCTGTTAGGATACCACTGCAGTCTACTTCATTCATACCTGGACAAGTCGACTACGAGATCTTATTAACCACTTTTTTTTTAAGTTCATTATGCCTCTTCCCCAGCACAATCATGCCCATCAAATCCACTGCAGTTTAATCAGCATAATGAAGCACCAGCCAAATAAAGTTCCTACGGGTGATCTACAGCACCCCTGTGCGCCGACGGTGGGGAATGCACGATGGACGGACATATGCGGTTCCTACCTCCTTAGGGCTTCACTCCCGGCTGGGGGCGTGTTACATCCTCTCCACTTCCTGCCGACCTACAAAGCGCTCTCGGTCAGGGAGGTGGACACTCGTCCACCAGTCACCAGGAGGCTGCCCATCGCGGTGGGCTCCCAGGGGTGTCCCCAGCCAGAAGCGTTACCATGGTTGCGGGCTGAGGCGTCCGTGGAGGGCCGGCCAGGCGAGTTGGAGAGGCGAGCATCACATCCCCCGCAGTGCAGGCTGCATGCTCCCGGCTCCGTGCGTGCGTGCTCTGGCTGTAACCCCCACCTGGCTGCTGCCTGCGTGCCAAGGGCCAGTGCCGAACCCAGTGACAGAGCAGCATGAGTCACTGCCCGCCAGGGCTCGCTAGAGCTCCCCCTAGGACAGTTGTCACAGCCCTTCACAGCCCAGGCTTCTTTTTAACTCCTCGTTTTCTGGACAAAGCTGGGAGCCAGATATGAGCAGCAAACAGTCTGTTTTCTGCTTACAGACTCTAAAAAATCTGGCTGTTTCCCAAAGTTCCCCGATGACAACAACATCCGAAGCGTCACTGGGAAGTAATTGGAGCAGGGAAGGGATGTGGAGGGGAGAGGAGATGGAGCCAGAGGTCTGGCTGTTCCTGAGAAGTACAAAAGAACATTCTCAGAGCTTCAGGTACATGGAGTTGAGGTGGGAAAGGGAGGAAGATTTAAAATGTAAAATGTACACTACCAGAAAATTATTTAACACCTCCAGCCTCTCAAGAGAATTTAAATCTTCCCTGTTAGTGTCAGAATCTACTTGCTTAATACTTTAAAAATTAGCTGATGGAAAGAAGAATTAGATTGAACACTTCAGCCCACATCCCATGTGTACTTCCAACAACATAGGCTCAAATCCAATCTGATTTCAATTACCCAGTACATTCTTAATAGCAAAAAAAAAAGTTTTAATAGAAATTGTATTTCATAAGGATCAAAAAATAATTTTCCATCCTGAAATAAGGAAACTCAGATAAAGACTGAGGAAATGTATGAAGAGACATTTGCAGATGATACTAACATGGAAGCAAATGGCAATTTGTTAATGACAATTGTTAATGGCAATTGTTCTGGCATCTGAGTTCAAATCCCAGCTCCACCACTTACTAGCTCTGCAACACTGGGAAAGTCACTTAACCTCTCTGAACCTTAGTTTCAACATGGCAATATTTCAATGGACTATTAGGAGGTTTAAATAAAATAATCCACATAAAGTGTTTGGCACAGTTCTTAGTATACAGTAATCACTCCATAATGATGACCTGCGGCCAGGCGCTGTGGCTTATGCCTCTAATCCCAGCACTTTGGGAGGCCAAGGCAGGTGGATCACCGGAGGTCAAGAGTTTGAGACCAGCCTGACCAATATGGTGAAACCCCATATCTACTTAAAATAATACAAAAATTAGCCAGATGTGGTGGCATATGCCTATAATCCCAGCTACTTGGGAGGCTAAGGCAGGAAAATTGCTTGAACTCTGGAGGCGGAGGTTGCAGTGAGCCAAGATTGCACCACTGCACTCAAGCCTGGGAGACAGAGCAAGGCTTCATCTCAAAAAAAAAAAAAAGAGAGAGATGACCTGATATTATTGCTACTGCTCACAAGAGTTACGTGTTTAGGACAGAACTTGCAGTTCTTGAAGGCTAGTGAGCTACGGCAAAATCTGTATTAAATATTCTTTCCTGTGCAGGGCACAGACACATCCATGTGAATGTTTGTATTAATTGTATCATTTAATTCCTAGCAGAACTTTAATTCCTTTCCACCATATACTAATTTATCTTTAGGAGACCAAAATAGAATTCCATTTCTGAGTGAGAAGTATAATTAATAGAGGGTAAAAGCCACCCGCAGTGAAATAATTATGATTTTGAAATCCCGTGCTATAAAATAAGATTCATCTATAAAACTCTTGCCATGCTCGAAGCTAGCTTAATGTGGTTGAGATTAGAAAAAGGGGCAGATAATCTTCAAGCTAAAAGGAAGAAGTAGGCCAGGCATGGTGGCTCACGCCTGTAATCCAAGCACCCTGGGAGGCTGAGGCGGTTGGATCACCTGAGGTCAGGAGTTCAAGACCAGCCTGGTCAACATGGTGAAATACCATTTCTACTAAAAATACAAAAAAATTAGCAGGGCATAGTGGTGCATGCCTGTAATCCCAGCTACTCGAGAGGCTGAGGCGGTGAGAATTGCTTGAACCCGGGAGGCAGAGGTTGCAATGAGCCGAGATCGCGCCATTGCACTCCAGCCTAGGGAGGGAGAGTGACACTCTATCTCAAAAAAATAAAAAAAGGAAAGAGAAGTCAATGTGAAATATACTAGCTGGTAACAGGTGAGATATTTACACCAAAGATTAAAACCTAGGGATATAAACCTCTAGACAGCTAGTCAGTCAAGTACAACACGAAAGTTTGAAAACAAGGGCTTCTTAGGGCCACATTCAGGCAGAGGAAAAAGCCACGGCCTGAAGCCAAAAGAAGCGGGGGAACTGGAAATATTCTGTCCTCCAGAAAACGATGAGGATGTTCACCCTTGTCCAGGACCCTTCAGTAGGAAAGAAATAAAGCAGATAGGAAGAAACAGTAAACCTCAGGAAGTGTGTCCACATTTACAGTATACTGCTACAATTCAAGAATTTAACATGAATACTGGTCCAGAATCACCGAGCCCTTGGAGCACTGGCAGATACAAGTGGAGAACAACTTGTAGAGGCATTTTTGCAACCCAGGGCACACAGGATTTTCTCTTCCCCTCACCCCAACACCCTCCCCTTTCAATCCCTACCAGCAATAAATTCGCAGTTAAAAAGTAAAACCCAACCACTACACATTATGGGAGCAACAGTAGATACAAGAAATGGGAGAACTGGCCCTCCAAAAGCTGCAGATAAAAGAACAATCCAAAATGAGCCATAAAATAAATTTTTATTATCAAAGTAAATTAGTAGAACTTGTTTTTTTTTAGAACTTCTAATAAAAGAACATGACACTGAAAAAGAACCAGGCGCATTTGAAAGAAACCAAACTGAAGTTCCAGAAATAAAAAGTCTTGTTCTTGAATTTAAGGTTAAAAATTCACTGAATGTGTTAAATAGCAGACTAGATACAGGTGAAGAGAAACTTAGTGAACTAGCAGTTAGATCTGAGAGAATCACATAGGACCTTGATACTTAAGCTATGGTCTGTACACTGGCATTATGACCATCACTCAGGAGCTGGTTAGAATTTAATTCTTTAAGAATGTCAGGCTCTGCCCCATACCCACAGAATCAGAACCTACATTCTAACAAGATCCCCAGGTGATTCACAGGCATACCACAGTTCAAGAAGCATCTGTATACAATGCAACACACAGTGACAAAGAGATGGAAAACATGAGAGGACAGAAGACAAAGACAGAATGAAAAGATCCAATATACATCTAATAGGGGCACAGAAAGAGAGATTAGAGAACTACTTTAAAATCTGGATGTTGCATTTTTCAAGGACTGTATAAAATCTGGTCAAGTCCAAAAACTAACAAGTATGTGATCACATATATCTTAGGGATATAATTCTTCTATTTCTTGTACCTTATATAAAATGTCTCTTTTTTGATCTTTATAAAATGTGATTGTTTTTGCTTCAATACAGGTATTTTTAGTTTACTGAAATCATATCGATCTTGAGTCTATGTTGATGGAAGTACACATGGCACCCCAGTACACAGCACAGTGCCAGGTACATAGTAGGTGCACAGTAAATATTTGCTAAGCAAATATATAATTAAATGACAAGAACATGGATCTTGTAAAGAGAGTACCTAACATAACACAGGCTACAAACAGGGTACTTGATGTTTGAATTAAATGAAGAGGTTTTAAAAGTCAACATTGTTCTGTCTGAAAAATATGTTAATGAGTACCTACACTAATCGTTTCTGATACAGTATTATGAAATCATCAGCTCCCTCTGCTGCCACATATCCACCACATTCACTAATAACAAATAAGAAATCATATAGTAAGATCTATTGTTCACTGGTAAAAGCCACTAAAAAAAAAAAGGAAAAAAACTTTCCACACATATATATATATATATAAATTTTTTTTTAATAAATCAGCCTGTTTGAGGTAACAACAGAACACAGTCTCCTTAGTGGCAGAGGCTATACAAGTAACTTCTTGAGGTTTTGTGGGTTTTTTTTTTTTTTCCCAGTTATAAGATAGATAGCAGAAACAAAGAGCTATTTTAGGAGCTGCAGTTAATTTCTCTTCTATAAATTCTCTCTCTCTTTTTAATCCTAACATTCATTAAAAGCTTTTGGGGGAAAAAAATTATCATCTTCAAAAATATTCGGAAAAAAACAAGGAAAGGAGATCCAAATGGCCTTGTCCTCTTGGGACTGCTTCTCATTTGCTCCTTTCAGCTCTAGTTACATCATTCCCACATTTGATTTTTCAGCATAGCCCACTAACACCTCGAACAATACCTGGCTGTCCTTATTCAATGTTTAATATCGATTTTTAAGGGAATGAATGAATCACAAGAACCTTACCTGGGAGATGATTATTTAGACCTAATGTGCCATTCCGCACAACATGCCACTTCAAGAAACCCAGGAAATGATATGCTTCAGAGTACCCAATTTATTCATGAAGAACTGGCATATTAAAAAAAAAAACAAAAAAAAAAAAAACTGAGCCTAGTAAAACTCCTAAGACTTTTAATCATCACTATGGATTGCAGAAGTGGGAGATGAATAAGAGCCAACACTGTGTCATAAAGGATGAAGGCACATAAATAATTATTGTGTGATGATATAATGAATCAGGACTGTGCCTAGAATACCGTGGGCATGCGCTAATAATCAAAAACACGTTCAACTTCATCTCTCTACCATGATGTCCCTCACTCCTTTAAAATATGTTAATTGACTAATTAGATGATACGTTAAAATTTAAAAGAGGATTACCAAAAAATTGGCTCTCTTCCAGTTGCTTAAAATCAGGAGCACTAATGTGATCATACTTATCAATGTTATGAAGATAGAACTGTGAAATAGGTGAAGAGGAGAATATTTGTGTTATTTAGAGGTCAAGAGATGGGTGTGAAAAGCAGAGAATAAATAAACTGACTGATGGCAAGTTTTGCCGATGGGGAATGTGGTACATTTTGTGAGTTCCTGCAGGGAAGTGTCACAGGGGGGATTTAATCACAAAACCTGGTTAAAAGGTATCTTCATGGGCTGGAGTGGGGGAAAAGTACTACTTTAGAAAAGCCGCAGAAGCCAGAGCAGTAGCCCAGGAGCGTAGTGAATAATGAGGTGGGAAAGAAAATGAAAGTGAAATCTTGGTGGATTGACAGATGTAAAACCAGAGAGTTTTAAAGTGCTGGGTTAGTGTCAGTACTGAGACGCATACAGTCATCTCAATAGTGATGGGTGGAAGAGGCTGGTGCTAGAAACCACTAACAGACAAGTCTGCAAAAGTCAACATGACAAATTCTCCACTAAGGAAATGATAACAGAAACAGAGAGGACGGGATTAATAGGAGACAGGATTGTAATATTATGAGATAGATAGGTTTTCATCCACGGTTCCTGGCTCATGACTCCCAGAATCCTTGTTACAATCTTTTGTTATTTAGGGGTGCTTTAGGCTTTAGAAGCAGGCCTTGAAAAACAGAATTTCTCTCTCTCTCTCTCTCTCTCTCTCTCTCTCCTCACATCCTCCTGCCCTCCTTTCATCTGTCCAAGGCAGGACTCTCATCCTCCCCAACCTTTCTGTCTTGGAGCTGGCCATAAAGAAATTTCCTCTACCTTGGCCAGGCGTGGTGGCTCACACCTGTAATCCCAGCACGTTGGGAGGCCGAGGCGGGTGGATCACAAAGTCAAGAGATCAAGACCATCCTGGCCAACATAATGAAACCTCGTCTCTACTAAAATACAAAAATCCGCTGGGCATGGTGGCACACACCTGTGGTCCCAGCTACTTGGAGGCTAAGGCAGGATAATTGCTTGAAACCAGGAGGTGGAGGTTGCAATGAGCCAAGAGCAGGCCACTGCACCCCAGCCTGGCACCTGGCCACAGAGTGAGACTCTGTCTTAAAAAAAAAAAAAGCCAGGCGCAGTGGCTCACGCCTGTAATCCTAGCACTTTGGGAGGCCGAGGTGGGTGGATCACCTGAGGTCAGGAGTTCAAGACCAGCCTGGCCATCATGGTGAAACTCCATCTTGAAAGGAAAGAAAGAAAGAAAAGAAAGAAAGAAAGGAAAGAAAGAAAGAAAGAGAAATTTCCTCTACCATGTCTGATTGTAGGTTGGAAGACCCCATTTCAGAAGGATTCCTACCCCATAACCTGGGGGGAATGAATGCTACACACAGAGTCCAAGAAGGATCTGAACAGACAGGCCTTGCTGGGATTCCCCCACTCAGTCTATTAGGATTAGATCATAGCCTTTTTGTGCAATCCCATTTCTATATGGCTGTTGATCATGCCTATTCAATGGAGTCTCCATGAAAGGCCCAAGAGGACAGGGTTGAGAGAGCTTCCGGAAAGCTGAACATGTGGAGGTTCCTGGAAGGGTGACCAGGAGGCCGTGGAAGCTTGTAACCTTCCCCCATACCTCACCACATACGTCTCTTCATCTTTATCCTTTACAATGTCCTTTAGAATAAATCGGTAAATGTGTTTTACAAAGTTCTGTGAGCAGCTCTAGCCAATCAACTGAACTCAAAGAGGGGGGTTGCAAAAACCCCAATTTGAAGCCAGTCAGTGAGAAGTTACAGAGGCCTGGACTTGCGAGTGATGCCTGAAGAGGGGGACATTCTCATGGGACTCAGCCCTCCACCTGTGGGACTGCGCCAGAACTGACCTGGAGGACCCCTAGTGGTGTCCACTGCAGAACTGACTGCTTGCCTGGTGGTGGGAGAAAACCCCCACACATTTGGTCACAGAAGTCTTCTGTGGTGTTGACAGTTGTTGTGTGCAAGTGGAGGAAAGACAGTTTGAGCTTTCCCACATTCAGGTTATAGAAAGAAGTAGCAGAATCTGACTGGGCATGGTGGCTCACACCTGTAATCCCAGCACTTTGGGTGGCAGAGACAGGCAGATCATGTAAGGTCTGGAGTTCAAGACCAGGTTGGCCAACATAGTGAAACCCCATCTCTACTAAAAATAAAAATAAAAATACAAGAATTAGCCTGGAGTGGTGGTGTGCACCTGTAATCCCAGCTACTTGAAAGGCTGAGGCAGGAGAATCCCTTGAACCCAAGAGGCAGAGGTTGCAGTGAGCCAAGATGGTGGCACTGCCTCCAGCCTGGGCAACAGAGCAAGATTCCATCTCAAAAAAAAAAAAAAGCAACAGCTTTAAAAAAAAAAAATTGAAAAAAAAAAGAATGGCAAAATCTGACAACTGATATAAGACCAGAGATTTTGATGGGTACTCTTATCATGGGAACAATTCTGAGAGAAAAGGCTGCAATGGGGAAGAGGACGATATCCCATATCAGAGGTCTTATGGGAATGAACCAAGAGAACAGATTAGGGGATCAGCAAATAGAGCTGGCTACTAAGTATACGTAAGTAATTGATCCCATGAGAACAGATTACATTGCCTAAAGCCTCAGGCAAGCCCCCTAGTTTCTCCCCTCCCACTAGGAAGTGGTCAGGCATGACTTTCCCACACAACACATTGTAAATAAGAAGTTCAAGGCTGGGCCTGGTGGCTAACACCTGTAATCCCAGCACTTTAGGAGGCCAAAGCAGGTGGATCACTTGAGTCTGGGAGTTCAAGACCAGCCTGGGCAACATGGCAAAACCCCGTCTCTACAAAAAAATACAAAAAATTAGCCAGATGTAGTGATGCACACCCATAGTCCCAGCTACCTAGGAGACTGAGATAGGAGGATCATCTGAGCCTGGAAGGTCAAGGCTGCAGTCAGCTGTGGACTGCGTCACTACATTCTAGCCTGGGTAACAGAGCAAGACTCTGTCTCAAAAAAACAAAAAAAGGTAGTTCAAAAAGAAGACAAAGTAGATCCAGTTTCCAAGAGACTTAAATAAATCAAAAATTATCCCATCTCTTTGCTTCCCCAAAAAGTCATAAAAATACTTCATGGTAACATTGATTTCGGCTGGTGATTAATTTTTACAATGCTGTCTTCAAAGTCAATGAATAGCCAGCATTCCTAAAGTAGTCTTCTGTCAATCAGTCTAAGCAATGCCAATAACTAAGCAGATAACCTCTCTGGTGGTGGATTTCAATGGAGTTGTGAGCTCTGGCTGGCTCTCGCCATACCCGAGAGCCGTGTTCCTATAAGGCTGCGTAATATTAAGTTTTTGGTAATCAACTTACGTTTCCCCACAGATTGATACTTTTAGAGATGCGTTTCCTCACTCTGGAGTGCACTTTAACCAGACTTCTTAACATTTTAGCTTTACTTTGTTTTTTCTCTCCCTCTCAGTCTAGGTACTCAGCAATCTGTGAAACACCTACATAGGCTAGAAATACTCAGAAGAGGAACGTTTCAAATTGCAACTAGTCATGAGTGCATTTCTTTGCAAAGCTGAATTTGGATGTACCCAGTTTTTCACCCCAGTGGATATCCCCCAGGACACTTTTTTTTTTTTTTGAGACTGAGTCTCGCTGCTTTGCCCAGGCTGGAGTACAATGGCGCCCTCTTGGCTCACCACAACCTCCGCCTCCTGGATTCAAGCAATTCTCCTGCCTCAGCCGCCTGAGCAGCTGGGATTACAGGCACGCGCCACCATGCCCAGCTAATTTTTTCGTATTTTTAGTAGAGACAGGGTGTTTCACCATGTTGGCCAGGCTAGTCTTGAACTCCTGACCTCAAGTGATCTGCCTGCCTTGACCTCCCAAAGTGTTGGGATTACAGACGTGAGCCACCGTGCCCGACCCAACCAAGACACATTTAAATAATAGCAAAGGAGCTAGTTCATCAGCACCTGCTGACCATAGACCCAGGCAACCTTCCCTTTCAGCACCTTCCTCATGAATTATCTACACCCGAGAACACATCAGACTAGATTCATTCTTTGTTGCCTTCTCCCATCTCTTTAGTATTCTTCTCTTCAACTTTAGACAGGGTCTCACTCTGATGCCCGGATGGGAGTACAGAGGCACAATCATAGCTCACAATAACATTGAATTCCTGGGCTCAAGCAATCCTCCCACCTCAGTCTCCCAAGTAGCTGGGATTACAGGTGTACACCACCACACCCAGCTAGTTTTTATTATTTTGTAGAGACAGGGGTCTTGCTATGTTGCCCAGGCTAGTCTCGAATTCCTGGCCTCAAGTGATCCTCTTGCCTCGGCCTCTCACAACTTTTCTCCAACAGTGAAAAGATTTATTTTTAAATTTTTATTATGAAAATTTTCACATGTACCAAAGTAGTAATATAGAATGAACTCTCATGTGCCCATCATCAGCCCCGACAACTAGCCACTCCCACTCTCATTTCTTCCACCCCCATCTCTGCCTTGTTTGCTTCTTTGTTCATTATTAAAATCAGACATCAATATCACCTCACCCATAATTACTGCAATAAGTACTTCTGACACAGGATTTCTCATCTGTGGCACTACTGGCATTTAGGATTGGAAAATTCTTTGTTGTGGGGGGCTGTCATCTGTATTACAGGGTGTTTAATAGCATCCCCTGGCCTCTACCTATCCACTAGATGCTAATAGCACCCCTACGTCATAACAATCAAAACTGTCTCCAGAGAATAGCTTGAACCCGGAGGTAGAGGTTGCAGTCGAGTTAGCCGAGATCGTGCCACTGCACTCCAGCCTGGGCAACAGAGCAAGATTTGATCTCAAAAAAAAAGTCTCCAGAGACTGCCAAATGTCCCCTGTGGGGGCAAGATCATTCTCAGTTGAGATCCACTGCTCTAACGTATAAAGACTTTTTATATATATAATGACTTTTTTAAAACTATAACCACTTTTTTAAAACTCTCATCACATGCAACAAAATTAACAGTAATTTCTTAACATTATCTAATACCATGCCTGTGTTTGTTTTTTTCCAAGTATCTCAAAAATGTCTCTTTATAATTGGTTTGTTTGATTTGGGATCCAGCCAAGGTCCACACAATGATTTGGTTCATATGCCTCTTTTAACCTGTAACACTGTCTCTGTCTGTGTGTGTCTGTGTGTCTGTCTGTCTGTCTCTCTTTCTCTCTCTCTCTTTAATGTTATTTATTGGTTTAAGAAACTGGATCATGCATCCTCATAGAACTTCCCACATTCTGGACTTGGTTGGTTATAACCTTGTGGCATCATTTAACACATTTGTCTGTCCCCTGTGTTTTCTGTTAAATTGGCAGTTAAATCCAAGGCCTTCCAGACATTCATGTGAAAATCTTTTGACAAGGATACTGCCCAAGATGTGCTGTCTACTTACTGCTGCATGACATTACAGGGCACACAACATCTGCCTGTCTCCCTTCTTATGATATCAGCCTGATCCCCTCTGCCATAAAGTTCCTTCCAATCACTTAATGGCTTCAGCAGCCATTAATGATCGCTGTCTAGAGCCATTAAGACTGCAAAACGGTGGTTTTTCTAATTTCATCATTCCTTCTACCTTTATTAGCACATCAACTATTTGGATACCTTCGCATACAACTCAAAAGGCAAGCAAGATAAACGCTTGGTGCTTTCCCTGTAGTTAGCAACATTCAGAGTAACGAGCTGGGGCCTCAGCAACCTTCAAGAGAGACCAATGAGATGTCTTTTTCAGTATCATTAGACTCATGAATTTTTATATATTTGATATGCTCCAAGCCACTGTCATCTTTCTGATGCTCAACTGTTCCCTGCCAGTTGTGGTGACTCGCGCGTATAATCCCAACATTTTGGGAGGACGAGGTGAGCAGATCACTTTAGGTCAGGAGTTCGAGACTAGCCTGGCCAATGCAGTAAAACCTCGTCTCTACTAAAAATATAAAAATTAGCCAGGTATGGTGGTACAGGCCTGTAATACCAGCTACTCAGGAGGTTGAGGCAAGAGAATCACTTGAACTGGGAGGCAAAAGTTGCACTGGGCCGAGATCATGGCACTGGACTCTAGCCTGAGTGACAGCAAGACTTCATCTCAAAAAAAAAAAAAAATTGTTCCCTCTTAGGCTAACGGAAGCCCCTCTATTAAATATTCTTGCCCAAGAAAAGACAAGTCAGAATCTATTTTAGCCTTTGGAGCTGCTTTCTGGTTTACAGCGCCTGGAAGAAAAACACAAAACCACCACCACCACCCCCTACTGAGGAAGCTAAGAGACATATCCAGAAGGTGGACGATATTCTAAAGGACAGTGACCCAGCTTCTTCATCAAGTCAGTGGCATGAAAAAAAAAAGCATATATATATATATATATATATATATATATATATGTATATATGTATGTATATATGTATGAATATTCCAAATTTTCTAATCTAATTTGAAAAAACTTAAGCTTATTTCCACAGCTGACTATACTGCAAAATATGAGTGACTTTAAATCCAACTGTTGCAGCGTCGGCAAGGAGGTGGAGGAGGATCTCTTATATCTACCACTGTTGATGGGAATATAAAATGAGACGACCGCTTGGGAAAAGTTTGGTAGTTTCTTGAAAAGTTGAACATATGCCTACCCCATGACACAGCCATTTTACCACTAGATACTTACCCAAGATGAGTGAATGCACATGTCCAGAGACTTGTACAGGAATGATAAATGCAACTTTATTTCAAATAGCCAAAAACTGTAAATAACCCATATTGTTCATCAGTGGGTGACTGGATAAACAAATTGTGGTATATCCACTCAATGGAATACTATTCAGCAATCAAAAGAAATGAACTGTGATACCTCCTACAGTGTGGATGGATCGCAGAATAATGTTGAGTGGAAGAAGACAGACAAAATGAGTACATGTTGTATGCTTCAATGTGTATTGAAGCATATAACTTTATTTTCTAGAGTTTAGAAAATACAAACTACATTAAGAAGAAGACATTGGTCATTGCCTGGGGACAAGGGAAGGGATGGGGAGGAGCAGAAGGGACAGAAGGAAACTCTTTGGGGTGATGAACAAATATGTTCATTATCTTGAGCCTAGTGATGGTCTCTAGCGATGGTCTCACAGGTGCATGTCAAACTTAATATACATGTGACATATTATATGTCTACTATTCCTCAACAAAGTTGTTTCCAACTGTTGGGAAGGAAGATATTTTGTGTCCAATCCTTCTCAGGTCTAAGGAGCTTACACGCAGGTTCCTTCACTCCATAAGGTATTAATGTTGAAGAAACACACACATCTATTCTCAGCATTCTGTTTGTTGTTGGTGGGTTTTTTTTGTTTGTTTGTTTGTTTGTTTGTTTGTTTTGAGACAGAGTTTCATTCTTGCTGCCCAGGCTGTAGTGCAATGGTGCAATCTCAGCTCACCTCAACCTCTGCCTCCTGGGTTCAAGCAATTCTCCTGCCTCAGCCTCCCACGTAGCTGGGATTACAGGCATGAGCCACCATGCCCAGCTAATTTTTTTATTTTTAGTAGAGACAGGTGTCTCCATGTTTGCCAGGCTGGTTTTGAACTCCTGGCCTCAGGTGATCTGCTCACCTCAGCCTTCCAAAGTGCTGAGATTATAGGCGTAAGCCACCATGCCTGGCTAGTCTCACCCTTCTACTCACTCCTCCAGTAAAGAAGGAGGTGATCTGACTCATGCAAAGTAGACATTTATCTGGCCATGTTTTACTAGAAGGTAGAATTACTATGTCTTGAAAGTAAGGGTCAAGCTTAAAACTTACTCTTTTACTACCTAGGCCCAGGCGTAGCAGGCACTCAACCAACCGACCGCTCTTATCCTCCTTATTTCCATCAGGCCCCCGTGTTGATGAGGGAAGGCCACCATTCTTCTCTGTTGGTAGGATGGGCAAATTAACCAGAGCCCTGCATCAGAACTTACCAAGTGCTTGCCCTGCGAAGAATAAAGTGGGTATTTTGGTCCCTATCTGGCTATCTGTTCTGTGTGTGTGTCCTTTATAAGTCAGAATTTTAAAAGTGCTAGAAGGGTGGCCTTAGATCCCAAACTGCCAGTGCTGTAGCTGAATGTTCCATCACCACGGATGAGCAGAGTTGGCTATATTTATTTTCTCTGAAGTGAGACACCAGAAATCATTTCCAAACTCCCAGTCATGAACCACCTGGGCCTCTAACTCTTTGTCCTGAGGCTTTCATCTCTTTTGATTCCTGCCAACCGCCCTCTTTAGTTCTATCCAAACTTCACCCTCAGAAAATGAGCATAACTGCAATCACCACACTCACAGAATTGATTAGAGAGTTGGCTGCTGAATAAAGTCCCAGATGTTTAATACAATTTTGAATCTTTGGCCAAATCATGTCCACGTTTACTCGATTGTGAAAGGTTTGCCCACAAGTCAGAATTTAAGGGTTGAACACTCCAATTTATGGGCTCTCCAACAAACCCGCTCTCTGTTTCCCATCTTCCCCCCAAAAAGGCATTAATTTATCTCACTTAGAATTGATTTACCAAACTTGGAATTGGCATTGCGCCATTGGCTTACACTAAGAGGCCCGGAAGGAAGAGTCCTATGGAAACTGCCAGGGTACGTATCTGAGGGATGGGGCCTGCCAGGTCACAGGGAATTTCACCATTTCACCCAATGGTGAAATTCCTCAGGGCTCGGTATTCAGAAAATTGGGTCTTCTCTGAGCAAAGCATTCTGGACTGTTTTCTTATGGGACTGGGGCTCTTGTAACTGTTCATATCCTCCTGTCTGCTTTGGGCACTGGGAGACTAAGAGTCCCAAATCATTCTTGCTTTGGCAACTTAACAGGAACTTCCTTGTTTTTAATTTTAATCCTGACTCTATTTCCCTACCCTCAGACTCCTTTCATCTAGATTTCTCTATTTATTGTTATATTTTTAATATTGCAATTATCTCTAGAATAAGCTGTCCTCAATTTATCTTAGAATAAAGTAGAATATTACATATTTTTAACATCTCTGGATGTAGTTTCTAAATTCAGACTAGAGGAGGAAAATCCTATAATCCTAATTCTTAAGCATTTAGCTCTTTTTAGCCTATTTTTTCTCATCAATAATTTACCCTCTAAAAACAAGAACAGTCCCCAAGAGACACATAAATATTTGCCTGCATATCCCGTGAGAGATTATCCCAGCTGCCGACTACATCTCTTCATTATTCTTTTTTTGTTTTAGGTAGGTGGTGCCCACACTGCTCCTGGTCTAGCAAGTTGAATTTCTACCATCACTGCTTTAGCATCTCCCTGTCTTGCTCCCCTTCCCCTCCACACTGATACTCCAAACAGACCCAACTCCTCTTCCTCATCTCCCTCCTGCCCCTGAAGTAAGTGGGTGTCCAAAAGAAAGACACATTTAAGGGCCAATCAGGAGAAGTACATCTACTATCCTCATGAAACTAGCTTAGAAAATAAAACATGACCAGATAACTGCTCAAATGACAGGAAGCCCCAAATAAGAACTTTAAAAGACCCAAAACAAATGAACACACAAACAAGATGAACTTTAAAAGGCTGAAAAATATGTGCATGCTCACATACCACACACACACACACACACATACACACACACACTCACTCTCTCTCTCTCTCTCCCTCTCTCTCCCTCTCTCTAAATGCACAAGCAATTGAGATAATGAAATTCTAAAGGCAGGACACTAAATAAATAAATGAAAAAATAATGTTAAAACCACAAGGATATATTAGCCGTGGCCTTGTTAAAAAAAAAAAAAGTCATAGGGGTTTTCATTTGGGAAGATCACTGCTTATCAGAAACCAATGGTTGAGTGGCAGATTCAAAGGATAAGCATGGTCAGGCAATGCTTAAATGAATGAAGTATAAGGACTGCTCCATTCATTTCAATGATGCAGGAAAATATCTGCCAATAAAAATTACTGAATTCTTGAGAGGCAGCATAAAGATGTTAAGAGGATAGGTTGTGCTAGTGTTATAGGAGTATAGAATATTCTGGAAAGTTCTAAGAGAAACTAACAATAGTCGTTCACTTGAGGGAGAGGGGTTGGGTGTGGGGTAGGAAGGAGGCATTTTTCACTGTATTAACCTTCTGTATAATGTGAATTTTTTGCTATGGGCTATACCACTTTTTCAAATAAACAAAAGCAAAGAGAATCTGGAGTCAGGAAGACCTGAGTTTGACTGCTACCACTGCCAACTTCGGGCTCCATGACCTCTTCTGTATTGTGGACTAGTGATAGGACCTACCTCACAGAGGTTTTAGGAAGAATAAATGGAACAATAATAAGCATAAAGCACTTTGCAGAGCTTCTGGCACATAGTAGGTGCTCAATAAATGCCATGGTAATATCATAGACTTATAAACATGTTAATGAAGAACAGTTACCATCCTTAATTAAAAGCCAATATGAGACAACAGTAAAGTGGGGTTTGGGGAGGCAAGAAAATGTCTTTTTGCTATCAGAAGGCAGAGATTAGTTCAAACCACCATTGTGAAGGATATGAAGGACGTAATGTCTGTCTAGAAGAAAAGCTTTAAATTCCTCAAGGAAAGGCCTAAAACCCAGCAGTTCTAAGCAGTCTCATTCACCCACAGGAGTCCTTACCCAAAAAGCTAGCCTCCCCATACCTTAACCTTGAAGACAAAACGAGGAAGACCCACAAAGATGAGCAAGAAACTCTAAGGCTAGCATCTAATATCTTCTCTTGCAGGGCTTTGCAACTCTAATAGGCACAGAGAAGTCCCCTGAGGATCCTTATTAAAATGCAGCTTCTGTCTCAGCAGGCCTGAGTCTCTGAAGCTCTAACAAGCTCCCAGGTGATGCTGATGCTGCCGGTCCAGGGACCACACTCTGAGTAGCAAGGTCCTACTGCCTCAAGGTAACAGCTTCACTGTTTGTTAACAGTGGCAATATCGAGAGATTCGGATTACCGTGATGTCTCCCTCTCCTGGTAACAACTTGGCCAATTCTTCCAAATCAAGGGTTCTCAAGTGAAGGTGACTGTAGCCCCCAAGGGGAGACTGGGCAACACCTAGAGACATTTTTGGTTGTTGTAATTGCAGGGGGAGGGTGCTACTGGTATCCATGGAGAAAGGACAGGGATGCTGTTCAACGTCCTGCAATTCACACAACAGCGCCCACGGCAAAGAATTATCTGGCCCCAAATGTCAACAGTGCCAAGGTTGAGAAACCCTGTTCTAAATAAACAGAAAACAGGGCACATCCTGAGTCTTCTCAATTCATCTAGAGACTAGAAATCCCAAGATTAGAAGCGGGCCATCGATCCAACATTGTCCTTTCCCAGGCTAGATCTGAGACATGGGAAGAGTTATAGGTTAGCAGGATGCTGTATGTGGGGAAGGGATCACCAGGTCACAGCCTATGGTCTGCATTTTGTTTAAAATCAAGCACATATGGTTCAGTAAACCAGTGAGGGGGAGGCCTACAAAGCATTAAACTTCCCACCATTTGGAGGTACAGCAATTTAACAGGACCACAGCTCTATTCAAGCAAACGACCAGTTAGGCTCTTAGACTCTAAACTCATTGAAGGCAGGGCCATATCCAAATGTGTTCATCAATGGAGCAACAGCACCTGACATAGCACTTAATATACTGTAGAAATGCAAATAGCAGAATGAATCGTCAATTCAAAAACTCCTGCAATTCTAGGCTGGGCATGGTGGCTTATGCCTGTAATCCCATCAATTTGGGAGGCCAAGGGAGGATGATCCCTTGAGCCCACGAGTTTGAGACCAGTCTGGGCAAAGAAATATAGCATGACTCCATCACTTAAAAAAAAAAATTCAATTTCTGCAATTCCAAATGTTCTTAAATAGACCTAGAGATTAAATCACTCTCTAGTGTGACATGATTTATTATTTGCCATCATCACAAATATTATTACTTATAACAATGACTTATGCAAAGGCATATATGGTATTGTAGAAAAGCGTGGGCTTTGGAATTACTCAGACCTCCACCCAAATCCAGAATCCTTTATTCACTTCCCATGTGACCTTGGCCAGGTTACCATGGCATCCACATCTGTAAAATGAGTATAATAATCCTTACATTTGACAGAAGTGTTTTGAAGGAGTATAGTGTAACGTACTTGAATGCCTAGCGGTGAACACAGAACAGGTACTCCGTAAACAAAATTTCCAACCATACTAAAGTACCAGAAAAACCCAAGGAGCTACATTATGCTTACTTCTACACAGAAAAAAAAATTGTAAGAATTTTACCTGAAGCTGAATAGGCACAGAATCCCTCTCCCCTAAACCAAAGACTATTTTCCCTCAGGTTTACTGAGCAACCATATTATATGTTCGAGGTTTCATTAGCACCATTCAGGGCCAGTTAGCAGCAACAACCAAAACAATACCTATTTGGAAGAAGAATATCTCAGTGTGTCATCAGCATGGGACCACCACTGAGTCACTGCCAGATGGAAACAAAATGTACTTTCTGCTAACAAATGCTGAGGACCTGAAAAATCAGGATAATTTGGCAAGAATTGTGACTTTCTGAGAATAGCAAAAGAAAGACAACTCAAGAGAAAAAGCCCATGTCAGACGCAGCAGACCATACGAGTTCTCTAGAGCATTAGCCATAAATGTCCTAGGAAATAATCCATGATCACTGCTTGCATCATGCACTTCTCATTGTTGAGATATGGCGGCCTTGGATAAAAGGTACAAGTGTGCTGGTTCCGTTGACGTCACGATGCCTTGGGGGAAGATATTTTAAAAGATGTTGATAGAAGACAGCACCAGACAGCAAAACTTTCCCATGGATGGGAGCAGGTACACGATGCCAGGTAAGGTAGGCATAATCCCAAAGGCATGAAAGAGGAGCTGCGATTGGCTTCAGCTCTCCTGAAGCCCAGAAAAGTCAGGCTGGGTACAGCCAGAATCTGGCCCAGCATCTGAAACATCTCCAGAACTGCACAACCAGGGCAGCTGGTACGCTTAAGAAACCCCCCACTGAAACTTGGAAAGTAGCTTTGAGATAATGATAATAATAAATAAGCAGCTGAAAAACCAATCTTGTGGGAGGCTGGAAATGAAACAGAATAATGAGAGCCTGGTGACCCATGAGTGTGGCAGTCACTCATCACAGAGTGTTCAACTTGCTGGAAGAATAAGTGTCCTGGAACTGGGTCAGATGCCTGGTTCATGGGGTGCTGCCTGCAGCAACCCCAAGGGGCAGGACCCAGGAGGGTGCGAAGCTGCGCCTGACCTCAGTGTCAAACTCAGGGCGTATCCTAGTTTCTCTCGGCAGCCACTCCCAGTTCTGTCATTCATAAATTTGCCCAGACCTTTCTTAATTGCATTTATATATCCTGCCAGGACCACCTCTTGAGATAATGAGTTTTAGAAGATTATTACCTGCTGTGTTAAGCAGTACTTCCTTTCTTTGGTTACAACAAGAAAAAGAAGAATTAGGGGTGAAACAGCACAAAGGCTAATGTTGCTTTCAACAAGGGACAGTCTCTTATTGTAGAAGGCGGAAATATTCGACAGCCTGGAACCACCAGGCATTTAAGCAGCAACCATGAACTTGGGAAACTTAATGATTTGAAGTATTTTGGTTGGTGAAAATCACTCAACGTGTGTTTATGAAAAACAGTACTAGATAAAAAACATAATTGATGTTACAGTTACCTAGTTAGAAAATAGCTTAAAGAGCATGGAGTTAAGCAATATTTTCAATCATAAATCTCTGAGTTGATTGCAAATAACACAGGGATCAGAGGTTGGTGTAAAACAGGAAAATTTGCTAGGAGACACTGAAATTAAGACTACGCCTCTCTGCATAGTTAGAAATGCCATAAAACCACCAGGAAAACGCACTACCAATCCTCGGTGTGCATGAAGATCCCTCCTGCTGGCTGAGCCACACTAAGTATCTAAACTAGGACTAGTCTCATCAAATACACACACCCACTGGGCATGGTGGCTCACGCCTGTAATCCAAGCACTTTGGAGGCCAAGGCGGGCGGATCACCTGAGGTTGGGAGTTCAAGATCAGCCTGACCAACATGGTGAAACCCTGTCTTGAAAAAAAAAAAAAAAATACAAACACCCTAATTGCAATATGGAACCATGGATTGATTCCTAGAACAGAAAAGGGACAAGACTGGGAGAACTGGGAAGATCCAAAAAAAGTCTGAAGCGTAGTCAACAGTAAAGTACCAATACTAGTTCTGACAAATAGCTTTTCAAACAGTTTGACAGTGACATTGTTATGTAAGAGTTAACATTTGGGGCCAGGCATGATGGCTTACAGCACTTTGGGAGGCCAAGGTGGGCAGATCTCCTGAAATCAGGAGTTCGAGATCAGCCTGTCCAACACAGTGAAACCCCATCTCTAATAAAAATACAAAAATTAGCCAGGCATGGTGGCGTGCACCTGTGGTCCCACCTACTTAGGAGGCTGAGGCAGGAAAATCACTTGAACCTGGGAGGCGAAGGTTGCAGTGAGCCAAGATCGCACCACTGCACTCCAGCCTGGGCAACAGAGGGAGACTGTGTCTCTAAATAAATAAATGGAGTTAACACTGGGGAAAACTGGGTGAAGTGTATGTGGGAACTCTACCATACTATCTTTGCAACTTTTCTATAAATCTAGCATTATTCCAAAATAAAAGATTTATTAAAATTAGGGCCAGGTATAATGGTTCACACCTGTATTCTCAACATTTCAGGAGGCCAAAGCAGGGGGATCCCTTGAGCTCAGGAGTTCCAGACCAGTCTGGGCAACCTGGTGAAACCACATCTCTACAAATACAAAAAATTTAATAGGGTGTGATGGCACACACCTGTGGTCCTAACTACTGGGGAGGCTGAGATGGAAGGATTGTTTGAGCTCGGGAGGTCAAGGCTACAGTGAGCCATGATCATACCACTACACTCCTGCCTGTCCCACAGAATGAGACTCTGTCTCAAAAGTAAATAAATAAATAATGAAAGATTTATTTAAATTAAAAGAATTTTTTGGCTGGGTGTGGTGGTTCATGCTTATAATCCCAACACTTTGGGAGGCCAAGGTGGTCAGATCACCTGAGGTTGGGAGTTCCAGACCAGCCTGACCAACATGAAGAAACCTCATCTCTACTAAAAATACAAAATTAGCTGCGCATGGTGGTGCATGCCTGTAATCCCAGCTACCTGGAAGGCTGAGGCAGGACGATCACTTGAACCCGGGAGGCAGAGGTTGCGGTGAGCTGAGATTGCGCCATTGCACTCCAGCTTGGGTAACAAGAGCGAAACTCTGTCTCAAAAATAACATGAATTTTTTAAGGCAAATACATTTTGTGAGTTTTCAGAGCCACTACACTGGAAGCTGGGAGTCAAATATATTATGGCTAATTTATAAGTCAAGCTTCACATAACATAGGCATGTATGCATAGGAAAAAAGGTAGATGAGTTTCAGCACTATCATCAGTTTCACGCATCCACTGGGGGTCTTGGAACATGTACCCCACAGATAGGAGGGTAGGGGACTACTATAACTTTACCCAGGTAATCACCACTCAAGAAGCAAGTTCATGAATAAAAAAAATTAACTGCTTATTCAAGAAGATTACCGAGATAAAAAGGCAAGACAAGAAAAGATTAAGTACTTGAATAGCATCTAAAAGAAAGTCTATCAAATCTTTCTAAAAGCATAAAAGGAAGAATGTCCTGAAAATATAATACTGATTAAAAGGTCTGAACCTTAGAGATTTGTGAGGAGATGTCTATTTATTTAGAAAAATAAAGCAATGTGGCCACCTGAATAATAAAAATGTTGGCCAAGAAAGATTTATGGAAATGCAACCTACTTAAATATTTCAGCAGAAGGTTAGAGAAACCATCAAAATGGCTTACAACTGGACAATACAGAATTTTTACCATACTATGTCCTAGCTGAAGATGCAAGCAGTTATAATTAAAACACATCTCCAATCAAAAGCCTGGTTTTGACAACTTGAAACACATTCCATTTCCCAACCTCCCTCCATCACCAAAAACAAAACATACTCAAACAGGCCAACTGCCTTCCTCCTGGCTCTAATCCATGCTGATCACTGGGTCCAGTTATTAGATCAACAACATTCAATCAACAACACATCCAAGATTTGAAAAGATTTTTAAAAGATCACCAATTGGTAAAAGGAAAAAGAGCACTGTGTGGTTTGTTGATAATAAACCAGGTCTTTGTTTTTAATGAATTCATTCAGTTTGCACTGATTATAAAAAGTGATGTATGAATGAATCTACTGTGTATATACATATAGTTTTTACATGCTTGTGAGCTAAGACAAATATTATGGAGGGATACAAATGAACACACACAGGGAGGTGTTTAGGTTTTTCTGTAAACTCAGACATTAGCAGAACAATCTGGACCTGTTCCCTAATTTGAGTCTTTTTCCTAATAATGTGAACGAAATACCCAGATCCACTTTTTCTCTTGGAAGAAACTGTTAAACCAAGTGACAACCTTCAAACTCCATTCATCTGTGCCTCGAACTTACTGAGGGTAATGTTCTAAAGGCCCCATAGACACAGAGTGTGACAAATGACCCAGTTCTACAGAAACAATTTTAAACCAGAATTATTACTCAAAGACAGCTATATCATTAGCCTTTACTACTCTCATAGATAATTAAAGCCTTTATTTATGTAATTTACAGAAGCTTCTTTGGGCCAGAATAATCTTAGATCTCTTTTGAGTGTTTCATAATCCCAACACCCCAAATCAAGGAAAACAGCCCTACTTACAGTTACGAATGTTATTCCAGTTGATTTTAGAGAAGAAAGGATGGCAGCAAAGGCCTTCAAACTTCAGCCTCTCTTTCTGGCCACACAACAAACTTTGAATCAGATCAAGAAAGTCACTGCTCACTTTGGGGTCATCTGGAAACTTCAAAAACCGCTGTTCCAAAAAAATAAAAGAATTATTTCCTTAGCAGGGATTCCATTTCTCATGCCCCATAGTGAAGAAAGTATTTCTCATATATGCAAGTTTCTTTTTTGTTTTTTAAAGAAGGAAGTTTCGTGCCCTCATCCCTTTGGACCAAAGGCATGTTCCCAAAATAAGTGGCCTGTTCACATCAATAGGCTGAGTTCCTTTGTAGGGGTTCAGCATCCTCCATGGCTTGACCCCAGCTCCCTTTCCCATCTCATCTCGCCACACTCCCCCATCTCTCCCTTTGCTATCCAACAATGATGAGCTATTTAAAGCTCCCTGAACAAATCACGCTATTCTCGCTGCTTTCCTTGGCTACCTTTTCTATCCTGTAACTCCTTTCTGCATGTTCCCTCTGTACTCTACTTTTGCACATACACAATGTGCTGTGATTTTGGTGTGATGAAAAAGAAAGAAGGCAGAGAGGGCCTGCTTCTTCTGCTCATCCCTGTAAACCTGGAACCTAACAGTACCTGGTATGATAATGTACTCGTTATTGAATGATTGAATGAGTGAGTAAGCTCAAGGGAAGGAAATGAATTAGCTCCAAGAGTCATCTAAGAGGAAATTTTAACTCAAGAGGAGGCTCAAGAATAACAAATAATGTATGTACATAAAAATATGTATTAAGCATTCCAGAAAGATGAAAATTGGGTGAGATGCAAAAACCTAGGAAATACATTCTTTTTCCTTTTGGTTGAAACTAAGAAATAGGCATTTATCAGAGCCTTAAGAAATGAGCTTCATGGGCCGGGTGCAGTGGCTCATGCCTGTAATCCCAACACTTTGGGAGGCTGAGGCTGGCGGATCACCTGAGGTCAGGAGTTCAAGACCAGCCTGGCCAACATGGTGAAACCCTGTCTCTACTAAAAATACAAAAATTAGCCAGGCGTGGTGGCGCATGTCTGTAATTCCAGCTACTCAGGAGACCGAGGCATGAGAATCACTTGAACCCAGGAGGCAGAGGTTGCAGTGAGCCAAGATCGTGCCACTATACTCCAGCCTGGGTAACAGAGCAGGACTCCATCTCAAAAAAAAAAAAGAAAGAAATAGGCTTAATGTAGTGGAAAGTACAATTATTAAAAAATAGTTTTACTTTAGGCCAGGGGCGGTGGCTCATGCCTGTAATCCCAGCACTTTGGGAGGCCGAGGCGGGTGCATTGCCTGAGGTCAGGAGTTAGAGACCAGTCTGGCCAGCGTGGTGAAACCCCATCTCTCTCTACTAAAAATGCAAAAATTAGCTAGGCATGGTGGCAGGTGCCTGTAATCTCAGCTACTTGGGAGGCTGAGATGGGAGAACTGCTTGAACCTGGGAGGTGGAGGTTGCAGTGGGCCAAGATCGGGCCACTGCACTCCAGCCTGGGCAACAGAGAGAGACAGAGTGAGACTCCATCTCAAAAAAAAAGTTTTACTTTGTATATATATAAAGTAAAATACACACACACACACACACACACAAACACTCATATATATATTATATACATATATATATGAGTGTGTGTGTATATGTAATGGTATTTCTAAATCATTTCCTCGTTGAATTTTAATACTATATTCAATAGTTAGTACTAAGAAAGAGTATATCGAAGAATCAAGAGCATGGACTTCAGAGCAAAAGTGTCTATGTTATTTTGGGAAAGTTACTTAACATTCAGTCCTTTGGTTTCCTTATCTATAAATGAAAATAATAATACTTACCTCACAGGGTTGTTTGAAAATTAACCAACTACTAAACTATGTCTCCTCAATTCTAAGACTCACTTTTAATAGCACTGAAATCAAGATGCATTTTATAATCAATAAAAATATCATAGACTCACTGGCAGCAGTTTTTCTTAGCAGTACATAAAATAATGGTAGTCTTGTAATTATTGGCAGCTGAGATTCCGCGAAATACAATTAATAAAATGTTTAGAATACCCTTAGCACAAAGTTAAGTGCGATATAATTATTTGCTATTATTATTTTCCAGCACCACTGAAACATTCATTTGCACAACTTTTAAATAACATCTAACATTCTATAAACATTCATTCACAGGATACCTATAAAATATTCACGCACACAATTTTTAAACAACATTCTATAAACATTTATTTGCAGGATGTTTAAATAACGTTTCTCAATGTGAATTCTAAGGACTCTTTACCTGGAAATTCATGATGTTATTGAAGGTTCTGGCGGAGGTTCCCTCTGCGAAGGGGGGGGATCTCCCATAAATCATCTCATAGGCAATCACGCCCACCGACCACCAGTCACAGTCTAGGCCATAGGTGCCTTTTCCATCCCCATTCATCACAGTCAGCACTTCAGGAGCCATGTAATCTGGGGTCCCAACTGGGAGTCTGGCATTCACCTAGAATCCCATAAATAAAATGAATACAGCAAACTTTCAATTATCCTCAAGTAGACTACCAACAGCCACATTTCAGGCACAAGCTGATTTGCCACTGATTACTATTCTCCCAGGCACTTAAACCTGCCATCAAGTGGTACACTGTCAGGAAATGCAAACACTTTACTAAAAAAAAAAAAAAAAGTGCAAAGCATATAATGCAATCCAAGGGCAAAAGGGCAAGAGTTGTTGATGATACACGCTCTTTGCTTATATGAATGAGAGTTGGGTATATAATGGGAATGAAAGATGTCTTTCCTCATACAAGTTATTGATATGAAAGAACTTCTCTTACCTATGATAACAGCAAAATGATAATAAACTCTAAAAATGAATCTAAAAGATCAACCTAACCATTACTAGAAAACTGGCAGTGGGCCAGATGCAGTGGCTCACAGCTGTAATTCCAACACTTTGAGAGGCCAAGGCGGGTGGATCATCACTTGAAGCCAGGAGTTCGAGACCAGCCTGGCCAACATGGTGAACACCCATCTCTAGTAAAAACACAAAAATTAGCCAGGCATAGTGGTGCAAACCTGTGGTCCCAGCTACTTGGGAGGCTGAGGTGGAGGTTTCAGTGAGCCGAGATCACGCCACTGCACTCCAGCCTGGCACCTGGCAACAAAGCGAGACTCTGTCTTTAAAAAAAAAAAAAAAGAAAGAAAGAAAAGAGGGGAGGGGAGGGGAGGGGGGAGAGGAGGGGAATTGGGGAGAAGGGAGGGAGGGGAGAAGGGAGAGGGGGAGGGAGAAGGGAGAGGAGGGAAAGGAGGCAAGGGGAAGGGGAGGGGAAAGGGGGAGGGGAAGAGGAGAGGGGGAATGGAAAATTGGCGGCTAGCTGGCAATACAATATTACAAATCTCAAGTTCAAAAATTTGGAAAACTGCTTTTGGAGTTAGCATTCCTACTCGCAGGGCACCCACAGGGCAAGACATGATAATTAACTTCTACCCAGGGCCCAAGGTTAATGAGTTCCCTTTTCCTCACCCCAAGCCTTGTTCTTGTGATTCCCTCCCCCCACTGTTCAGAAACCCAGGGGGGCTTATAATCCAATGGCACCCAAGCACTTGACCTTTGCAAAGAAAGATTAGGACAATATAGGTCATTTTATAAAGCTAAATGTAACCCATTTAAAGGACTGTCCTTTTTTTCTGAAAATTTGTCCTTCTGACTTTTTTAGTGTTTAAATGTCCTTTGTTTCTTCATATGCTGTTGATGGAAGAGAAGGTTTTCTTCCCCCTCATACCCACCCCTGTCTAGGCAACTAGTAGGCTGGCAACCCCTTTGGTCTTCAAAATTATTTTGAAGTTTTACTGAGCCATGAAATTTGAAATCTAAAGATTCCCTCTCTAACCTTTCTCCCCCATCAAAACCGAGAGGCCCTGACTTTAGTTAAATACTGTGTTGACCAGATGTCTTATAACTCTATATCATAATGGGCTTCTCTCAGGTCAGCAGTTATAAGGCGCAAAAGATCTTTCTCCTCATTAAACGATCGTAAGTGTCCAAATGAGCCAAGGGATTTTGTGTGTAAGCCCACATACCTTGAAGGCTGGGCTTTATACCAAGAAAGTAAATTTGCTTTGCTTTACCTGGGTATGGAGAGGAAAGTGAATGTTTAGCAAGGACACTATGAGGTCTCCTCTCCCCATGGCTGATTCTGGATGGAGCTCTTCCAGCCTGTAACTTTAATCTCATCCATTCCTCTGCCATGAGACCTTTTCATTATAGGAAACAGACCCATTCTCCCCTCCCCTCTCTTTCACCCCTTCCCTCGGGTCCACACTCAGATACAGGTTTTTCCAAGCGCAAAACCCAGAAAGCAGTGTGATACAATCATTCCTGACACTGATTGTCCACTGCTTTGGGCAATAAAACTTCCACTGTAAGTACCCCTTCAAGAAAGTGAGTTGGTCACAACATCCAAGAAACCCACAGGCAGGCCTGGCTTGATGGACAGAAAGGGAGAAAAAGGGGAAAATACTTGGTCTAAGACAAAACCACAGGGTGACTTAAGCTTGAGGAACTGATAGCTTAAGTCAAGGAGAGGCCTTGATATGTTGGAAAATCTAGGCTGATTCTGTTTTTAATACATTTGTAAATGTTAATGAGCTCAGCACAGGATTAGGATTAAACTAAAGGGTTTTGGTAAAAATGCATTGACAATGAGCAATAGCTACTTTTTAAATAATGAAACAAGAGAAGGAAAACTGTAACATCTTGGTTTGAATAGGTAATGGTAATGCTACTGTACTGTTGATTAAATGCTTAACCTTTATGCCTAATTACCTTGTAAGACCTAACTATGCAATTGTCCAATACATACCATTTGCATTTGTTGGATTTTGTTTTATTGCCAGACTGTTCAGGAATATTTTGTTTTCCTTATTTGCGGCTCACAGGGCACAGTGACTTGTTCATAACCAAAGAGTTGCAAAAAAAAGAATTGACTGGGGCATGTTTATCAGCACAACCCAGTCAAACAGTAGGAATTTCCAATGTCTCATTTTCTCTTTTTTCTTTTTTGAGACAAAGTCTTGCTCTGTTGCCAGGCTGGAGTGCAATGGCGCAATCTTGGCTCACTGCAACCTCCGCCTCTGGGGTTCAAGCAATTCTCTTGCCTCAGCCTCCTGAGTAGCTAGGACTACAGGCACCCACCACCACGCCTGGCTAATTTGTTTTATTTTCAGTAGAGACAGGGTTTCACCATGTTAGCCAGGATGGTGTCGATCTCCTGACCTTGTGATCTGCCTACCTCGGCCTCCCAAAGTGCTGGGATTACAGACATGAGCCACTGTGCCTGGCCCCAATGCCTCATTTTCCAACTAATGAAGAGACTTATCAAAGAAAGATAATTCCTAAACTAATTTTTGCCCCCTAACAGATACATATTATACACATTTATGCACAACCATTTTTCTAATTTTCTAAATTTTATTAATTTGTACTAGAAAGCTATGAAGGGAAAAATACCTGTTGGCTTACTCTTAAGTGCTTAATAGTAATTAATGAAGGCATTACTTTTGTGAATTAACAAATCTGTAAGTCTGTCATAGTAATTAACAAAGGTTTTTAATGACAACTAACGACTGCTAAGTACGTATTAGTCACTGACCCTCAAGCACATTAAACTGGTTCAGCATGTAATCTCACGTGTCCTGATTATGATTTTGCAATACACTTTCACTCTCCACTGGTGGCAATTCAGCCAGCTAATCTGAGATATTAAAAGTAAACCTGTACTAAGGGCCCAGCCTGCCTGCAGGAGGACACTATCTGATAGGGCCCAAATATTACTTAACTTAGTTATTTATTTAATTTTTTTTTTTTTTTTTTTTTTTTGACGCAGTCTTGCTCTGTCACCCAGGCTGGAGTACAAGAACGCAATTCCGCTCACTGCAACCTCCACCCACTGGGCTCAAGCGATTCTCCTGCCTCAGCCTCCTGAGTAGCTAAGACTATAGGCGCACACCACCACACCCAGCTAATTTTTGTATTTTTAATTAGTAGAGTCAGGGTTTCACCATGTTGTCCAGGCTGATCTCAAACTCCTGACCTCAGGTGGTCTGCTCACCTCAGCCTCCCAAAGTGCTGGGATTACAGGCATGAGCCACCACGCCCAGCAAACTTAGTTAATTTTTACTGTATTGACAGGGAAGAAAATAAACAAGTTCAGAAGACTATATGAGAATGACTGGGGAAGAGAAGAGTCTGCCATATTTTGGGAGAAAAAGGGAGAAGGAAAAGAAAAGGAAGGAAGGAGGAGAAGAACTGAAGGAGGGAGGGAGGGAGAAAGAAAAGAGTTAACTTAGCAGATTCTTTTACTAACAAAAGGCAGATGATGAAGAAAGAAAATGAATGTCTTCCTCCTCCTAACCCCTTTCCTTCCATAAAATGCTTAAACATGGTGAAACCCTGTCTCTACTAAAAATACAAAAATTAGCCAGGCGTAGTGGCAGGAACCTGTAATCCCAGCTACTCGGGGAACTGAGGCAGGAGAATCACTTGAACCCAGGAGGCAGAGGTTGCAGTGAGCCGAGATCACCCACTGCACTCCAGCCTGGGTGACAGAGCAAGACTCTGTTTAAAAAAAAAAAAAAAAAATGCTTAAACAATTTAAACCTAAGTTTACCTATCAAGCTGCCTAGGGCATAAATATATACCTGCAGAAACAGGGGAGAAAAGGAGTTCTCACTATGTTGTTCCTCTTGTGGAAAATAAAGCTTTTCACTCCTACGTAAATCTAGAAAGGGCTCTTTTGTGGGGTTGCAACTGCTAAATGGGGTTGATTACCACTTACCATGCTATATAATGTGGTTTATGTACAATCTCTTTACAACTCTTTTCATGATAGCCAAATGAGATAGATTGAAACTCAGCTGTTTGCCATTCTTTGAGATTCTAATAAAGTGAAGTGGGTGACCTAACCTGGCAGGTCCTACAGTCACTAGGCCCCTGTGTTTACTAACAGAAAATACTCCAAAGCAAGGTTCTGAATGAGAAGCTTGAAATAAGACAATGGACAATGGAAAACTGAACAGATCTAAGATTCACAGGTATCCAAAATACCAAGATAATATGTGGGGGTAATAGGGAAGGGACTGATTGATTTGGGGTAAGTAATATACGGTAATTTCAGTAAATGTGGATTATATTTTATATGGTATACTATGAGTACAGGCAACATTTAGAACCTACTTTAGGCCTACAGACATTTCATTTAAAGAAAATATGTTTAAGCCAACACCACTATTAAAAATATCCCTCCCAGCCAGGCACGGTGGCTCATGCCTGTAATCCCAGCACTTTGGGAGGGCAAGGTGAGCGGATCACAAGGGCAGGAGTTCGAGACCAGCCTGACCAACATGGTGAAACGCTGTCTCTACTAAAAATACAAAAAATTAGCTGAGCATGGTGGCGCACATCTGTAATTCCAGCTACTCAAGAGGCTGAGGCAGGAGAATTGCTTGAACCCGGGAGGCAGAGGTTGCAGTGAGCAGAGATCGCACCATTGGACTCCAGCCTGGGCAACAGAGTGAGACTCCATCTCAAAAAAAAAAAAAAAAAAAATTTTTTTAATTAAAAAAATATATATCCCCCAAAAACTATAATTTTATATCCACTCTTGACTTGATCTAGTTTGCAGATTATTGCTCTTCTATAACAAAAGGGACTTTGGACTTAATGTGAAAAATTCCTTCTTATCTGCTTGTCACGTTCCAACCCTAAAAGCACAAGGTAAAAAGAGAGGCAGTATTCTCAAGTGTGTGGTATTGAGTGCCCTATCTCCTTGACCAAAACAATTAGAGATTGAGTCTTGTGTTTCAAATAAACCTAGTAGGCTCCCCACCTGGAGTGAAAGTTGCTACAATTAAAACTGAAAAGGGCAGGTTGAAGCACTGAAAAATAGAAACCTGAAATAAATGCAAACCCTGTCTCTCCACCAAGGGCTCTGAAGAGAATGACTCCAGACACAGAGATAGGGTCTTCTTCCTAATTCCTATTTAACTTTGGCTCCTGATTAGCTTTCTGAGTAGGTTTTCTTACTGCAAACACATACTCCTGTCTAATTTGCTTTCTGATGCTTCTCAATCTACTGCAGGCATGATCAACTGAGAGTTCTCAAACCCCACTACCCCACAACCCTCCCACCCCGGGCACACGTGGCAATGTCGAGGCATTTTTGGTTATCACAACTGGAGGGGGAGGGTGCTAATGGCATCTAGGAGACAGGGGTCAGGGTTGCAGCTAAACATCTTATATACAGGGCAGCCCCCCACAACAAAGAATTATTCAGATCAAAATGTCAGTAATGCTTAGGTTACATTGTCAATGTACCTATGCTTCCATTTATTTCTAAATGCATGATTTTTTTTTTAATTTCATGAATGCAGCATATAAATTTGTTTTGTTTCGAGACAGGGTCCTGCTTTGTCACCCAGGCTGAAATGCAGTGGTGCAAACATGATGCATTGCAGGCTCAACCTCCTGGGCTTCAGCGATCCTCCTGTCTTGGCCTCCCATGTGGCTAGGGCCACAAGCGTGTACCACCATGTCTGGCTAATTTTTTGATTTTTTGTAGAAACTAGGTCTCATTTTGTTGCCCAGGCTGATCTCAAACTGAAGCAATCCTCCCGCCTTGACCTCCCAAAGTGTTGGGATTACAGGCTTGAGGCACTGCACCCAGCCCATATAATGTTCCTAAGTGATAAAACTTTGCATTATTTTAACTTTTTTTTGTGCTTTATTCCACTAAATTCAATACCTAAGTTTTCATGCCTGTTTCTAAATTGTACATAATTTTTCAAACATAAAATGCTTTGTAGTTATAGCAATATAATCTAGTTCTTAATGTAATGATCAAGTGAACAGATTACAAGAAAATAACCTGAAAAAAAGAATAGTGCTGAGGTTGAGAAACTCTGACACTGGACAACATAGGGAACTTGTTTTTCCAAGGGCCTGAACACCAAGAAAATTATCTCAAGCAGGTCTCAGGTCTGTAGAACAGACAGGCCAGATTCTAGAGAGCAAAAGTTAATGCAACTCCAAGTCTTTTCTTAACATCAACCTAATAATATCCACCTTTCTGGAAGCAGTTTAAGAAAAAAAAGAAAATTTTACATATTGTCCTTTATACAAAGGATTTAACTCTCAGACTTAGGACACATTTAGAAGAGCAGCTTCTCTAACCTATTAAATTCTGTATTTTAACTAGAATCAGTTTTTTCTAGAGAAAGTATAAAAGACCAACCTCCCAAGGATTTGTCTAGGTCACCAAGTGGCTCAGTTGTAGAATCAGTCTTAAAACCTAAGTCGATTTTCTCTTAGACCTATCCCTTTTTGCAGAGTTGACTTCAAAATTCATATTTTACTACATACCAACTTTATTAGAAGATTTTCAAACTCTAATCTTTTTTTACTTTGTCATCTTTTTCCTAAAGTATTCTCACTCTTGATCTCAGTAGCTACCCTCCTTGCCTCCTGCCGTCCTACTTAGCATGTGGAATACAGTTTAATTTCTACCCAAGATCCAAGACTTAAAAATGACATTTTGAGCACTTGATTCTTAACACTTAAGGATATTTGGTTCAAATGCTCCAGTGATTAATTTCAATTTTGCTGCATAGGAAATAGAGGATTTGAGATACAGGTTCCATTTCATCGAAATATTTTAAAGTAAAAAAGATAACAGAAGACAGTCTATAACAGGCAAGGAAAATGAAGGGAGATACAAAATAAGAATTTTCCTTTCTTTCTAACCAAACTATAAGAATGCTCCTAAAAATGTTTTGTTGGATATTAACAGGCACTATATACAAAAAGGTGCCAAGGTCTGGGAAATAGTTCTGTGTCCCTGTCCCCCACCCCCATACACTGCCAAAGGTTCCAAAATGTTGTTCACCATTTTATCCCAACACTTCCCAAACTTAGGAGGACCAAGAATACTTTTTAGTGTAAACTCTATTAAGCTATCTTATTCCATGTTGTTACCATCTTGTTTGAATTCATTTTCGCAGCTGATCCAAAATCCACCAGCTTGATGTGTCCTGTGCGGTCAATGAGGATGTTCTCAGGCTTGATGTCTCTGTAAGAAAATCGGGACCATGAATTGCCTCCTCCATCCCAATCAGCAAGAAACTGCTAACCTAGAATCTCAATTGAGCCAAAAATCTTTGTTTATGTATTCTGCTATATAGACCTCCTCTACTGGTGGATATAAATGATTAGCATACATTTTGCAAAACAAAATTAACCGAAAGGAACGAAGAGAGAGAGGGAGGGAGGGAAAGGGAGAGAGAAAGAGGGAGAGAGGGAGGACAGGAGGGAAAGAAAAGAAAGAGAAAGGAAAGGAAACACATACTGTTCAATGGATTATTTCTCCTAGAGACACATATTTTACATTATGAAAACTAAGGCCAAAAGGAGCTATGAAATTTTCCCAAGGTCATGTAGCTAGCCAATGGAAAACCTGAGACTCTATCTCAGATTTTGTGATTCCTAGTCTAGCAATCATTGTATTCCCACAACATTCTCAGATGTACATAAAACATCAGATGAGTGAAGACATGAAGAACCTCTTATCAACTGAGTATTTTGAAGAATATCTTTGTAGATTACTAATGGGCAGAGTTAGAGAAATACAATTCCATGGTCTTTCACTACTATGTGGTATGCCATTTCCTTCTGCAAACCAGATTCAGTTTTTCTATCATATAACCCAAAGAACCCATGCAAGAGTTCCCAGTCTTACTTAGCTACATGAACAGATCTTACTAGCAAACTTGAGAACGTTATAATTCTAAACCTATTGCACTGCTGGATGGGCAAGCTGAAATGTCCTCCATTTTGGAAAGCTTGCTTTCAGCCAGTTATTGGTAGACTGGCTAAAAACTGGATGGAGGCGTTATTTTGATCCTAAAATCATTCATCCACTTATTTCCATGCAGGAAACTCTTCTGTGATACAGAAAAATCCTCGGTGGGCTACCAAAGAGTCTCACTTACCGATGCACATATCCCATCTGATGAACGCTGTGAACAGCCAATATCAGTTCAGCCAGGTAAAACTGAATCAGATTTTCGTCTAATTGGTCCTCATATCTATTCAAAAGTGACAGCAAGTCCCCTCCAGGCTGATATTCCATGACCTGTATAGAATGCCAAAGTTATTAATTCTTCACACACCCAAAAATAGGGAATGCCTCAATTAGATCCTCAAATATCACCTGACACGTTATAATAACAAGCCCTCCACAAAGCAAAGAAGACGTGTAAGGCATACTGTAAGTCACGTAGGATGGAGTCCCTGCCCTAAGGAAATTACATCTGTTACCCAGGGGAATCAATATCATGAAAGACTAGTCCCAGATACCATGCACAGTGTTTGCAAGGCAAGCTTGAAAAGTTGAATTAAATCCACCCACTTCCCCACCCACAAGTTGACACCCCAGACATTCCCTAGGATTAGGTACAGTATAGACGGATATTCCTAGAGGGCAACCAACTCTCTTATATCCTTTCTGTATTCCCCTCAGCACCCAGCAGAATACAGAAGGCTTGTAATAAATGTGATACAACCTTTTCCTTTTATAGTCTGTGAGGAAGGCAACTGACAGCCTCTATTAAAAATTTAAATGTGAAAATGTCCCCTTTGACCTAGTAATCCCACTTGTAACAATTTACTTTACAGGTACTTACAATAGTTTTGCAGATAAATAGATAGATAAATAGATTCCTTGCAGTATTGTTTGTAACAGGGGGAAAAAGTCATGGGAATCATTCAAATATCCATCTGGTAGAGATTGACTAAAATACGATATATGTAAACAATGGGATAAAGCGAAGATATTAAAAACAAACAGATTCCATTTATTCTTACTGCCATGGAAAATTGTCCATGACAATATAAAGCGAAAGCCTGTAAAGAATAAAGTACAAACCCTTTTTTGTAATAAATAATGAATTATTACATGTGTTGGTAAATACACGAAAAAAATCTTGAAGACAATTAAGCCTCAAGTAAAATGTTTGACTAGCACAAAGAAATTCTTCTGACCCAAGGAACTGAAATCCTTCCTCCTTTTGATGATAAATAGGTGTGATGTTCCTGAGTCCCCAGGTGGCTATGAGGCCAGTTAGCCTGGGTGGCTTCAACCTCCTGCTGGTGACTTCACGTCCCTGCCTTCAGTTTCATCCTCTCTAAAATAGGGATAAGACTAACCTGCCTTGCGGCGCTGTGTGAGGATTAAGTAAGACAAGGTCCTCAGAGGGCCTGGCGCAGTGCCTGGCACCAGGATGAAGTCTTCACCTACCATTCAATTCCCATCCTTCCCCCACCCCCCCACACTTTTCTGCGTGATCCTTTTTGCTCTGGCCAGCAAAAAGCTAGAACCCATTTTGACAATTGCTGTAGCCATGTTAACCCTTACTGAGTTCTCCTGTCCTTTGCCCTGATTTCCCATTTTATTAGCCATGCTATAAATGTCTTGGAAGTTGTCTCATATGCTTTCGGGAAAAAGGCAAGATCTGAATATACTTCTTAAAAAAACACTAACTCTCACAAACTATTGCATTCCAAAAGCCAACTCGGGGGATGTGAATTCTCACCATCATCCTCCAAACTCCTGCTTGCTTTTAGTCCAGAATTAGAAGAAAGCTCTAGACAAGTCAGAAGTAGAGCATCTGCACAGAGCCCCAAAGGCTGGTCCAGTAAAATCTCCAGGAAGTGTGCCCAGCACCAAGGCAATCCCAAACCAGAGACCCCTGGAGAAGCCCGTGACTCACACATCCTTCCCGAGGGCTCCTTATAACCTGGGAGTCTACTTCATTCACATGGTTTCTGACAACAGCAGACATTAAGCCAGACACTGGACAATTGCATTTGAAGAGTAAGGTTCCATTTGTAAAGCAATTGCTGAAAAAAATTTGACTCATGAACAAGAACACTTAGCAGGGGCAGCACCTAACATACACACTTTCTTTCCCCCAAGGTCCTACAGAAATTACTCACCGCAGTCCTCAAGGAGCCCACAGGAGCCACCTGGCTGCCTGGAGCTCACCCACTCATCCCAACCTGGTTCTCCACAGGCCCTGGGTATGTGGGTGAATGTTAATTTATATGTCTGTTTTAAATATCTATTGCCATTAAAAAGGTCTTAAATATCCAAAAAAAGAAAAAGGAAAGAAATTCACAGATAATAACAGAAGTACTTACACTTTTAGTACTGAAACGTCTTAAAATAAGAACAATGCATATTTATGACGACACGACACAGTTATAAATTTCCTATGCTGTATTAAAGATGTGAAAAAAACGTATGGCTTGTAAGTTTAAGGCTGAGAAAGTCAGATGCATAGCAGAGCAGCCACCCGGCAACTCTTAAGAACTGACAAACTGAACACAACTTAGTATTTGGCAGCTACTCCTGACATTCCATTGCAATGACCAGTAAAATGTTCAGAAAAACAACAGCCAGCTCTTAGAGAGGCAAAAAGACATGTATTCTTTGCTTCTATTCAGAGATCCAGTTTCCTGAACTGAAAATCTCCTCCCAAACCAGATCAGTCTAAGAAACAACTTTCCATTTCTTCAAAACCAGGGTTGATTGAGAAAATACGCAACAAAAATTACAACAGCTGCTACACAGCATGCTTCACAACATGTGGCCAAAACAGACACACTCAATGGCAGACCTCTAAATCAACCGGGTCCTTAACAAAGATGCTAATCAAACTTGACCCACCAACACTATTCCAGGTAACCTCACTAAAAATTCCAACAGTGCACCATTAGGAGAATGTAAGTTCAGACATTTACTGAGTAAATGTGGGTATCCCAAGATGTTACCCATATCCCAAAACTATACTACTGGGGTATAGCTGCTCATTCTAGTATGAATGGAGCCCATGGGGAGATAGCTTGTATGTGGCTGATCGAGGCTCATTCAATCATCATGCTGTTAAAGCTTAAAGATACAGTAAAGACCCAGGACTTGAGTGCTTTCAGAAAATACGTTGGATTGTTACAGATGATACCAAGAGGTTCCAAAAGCATCACGTAAAGTAACAAACTAGGAGTCTTCAAGTCTTCTTATCAGGTGACTTGCTGTAAACCAAAGACCAGGGTCAGCACAAAATGATGAAGAAGTTAAGGACAAAGTTGCCATCCAGGTTGTGCCAGAGAGTCCATTCACAGCTGTCCCTGACTTTTACTATTCAGATCTCTGTCCAGTGAGGCACTGATCCCAGAAACCAGGATAGCCTTGGCTTCTACCCCAAGACAACTGTAGGTCCTTTAGGTTAGAGTTTCCCCAAGCCTGATTGCCCATCAGAATCACCAGGAGAAGTGCTTCTTAAAAATGATAAGACAAGCCAGGTACGATGGTTCATGCCTATCTTAGCACTCTGGGAGGCTGAGGCAGTAGAATCACTTGAGGCCAGGAGTTTGAGACCAGCTTGGGCAACATAGTGAGACCCTACCTCTAATATAAATAAAAAATTTCAAAGAAAATAAGTTAGACTCATCTAAATCAATATTTGAGTGCCTATCATGTGCCAGCCACTATTCTAGATATTAGAATAACAGCAGTGAATAAAACAAGAAAAATCCCCACCTCCACACAGCTGATGTTCTGGTGTAATAAAAAAGAACTTTTTTTTTTTTTTGAGACAAAGTCTCGCTCTGTCACCCAGGCTGGAGTGCAGTGGCACAGTCTCGGCCCACTGCAACCTCTGCCTCCAGGTTCAAGCAATTCTCCTGCTTCAGCCTCCCGAGTAGCTAGAACTACAGGCATGCACCACCACACCTAGCTAATTTTTTTATTTTTGGTAGAGATGGGATTTCTTTTTTTTTATTTTTTAATTTATTTTTGGTGCATACTGTATCTGGCATTTCTCCCCATGTTATCGCTCCCCACCCCCCCTCCCTCCCCCACCCCCCCATTGTCTCTCCCCCTCCCCCCCCACACCCTCCAACTGTCCCCTGTGTGTGATGCTCCTCTCCCTGAGTCCACGTGTTCTTGTTGTTCAACACCCACCTATAAGTGAGAACATACGGTGCTTAGCTTTCTGTTCTTGGGTCAGTTTGCTAGAATTATGGTTTCCAGATTCATCCAAGTCCCTACAAAGGACACGAACTCATCATTTTTTATGGCTGTGTAGTATTCCATGGTGTGTATGTACCACATTTTCTTTGTCCAGTCTATCACTGATGGGCATTTGGGTTGGTTCCAGGTCTTTACTATTGTACACAGGGCTGCAATGAACATACTTGTGCATGTGTCTTTACAGTAGAACGATTTATAGTTCTTTGGGTATATACCCAATGGTGGGATTGCTGGGTCAAATGGAATTTCTATTTCTAGATCCTTGAGAATCGCCACAAGTCTTCCACAATGGTTGAACTAATTTATACTCCCACCAACTGTGTAAGAGTGTTCCTATTTCTCCACATCCTCTCCAGCATCTGTTGTCTCCAGATTTTTTAATGATCATCATTCTAACTGGTGTGAGATGATATCTCAGTGTGGTTTTGATTTGCATTTCTCTAATGACCAGTGATGATGAGTATTTTTTCATATGTTTGTCGTCCTCATGTATGTCCTCTTTTGAAAAGTGTCTGTTCATATCCTTTGCCCACTTTTGAATGGGGTTGTTTTTTTCTTGTATATCTGTTTTAGTTTTTTGTAGATTCTGGATATTAGCCCTTTGTCAGACGGGTAGATTGCAAAAATTTTTTCCCATTCTGTTGGTTGCCGATTTACTCTAATGATGGTTTCTTTTGCTGTACAGAAGATCTGGAGTTTAATTAGATCCCATTTGTCTATTTTGGCTTTTGTTGCCAATGCTTTTGGTGTTTTAATCATGAAGTCCTTACCTATGCCTATGTCCTGGACACAAACAGATGAAGAAACATTCCATGCTCATGGTTAGGAAGAATCAATATTGTGAAAATGGCCATACTGCCCAAAGTAATCTATAGATTCAATGCTATCCCCATCAAGCTACCAATGACCTTCTTCACGGAACTGGAAAAAAACACTTTAAACTTCATATGGAATCACAAAAGACCCCGCATAGCCAAGACAATCCTAAGCAAAAAGAACAAAGCTGGAGGTATCACACTGCCAGACTTCAAACTATACTACAAGACTACAGTAATCAAAACAGCATGGTACTGGTACCAAAACAGAGACATAGACCAATGGAACGGAACAGAGACCCGAGAAGAAACACCACACATCTACAACCATCTGATCTTTGGCAAACCCCAGCAAAAACAAGCAATGGGGAAAGGACTCCATGTTTAATAAATGGTGTTGGGAAAACTGGCTAGCAATGTGCAGAGGGCAGAAGTGGACCCCTACCCATCACCCTACACTAAAATTAACTCCAGATGGATCAAAGATTTAAACATAAAACCTAACACCATAAAAGCACTAGGAAATGGGATTTCATCATGTTGGCCAGGCTGGTCTCAAACTCCTGACCTTAAGTGGTCTGCCTGCCTCAACTTCCAAAGTGTTGGGATTACAGGCGTGAGTCACCGCACCCAGTAAGAATTTTAAAATAATAAGAAGAAGTATAGTAGGGTAAAGTACATCTCTTTCCCATCCCAACCACTTAGGGAGCTTAAAGGATTCCAGGGAATAACCCCAGACTTCATGGATCACACTCTATGGGTGGGACCCAGGAATCTACAGTTTTAAGGAGCTACTGGGATGATTCAGATGCAGCTGGCCCAGCACTGTGTTGGGACCCACTGCTGAGGAGGCTGTGGAACCAATATGGCTCCCTACTCCAAGTGAATTAAAAGTTTCTATAGCAGCAATGCCCTTGATGAAACTTGGCTTTCATACAGCCATCACTTCTGCTGCTTTTATTTTTTTCAGTGACTACCTGGAGCCTTTCTGCGTATCAAGACAAGATTACTGACAACAAAGGCCTGGGAAATAACCAGTCCATCAGCACTGAAGCCAATGATCTTCTATCCTTGCAAGGACTGGAGATGACTCCTGCACACACAATGAGCAGCTGCAGGTCACCCAAATGGTGATCACCAAGGCATAGCAATCAAAGGCCGTGGGCACAGGAGGAGGAAAGAGTCCTAGAGTGAAATACCCCAAAACAATGCGGCAACCCTGCTGATGGCAGAGAAAGCACAGCAGCTGACAGACGAGCCTGGCTTGGAGCTATAACAGACTTGCTCTTTTAAAGCAAAGACTTTCAGGCCGACAGAGACAGACTCTTCTAATGGCAGCAGCTGCAGATGCTAATTAAAGGGCAAATCTCACATGTGTTCAGTTTGGAAGTAGCGGCTGCTTCTCTGTTGGTGTTTGCATCCATACCCTGGTACTGGGAAGGCAATTTCCATCCATTGTGTTGCATTTGAAATGAAGGCCAAATGTGCACACACACATATGCAATGCACCCACGTGCATGCTTGCATATGCGGGGGATGGGCTGAATATTGAACAGTTCTTTAGTACTCTATTCCAGTTCACAGAGGGCATTAGAGGCATGCTGTGCTAGCCACCTCTTAGAAATGTCTCCTTGAAAAACTTGCATGCTCAGCACAACTGAAAGTGCCATGAAAATGTAATGATGCCAGTAGCATCATTATCCACTCTGCCCAATGTTCCTGATCTCTGGCATGAGAAAGGAGACAAGGGGTCCTCAAAGCAGAGCGGCCTCTAAGCAGAGTGGCCCCTATATTATTCTTCTTGAGAATAAAATCTCTCTTTTTCTCTTGGTCACTTTGACCAAGGAGAAATAAGAGAAGGCCCTTTATCTTAGAAAATATGAAACCCATCCTGATTCATCCATGTATGCAAAAAAATCCTCACGGAGTACTGAATCATTCAGAGTCTTGGCAAGAAACAGACAGGACACTAAACCAGGGAACTGAGGACATTCATTAGGGAAGGGGCTATTTACAAAGGTTCAGGTCAGGAGAAGAAAAATAAACTTGGGATGTTGAAGCACCCCAGAGCTAGCAACAGAGGGGACTAGGTGCCATGCCTGGGCCTGAAAGAGCAAAGGCAGGGATTTCTGATGTGTACACTATTACTGAAGGGACAAAGGAAGAAGCTAGAACCAGAAACTAACTATAACTACAGCTATAGGACAATGGTTCTCAAAGTGAGGTCCCTGGACCAGCAGCAGCATTACCTGGAAACTAGTTTGAAATGCAAAGCCTTGGCCAAGTGCAGTGGCTCATGCCTGGAATGCCAGCTCTCTGGGAGGCTGAACCAGGAGGATTGCTTCAGCCCAGGAGTTCAAGAATAGCTTGGGCAACACAGTAAGACCCAATCTCTACAAAAAATTTAAAAGGTAGCCAGGCGTGGTAGTGTGTGCCTGTATTCCCAACTACTCAAGAGGGTGAGGTGGGAGGATGGCTTGAGCCCAGAAGTTTGAGGCTGCAGTGAGCTACAATTGTGCCAGTGCACCCCAGCTTGGATAACACAGTAAGACTCTGGATCGAAAAAAGAAGAAGAAGAATGCAAATTCTTGGGCCCCACCCCAGACCTACTGAATCAGAAACTCTGGGGATGGGGCCAAGCGAGCTGGGACAACGCAATTAAATTGTGGCTCCTAAAATGGTAAAAGCGTAAATGCACTCACTGGAAACATGCCTCAAAACACCAGAATAAAAAAACAACGATTTCGAAGGCACGGAAAACTCAAAGAACTTCCCAAAGGCAATAACGCACTCAGCAATTGAATTGAAGTCAATAAGAAGAATTAATATCTCATTTCACCAATGAGAAAATTGAAGCTGAAAAGGCCAGTGACTCTGGAGAGACCAAACAAGGAATGGTAATAAAACAAGAACCAATATTCTAAGTCACAGCCTCATTCTGATGGGCAGCTGGCTTCCAAACCCTGGCTTCAGAAGCAGCAGCATGTGAACAGGCCTGGTGAGTTTTAAGACATGCCTGAAAAATCAGATAATCTTAGCTGAGAGATCAAAACAGCACATGTCTCACTGTCAAAACTATCATAAGCTGCCACATTTCACTAAAGTAAACAATGGAGCTGTGTTCATTAACTCCCTTCAGATTCCCAATGACAGCATAGGGTGGTATTCATAAAAGCCTAGAAACAGCCCACTTTCAAATTGTTCCTACGTAGGAAACAAACACTGCCCATAAAAATTGCACAGGTGTGGGTTGAAAGCAAGATAAGAAATATAAAGAACTAATCACAAGCAGGGCCTCCTAGCAGCAGTGGTTTTGGATCCAGAAGTATAATGCCTTGAGTAAGAGTACGGAAGGTGAAACTATGGGCCTGGCTTCAAAGCTCAGGTCTACCTTGTATTTCCTACAAAAGCAGCTGTTTCTTTTGTTTTGAGGGGTTTTTCTTGAGATGGAGTCTCACTCTGTCACCCAAGCTGGAGTGCAGTGGCGCCATCTTGGCTCACTGCAACCTTCGCCTCCCAGGTTCAAGCAATTCTCCTGCCTCAGCCTCTGGAGTAGCTGGGATTACAGATGCCCACCACCACATCCAGCTAATTTTTGTATCTTTGGTAGAAACAGGGCTTCACCATGTTGGCCAGGTTGGTCTCAAACTCCTGACCTCAAGTGATCCACTAGCCTTGGCCTCCCAAAGTGCTGAAATTACAGGCCTGAGCCACCGAGCCCAGCCAAAAGCGGCTATTTTAGCCTCTGTGGCAGACTATTAATTGTGCCCCCCAAATCCATTCTTCCCCTTCTTCCATAGTAATAAGATTTTTAGCTCAACAGAGGCCACACAGCTGACAGTAAATTCCCAGTCTCCTCAGCAGCTAGATGTGCAGTCACATAACTATGTTCTGCCCGAAAAAATGTGAGAGGAAATGATGTGTCCAAGCTTTCACATCATTTTATGTAAAAAGAAGTTGCTTACTCTGAGCTTCTGCTCTATTTTCCTACCAGCCAGCTGGAACAGAGACATGAAATGGCCCAACTTCAGCCATGTAAAAGATGACAACATCCTAAGGAATGGGGAGTCACAACATGGAAGGAACCTGGGTCCCAGAATTAACACGTACAACAGAGCTGCTCTACCAGCCTGGGCTGTACATTGGGGTCTCTGTAATACAGCAACTAAGCATGTACCTTAACTAATACATCTCTACATGCAGCTAGGGAGAAACATTTGGAGTGAACACAGGAAGTCATTGTAAGGTCACAGAAGGGAAAAGAAGTCCATAGGTCAATTGCAGGCTCACAGCAAGGGTAGCCTGAAGAGAACCACAGTAGGAAAAACATCAGTACAAAGAATTTAGACAAAATAATACTGGCCGGGCACGGTGGCTCACGCCTGTAATCCCAGCACTTTGGGAGACCGAGGCGGGAGGATCACAAGGTCAGGAGTTCGAGACCAGCCTGATCAACATGGTGAAACCCTCTCTCTACTAAAAATACAATTAGTGGGCGTGGTGGCATGCACCTGTCATCTCAGCTACTCAGGAGGCTGAGGCAGGAGAATCGCTTGAACCCAGGAGGTGGCCACTGTACTCCAGCCTGGGCAACAGAGCAACTCCATCTCAAAAAAAAAAAAAACTACAAGTGGTGAAATGCAAAACTATGTGTTCTTTGTGAAGATCAGCTCCTTCATGGAAGGACACTGATGAAGGCATCTGTTATATAGAATTGAACAGATTTCTTCATGAACCAGATCAACAGAGCACTGTTTCCATGAGCCACCTACAGAATTCGGGACTAGCCTTATTATATAGACCCAGACATTATGATGGAGTCTGCAACAATTTTCTATAGACCAGAAAACAGTAAGCTACACTCACTGGTATGCCACCACAAATGGGAAATTTTTAACCATCAAAACACAAAAGAACTCAAGTTCAATTTCCTTGCACTGCATTCCAAATTTCGAACATCTCACTGGATCTATCTCGAATTACACACGTTAAAGAAAATAACTCCCACTGAGAACATAATGTGAGTTCTGTAATACAATAAGTAAATTTGAATGTAAATCAAATTTCTATGAAATTAATCACATATTCATCCAAAAAATATTGTGCAAGCATTCACTTGGTAAAGCTCTACTCTCCCTTTCTGGATGAAGCAGCCTAGGAGGACAAACCAACACCCACTCATGAAGGAGAAGTACAGGGTGCAATGAGCATACAGTAGAAAGGCACCATCCCAGAAGTACAGGGTCTAGGAGGGGGTTCTGGAAGAGTGAAATCTGATCCAACCCAGAAGGAGAAAGTGGAGTTAGCAAGGTAAACAGGGAAAGAGCGAACAGCATGCAAAAAGGTCAGAGGCAAGGTCAAAGAACCAAAGGAAGTTCAGGATGGATGTAAGGTGGAAAGACAGAAACAGCAAGTGAGGAGGCTGGGGGCAAGTGTGAGAAAGGCCTCGTAAGTCACGTGGAAGAGTCTGGACTCCATCCAGAAGATAGCAGGGAGTCTTGAAGGGTTTTAACAGCGAGATGACTTGGCTGCAGTATGTGGAAGACCTGGGAGGAGGGCCAGACAGATGGCAGGGAGAATACTTCGGAGGTTATCACAGCAATGCAGGCAAGAGAGGATGGAGGCCTGAAACCCACACAGCAGAGGCAAGACTAGAAAGAAGAGACAACCAGGAGGGATATTCCATAGGAGTAGAATCCTATTATATTTTCATTGATTTAAAATGTATCTTCAGGGCCAGGCACAGTGGCTCACACCTGCAATTCCAGCACTTTGGGAGGCTGAGGCGGGTGGATCATGAGGTCAAGAGTTCAAGACTAGCCTGGTCAACATGGTGAAACCCCATCTCTACTAAAAACACATAAATTAGCCAGGCATGATGGCACGCGCCTGTAATCCCAGCTACTCAGGAGGCTAAGGCAGGAGAGTTGCTTGAACCTGGGAGGCAGAGGTTGCAGTAAGTCGAGATCTGGGCACTCCAGCCTGGGCAACAGAGCAAGACTCAGCCTCAAAAAAAAAAAAAAATCAAAGCCACACACACAATTAAGGAAAACGAAAGTTCCTTCTACAATGACAAAGCTAGGTGCTGGTAATAAGAATGGTGACATCAAAGTGAGAAATTATCAAAATGCCCAGATAGTACCTTCCTAAAGATGTGATCTGCGAACTGTTCAGACGTGAAACAAAGCACTGCCATCAACATGTAAAAAAACTACATTTGGGCATCCCTGCTCAGGCTCCTCTGATCATCCTCACTGGCCATGGAGGAGGCAAGCAGTGGTTTCCCCGAAGCTACTGAGCAATAGCCTGCCACATGGACCACTAAATCCTCAACTGAGTTCCTTCACACAGAACACTCAAAGTTTGTCAACGCCTCTACCAAAATGGACCTTGATGGTGTGAAAAATCCCCAAAGCATTTCAATAAAGCTAACTTTTAAGAAGAATAAGCTGCCTGAGACTAGACACCGAGAAGGTGCGCTCTTCAACTCAGAGGAGAGAAATATGAGTTTACGGAGGAGTGCAAGGTAGACCAGAAAACTATGGACTCTCAACTTTGGTCCAAAAAAATCAAAGCCCTTCCTAACCCAAGGACTGCTAAGATTCTGTGCTGCCTTGAAAATGAAGTTTATCTTCACAAACTAGAGTTTTAAACCTTTTGCAGAGCTCTAATTAAAATATCTAAAGCAGGCTGGGTATGGTGTTTCACGCCTGTAATCCCAACAATTTGGGAAGCCAAGGCAGCAGGATGGCTTGAGGCCAAGAGTTCAAAACCAGGCTAGGCAACATAGTGAGACCCCGATCTCTATTAAAAAATTTAATAATTAGCTGGACGTGGTGGTTCCCACCAATTGTCCCAGCTACTCAAGAGGCTGAGACAGGAGGATCACTTGAGCCCTGGAATTTGAGGTTACAGTGGGCTATGATCATGCCACTGCAACAGAGTGAGATCTCATCGCTTTCAAAAAGAAAAAAGAAAAGAAAAAAATATATATCTAAAACAACAACAAACATGAACCAAAAGAAACAAAAGCCTTCTTGTTTTAAGGGAACTTCTTACTAAAGATTCCTGAGGCTGGGTGCAGTGGCTCACGCCTGTAATCCCAGCACTTTGGGAGGCCAACGGGTGGATTACCTGAGGTCAGGAGTTCAAGACCAGCCTGACAAACGTGGCAAAACCCGTCTCTACTAAAAATACAAAAATTAGCTGGGCATGGTGGCACACTTCTGTAGTCCCAGCTACACGGGAGGCTCAGATAGGAAATCATTTGAATACTGGAGGCGGAGTTTGTAGTGAGCAGAGATGGCATGACTGCACTCTAGCCTGGGTGACAGAGAAGACTCCATCTTGGAAAAAAACAAAAAACAAAAGGAGCAGAAGCTCAAGCCTGTAATCCCAACACTTTGAGAGGCTGAGGCAGGCGGATCACCGGAGGTCAGGAATTTGAGACCAGCCTGGCCAACATGGGGAAACCTTGTCTCTACTAAAAATACAAAAATCAGCCGGGTGTGGTGGCACGCACATGTAATCCCAGCTACTCGGGAGGCTGAGACAAGAGAATTGCTTGAACCTGCGAGGTGGAGGTTGCAGTGAGCTGAGATTGAGCCACTGCATTCCAGCCTGGGCGACACCAGCCTGGGTGACAGAGCAAGACTTTGTCTCAAAATAAAAAAAAAAATCCTGTTAATACATTCAAACATGACAAGCTCTTTAAGATGCAGAGAGCACAAGGTAAATACTACATCTGCAACAAATGTCCTGGAACATCAGCAACCCTAGAAACATATCAAGGTCATTTGTGAAGGTGAGGGCTCCATGCCCCAGGTCTCAAGGAAGGAAAGCTTCTAAGGCAATATTTAAGGAAAGGGTATTTCAGGCCATAAACGTAAGTGCTGTGGAATTGGTTCTGAAGGCACATGTGGTCAGTCAAGGCCAGTCTTCCAATATACTTGTATGTGAATGTACTCACTCAGAGGACAAGGAAAACTTCTCTACAGGCATTGGGTTCTCAACTAATATGAAACCAAGACAAATAAACCATTTATTTTAGGTCAGGAATAAAAGCAGCAAATTCCCCAAAAACTGGCCAGCAGAAGTTTAAGACAGATGGGAGTTCATCTCTCTCTTCCCCTTTCTCTTATCTGAGCCTCTGTAAATGTTTATCGCCATTCAGGGAAACATGATAGTCTTCTTTTAAGGGCTGAATCAGGAACAGAAATTGTTTCTAGGATACACTTTTTAAATTTAGGAATTTAATCCCTCAAGAACCTAAACAAGGTCCCAAAATGAATTTTAGCATTCTCTAATTTATGATATATACCTATCAGGGAAAATTATGCCACTGCTCAAAAGAATCAAGTAAACCTGTATTACTGACAAGGAAGAAAGGCTGTCTGAAATACACTGATGAAAAGCAAAAAGCAAGCTGGAGAGCCAAGCAGAGAGTAACATACCATTTTTATAAAGGAAACTACAGACATGAGTACAGAAAAATATCCCCCACTGGGGCTGGGCGTGGTGGCTCACACCTGTAATCTCAGCACTTTGGAAGGCTGAGGCAGGAAGATTGCTTAAGCTCGGGAGTTCAAATCCAGCCTGGGCAACATGGCAAAACCCCATCTCTACTAAAAATACAAAAATTAGCCAGGCGCAGGGTGTACGCCTGTGGTCCAAGCTACTCGGGAGGCTGAGGTGGGAAGATTGCTGGAGCCCAGGAAGTCGAGGCTGCAGTAAGCCATGTTCATATCACTGCACTCCAGCCTGAGTAGCAGAGTGAGACCAGTTTCAAAAACAGAAGAAAAGAAATATCCCCTACCATGCTCCCACAGAGCATAGTTAAGGGTCAGAAAGAAAGAGCATATTTAACCATCTGTCTTCCCCTAAAGAGGAGGATTAGAAAATAAAATGGAGGGGCCAGGTGCAGTGGCTCACGCCTGTAATCCCAACACTGGGAGGCCAAGGCAGGTGGATCACTTGAGGTCAGGAGTTTGCGACCAGCCTGGCCAACATGGTAAAATCCCACCTCTACTAAAAACACAAAAATTAGCTGGGCATGGTGACACGCGCCTGTAATCCCCGCTACTCAGGAGGTTGAGGCAGAAGAATTGCTTGAACCTGGGAGGTGGAGATTACAGTGAGCCAAGAGGGTGCCACTGCACTCCAGCCTGGGTGACAGAGCAAGACAATGTCTCAAAAAAAAAAAAAAAAAGAAAATGGAGGGCTTTCCCTTCAACATCATTTCATGGCTGTCTGCAGTGTTTGCATTTTCTTATAACAACCATGCATTATTATCTTACGTTTTTCTCCTACGCAAGCTAACACAGGAAGTTTTTAAAAATTAAAGCAAAACTAAAAAAACAAAAAATTAAAATTAAAGCAAGATTCTCTTATAGATAACAGACTATTCCCCCAATAAATGATTTTCTGTTATTGCCTTAAAGCCACAGCTACAGTATCCAACAATCAACGAGGTTGTTTCTAAATGGGTTAGCTCTTGATCGTTAGAACAAGGACACCAGGGAGACTCCTATAAGGCAAGAAAGTCTTGGAATGAATGAGACCACATGGGCAAGAGCCACATTGAGCTTACCACACGCATCTGAGTGTCAGAGTGCTAGGCTAATTCCAGAGAGACACATGTAAAGACTCACCAGATACAGGTGATTTTTGTCCTGAAAGGCATACTGTAACTGGGGGGAGCCAAGGGCTTGTGCTTCGAGATAATATGTTTCGTTCTTCCTCAAAAAATGAAACCTAGGGAAAAAAGAAACCGCTTAGACAATTACAAAGAACTCAGTGTGAGAGGAAAAGAGCCTTTTCCTCTGTCATTATGCCTAAACTGATGTTTCTAGCTTTAAAAAAAAAAAATCAAAGAAAAGAAAAAGGAAGGAAAGAAGGGAGGGAGGGAAGGAGGGAGGGAGGGAGGGGGGAAGGGAGAGAGGGAGGGAGGGGGACTGTCACTTAGCCCAGAACTGCCTAAGGGAGGGAGGGAGGGGAAGGGAGGGAGGAGAGGGTGAGGAGGGGGAGGGGAGGGGGAGAAAGGGGAGGGAGGAGAGGGTGAGGAGGGAGGGGAGGGGAGAAAGGGAGGGAGGAGAGGGTGAGGAGGGAGGGAGGGGAGAAAGGGAAGGAGGAGAGGGTGAGGAGGGAGGGAGGGGAGAGAGGGAGGGAGGGGGACTGTTACTTAGCCCAGAACTGCCTAAGGGAGGGAGGGGAGGGGAAGGGAGGGAGGAGAGGGTGAGAAGGGAGGGAGGGAGGGGACTTTCACTTAGCCCAGAACTGCCTAAGTCTCAATCATTCACCTACTTTTGCCAGCTCCGTATATTACCTGCTTAATTCTTTACCTAACATATTTCTTTAAACTCCCTTTCTTTAAATGTAAATATTTTTCTCTTCTTCTCTTCCTGAACAATTCAGTCCTAAAGCCATTTGTTGGTGTGGAACAAGGTGAGCATCCATGCTGGTTATGGGGGAGAGTCATGGTGGCCCAGGACAGGGTGCCAGTCCCAAGCAACGTGAGGAGGGCAGCAACCATGTGTGGGGGGCAGCCCAACATCATGGGCTCACACAGGGTGAGAAAGACATCCACGTGAAAGGACAACCCAGAGCAGATTATCTGGATCCACCAAGGGGAGGTGGGGATAGCAACAAAGACAGGACACTGGATGCACACAGATGCATAAAATAAGTAAACATATTAAGGCTATAATGTCAGAGAAGATAATTGCAAACATGGAAAGGATGAAAACTAAAATGAATCCTGAAGTTGGATTGGAATTGGGGTACTGGTGTCAACTTATGGTTTTTTTTTTTATTTTTGTAGCAATAGAGTCTCGCTATGTTTCCCAAGCTGGTCTTGAACTACTGGCCTCAAGTGATTCCTCTTGCCTCAGCCTCCCAAAATGCTGAGATTAAAGACATGAGCCACTGTGCCCCGCCACGGGTTTCAATATATAGAGACAGATACACAAATAGAGATGTAAATGTACATATGTGTGTGTATGTGTGTGCATACATGCATGTGTAGGTAGATATATTGTATATACATATGTGTCTTCCTTAGTGCTATCCACTGAAAGAGGTCTGGGAGCAGTGACACCCCCAGTAACAATGAAAACACCCAGTACCCAGATCTTGGTCTCTAAACACCACTGTCCATTGAAAGGAATAGGGCTTCTCTGAGAAATGACTGATTCCAGAGCCAGGGCAGAGAAAGTATAAGTACCAAAAGAACCTGAACATCTTGCTATATCAGAAAGCAGGAAAGTATTCAATGAATCATGGGGATGTGTCAAAAGGACACAAAAGCTAACCTAAAAAGGTTCTCAATGGCCAAGTTGGGAACAATTCAAGTATAAAAGTAGTGACAGATTACAGGCGTGAGCCACCAGGCCCAGCTGAGACAGGCAAATTGCCTGAGCTCAGGAGTTTTTGACCAGCCTGGGCAACACAGTGAAACCCCATCTCTCCTAAAAAATACAAAAAATTAGCCGGGTGTAGTAGCATGCACCTGTAGTCCCAGCTACTCGGGAGGCTGAGGCAGGAGAATCACTTGAACCCGGGAGGCAGAGATTGCAGTGTGTCAAGATCACACCACTGCGCTCCAGCCTGGGCAACACAGCGAGACTCCATCTCAAAAAAAAAAAAAAAAAAAAAAAAAAAGTAGCAACAGAAATGGATTGTAACTCACTGACTGAAAGAGGAAAATGCAAGTCCACATAGATATAAATATTTCCATCATTTGAAAGTAACTCCCCAGAGCATACTTTTTTAATTACAAAGGGGGCTGGGGGCAGAGTCTCATGCCTATAATCCCAGCACTTTGGGAGGCCAAGGTAGGAAGACTGCTTGAGGCCAGGAGTTAGACACCAGCCTGGGCAACATAGTGAGACCCCATCTCTACAATACAAAAATTAGCCAGGTGTGGTAATGCACGCCTATAGTCCCAGCTACTCAGGAGGCTGTGGCAGATAGATTACTTGAGCCCAGGAGTTCAAGGCTGCAGTGAGCAAGATTGTACCACTGCACTCTAGCTTGGATGACCAAGCAAGATCCTGTCTCTAAAAAAAATTAAATAAATTAAATTACGAAGGAGAAAGAAGTAACTCCACAAGTGGAAAAGCATAGCTGGCACCACCTTAATCAAGTGATGAAAGTGAGCATCAACATTAATGTGACAAACTGAAACTGAGAGTCGCCTGCTCGACTGCAGCAAGAGCAAAGCATCTAGTCTGATATTTCGGCCAAAGATCTACACCCTGAATCTAAACATGAGCAACATCAGACAAATCCACATTTTACAAAATAACTGGCCTATAATCATCAGAATTGTCAAGGTCATGAGAGCCCAGGAAAAATCAAAGTACTGCTCCAGACTGGAGGAGACTAAAGAGACAGGACAACTAAGTGTCAGGTGTGATCCTCAACCCTATCGTTTTATTCTAAAAGACATTATGGGGGCCCGGCGTGGTGGCTCATGCCTATAATCTCAGCACTTTGGGAGGCAGAGGCAGGCAGATCACTTGAGGTCAAGAGTTCAAGACCAGCCTGGCCAACATGGTGAAACCCCATCTCTACTAAAAATTACAAAACTTAGCTGGGCGTGGTGGCACGATACTCAAGGGGCTGAGGCAGAAGAATCACTTGAACCAGGGAGGCAGAGGTTGCAGTGAGCTGAGATCTCACCACTGCACTCCAGTGGTCTCATTCTGGGCGACAGAGAGAGACCCTGTCTCAAAACACAAAAACAAAAACTGTGTAAATCAACTGCTTAAAATAAATTATATATATATGCATATATATGTAAATATAGTCTATGCATGTGTCCATATACATTTCTGTATATATATTCTGTATGCATATATATTCTATGTGTATATACATTCTGTGTTTATATGTATATATGCAGTGTGTGTATATATCAAATGGTTCAAGAAAAAAGTTGTTTATACTGTATGTGATGGTTAGTCTTATGTGTCAACTTATAATGCAGGAGATGATTATATATTTTTAATATATATATATATATATACATATCTGCTACTGGTTCCATTTCTCTTAAGAACTCTGACTATACTGCACTTGCAACTTTTCTATAAATTTGTGACTGTTGGCCAGGCCTGGTGGCTCACACCTGTAATTCCAGCACTTTGGAAGGCCTAAGTGGGAGGTTCACTTGAGGTCAGGAGTTCAAGACCAGCCTGATCAACATGGTGAAACCCCATCTCTACTAAAAATACAAAAATTAGCCACCTGTAATCCCAGCTAGTCGGGTGGCTGAGGCAGAATTGTTTGAAATCAGGAGGCAGAGATTTCAGTGAGCCGAGATGGCGCCACTGCACTCTAGTCTAGGCGACAGAGTAAGACTCTGTCTCAAATATAATAATAATAATAAAGTTAACTGTGTGTGGCAGCACATGCCTATGGTCCCAGCTACTTGAGAGGCTGAGGAGGGAGGATCACGTAAGCCCAGGAGTTTGAGGACGCAGAGAGCTATGACCACGACACTGCATTCAAACATGAATAACAGTGAGACCCTGTCTCTAAAATAATACAAACTGTCTCTGAGGACCCCTTCCAGTTGTCACAGGGCCCTGGGTGGATGTGCAGGCCTCTGCCAGGTGGCAGGCCTTGTTTACAGAACAGCACCCCCTCCCTCCTCTCTGGCACATCCTTTCCTTCACTCCTTGTGCTGGCTTCTCTCCTCTCATGCCCTTAAATTGCAATTCCTCCCCCATGGCTCAGTTAAGGACCCTACTTTTCTTTTAAATGCATCCTCTTAAGGAATGAATAGGCGGCTTTAGTTAGCGCCTGTATGTGTATAATTTTATAAGCCCCCAGCCCACACTTCCACACAGTCATTTCAGGCCATTCGCTTGGAGGAAGGCTCACCTATTTGAGTATCTCTATTATTTGCCTGCCATGTGGTCTGTTGGATTATTTTGTTTTTACACGCACTATTTCCTATCGAAAACATAAGCATCACAAGGTCAGGGCTACATTTAATGCCTCTTCTCAAGGACCTAGAAACATACCAGATACAGCAGATGCTCAGACAGTGTGAACTGATGAGGCACATTTCTTTCTCAGAGCTGGGAGGCTGAATGAGCATCTTCCACTCCTCTCTTCCAAATTATCTGCCATGTCCTGTCACTTTTCCTTTCTATTATATGGCTCACATTTTATTCCTAAACACAAAAGCCACATCACTCTCAGATTCTGACAAGCAGCTTCCTGCCCTCTGCTGCTTCTCTGATTGGAGGCCACACCAAGTCACTGAATTCCACAGGGCCAGCCTCTGATCCCCAACCTCCTCCTTCCAGAGGCCTAAATAATCCCCCAATGGCCTCACAAAGTAAACCACAATTCAAAAACTGGTTCTTGGGGGAATGCGGAGGTACTGTATAATGGATAGAGAGTTTCTGTTTGGTAGAAAAGCTCTAGAAATGGAGAGTGATCATGGTTGTACAACATCATGAATTCACTGAATACCACTCAGTTGCACATTTTAAAATGGTTAAAATGGTACACTTTATGTTATATATATTTTACCACAATTTTTTTAAAAAAGGTTCTTGAGTTTCCCCACCCATTTCCCCCTCCCCCACCCAAATGTCCTCATTTCGCCATTTCCCAGTCTGTTCTGAACCACTGAACACACACACACACCCCCCACACACACACTTGCATAGCATTCTAGTACTCCAGAATGTCACACTTCTACCCAACATGTTCTCCTCACTCTCTCGCTGCCCAGAACCTACATTTCCTCCCATCAGTGAGAACTGTCCCTAACTGTCCCTAACTGTCCCTTGCTCACCCATAGCATCTCCCCCTCACATCACCGTTAATTAATTTGCTAATTGCTGTCCCGTTTCTGTGATACTTTAGCTGGTAGGCACCTGCTTTCTTACATTTCCGTTTTTCCTCCACTTTTCCAAGGTTGTTTTTAAACTCTGAAAATAACAGCCATGGGACTTCTATTCCTTTTGCAAGCTTCCTGCAGAGCTGGGTATATTATCAGACACATCATGTGCCCTAAAATGTCTGTAAGTAATAAATTACTCTCTGAATTCCAAGGCTGATGGCCATCTCTCTAAAACACAGCGAATGAATCAATATGTCTAGAGACAGCAGCCTTGTTTAAAAGAAAGAAAAATACCACAATCAAAAAGATAATGTTCTACCTGCTCTCAAGCAACTGCCTAGCCACATGACAAAGAATTTTATTTTATTTCTTCAAAGGCCTGTTTTAAAACCAAATCCATGTGCCCACAACACAAATATCTAAAGCGTGTACAAAAGCAATCTGATTCACCCCACCATATGTATATTCTGAGTCCCCAGCTAGTGGTCATAAAAGATCGTCTTAAATTCATTAGTTAAAAGGCCAACTTGGTTCTGAAATAAAATACAACCATAGAAACACGATAAATCAAGAGGAATTTGTGAGTCTTCAAAATTAGCCAACATCAGTTCAAGAAGATGAGCTAAGAACACGAGAGACCTTTTTGCCCCAACCATAATTAAATATAGAGTCACAGAGGAAAGCTTGCTCGATCTAAGTGCAGCAGATTTATTGTCTTTACAATGAACACTCTGGTACAGAAAGTGGAAAAGCGTTATGTTAAAATGCTCCTACCTGCTCCTGGGCCAATAAAGCCTTCTTCTTCATCACTTTCATGGCATAGATGTCCCCCAGTTGCTTTCTCTCTTACCAACTGCACTTCAGCAAAGTGACCACAACCTACAAGACTTCTGACTTCAAAGTCCTTTGCCGAAGGCTGGAGCTCCTGTAACTCAGCTATGGTGTCGGAATCTGTGAAAGATGCAAGAGTTATCCCCAGGTAAATAAAGCATGCAAATATATGCATCTTTATGAAAGAAAACAAAAGAAAATAGCGTTCATATAGCTTCTTCCCCTCACTGTCAAAGACATTCACTTTCTCATCCATCATGAATAATTATAAAATCAGTACAAAAGTGTTTTTATACGTTAAGTTAAAATTAAGGGCTCCAAAAATTCCAAAGTACAGTTTCCATGGCAGCTACAATTTGAATCCCATAGACTCAGAAAATAGGGAGAGGAGATACAAATTATGTTTTTCTTCTTCTTCTCTGTAGGCTGCAGGGCAGTGTTTGGTCAAGCATGCTTATCAGCATTTAGACTGGTTTACAGTGTGATATAGTGAACATGAGTCTAATTTTCACCAACCTGGGACCTGGCTTCCAGATCATTCCATTCTAACTACATGTGCTTAGTTTTATCCCACTAGCCCAAGTTTCATCTTCCTTGGATTGTATCAGTAATGCCTTCGTCGATCTAATATGTGGCAGTGCTTAAAGGGGCAGAGGGGACCAGGCGAGGTGGCTCATGCCTGTACTCCTAGCACTTTGGGAGGCCAAGGCAAGCAGATCACTGGAGGTCAGGAGTTGGAGACCAGCCTGGCCAATGTGGCCAAACCCCATCTCTACTAAAAATACAGAAAGTACCCAGGTGTGGTGATGAGTGCCTGTAATTCCAGCTACTCGGGAGGCAGAAGCACGAGAATCACTTGAACCTAGGAGGCAGAGGTTGCACTGAGCTGACATCATGCCACTGCATTCCAATCTGGGTGACAGAGTGAAACTCTAGTCTCTTAAAAAAAAAAAAAAAAAGAGTGAGGGGCAGAAGGGCTTAGTGCTCAGAGAACCAAATGGGGCCCTGACATTTGCTCTACAGGGCTGACATGCCACACATCTGAATGGATTTACAACCATCTTTTTCTTTTTCTTTTTTTTTTTTTTTTTTTTGTTTGAGACAGAGTCTCGCTCTATTACCAGGCTGGAGTGCAGTGGCATGATCTCGGTTCACTGCATCGTCTGCTTCCTGGGTTCAAGCAATTCTCCTGCTTCAGCCTCCCGAGTAGCTGGGACTGCAGATACATGCCGCCATGCCCAGCTAGTTTTTTGTATTTTTACTAGAGACAGGGTTTCACTATGTTGGCCAGGATGGTCTTGATCTCTCGACCTCGTGATCCATCCACCTCAGTCTCACAAAGTGCTTGGATTACATGTGTGAGCCACTGCACCTGGCCGCAACTATCTTTTTTTTACTCTTGCCATACAGTCTTATTCTTTTTCCAAGTCTAATCTTTCAGTCAAATATACTCAACATATGAAGTATGGACTAAATGGACAGTGGATTTGGAATCTAACATGTTTATTAACACTCTAGAGACACTGATCTGAGACATCTCTAGATGTGCAATGACTCTTAACGACTTGCAGGAATGAAGGGGAGCAGCAGTGGCTGACCCAAAAATTTAATCGTGCATGTTACAAAGGAACAGCATCATACACAGGCATTACACACCAAAGGCAGGCAAGCAACGCTTATAATCAAAATTACCTTGGCGAATCCAACAGAAAGATGCCACACTGAAGACCAAGAGACTGTCTTAAAATCCCAAACACACACTGGAATCTTCTAGGAACTGGAAAGGATGGCCATGTCAATGGCTGGGCAGTAGATAAGCTTAGGAGCTACATTCTGAGTCATACTCAGCCCTCCAAGTGGCTCACACAATGAGACGGACTTGGTCCATCAAGAGAAAAGCCATTTCATACCAATAGTCAATAAGTGGCATTTTAATGAGTTGGCCAATGTAATTTTTTTCATTTTCTTTTTTTTTTTTTCTGAGGCATAGTCTGGCTCTGTTGCCTAGGCTGGAGGGCAGTGGCGCAATCTTGGCTCATTGCAACCTCCGCCTCCCGGGTTCAAGCAATTCTCCTGCCTCAGCCTCCTGAGTAGCTGGGATCACAGGTACGCACCACCACGTCCAGTTAATTTTTGTATATTTAGTGGAGACAGGACTTCACCATGTTGGCCAGGCTGGTCTTAAACTCCTGACCTCGTGATCCGCCTGCCTTGGCCTCCCAAAGTGCTGGAATTACAGGCATGAGCCACTGCGCCCAGACTTTTTTTTTAAGAGACATGACTGGCCAGGTGCGGTGGCTCTCGCCTGGAATCCAGCACTTTGGGGAGGCCAAGGGGGAGTGCATCCCCTGCTATTGCCCTTCCTTTGTTGCATGGGTGGAGTTGAAATCTCCTGGGTCAAAGGCATAGATGATAGAGCGCCATGGTATTGAGAGTCTTCTTAGCCACAGACCACAACTCTCACTTCAGCAGTCATCCTGAATACACCTTCCCTTGGGCCCTTGGGGGAACCAGGCAAGAGTGGTGGGTGGATCTGCATGAAATCGTGACCACTGTAAAAAACAAATCTAGGGCACCTGCATGGGGAATGCCATGAAGAAGCAAAAGTAAAAGCTGCACAGTGTTTTCCTTTTGCCCTGACCATACTGTCACAAGCCCTGTTTTCCTTCCCCTGTCTCTTTCCAAGTTTCTTCCAGATCGAGTATTTGAGTTTTGAATTATAATTCCCCAAAAACTTGCTGGATCAAACTTGATTTTGTTTTTGCTCATACACAAAGTCAATCTCTCCTAATTCTTTATTATGCCTTGGATTGTTTACAAAGTTGCTGACACTGGTATCCAACTTAATAACTCTGGGTCTGTCAATGGCAACCACCAGGCATCTCAACTGCACAAGGAGATAGGCCGCATTGCTTTGCAGGCAAAACCAGGACAGTACTCTCTCTGAATTTGGAGAAGCCATTCCAAATTTCCATTTCTTTATCTAAAGGCTTTTGGATTATTAAGGTGAATAGATGAGAGGCAACATTCAAGCCTATGATTATTAAAAAAACAAAAAAAAAATGGCCAGGCTCAGTGGCTCAGGCCTGTAATCCCAGCACTTTGGGAGGCCGAGGTGGGCGGATCACCTGAGATCAGGAGTTCAAGACCAGCCTGGCCAACATGGTGAAACCCTGCCTCTACTAAAAATATAAAAATTAGCCGCATGTGGTGGCACACGCCTATAATCCCAGCTACTCACGAGGCTGAGGCATGAGAATCGCTTAAACCTGGGAGGCGGAGGTTGCAGTGAGCCAAGATCACACCACTGCACTCCAGCCTGGGGAACAGAGCAAGATTCCGCATCCAAAAAACAAAAAAACTTCACAACTTCTCCCTATACCAGCTGCTTCTGTGACCCCAAAACCATCACCTCACTCTTCATCTCTGTACACTTTTAGTTACGGTATCTAAAGGCCCAGTGAATGTCGAATATTATTGAGGTAGAGATAAGGACCCAAAGCAGTATGAAAATGCAGTCAGAGAATAACTTTGTCAGATAATCGTCCAGACCCAGGGCCAAAAGCCAATATAGCTGGGTGTATTGCTTCCTTTTTTTGGAACACGGTAATCCAATTTCTAGGAATCATCCATTCTCCACAGAAATACTTGCACATGTGCTCAAAAAAGATGCATACAAAGATGTTCATGATGAGAACTGTTGTAACAGAAAAATAATCAGAAACCACCTAAAGGTTCATCAACAGGAAAGTTGAAGCAACCTACAAGTCCACCCATATAGAACGTTAGGCACTGTTAAACAGAACAAGATGGCTCAGTCTCCATTAGAACACATATTCCTTGCAGCCAGGGAGTGTTCCCTGGTTGTTTGTTTGTTTGTTTCTGGGATGGAGTCTCACTCTGTCACCCTAGCTGGAGTGCAGTGGCGTGGTCGTGGCACACTGCAACCTCTGTCTCCAGGATTCAGGCAATTCTCGTGCTTCAGTCTCCTGAGTAGCTGAAACTACAGGCACCCACCACACCTGGCTAATTTTTGTATTTCTAGGATAGACCAGGTTTCATCATTTTGATCAGGCTGGTCTCAAACTCCTGACCTCAAGTGATCCACCCACCTTGGCATCTCAAAGTGCCAGGATTATAGGTGTGAGGCACCACACCTGGTCACCTTGGGGTATATTATAAATTTCCATAATAAATATTTTTAAGGCACATACACACACAAAATTGGAATATTATACACCAATCTGTTAGCAGTGATTGTCTCAGGTAAGATTTTGAAGGATTTTTTTCTCACTACATATGTGATGTGCTATAATCTAAATGTTTGTGCCCCTCGCCCCCACAAAATTCACGTCAAAATATAATTCCCAGCGTGATACTATTAAGAGGTAGGACTTTTAGGGGCTGGGCAAAATAGCTCATGCCTGTAATCCCAGCATTTTGGGTGAATCACTTGAGGTCAGGAGTTCAAGACCAGCCTGGCCAACATGGTGAAACCCTGACTCTACTAAAAATACAAAACAAATTAGCCAGGTTTGGTGGCAGGCACCTATAATCCCAGCTACTTGGGAGGCTGAGACAGGAGAATCACTTGAACCTGGGAGGCAGAGGTTGCAGTGAGCCAAGATCGTGCCACTGCACTCCAGCCTGGGTGACAGAGCAAGACTCTATGTCAAAAAAAAAAAAAAAGAGGTAGGACTTTTAGGGAAGTGATTAAATCATGAGGGCTCCATCCCCATGAATGGATGAATGGGAGTAATCCCCTTATAAAAGAGGCTGACATTGGGCCAGGCACAGTAGCTCATACATGTAATCCCAGCGCTTGGGAGGCCGAGGTAGGCTGATAACGAGGTCAGGAGATAGAGACCAGCTTGGCTAGCATGGTGAAACCCTGTCTCTACTAAAATTACAAAAATGAGCTGGGCACGGTGGCATGCGCCTGTAGTCCCAGCTACCCCGGCAGCTAAGGCAAGAGAATCACTTGAACCTGGGAGGCAGAGGTTGCAGTGAGCCAAGATCGTACCACTGCACTCCAGCCTAGGTAACAGAATGAGACTCCAACTCAAAAAAAAAAAAAAAAGAGGCTGAGATTATCCTTTATTAGCAAACTAACGCAAGAACAAAAACCAAATACCTCATGTTCTCACGCATAAGTGGAGCTAAAGGATGAGAACACAGAACACAAAGAAGGGAACAATATACACTGGGGCCTACTTGAGGATGGAGCGTGGGAAGAGGGAGACAATCAGAAAAAAATAACTATTGGTTACTAGGCTTAGTACCTGCGTGACAAAATAATCTGTAACAAACCCCCATGACAAGTTTACCTATATAGCAAACCTGTACATGTACCCCTGAACCTAAAATAAAAGTTTTAAACATAAAGAAAAAAGAGGCTGAAGGGATCACGTTTGCCCCTTCTGCCAGGTGAAGATGCAGCAAGAAGACACCATCTTTGAAGTAGAGAGCCATCACCAGATACCAGATTTGCTGGCGCCTTGATCTTGGACTCCCAGTCTTCACAACCGTGAGCAATGAATTTCTGTTGTTTATAAATTGCCAAGTCTAAGGTATCTATTATCACAGCCCAAACAGACTCAGACATGCGTTTAACCTTCTGTCTTCAACTTTGCATTATGTATTATGTTTGCAATAAGAAAGAAAAAAAAGTAGGGGGAGGGCCTGGGCACTGTGACTCATGCCTGTAATCCCAGCGCTTTGGGAGGCCAAGGCAGGCAGATAACGAGGTAAAGAGATCGAGACCATCCTGGCCAACATGGTGAAACCCCGTCTCCATTAAAATACAAAAATTAGCTGGGCGTGGTGGCACCCACCTGTAGTCCCAGCTACTTGGGAGGCTGAGGCAAAGAATTGCTTGAACTAGGAGGCAGAGGTTGCAGTGAGCCAACATCATGCCACTGCACTCCAGCCTGGCGACAGAGCAAGATTTCATCTCAAAAAGAAAGAAAGAAAAAAAATAACTTTTCAAAAGTTATCATTTGCCCGTTAGTACTAAAGTTGTAAATATACTGAAGGTTTTGTCCATAGCAAATATAGCTGAAAGGGTAGTAGTACAGCTACCGTCAAATTATCAATACCAGCCCAACTCTGACAATTATCTACACTTTTCTGTGCAAGTTTTTTTGTTGTGGTGGTGGTTTTGGTTGTTTTGTTTTGTTTTTTGGTGGGGGGGGGCATTGTTTTGTTTTTTGAGACAGGGCCTCACTATCACCCAGGCTGGGGTGCAGTGGCACAATGTTGGCTCACTGCAACCTCCACCTCCCAGCTTCAAGCAGTTCTCCAGCCTCAGCCTCCCAAGTAGCTGAGACCACAGATGTGTGCCACCATGCCCCAGCTAATTTTTGTATTTTTGTACAGATAGGGTTTCACCATGTTGCCCAGGTTGGTTTCGAACTCCTGAGCTCAAAGATCCATGCACCTCGGCCTCTCAAAGTGCTGGGATTACAGACGTGAGCCACCGTACCTGGCCTCTGTGCAAGTTTTAATATCACACTGCTGTTTATTTTTTACACAAATAATCTGATACTGTGCTTAATGTTTGCCATTTATTTTGTTCACTGAGCAATGCAGTCATTCAACAAGTATTTATCAAAGACCTAACATATGCCAGACACTGTTTTAGGCACTGAGGATGTAAGTCTAATTAAGAAAGACAAAAATCCCTTCCCTGGTTCCCCAGATGCTCGTTCCCTTCCCTTCCCTCCCTTGGCCCAAGGTAGGGGTTCTTCTGCTGGAGACACCCTTCAGAGCTACACTATGTTCCATTTTCTCTAACAGTCCCCAAAGAAAATCTCCATCCCTACGGAAAGATTCAAAAAACCTGGGCAGAAGCAGCTGATGGATCCTTCTCTACATGGAAAAGCAAAGCTTACATTCCAAAACAGACACTCAAAAAGGTGGGGGAAAAAAACATACCAATGTAATCACCCATTTTCAATCATGGCCTCTTAACCACTCCCAGGAGACCTCTTCAAAAATATGAAACATTTCCCTGGAAGAGGGTCGTATTAGAAAGAATCTACATTCCACTAAACCAAGTCTCCTGATCGCTAAATGGTTCTAGATCATTCACTGCTGTTAAGTAACCAGAGGACAATCTCAAGACTAATGAAGGTGCCTGCAGATGGCTCAGTAAGCTAGCCTCGTCACATAATTTCCTTCCCCTCCCCACTCCCTACTTAAAAATTTAAATATTCACAAAAAGAAGGCGGGAGCTTATTCAAACAAAAACAGAATGATGAACAAATACCTCAAGTACATTTTGAAGATACACAATATATTAAATGTTGCTGAGGTTCACAGTTATGATTCCTGGGTAACATTTATTGAGTGTCTGCTGTGTGCCAGGCAACATGACTAGTCTGGTCTGTCCATTAACTCATTCGATCCCAACACAGCTTCATTAGATAGACATTATTCCCCACCAAGCACGGTGGTTCATGCCTGTAATCCCAGAACTTTGGGAAGCCCAGGCAGGTAGATCACTTGAGATCAGGAGTTTGAGACCAGCCTGACCAACATGGTAAAACCCCGTCTCTACTAAAAATAAATACAAAAATTAGCTGAGTGTGGTGGTGCACACCTGTAGTCCCAGGTACTCAGGAGGCTGAGGCACGAGAATCACTTGAACCCGGGAGGCGGAGGTTGCAGTGAGCTGAGATTGTGCCGCTGCACTCCAGCCTGGGCAACAAAGCAAGAATACATCTTTAAAAAAAGGATATACATTATTCTTCTTTTGCAGATGAGAAAACTGAGAACAAAGTACATGTAAAATATTGAAGGGCATTATAGTGAACGTATGCTGACTTTTTCTACTCGGCATCCCCAGCTCCTTTACATAACCACGCACTCCCCCATCCCATGAAGTCCTGGTAATCACACTGCCCTGGCCCCTTTGGGCACTCCAACAAAACCGATCATAATACCTCACCTCCTGGCAGGCAAATGACCAAAGCAGAGCCAAGTTAGACTCTTCCCTGGGACTGTATTAACCTTGATAATGGAAGATAACCATTGGGCAGGGTGTGGTAGCCAGTCTCCAAAAACAGTGCCCAATGCCTGTGCCTCTTGGGATGCGTGCCTTTGTGTAGTTTCCTCTCAGGTGGAATCTGGGCAACCCTAGAACATGCATCAAACAATAGAGTGCAGCCAAAGAGATCCTATGTCCCTTCTAGGATAAGCCCTAAGAAAGCCTGGCAGCTGGCCAGGCACAGTGGCTCACGCCTATAATCCCAGCACTTTGGGAGGCCGAGGAGGGCAGATCATGAAGTCAGGAGATCAAGACCATCATGGCTAACACGGTGAAACTCCGTCTCTACGAAAATAAAAAAAGAAAAAAAACATGAGCCAGGCGTGGTGGCATGTGCCTGTAGTCCCAGCTACTCAGGAGGCTGAGGCAGGAGAATCACTTGAACCTGGGAGGCAGAGGTTGCAGTGAGCCAAGATCGTGCCACTGCACTCTAGCCTGGGCAACAGAGCAAAACTCTGTCTCAAAAAAAAAAAAAAAAAAAGAAAGAAAGAAAGCCTAGCAGCCTCTACTTTTGTGGTTTGGAAACCCTGAGCTGCCGTCAAGGCTGCCCTGCTAGAGAGACCATGTAGCTCAGAGCTCAGCAAGCCTTTTCAAAAAGGGCCAAACAGGAAATATATTGGGCTTTGAGGGCCATTTGATCTCTATCACAACTACTCAAATGCTGTTGTAGGCAGGGCACAGTGGCCCATGCCTATAATCCAGGCATTTTGGGAGGCCAAGGTGGAAGGATTGCTTGAGGCCAAGAGTTCAAGACCAGCCTAGGCAATCTCACAAGATCCCATCTCTACATAAAATTTTTAAATTAGCCATTAGTGGTGGTATGGGCCTATAGTCCTAACTACTAAGGAGGCTGAGACAAGAGGATCGCTTGAGCCCAGGAGTTGGAGACTGCAGTGAGCTATGATTATGCTGCTGTACTCCAGCCAGGGTGAGACCTTGTCTCTAAAAAAATAAATAAAATGAAATAAAATGCTGTTGTAGTGTGAAAGCAGCCATGGGCACTGTACAAACAAATGGGTATGGCCATGTTCCAGTAAAACTTTGTTTACAAAATAGGCATTACAGGCTGTAGTTCCTTGACTTCTGATGTAGAGACCACATAGAGGTGCCATCTGGACAGCAAAAGGCCCTGAGACTTCATGAAGAGAGAGAGAGAGGCCCAGCTGGGCCCAGCCTCCTAGCCAGGACACCAAACACTGAGTGAGCCCCTCTCACACAGTCCAGCCCATGAGAGCTCCAGGTGACTGCAATCCTGGCCAATGTAATACAGAGTCGAGGAATCCTCAGCTCAGTCCAATCAACCTACAGACACGTGAGAGGTAATACGATGACTTTTTTTTTTTTTTTTTTTTTTTTGAGACAGTCTTGCTCTGTCACCAGGCTGGAATGCAGTGGCACAATCTCGGCTCACTGCAACCTCAGCCTCCTGGGTTCAAGTGATTCTTCCACCTCAGCCTCCCGAGTAGCTGGGACCACAGGCGTGTGCCACCATGCCCGGGTAATTTTTTTGTATTTTAGTAGAGATGGGGTTTCACCATGTTGGCCAGGATGGTCTCAAACTCCTGACCTCAAGTAATCTGCCTGCCTCAGCCTCCCAAAATGCTGGGATTACAGGCATGAGCCACCACACCCAGCCACAATGACTATTGTTTTAAGTCACTAATATTTAGGGTGGTTGGTTGCATAGCAATGTTGTACAAGGCAGGGTTTCTCAAATTCAGCACTATTGGCATTGTGGGCTAGATAATTCTATGTTGTAAGGGGCTGCTTTGTGCCCTGTCGGATGTTTGGCAGCATCTCTGGCCTTATCGGTTAACTGACACTAGGACCCTTCCCCGCAACCTCGCAGACCACCACCCCTCACTAGCTGTGACAATCAAAAACATCTCCAGTGGGCAAAATCACCCACTGGTTGAAAGACACTAACGTCAGTATATGAAACTGGGACACCAGCAGCCAACCGCCCCATCACATGGAAGTCAAGCCAAGTCAGAAACAGGGTGAAGGCAAGGCCAGTATATGATTTCATAGGCCCAAGGTACCTTTGTCTTCCTCAGCCCCTTCCTCCATTAAAAACAAAAAAAGAATTCAAAAATTATATTTTATGGGGCCCAGCATGGTGACTCACATTTGCAAGCCCAAAGCTTTGGAAGGCTGAGGCAGGAAGACTGGTTGAAGCCTGGAGTTTGAGACAAGCCTGGGCAACATAGTAAGAACCCATCTCTATCAAAAAAAAAAAAAAAATTAGCTGGGCGTGGTATGTGAACCCTGTAGTCCCAGCCACTGAGGCAGAAGGATTGCTTGAGCCTACAAAGTTGAAACTGCAGTGAGCCGTGATACACCACTGCACTCCAGCCTGCGGCAACAGAGCAAGACCTTGTCTCCAAAAAAAACAAAAATTACATTTTATGACTACATTGATATAAAGATGAATGTCATCCAGAATCATTATACATTATTACGTTCATTTTTTCCTATAATTTTAAAACAAATTAAAATTTAATTAAGTTAATTAAAACTAATTAAATTCATTAAAAGTAAATATCACAGGTCCTAAGCACCAGGCCTACTCTGCCTAATAGAAAGTCAGTCCTGAGTGAGTATAAGGATGGGGCCAGGGGACATTATTGGGATTTCTGGAACCAGTCATGCCTAAAGCTAAAACTTAACTCATTCCTGGATTTCTCAGTTTCATGAGCCAGTAAATTCACTCTTTAATTCACACAGGGTCTCACTCAGTTACCCAGACTAGAACGCAATGGCACAATCACAGCTCACTGAGCCTCGACCTCCTGGGCTCCAGTGATCTTCCCACCTCAGCCTCCTGAGCAGCTGGGACCACAGGTGCAAGCCACCACCCAGCTAATTTTTATATTTTTTGTAGAGATGGGATTTCACCATGTTGCCAAAGCTGGTCTTGAACTCCTGGGCTCCAGTGATTCACCCACCTCAGCTTCCCAAAGTCTGAGATTATAGGTATGAGCCAGTGCACCTGGCCTAAATTAAGTCTTTGAATTGAGTTTGTCACTTGCAGCCCAGAAGCCCAACTCACCTGGTCTCCCAGCTACAACAGGCGCAGCCTCAACTTGAACCTGGATCTGTCTTATATAGACCAGAGTTCTTACCCACTACTATCAACTAACACATTCTGCCTCAAGCATCTTTCTAGTTTTTGCAATCAGAACAGTTTTCAAGAAAAAGTTCCCCAAACTTACACTTCCGGACAAAGTTGCTCACATGCTTAATCTTCATCAGAGCAGGCTGACTGCATTCTTCAAAGAGAACAAAGAGGGCATCTAATATCCCTTCTCGGGAAGAGGAGACATCTGCTGTTGAGTCATAAAGGGTGGTTTCCCCTAAAAACAGCAAACAGCAGATGGAGACACTGTCAATAATGAAAAGCTTTGATCAATAACATCCACACAGAGTAAATTACAAGCCACCAACTCAACTAACTGCTCACGACATGCTAACAGCACAATTCTGTGGCTTCATTCTTTAAAGCAACGTCAATTGACAGTCATTAAGGTATCAATTCTATGATTCCAGGTCTGCGGGTTTCTTTCACCAGCACCTGGGAGGAAAAACTGTGCAGCGTGGCCATTAACAAGAAAAGGTCCTTTGCTCTGAGGCTAGCGAGAATATTTCCTCTGGATCCTCTGGCTCTGACATGCTTCCATGTTTCTATAATTGGAAACAATGGTTTTTCACTTCTTTCATGTGTGCCCAGGGGTTTATTCCTATAATTTCAGCTTTTTAAATGCATTTGAACAACCTAGAGTAATGAGAACTGAGTGACTATCATAAAGCCAAATTTACTCATGATCTGGAGAAACAGTTACAAACTGGCAGACTGTCTCTACCCCACAGACATGTTTTGTTTGGCCTGCAGTGTTTAAGATAATTTGAATTATCTGCCAATATTTCAAAATCAAGAGATTCCATACAAAAAATAAAAATGGAGTCTCTGGCTTCTCTTGAAATCTGGCAGATCCAGCAACACTGCCTCACCTTCCTGCCTGATGATGCTGAGCCGGAGCTGAGTAATGCTGCCCCTCCAGGAAAACAAAATTGCTGCTGTATCTCAAGCAGATGTTTCGGAGTTCACTGCAGGTCTGACTCCATCTTCCAGCTGGCCCACTTGACTCATTTATACTCACTGCCTGGCACCCAAAGACACAAGTTTGCAACCCTGATATTGAACAGTGATTCCCACGTGCCAAGCCATGGATTGCGTGGTCTCTCTGCAAAGATGGCCTCCAACTGTTTCTCCAATTCTGTAGGCACATGCTATTCCTTCCTTTAAGCGCTGGAATCTATTTCTCCTTCCTTTGAATCTGAGCCATCTCTGAGACTCTCTTCAACCAAAAGAATGTGACACAAGTGACACTGTGCCAGTTCCGGGCAGTGCCTTTAAGAAGCTTGCCAGGGGCCAGGTGCAGTGGCTCACACCTGTAATCCAAGCACTTTGGGAGGCCCAGGCGGGTGGATCACTTGAGGTCAGGAGTTTGAAACCAGCCTGGCCAACATGGTGAAACCCTGTCTCTACTAAAATACAAAAATTAGTGGGTGTGGTAGCGGTGCCTGTAATCCCAGCTACTTGGGAGGCTGAGGCAGCAGAATCACTGGAACCCAGGAGGCGGAGGTTGCAGTGAGCCAAGATGGCACCACTGCACTCCAGCCTGAACGACAGAGTGAGACTCCCTCTCAGAAAAAAAAAAAAGCAGCAGCAGCAGCAGCTTACCAGCTTCTACTTTTGGGAAGCCAGCCACCATGCAAAGATGCTTGGGCTAGACCAGGGGTCTGCAATCTATAGCCCTTGGGCCAAATCCAGCCCACAGACTTTTTATAAGATTGACTGGAACACAGCCACATCCATCATTTACATCTTGTCTATGGTTACTTTTGTGCTCCCACGGCCAAGTTGAGTAGTTGCAACAGAGACTACAGAACCCGCAAAGCCTAAAGTATTTTTTTTTTCTTATTTTTTTTTGAAATGGAGTCTCACTCTGTCACCAGGCTGGAGTGCAGTGATGCAATCTCAGCTCACTGCAACCTCTGTCTCTTGGGTTCAAGCGATTCCCCCTGCCTCCCAAGTAGCTGGGACTATAGGCATGCACCACCATGCCTGGCTAATTTTTTGTGTGTGTATTTTAGTAGAGACGGGGTTGCACTATGTTGGCCAGGATGATCTTGATCCCCTGACTTTGTGATCCACCCGCCCTGGCCTCCCAAAGTGCTGGGATTACAGGCGTGAGCCACCGCGCTCAGCCTAAAGTATTTATTACCTACAAAAAAAAGTTATGAGTTGTGGGCTACACTACTGAAAGCCCTCATGGAGAAGAGAAGCCACTTGAGAAACACTAAGGTGCCCCAGTCAGCACCCACATGTTCCAGACCCAGACATAATCCCAGCTGAATGTAGTCCCACAAGTGACCCCAGCTGACATCACAGGATGGAGCAGAAGAGCCAACTAGCTGAGTCCAGCCAAACCACAGAATCCTAAGAAAAAATAAATCATTGTTGCTTTAAACTTTGTGAGTGCTTTGTTACACAGCACTTGATAACAGAAACAGACGGGCTGCATTTGAATCACAAGAGAACTGGAGAATTTAAGAAAAAAAAACAGATTCTCTGGTCCAATCCTCCTCCCCTACAACCTACTGAATTAGAATTTTCCAGCCTGTAGCCTAGAATCTGTTTCATTAACAAGCTCCCCAGCAGGGCGAGGTGGCTCACACCTGGAATCCCAGCACTCCAGGAGGCCAAGGTGGGAGGATCACTTGAGCCCAGGAGTTCAAGACCAGCCATGGCAACACAACAGACCCCATCTCTCCAAAAAAAAAAAAAAAGAAAAAAAAGTAGCCAGATGTAGTGGCATGATTTTGTAGTCCTAGCCACTCGTGAGGCGGAGGTAGGAGAATCACTTGAGTCCAAGAAGTCAAGGCAGCAGTGAGCCAAGATTGCACTGCCACACTCCAGCCTGGGCAACAGAATGAGACCCTGGTCCCCAGGAGAGTCAGACCTCAGTCAGGAAGGCCACCATATCTGTCACTTTAGTAACAGCTGCCACTAACTCAGAAAAATAAAATGCTTTGTTTCTTCTATTCTTCAAGAGTTTAGACCAACTAGAGCAGGGGTTCCCAAATATAGTACTGGTTCTTAACAAAGTTTTCAACAGCCTGCAGTGAAATGAGAAAAAATGAACATCACATGATATCTTTTTTATAAAACTAAATGTATTCAAATTTAAAAATGGTCCTTTATTCTGAGATGATGTTCTTCCTCTCTTGTTGTTTCTTAAAATGCCCTTGATGAAATAAAAGGGCCAGAAAATAATAGGGCTTTTTTTTATTTTTTATTGTTATTTTATTTTTTACATCCTTATTTGTCAAAATAAAAAGCTGGAAAACCTATGTCTGCCCAGCAATTTGGGAAATTTTGCTGGCTGAGAGTCTGATAATCACTGACCTAGAACATGTCAAAAAATCCTGTTGAGTAGAAGGAAAAAAGAGCAAACCGACACTTAGTTTAGACAAATGAAACTAAGGTACTTACCTGAATGGAAAACAAAATTGCTACTGTATCTCAACCTCATTAAAATAGCACTATATGGGGAAAAAACAAACAGTATCCTTACCTGATCACTCAAGGCAAATGATAGGTATATACTACACTTGCAATAATAGCAGGGGGAACTCAGCATTAAAAAGAGATGAACTGAGGGTTTACCCATAATTCTTCCTGTTATAATGACTAAATACAAGATATGTTTAATAAACTGACATGCACAGGCAGTGTGGCCCAATGGCTATGTGGTCAGCCTTTGGAGTCGGGCCAACCAAAGATGGGAGTCTCATCTTAGCTCCATCTGCAAGATCCAACGTGCATGATCTTGGGCAAGGCCTTATCCACCTCTATATCTGCCTATATCTGTTGCCTCCTATTTATGTATTTATTTAGAAACAGGGTCTTGCTCTGTCACCCAGCCTGGAGTGCAGTGTCATAATCTCAGCTCACTGCAACCTGTGTCTCCGGGGCCCTATCAGTGCCCCCACCTCAGCCCCCTGAGTAGCTGGGACTACAGGCACACGCCACCATGCCTGGCTAATTTATTTTTGGGACGGAGTCTCACTGTGTCACCAGGATGGAGTGTAGTGGCACAGTCTCAGCTCACTGCAACCTCCACCTCCCTGGTTCAAGCAATTCTCTGGCCTCAGTCTCCCAAGTAGCTGGGACTACAGGCACGAGCCACCACGTCCAGCTAATTTTTGTATTTTTAGTAGAGATGGGGTTTCACCATGTTGGCCAGGATGGTCTCGATCTCTTGACCTTGTGATCCGCCCACCTTGGCCTCCCAAAGTGCTGGGATTACAGGTGTGCACCACCGCGCCCAACCTCCTGGCTAATTTTTTGTATTTTTTGTAGAGACAGGGTTTCACCATTTTGCCCAGGCTAGTCTTGAACTCTTGGACTCAAGCAATCCACCCGCCTCAGCCTCCCAAAGTACTGGGATCACAGGCGTGAGCCACCAAACACCTGGCCTGTTGCCTCCTATTTAAAATTTAAATAACAGCCTCTGTTATGGGGCTGAAGTGAGATATCAGGAACATGCCAGTTCTATGCCAGGCACATTGGAAGCCGTAGCTATCACATAATCAGCACATTATAAGCCCTTAATAAGTTGGAGATTTTTGTTTTGTTTTGTTTTGTTTTGGATACAGGGTCTTGCTCTGTCACTCAGGTTAAAGTGCAGTGACATGATCTTGGCTCACTGCAACCTCTGCCTCCAGGCTCAAGCCTCTCAAGTAGCTGGGACTACAGGCACACGCCATCACAGCCAGCTATTTTTTGTGTTTAGTAGAGGCAGGGGTCTCACCATGTTGCCTGGGCTGGTCTCAAACTCCTGACCTCAAGCAATCCACCCACCTCAGCCTCCCAAAGTGCTGGGATTATAGGTGTGAGCCACCACGCCCAGCAAGTTGGAGATATTTTGAAGTAACATGACAGGATAAAGGGGCTGAAAAGCGGTAGCCCTCCAGCCATCTAAGGTTAAAGACAGACTATTCATTTGTGAAAAATATGTCAAGACTTAAAATGCTTATGGGGATGGTCCCACAGAACAACCTAAGCTTTCAATTTATTTAGACTCTGATCCGTTTAAACACCCAATACCAATATTTTGGAAAAAAAAAAAAGTTATCAAGAATACATCATTGTTCATTATCTTACAGGTATCCTACATAACTACCCTCCTAAATATAATTACTATTAAGGAAACAGAAATTTAGTATTAATATTATAACTAATACTATTCTATGCTGAGTATTAATAATTAGCATTTGTTGGCCGGGCGCAGTGGCTCATGCCTGTAATCCCAGCACTTTGGGAGGCCGAGGCAGGCGGATCACGAGGTCAAGAGATCGAGACCATCCTGGCCAACATGGTAAAACCCCGTCTCTACTAAAAATACAAAAATTAGCTGGGCATGGTGGTGTGCACCTGTAGTCCCATCTACTTGGGAGGCTGAGGCAGGAGAATTGCTTGAACCCGGTAAGCAGAGGTTGCAGTGAGCCAAGATCGAGCCACTGCACTCCAGCCTGGCGCCTGGGGACAGAGTGAAACTCTGTCTCAAAAAAAAAAAAAAAACAATAATTAGCATTTGTTTATAAGGAATTTACCAAGAGCCAGACAAGGTGCTAAATGCTTTATATGGACTATCTTATTTAATCCTCACAACAACCCTGTGGACTAGGAACCAACCTCTATTTTATCTTTGTTTTAAGATGAAATCTCACTCACTCTATCACCCAGGCTGGAGTGCAGTGGCAGGATCTCGGCTCACTGCAGCTTCTGCTTCCTGGGTTCAAGTGATTCTCCTGCTTCAGCCTCCAAAATAGCTGGGATTACAGGTGCATGCCATGACACCCAGCTAATTTTCTGTATTTTTAGTAGAGATGAGGTTTCACCATGTTGGCCAGGCTGGTCTCAAACTCCTGACCTCAAGTGATCCGCCCAAATGCTGGGATTACAGGTTACAACCTCTATTTTAAAGAATGGCAAATGGACTCAGAAAAGGTCACTGACTCACCCAAAGTAACACAGCTAACAAGTGCAGGGACTGGGATTCAATTCTAAATCTTCATGGTCTCTATTGTCCCCCTGACTTGTGAATACATAAATCAAACAAGGATTTCTACTTCACCAGTGTTCTATATACATCAGAAACAAAAGAATTAAAAATCTATTTGGAAGTAATCTTATAACTAAGTTTTAATGCTTCTGGAGTGATGAAGATGTACATCTTGAGAGGAATGTGGGTTAAACAGGTGTGGTATCCATCAAAACTTTTTTTAAAATCTTAAAAAGTAAACATCCCTGCAATGAAAAAGAATAGGATTATACCCACTGAAATTGTAGTTTTAAAAAGCGTCTTTGGCCAGGCGCGGTGGCTCACGCCTGTAATCCCAACACTTTGGGAGGCCAAGGCTGGTGGATCACGAGGTCAGCAGATCGAGACCATCTTGGCTAACACACTGAAACCCCATCTCTACTAAAAATACAAAAAATTAGCTGGGCTTGATGGCACATGCCTGTAGTCCCAGCTACTTGGGAGGTTGAGGCAGGAGAATTGCTTAAACCCAGGAGGCAGAGATTGCAGTGAGCCAAGATCGCACCACTGCACTCCAACTTGGGTGATGGAGCGAGACTCTATCTCACAAAAAAAAAAAATCGTCTTTCTTAAAAGACAAACTTGGCCTGGTGCAGCAGCAGCTCATGCCTGTAAACCCAACACTTCGGGAGGCTGTGGCAGGTGGATCACTTGAGCCCTGGAGTTCGAGACCTGCCTGGGTAACATGATGAAACCTTATCTCTACAAAAATACAAAAATTAGCCAGATGTGGTGGCACGCACCTGTGGTCCCAGCTACTCAGGATGCTAAAGTGGGAGGATCCCTTGAGCCCAGGAGGTCAAGGCTGCAGTGAGCCATGATTGTGCCACTGCAATCCAGCCTGGGCTACAGAGTGAGACCCTGTCAATCAATCAATCGAACAATGAACAAACTTTAGTACAGAAGTATAAAGTGTGAGAAATATGAAAAGATCTCCCTCTGAGGCAAGTTCAGCTATCAACTTCTGCAGTGTCCTTTTTCCAATACAATCAGTACATATAAAACTCCAAATAGCGCCGGGCGCAGTGGCTCATGCCTGTAATCCCAACACTTGAGAGGCCAAGGCAGGTGGATCACGAGGTCAGGAGTTTGAGACAAGCCTGAAAAACATGGTGAAACCTCATCTCTACTAAAAATACAAAATTTAGCTGGGTGTGGTGGCACACACCTGTAATCCCAGCTACTCAGGAGGCTGAGGCAGGAGAATCACTTGAAACCAGGAGGCGGAGGTTGCAGTGAGCCGAGATCGGGCCACTGCTCTCCAGCCTGGGCCACAGAGTGTGATTCTGTCTCAAAAAAATTAAACTTCAAACAGAGGGCCAGGTGCAGTGGCTCACACCTATAACCCCAGTGCTTTAGGAGGCTAAGGCAGGAGGCTCACTTTAAGCCAGGTGTTTGATACCCACCTGAGCAACATAATGAGACCCCATTCCTACAGAAAATTTAAAACTTAGCCAGGCATGGTGGCATAGGCCTATAGTCAACAGAAGCCCTTGTTTCAAACAAAACAGAATTTCTCCTAAAACATTACCCTTGGTCCTATAATAAAAGCAGGCAGGGTGTGGCGGCTCACGCTTGTAATCCCAGCACTTTGGGAGGCCAAGGCAGGTGGATCACTTGAGGCCAGGAGTTTGAGCCCAGCCTGATCAACATGGTGAAACCTCGTCTCTACTAAAAAAAAAGAAAAAAATACAAAAACAGCCAGGCGTGGTGGCAGATGCCTGTAGTCCCAGCTACTCTGGAGGCTGAGGCAGGAGAATTGCTTGAACCTGGGAGGCAGAGGTTGCAGTGAACTGAGATTGCACCACTGTACTCCAGCCTGAGCGACAGAGTGAGACTCTAAATAAATAAAAGCAAAGGTAAGTGACAAGGAGGTTCCAAGGAAACACACAGGTGAGCAAAGTTGGCAGGTGAGGCTGTTACCTGGAAGAACAGATTCAGCCTGGAGGCCCGGCTGGCAATGGGTTCAGCAGCACCAGCATCCAAAGGATTCCGCGCTCCATATTTGAACTTCAGCATCTCCCCCACTGGTGCTGAAAGGATATCGGAAAAGCCAAGGGTGTCCTATGTTTTGGGCAGGAAGAGCCTGAGAGATCCTGATCTCCCTCAAGATATCAGGGACAAGGAAGTGAAAATCAGCTACGACTCCAGTTTTAGGAAGCTCACTCTAATCATGGAGATTAAACAGCAGATTTTCACTCACCATAACAGGAGGCGAGACACTTAGATCTGACATACTCTGTTTCTTATAAATGTGTTTATTATCTCCCCCCTTAGAATGGAAGGTCCACAAGGGCAGAGATTTTTACATGGGGTCACACATACTCTGGCACATAGTAGGTGTGAATAAATAATTATTAAATGAATGACTGAAATAAGCAAACTCTACAGCTTGTTGGAAGGTGTTAAGTGCTATGGGGTAAAAAAAAAAAGAGCAAAATAAGGACAATAGGGGTGAGACGGTGCAATTTTTAGTGTGGTCAAAGAAGACTTCACTGAGAAGCCACCATTTGACCCAAGACTTGAAGATCTGAAGTGGGTGACCAGCAAGCCGTGAGGATATCTGGGGAGAGAAGGATATCCCTGGCAAAAGAACAGCCAAGGCAAAAGCCCTAAGGCAGGACCTGGCCTCTCCAGCAGTAACAGGGAGGCCAGAGGGACTGGAGCAGAGCGAAAGAGGTGGGGGCATCAGGAGGTGATGGGGTGGGCAAGGGGTATGAAGACAATGAAACAGAGGTTAAGTAAATTGCTAAGATCACGCAGGTAATAAGGAATTGGCTGACTGCACTGGGCAGAATAATGCAGTCAGTGCTGACAGGAGGCAGAGCAGAAGAGACACAGGACTCCGCCCGGTTTAGGGAAGGAACAAGCCTCCCCCCCGCACCACCCGGTGGACCCCTCGGCTCCCAAGGAGGGTGGGCGCGCGCACAGACAGCCCAGGAAGACCCTCTAGGCCTCCCGCATCCCTGAGGGTGGAATCGCCGCCCTTCCCGCAGCGGGGAGGGAAAGCCAGGACTGGTGTGGGTGGAGGCGGCCCTTCCCTGGCCTTGCAGAGCGGGGCGCGGTAAAATTGGGGATGGGGGGATCAGACTCACGCTCAGCGGAACCCTCTGGTCTACGATCTACTCCGCCCCGCGCCTCCCGCCGCCGCGTTTGAACCCGAAGAACGGCGCGGGCAGGTCTTAGCCGTGTCTGGACCAATCAGCGTGCCCGCTCCTATGATAGACATGGGCGTCTCAGCCAGGCCCCGCCCATAGCCTTAAAGGGACGAAGGCAGTGAAGGGGAAAGCCAATCAATTGTTTCTTCCTTTGACTTGCGACCAATAGGAAAAGGGGAGGGGCAAAGCCTGCAGGGCAGGTCTTGGAAGTTTGAAATTGGCGGTTACGCAGGATGCTACGTCTGGGGACGCGACAGTTTATCTAGGATCCCTGAGGAGGTCGCCAGGGCGCTGTCCCCTGCTCTCGGCTACCAGTGAGGAGGAAGACAGCCAGGCCGCTCTGCTTGGTCTTCTTGTCTCTTTCCTGTGGCTAAAGTAGAAATACTTGTTACCTGGGGGAAACCCAGTTGTTCTCTGCTACAGCTGAGGCAGCGAATGTTTTGAACTTGACTTCAACCTGCCTTGATTACTGCATCTCCCAGCTCACTGCCCTGTAAGGAATTGGTGAAAGTCATTGAGACCATCTGAAAGGACACTTTAAAATAAATTATAGGCGAGATACATAAACAGGCACTTCACCGAAAAGGAAATCCAGATGGCCAACAAATGTGTGAAAGGTGTCAACCTCTTTCATAATCAGAAAATATGAAAAATAAAGTCACAATGAGAAACAGGACACACTCAAATTCCAGAACAACAAAAAGATGTGACAGTGTGTGCGAAGATGTGGAGGTACACACGCTTATACAGTACCCGTAGGAGTGTAAATGGATACGATCTGTTTGAAACTTGAAAAAAAAAGTTTGGCATTATTTGTTAACATTGAAGATTTGTGCATTCTGCAACTATTGCTAGGAGTAGTTTCTCTAACTAACAGAAACTCCTATTTATTTATTTCTTTAGAGATGGAGTCTTGCTCTGTCTCTCACGCTGGAGTGCACTGGCAAGATCTCGGCGCACTGCAACCTCCGTCAAGCGATTCTCCTATCTCAGCCTCGAGAGTATCTGGGACTACAGGCACCTGCCACCACGCCTGGCTCATTTTTGTATTTTTATGTAGAGAGTATTTTCACCATTTTGACCAGGCTGATCTGACCTCAAGTGATCTGCCAATCTTGGCCTCCCAAAATGCTGAGATTACAGGCCTGAGCCACCATGCCCAGCAAGAAACTCCTACTTATGTACACCAAGAGATGAGTATAAAAATACAAAATCGTGGCTGGGCACGGTGGCTGGCGCCTGTAATCCCCGCACTTTGGGAGGCCGAGGCGGGCAGATCACCAGGTCAAGAGATTGAGACCATAGTGAAACCCCATCTCAACTAAAAAATACCAAAATTAACTGGCTGTGGTGGCGCGCACCTGTGGTCCCAGCTACTCGGGAGGCTGAGGCAGGAGAATTGCTTGAACCCGGGAGGCGGATGTTGCAGTGAGCCCAGATCGCCCCACTGCACTCCAACCTGGCGCCTGGCAACAGAGCAAGACTCTGTCTCAAAAAAAAAAAGAATACAAAATCGTGTTGACAAAAAATCTAACGCGACACAAATGTCCATCAGCAGTAGAAAAGACAAAATTGTATATTGCAGTGTTTTCATACAGCAATAAAAAAGAATAAACTGCAACTAGCCACAACAACATAATGAGTCTCAGAACAAGGCCTAATGAAGGAAGCAAGACAATGACCTATGATTCCACTCATATAAATTCTAAAAGCGGACAAAACAAAGCAACATTGTTTAAGGAGGGATGTATTAGGTTGGTGCAAGTCATTAAAAGAAATGGGAAAATTATAAAGAAAGCCAAAGTCAGAACAGTAGTTACCTGGGGTTGAGATGGAGGCCTTTCAGGGTGTTGGGATGCTGCTATGATCTATTTTTTTAACCTAGATACCAACAATATGGATGTAATATGGATGTGGTTTTATAATAATTAAATTGTGTGTATAGGTGTGCACTTGTGTGTGTGTGTTTATATATGTAAAGTCCTTTTGGTACTCTCTTATTTCTACAGTAGATAGAACTGGAGTGTGTTCTCTCTCTCTCTCACACACACACACACACACACACACGAGTGCAAACTAGCACATAATTAAAGCTACAGGCTTGCTTAATACACATTTGTCTGTTTGTTTTTCCTTCCCCACACATAATTTACTTCTTGTTCCTGGGGTCAATAATAGCTACTATTTATCAAGCACCTTTTTAAAAAAAAAAAAAGAATCTCACTCTGTCACCCAGGCTGGAGTTCAGTGGCACAATCATGGCTCACTGCAGCCTCCACCTCTCCAGGCTCAAGTGATCCTCCCACCTCAGCCCTCCCAAAGGCATGTACCACCATCCCTGGCTTTTTTTTTTTTTTTTTTTTGGTAGAGATGGGGTCTCCCTATGATGCCCAAGCTGGTCTCAAACTCCTGGATTCAAACAACCATCCTGCCCTGACCTCCCAAAGTGCTGGGATTACAGGTGTGAGCTACTGCGCCCAGCCCAGAAACTTCTATATTAAGAGAATAACTGGCCAGACACAATGGCTCACGCATGTAATCCCAACACATTGGGAAGCCAAGCTGGGTGGATCACAACGTCACGAGTTTGAAACCAGCCTGGCCAACACAGTGAAACCCCATCTCTACTAAAAATACAAAAATTAGCCGGGCGTGGTGGCAAATGTCTGTAATCCCAGCTACTCAGGAAGGCAAGGCAAGAGAACCACTTGAACCTTGGAAGTGGAGGTTGAAGTGAGCCAAAATCTCACCACTGAGCTCCAACCTGGGTAGAGAGTGAGACTCCATCTCAAAAAAAAAAAAGGCCAGGTGTCGTGGCTCACGCCTGTAATCGCAGCACTTTAGGAGGCTAAGGTGAGTGAATCACATGAGGTTGGAAGTTCAAGACCAGCCTGATCAACATGGAGAAACCCAGTCTCTACTAAAAATACAAAATTAGCCAGGTGTGGTGGTGTGCACCTGTAATCCCTGCTACTCGGGAGGGTGAGGCAGGAGAATCACTTGAACCTGGGAGGCAGAGGTTGCAGTGAGCCAAGATCACAGCACTGCACTCCAGCCTGGGCAACAAGAGCGAAACTCCATCTCAAAAAAAAACGAAAAGAAGAGAGAAAGAGAGAAAGAATAATTATAATTAGCTGCATGCTTTCTGTGTGCAAATCATATCCTTTCAATAACCCCTGAAGTAGGCACTATTATTAGCATCTGCCCCTATGGAAAGGACCCACTCTCACACTGGCTCAGATGCAAATATCCCAGGTATTCCCTATTTTCCAAAAATGTGTCTCCATCTGGTATGAGCAACACTTTCAGGTGGCCAAAAAAAAAAGTCACTCATTTGTGAAATCACATATTTTACTGTGTCTCAGAAAAAACTATAGCCCATCAAAACAGGTATTTCATAGATGATACTACTTGGGATGAGACCAAAGGAAATATTTAAGCAGAAAAATTGAGCCAGTAAAGGAAATATTAAGTAAACAGTAGCACAGGTTGCACCTAGGTATAGCTTTAAAACAAATCTTGAAATTTGGAAAACACTGCATCATTTGACATAATTCTCAAGCAAGCCCCTGAAGTAGGCACTATTGTTACTACCCCCTTTTTACCAGCAGAGAAACTTAAGCTTAGAGAAATTAAGTCACACAGTGGTAAACAGTGGAGCCAGGACTTGTACTGGTTCTTTCATTCTAAAGCCCATTTTGATAACCACAAAATTGTATTGACTTATGTTTAACCCAGCACCTAGCACTTAGTATTTATAAATATTTGTGGACTAAATGATGAAATCTAACTCCATATCCATTTGATTACAATTTAATTACTCCTTTCCAGCCTACCAACAATCAACTTTGTAGGCTCTCGTTAGAAGTGCCTACATAGAATAGATAGAATTTACAAATGAACTGCCTTCTGATTCTACACACACCTCTTGTTATACCTTCTCATGATGCGGGTATTTCGGAAGCAGTGGTTCACAACCTTACATTCACATTGAGATCACCTGGAGAGCTTTAAAATAACACTGATGGCCGGGTACAATGGCTTATGCCTGTAATCCCAGCACTTTGGGAGGCTGAGGCTGGTGGATCATGAGGTCGGGAGTTTGAGACCAGCCTGGCCAATACTGTGAAACCCCATCTGTACTAAAAATACAAAATGTAGCCAGGCATGGTGGCACGTGCCTGTAATCCCCAGATTTTTAGGAGGCTGAGGCAGGAGAATCAGTTGAACCCAGGAGATGGAGGTTGTAGAGAGCAGAGATCATGCCATTGCACTCCAGTCTGGGCAACAGAGCAAGACTCTGTCTCAAAAATAAAATGAAATAACACTGATACCTGGGACCCATCCTTAGAGATCCTCATTTCACTGTTCCAGAATCAAGCCTAGGGATTGGGCATTGATGAAGCTCCCCAAGTGATATGGTTTGGCTGTGTCCCCACCCAAATGTCATCTTGAATTCCACGTGTTGTGGGAGGGACCCGGTGGGAGGTAATTGAATCATGGGGGCAGGTCTTTCCAGTGCTGCTCTCATGATAGTGAGTAAGTCTTATGAGAGCTGATGGTTTTCTAAGGGAGAGTTTCCCCTGCACATGCTCTCTTCTCTTGTCTGCTGCCAGCCACGTGAGATGTGAGTTGCTTCTCCTTGCATTCTCCCATGATTGTGAGGCTTCCCCAGCTATGTAGAACTGTAAGTCCATTAAAGCTCTTTCTTTCGTAAATTGCCCAGTCTCAGGTATGTCTTTATCAGCAGTGTGAAAATGGACAAATACACCAAGTGACCCCAACGTGCAGCCAATCTCATGAACCACTTGCCTAAAGAGGGCAAATATACTACTAAACAAATGTCAAAGTGTATTTTTCATTGTAATTTAACAAACTGACAATGTGGCTTTATCATCCATCTTTGTTAACAAGGGTCTGCCCCTATGGAAAGGAGCCACTCTCACTCTGGCTCAAATGCAAAGTGGAGACCTCAGAATGGGCCTTCCAGTCTCTGCTATGTGATCCACCTGGTGCAACCAAAGAGGGTGATGGCTAAGTAATTTAACAGAAGGGGCCGGGCACAGTGGCTCACTCCTGGAATCCCAGCACTTTGGGAGGCCGAGGCGGGTGGATCAACTGAGGTCTGGAGTTCGAGACCACCCTAACCAACATGGTGAAATCTTGTCTCTACTAAAAATATAAAAATTAGCCAGGCGTGGTGGCACATTCCTATAATCCCAGCTACTCAGGAGGCTGAGGCAGGAGATTTGCTTGAACCTGGGAGGCAGAGGTTGCAGTGAGCAGAGATCATACCACTGCACTCCAGCCTGGGCAACAGAGGGAAACCGGGGAGTACGGGTTATACTCAGCTTAAGTAAGGACTGAATTTTAAAATAAGTGTTTTGTGTGTTCGTATTTGGAGCCTTATGTGATGATGGGTATACAAAAGGAAGAAATTCCCAAGCACTACACACAAGCAAGGGATATACAGCTTGGTTTCCTCTCCTCTTTTTTCTCTCCTTTTCTCTTCTTTCCCCTCCCTTTCTCCCATTCCAACTGTGTTCCATTTGAGGCTTTAAACTGAAATGGAGGACAGGCACAGTGGCTTACACCTGTAATCCTAGCACTTTGGGAGGCGGAGGCAGGAGGATCATCTGTGGTCAGGAGTTCAACACCAGGCTGACCAATATGGTAAAACCCCATCTCTGCTAAAAGTACAAAAATTAGCCAGATATGGTGGCGCATGCCTGTAATCCCATCTACTTAGAAGGCTGAGGCAGGAGAATCACTTGAATCCAGGAGGCAGAGGTTGCAGTAAGCCAAGATCTCACCGCTGCACTCCAGCCTCGGTGACAGAGTGAGACTCTGTTTCGAAAAATAAAATAAAATATTTTGAAAAACTGAAATGGAAATCAAAGTCTAGACACTTGTTCTTCTTTCTAGCCTAGCAACAGTCAACTTTGTAGGTTCTCAATAAAAGTTTATGGAATTCACAAATGAACAAATTTCTGATTCTACACACATCATTTAACCTCTTTGAGCCTAAATTTTTGCTTAGCTATTGTGAGATTTAAAAGCTAAGAGATGTGAAATGCTTTGTCAAATCTAAAGCCAGCAACTCACAAACTGGGAGAAAAAATTTGTAAATCAAATATCTAATGAGAAACTAGCATCCATTATGTATAAAGAATTCCTACAATCTGACACTAAAAAACAAATAACCCAATTTCAAAACAAGCAAAAGATTTGAAGAGACAGTTCTCCAAAGAAGATATGCAAATAGCCAAAAAGCAAATGAAAAGATGCTCAACAACGTCAGTCATTAGGGAAATGCAAATCCCAATGACAATAACACTTCGTGTCCTCTAGTATAGCTATAAATAAACAGAAAGACAATAACAAGTACTGGTGAGGGTGTAAGAAAATTTATCCCTCCTGAACTGCTGGTTGGGATGTAAAATGATGAAGCCACTTTGGAAAACAGTTTGGCAATTCCTCAAAAAGTTATACATAGAGGCCAGGCGCAGTGGCTCACATCTGTAATCCCAGCACTTTGGGAGGCCGAGCTGGGTGGATCACCTGAGGTCAGGAGTTCGAGACCGGCCTGGCTAACATGGTAAAACCCCATCTCTACTAAAAATACAAAATTAGCTGGGTGTGGTGGTGCATGCCTGTAATCCCAGCTACTCGGGAGGCTGAGGCAGGAGAATCGCTTGAACCCGGGAGGTGGAGGTTACAGTGAGCCAAGATGGTGCCATTGCACTCCAGCCTGGGAAACAAGAATGAAACTCTGTCTCAGAAAAAAAAAAAAAAAATTAAACATAGAGCAATCATCTGACCCAACAATTTCATCCCTAGGTATACGCTCAAAAGAAATAAAAACATATATCCACACAAAAACTTGTATACAAATGGTCCTGACAGCACTATTCACAATAGCCAAAAAGTGGGAACTACCCAAATGTGCATCAGCTGGTGAACGGATAAACAAAAGATGGTATCGCCATGCAATGGAATATTATTTGACCATAAAAAGGAATGAACTGCTTAAACATGCTATGATGTGGACGAGCCTCAAAAATGTTATGCTCAGTGAAAGAATGTAGATGCAAAAGGCCACATATTGTAAAATTCCATTTACAGGAAATATCTAAGAGTATGTAAATCCATAGAGATGAAAGGTAGATTCGTGGGCTGGGGAGACAGGAACTGATTACTAATGGGTACTCGGTACAGAGTTTCTTTCTTTCTTTTCTTTTTTTTTTTTTTTTTTGCATTGTCAGTATATTTTACGTTAGTGACTTCAACCGGTGTGTAGTGGATCCACTGTGGTTTTTGTTTTTGTTCTCAGATTTTATTTTTTTAAAGAAGTTTTAGGTTCACAGCAAAATTGAGAGGAAGGTACAAAGATGTCCCTTCCATCCTCTGTCCTCACACATACATAGGCTGTCCCTTTATCACTATCCTGTACCAGGGTGGTACATTTGTTACAATTGATGAATAGAATGAAACATTATTATCTCCCAGCAATTTGGGAGACTGAGACGGGAGGATTGCTTGAGTCCAGGAGTTCAAGACCAGCCTGGGCAACATAGCAAGACTGTCTCTACAAAAAAATAAAATTTAAAAATTAATTGAGGCATGGTGGCACACACGTGTAGTCCCAGCTACTCCAGTGGCTGAGGTGGGCGGATCGCTTGATCCTGGGAGGTCAAGGCTGCAATGAGCTATGATTGCATCACTGCACTCCAACCAGGGCAACAGAGCAGAAGCCTATCAAATAGAAAGGAAAGAGAAGGAAGGGAGGGAGGGAGAGAGGAAGGAAGGGAGGAAGGGAGGGAAGGAGGAAGGGAGGAAGGGAGAGAGGAAGGAAGGGAGGAAGGGAGGTAAGGAGGAAGAGAGGGAGGGAGGGAGGAAGAGAAAGAGAGAGAGAAAGAAAGAAAGGAAAAGAAAGAGAGAGAAAGAAAGAAACATTATTATAACTAAACATTCATAGTTTACACTCTTGGTATTATTCATTCTATGGGTTTGAACAGGTGTGTAATGACATGTATCCACCAATATAGTATCATACAGTCTTTTCACTGCCCTAAAAATCCTCTGTGCTTTGCCTATTTATTCATTCTTTCGTTTCTCCAGTCCCTGGCAACCACTGGTATTTTTACTGTCTCCATAGTTTTACCTTTTAAAGAATGTCATATAGTCGGAATCAGTATGCAGTCTTTTCAGACTGGCGTCTTTCACTGAGGAATACACATTTAAGTTTCCTCGGTGTTTTTTACATGACTTGATACCTCATTTCTTTTTGGCACTGAATAATATTCCATTGTCTGGATATACCACAATTTATTTATTCGCAACCTGCTGGAGGACATCGTGATTGCTTCCAAGTTTTGGCAGTTGTGAATAAAGCTGTTACAGAATCTATGTGCAGGTTTTTGTGTGGACATGTTTTCACTTCCTCTGAGTAAATACCAAGGAGTGTGATTGCTAGGTTATATGGTAAGAATATGTTTACTTTTGTGTAAGAAAACACATAACTGTCTTCCAAAGTGGCTGTACCATTTTGCATTCAGCAATGAACAAAAGTTCCTGTTGCTCCACACCCTTGCCAGCACTTGGTATTGTCAGTGTTCTGGATTCTGACCATTCTAATAGGTGGTACAGGGTTTCTTTTTGAGGTGACAAAAATGTTCTGGAATTAGATAGTAGTGATGGTTACACAACTTTGTAAATATACTAAAAATCACTGAATCGAACACTTTTAGAGAGTAAAATTTGAGATATGTGAATTATATCTCAATTTTGAAAATATTTTGAGAGATGGGATCTCACTCCATCACCCAGGCCGGAGTGCAATGGCACAATCATAGTTCACTGTGACCTCCAACTCCTGGGCTCAAGTGGGCTTCCCACCTCGGCCTCCAAAATAGGTAGGACTACAGGTGCATGCCACCATGCCCAGAGAATTTATTTTTTATTTGTTTATTTATTTTTTTGTTTGTTTATTTTTGTAGAGACAAGATCTTGCTTTGTTGCCCAAGCTGGTCTTCAATTCCTGGCCTCAAGCAATCCTCCCACTGCAGCCTCCCAGGGCCTTGGGATTACAGCCATGAACCACTGTGCCCAGCCTCAATTTTTTTAATGTAAAAAAATTGCTAAAGCCAGTTAATAAATGTGAAACATCATTGTAACTCAGGGTTTTTCAGCCCCAGCATTGTTGAGATTTGGGGCTAGATAATTCTTTGTTGTGACGGCTCTGTCCTATGCATTCTAGTACCCCTGGCCTCTGCCCACTAGCATACACACCCCAGCCATGGCAATGGAAGGTGTCTCCAGACACTGCCAAATAGCCCCTGGAGGACAAGATCACCCTGGATTGAAAAACAGCTGCTATAACTGCACGATGTGAATATTCTCAATGAATTCTTTAAGTATACTTTAATTAAGCCAACAGAGCTCACAAAATAACCAAAATACACTTCCCAGTTTTTAAATATTATGACAATTTTAACTGATTGTTAGAACGTTCATTCTGATCCCATCACTTTCCAAATGTTTTCTCCAAGTTTGAATAAACGATTTCTGAAGGTTTTTTTTCCCCTGTTTGACCTGAGACAAAGCTTTTAACAAGAAAAGCTAAATTTTCAAAACTCAATTAAATGGTAATTAGCCTCCCTGCCATTTGATTTAGGCAATTTTTCTACAGTGCTTGGGTATGTTCATTAATTGTGTTTCTTCAAAAATGTTATAAGGTATAAAAACATACCTCTAATCCTTCAGCCCACTGACTGCAGGAGTGTTTTATAATTCCCAAGCCATTTATAATGCAAGAAACTCAGGCACCTGACACTCACCAATTATTCTCAAAGGACAGCTTTTAAAAAATGTCATCAAATTCGTACAGTGGTTCAGGTCCCCCTCTCTGTATACTTAACATAGTTGTTACTGATGTCTAATCTACTAGAAAGAGACTAGATTAATGTCAATCTCTCAAAATTGATGAGAAGCATATACTGATTGGAAACTGTGTCTCATGCCTTGGGTAAGCTCCAAGAAGCCAAATATCTTGTCCTAGGAATATAATTAAACATGACCTACATCGGATGGGCATGGCGGCTCACACCTGTAATCTCAGCACTTTGGAAGTCAAAGTCGGCAAATCACTTGAGGCAAGGAGCTTCAGACCAGCCTGGGCAACATGGCGAAACCCCATCTCTACAAAAAAATATATAAAAATTAGCCAGGCATGGTGGTGTGTGCCTGTAGTCCCAGCTACTTGGGAGCTGAGGTGGGAAATGTTGCTTGAGCCCCAGAGGTGGAGGCTGCAGTGAGCTGCACTCCAGCCTGGGTGACAAAGCAAGACTCTGTCTAAAAAAAAATTATATATATATATACACAACTGAGAGTCAATTTTTTTTTTTTTTTTTTTGAGATGGAGTCTCGCTCTGTAGCCTACACTGGAGTGCAAACTCAGCTCACTACAACCTGGCGCAATCTTGGCTCACTGCAACCTCTGCCTCCCAGGTCCCAGTTCAAGCAGTTCTCCTACCTCAGCCTCCCAAGTAGCTGGGATTACAGGCATGAGCCACCGTGCCCAGCTAATTTTTGTATTTTTTTAATTTTTGTACTTTTTTAGTAGAGATGGGGTTTCACCGTGTTGGCCAGTCTGGTCTTGAACTCCTGACCTCGTGATCCACCTGCCTCAGCCTCCCAAAGTGCTGAGATTACAGGCGTGAGGCACTGCACCCAGCCAAGAGTCAATTTTATTAAAAAGTTATCATTATATGCAGACCTAAGATGAGCTGAGATTGCACCACTGCCAGGCCTATATCTTTCATTTGGGCTTATCTTAGGTCTGCATATAATAATAACTTTTTAATAAAATTGACTCTCAGTCGGGCATGTGTGTGTGTGTGTGTGTATGCGTGTGTATACACATATACATAAATTTAACCCCATCTCTACCAAAAATACAAAAAATTAGCTGGCCATGGTGGCGTGCAGCTGGGGTCCCCAGCTACTCAGAAGGCTGAGGTGGAAGGAGTGCTTGAGCCTGGGAGGCAAAGGTATATATACACCACTGCCCGGCCTATATCTTTCATTTGGGCTTATCTTAGGTCTTCATATAATAATAACTTTTTAATAAAATTGACTCTTAGTCGGGTGTGGTGACTTACACTTGCAATCCCAGCACTGTAAGAGGCCGAGGCAGGTAGATCGCTTGAGGTCAGGAGTTCAAGACCAACCAGGCCAACATGGGGAAACCTCCTCTTTACCAAAATGCACAAAAAAAATTATCTGTGTATGGTGGGGGGCACCTACAATCCCAGCTACCTGGGAGGCTGAAGCAAGAAAATCACTTGAACCCAGGAAGCAGAGGTTGCAGTAAGCCGAGATTTTCATTCCAGCCTGGGCAACAGAGTGAGACTTTGTCTCAAAATCAATACATAAATTAATTAATTAATTTAATTGACTCTCAACCTTTCCTGTCAACCTAATACTTATTTTTAAGTCCCTCTCCTATGCCCATGCACTTGAGCTGCAGGAGAGAATATTTTTTCTTTTATTTATTTATTTTTTAGAGACAGGATCTCACTATGTTGCCCAGGCTGGTGTCAAACTCCTGAGCTCAAGTGATCCTCTCACCTCAGTCTCCCAAAGTGCTAGGATTACAGGCATGAGCCACCGCACCAGGCCAAGAGCAAGAATCATGCCTGCCTTGGTAGAGGTGACAATCTGCATATCTTGCACAGTGCCTGGCCTTTGCTAGGCTCTCAATACATTTGCATTCTCTGAATTAATGTGTGGATAAATGAACCAATTTACTTATAATTCAATAAAGTGCTAGATATAAAGGTCAGGTGTAAAAGCCACTTTGCTTTAAGTTTTCCTGTGAGAATTTTGTGACTGTTGATGGGTTTGAATCAGAACATGGAATAAATATCTAGAAGCAGTCATCCTGGAAGAACAAAAAAAAAAAAACACAGGAAAACATCAGTAAAAGCCATTGAAGAGACGAATAGAGGCCAGGCGCAGTGGCTCATGCCTATAATTCCAGGAAGGCTGAGGCAGGCGGATCACTTGAGGTCAGAAGTTTGAGACCAGTCTGGCCAACATGGTGAAACCCTGTCTCCACTAAAAATACAAAAATTAACTGAGCATGGTGGTAGCCACCTGGAATCCCAGCTACTCAGGAGGCTGAGGCAGAATTGCTTGAATCTGGGAGGCAGAGGTTGCACTGGGCCGAGATCATGCCACTACACTCCAGCCTGGGCAACAGAGCAAGACTCTGTCTCAGAAAAAAAAATAAATAACAAGAGAGATGAAAATTAAAAATACAGGAATTAAAGTAACTGGACTATTTATTTAGTAGGAAGAATAGGAAGACTTTGTCAGACTTCATTCATTTATCCATTCACTCACTCACCATTTATTGAATGCCTACTATTTGCTGGGACTGTTTTAGGTGTTGGAAACGGCAGGAGATAACCCGTACAAACATCCATGTCCTGTGAAGCTCCTGTTTTAGTGGGTGGATACACACAACAAGCAAGATCAAGAAGTAAAATATCCTGTGATTTCAGTACTTTGGGAGGTCGAGGCAGGTGGATCACTTGAGGTCAGGAGTTTGAGACCAGCCTGAGCAACACGGTGAAACCCCATATCTACCAAAAATACAAAAAATTAGCTGGACGTGGTGGCATGCACCTGTGGTCCCCCCTACTCTGGAGGCTGAGGTGAGAGGAGTGCTTGAGCCTGGGAGGTGAAGGTTGCAGTGAGCTGAGATTGCACCACAGCCAGCCTGGGGGACAGACTGAGACCCTGTGGCAAAAAATAAATAAAAATAAAAAATAGAGGTAAAACAATGTATAGAGGGAAAAAATGAATGAGGAGAAAGGCTCCTAGAGTACAGGGGAGGGTTGCAATCTTAAACAAAGTGGTCAGGAGCAGCTTGGTGGAGTAAAGACCCCAAATGTGGGAAAAGACCATGCAGATAACTGGGGTAGAGCAGGATCAGCAAGGACAAAGGTCATGTGGTAGGAGGTACTCAAGAAACAGTAAAGAGGCCGGTATATTCGCTTCCTATAGCTGCTGTAACAAATGACCATACATTTAGTGGCTTAAACAACACAGTTGTTGTTGTTGTTGTTGTTGTTTTAAGATGGAGTTTCGCTCTTGTTGCTCAGACCAGAGTGCAATGGCGCCATCTTGACTCACCGAAACCTCTACCTCTGGGGTTCAAGCGATTCTCCTGCTTCGGCCTCTTGAGTAGCTGGGATTTCAGGAATGCGCCACCACGCCCAGCTAATTTATATTTTTAGTAGAGATGGGGTTTTTGTGTTTTTAGTAGAGACATGGGGTTTCTCTATGTTGGTCAGGCTAGTCTCAAACCCCCAACCTCAGGTGATCTGCCTGCCTCGGCCTCCTAAAGTGCTGGGATTACAGATGTGAACCACCATGCCTGGCCTTGTTGGGCTTTTTGTTTTATTTTGTTTTGTTTTGTTTTGTTTTGTTTTGTTTTGTTTTGTTTTGTTTTGTTTTGTTTGAGACAAGGTTTCACATTGCCACCCAGGCGGGAGTGCAGTGACAAAATCATAGTACATGCCACCATGCCCAGCGAATTTTTTTTTTTCCTGTAGAGACAGGGTCTTGCTATGTTGCCCAGGCTGATCTTGAACTCCTGGCTTCATGTAATCCTCCTGCCTTGGTCTTCCAAAGTGCTGGGATTACAGGCAGGAGGCACCAAGCCCAACCTATAGAATACAAATTTCTCCTCTTACGATGCTAGAGGTCAAAAGCCCAACACAGGTATCACATACTAAGGTCAAAGTACTGGGGTCTCTAAGGGAAAAATCCTGATCCTTGCCTTTTTCAGCTTTTAGAAGCCACCTACATTCTTTGATTCATGGCTTCATTTGCCATCTTCCAAGTGAATAGTATAGCAAATGAAACATCTTGATTCTCTCCTTTTCTCCCCCTCCCTCTCTCTTTCTGACCCCTTTATTTATCACATTTCCTTATCTTTCTGGCCTTCCTCTTTCCCTTTTTCTTTTGTTTTTTTTTTCCTTTTTTTTTTGTTGTTGTTTTTTGTATTTTCCCTCCTTCCCTTTTTTAAAATTATTTTATTTTATGATAATCTCACTCTGTTGCCCAGGCTGGAGTACAGTGGCACTATTTCAGCTCACTGCAACCTCTGCCTACTGGGTTCAAGCAATTCTTGTGCCTCAGCCTCCTAAGTAGCTGTGATTACAGGCGTGCACCACCACACCTGGCTAATTTTTTGTATTTTTAGTAGAGATGAGATTTCACCATGTGATCCACCTGCCTCAGCCTCCCAAAATGCTGGGATTACAAGCGTGAGCCACTGTGCCTGGCCCCCATTCATCTGTTGATGAGCACTTGGGTTTACTTCCACCTTTTGGCTATTGTGAATACTATGTACAAATATCTCTGAATCCCTGATTTCAATTATTTTGGATAGATCTCCAGAAGTGGAATTGCTGGATCATAAGGAAATTCTATTTTGAGTTATTTAAGGAACGACCATTCTGTTTCCCACAGTAGCTGCATCATTTTACATTCCCATCAGCCATGCATCAGGGTTCCAATTTATCTACATCCTCGTCAACACTTGTTGTTTTCTGTTTGGCAGTAGGCGTCCTAATGGGTGGGAAGTGGCATCTCCTTGCATAGTTTTTAGAAGCTGTCACATCAGCCCTTTACTTCCCACTTATTACATAAAGGGAGAGTGCCAGCATGTGCCCTCTATAGCCTTCATTCTGAACTCCTGCCTTCCATTTCCTGGTCCACCAAGAGAAAACTGGGCAGAAACCGAAGGAACCGTGATGTTCTCCAAAATGAAGCACAAGGAAACAGGTTTAAGCTAGCTGGTTCCCCAATCTAGGCTAGGAGACTTTACAGATGATCAAATTTTCGTGTGTGCGTGTGTCTGTGTGTGTGTGTGTGTGTGTGTGTGTGTGACTGACATAGGATTGCAACAACTTATTTTGCAAAAAAAGAACATTGTTTTAAAATTTTTAATGTTTATTTTATAATATTTTTTGTTTTATAATATTTTATTTTGTTTTCTTTATAGACAAAGTCTCATTATATTGCCCAGGCTGGAGTATGGTGGCTATCCACAGGCATGATCATAGCTTACTGCAGCCTTGAACTCCTGGGCTCAAGCAATCCTCCTGCCTCAGCCTCCCGAGTAGCTAGGACTACAGATGCATGTCATCATTACTTTGTTTTTATTTTAAATAATATTTTAATATTTCTAAATGTTCAAATAATTTTAAAAAGAGCAACTATTACTATGACTTCATAAAGGCAATGAAATTAAAATGACAAAAAAGTGAGACTATATTATTCAGTGTTCTCCAGAGATGCAGAACCAAAGATACGTATATACACACATACATACATACACATGTATTATACATATACACCCATATATATACACATATACACATATGTACACATACATATATGTGCATATGTGTGTACGTATGTGTAAATATATGGGTTTACATGTGTAAATACAGAAATAGCCATATATTTGCACATATCCAATTATATGTGTAAATATATAAATATCCATATATTACACACACATATACACATATAATCATACATATATACATACGTGTATGTGTACACACATGCACACAGACATACATATATACACATATGCACATATACATATATACCTGCACATATATACACAGATATACAGAAACACATATACATGCATATGTGCACACATATACACATATACATATGTATATACATACACATACATATTTATCCATACATATACACATATTTAGCCATACATATACACATATATACACAAATATACATACATATATACATACGCACATATATCTATACACATATATATACACATACACAATATATAATATATACATACATACACATATGTGTATATGTGTGTACATACACAATATACATGCACACACATAGACACACACACACATACCTCTCTGGAGTTGGCAGGCTTGGGTTAAACTTCTAGCTAGGCCCCTTATTACCTGTGTGATTGTAGGCAAATTATGTAACCTCTTTTTGTCTCCATTTCGTCATCTATAAAATAAGATCATAACACCTACCTCCTTGGCTGTTATAAGAAATATGTTACATAATTGCTTCTGACCTGGGTTTCTTCGGGGTCTTTATCTTAGAGAATGTTCATCTGGGAGTATACAAACCTGAAGTTAGGAAGAGAAGCTATAAAAGCTTTTCTGGTGAAGTGCTCTCTGAGCTGATATCAGAAGGAATGGTGGGAGTTAAACAGGGAAAGAGTGGGAGAAAATATTCCAGGCAGAGGGAACAGCATATTCAAAGACCCAGTAGCGAAAGGGAGCCCTGACAGGAAGATATTGGTTGGTGGGTAAAAAGTTTCAGTTGATAAGATGAATAAACTCGGGAGATCTATTGTACTGCATGTTGACTCTAGTTAATAACAATGTATTGTATGCTTGAAATTAGCTAAAAGAGTAGATGTTGGCTGGGCACAGTGGCTCATGCCTGTAATCCCAGCACTCTGGGAGGCCAAGGCAGGCAGATCACCTGAGGGCAGTAGTTTGAAACAGCCTGGTCCAATATGGTGAAACCCCATCTCTACTAAAAATACAAAAATTAGCCGGACATGGTGGCAGGCGCCTGTAATCCCAGCTACTCAGGAGGCTGAGGCATGAGAATCACTTGAACCTGGCAGTTGGAGGTTACAGTGAGTGGAGATCATACCACTGCACTCTAGCCTGGGTGACAGAGGGAGACTCCATCTCAAAAAGAAAAAAAAAAGAGTAGATGTTAAATGTTCTCACCACAAATAAAGTTGAGGTGGTAAATATGTTAATTAGCTTGATTTAATCATTTCACAATGTATATACATACATCAAACTTCATGTTGCACACTGTAAATGTACACATTTTGTATTTGTTGATTACACCTTAATAAAGCTAGAGGAAGAGAAGCAAGAGAGCCCTGAGTATCAAATTGAAAGAAAGCAGTGTCCCTAAACCTCTGAACACAGTGAAGATAAGGACTTAGTTGAATACTTTGGTTTTGAAATGCGTGTCCACTTCCAATGGCTGCTATAACAAATTTTCAGCAACGTGGTGGCAAAAAGCAAATGAAATGTATTACCTCATAGTTCTAGAGGCTAGGAATGCAAAATCACTATTGCTGGGCTGAAATCAAAGCATCAGCAAGGGATGCACTCCCTCAGGAGGCTCTAGGGAGAATCTTTGCCTTGCCTCACTCAGCTTCTGGTAGCTGGCAGCATTCCTTGGCTTGTGGCCATATCCCTTTAATATTCAAGCCTAGCATTTTAGGTCTCCCTCTGCTCTGTCTTCGCATCACCTTCTTCTCTGTATGTTATCCAATGTCCCTCTGCCTCCCTCTTAAAAGAATACATGTGGCTGGGCATGGCGGTTCACATCTCTAATCCAGCACTTTGGGAGGATCACTTGAGCCCAGGAGTTCGAGACCAGCCTGGACAACATGGTGAGACCCTGTCTACAAAAAAATAAAAAAATTAGCTGGGCTTGGCGGTGCATGCCTATGGTCCCAGCTACTTGGTAGGCTGAGGATTGCTTGAGCCCAGAAGGTGGAGGTTGCAGTGAGCCATGACTGCACCACTGCACTCCTACCTGGATGGCTGAGCAAGACTCCATCTCAAAAAAAAAAAAAAAAAAAAAATATATATATATATATATATGATAGAATCCAGAACAATCTCTCCCATCTGAAGATCCCTTTTTTTTTTTTTTTTTTAAGACAGAGTCTCACTCTGTTACCCAGGTTGGAGTGCAGTGGCGAGATCTCGGCTTACTGTAACCTCCGCTTCCTGGGTTCAAGTGATTCTCCTGCCTCAGCCTCCCTAGTAGCTGGGATTACAGGCACCTGCCACCATGCCCACCTAATTTTTGTATTTTTAGTAGAGACAGGTTTTTGCCATCTCGGCCAGCTGGTCTCAAACTCCTGACCTTAGGTGAGCCACCCACCTTGGCCTCCCAAAGTGCTGGGACTACAGGTGTGAGCCACTGCACCTGGCCATCTCAAGATCCTTAATCACATCTTCAAAGGCCCTTTTTCTAAATAAGGTAACATTTATAGGGATTAGGACATGGTCATCATTTGAGGGACTATTCTGCAACCACCACATAAAAATGCATTTTATAATCAAGGTCTGGCATACAGAAAGCATTGAATAAATATTGGCTACTAGTTTCATTACTAATGTCAAAATCATTACTGTCTAAGATATCTTGTTTCCCTTTTGCCTTTTCTTAACTCCACGCAACTAGCCTTGAGCAAAATTTTAGGGATTAGTCATCTGCTTTTCCATTTATTTACTTACTTTTGAGCAAAGCATACATTTACATAGCTCAAACTTAAAAGGCACATCCAAAGAGAAAATCTCCCTCCAGACTACCATTTCCTCTTCATAGAGGTATCAATGAGTGAATCTCATATGATTCCTCCCAGAGTGATGTTCCATAGAAAAGCTCATATTTTACCAGCACAGTGGCTAATGTCTATAATCCCAGCACTTTGGGAGGCCAAGGAGGGAGGACTGCTTGAGCCTAGGAGTTTGAGATCAGCTTGGGGAACATGGCCAGACCTCATCTTTACCAAAAATAAAAAAATTAGCCGGGCATGGTGATGTGCTCCTACAGTCCCAGCTACTTAGGATGCTGAGATGGGAGGATCACTTGAGCCCAGGAGTTCAAGGTTGCAATGAGCTGTGATTGTGCCATTGTACTTCAGCCTAAGCAACAGAATGAGACCCTTTCTCAAAAAAAAAAAAAAAAAAAAGAATAAAGAAAAATTCTCATGTATGTATGCAGGAGGCAACACTTATGCGGTCTACAGCTGGTGATGGGTTGCATTGATTTCATAGAGTCCTTATGACTCTACAACCCCAATCCCTGGATTACATAGGACACAATCCCTGTACTCAGGAGGCTGATAGTTTAGTCTGGACAATGGTTGCCCCTCCATACACTACCTTTGTCTTAACACTTCAGGGCATCTTTTATGAGACATTTGCACATTTGGTCATGTCTTTCTTTGATCAGTCTCTATTGCTCTGATCTCTCCCCCATCACCTCATCCCTAATACTCATTAAACTAGAAGTTTGTGGCCAGGCACGGTGGCTCACACCTGTAATCCCAACACTTTGGGAGGCCAAGGTGGGTGGATCACTTGAGGTCAGGAGTTTGAGACCAGCTGACAATATAGTGAGACTCTGTTTCTACTAAAAATCACCCCCCAAAAATTAGCCAGGCATGGTGGCAGGTGCTTGTAATCCCAGCTACTTAGGAGGCTGAGGCAGGGGAATTGCTTGAACCTGGGAGGCAGAGGTTGCCGTGAGCCAAGATCATGCCACTGCACTCCAGCCCATGCAATGGAGTGAGGCACTGTCTCCAAATAAATAAATAAATAAATAAAATAAAAAGCACACATTTACATATTGTGTTTTTAATACATATTTTAAGAGACAGAGTCTTACTGTGTCACCTAAGATGGAGTGCAGTGGTGTGATCATGGCTCACTGCAGCCTCAACCTGTTGGATTCAAGTGATCCTCCCACCTCAGCCTCCTAAGTAGCTGGGACAACCGGTGCATACCATTACGCCAGGCTAATTTTTTCTCATTGTCATTTTTTTTTTTTTTTTTTTGAGACAGAGTCTCACTCAGTCACCAGGCGCCAGGCTGGAGTGCAGTGGTGCGACCTTGGCTCACTGCAACCTCCGCTGCCCGGGTTCAAGCATTCTCCTGCCTCAGCCTCCCGAGTAGCTGGGACTACAGGCGCGCGCCACCACGCCCAGCTAATTTTTTTGTATTTTTAGTAGAGACGGGGTTTCACCATGTTGACCAGGACGGTCTCGATCTCTTGACCTCGTGATCCGCCCGCCTCGGCCTCCCAAAGTGCTGGGATTACAGGCGTGAGCCACCGCGCCCGGCTCATTGTCATTTTTATAGAGATAAACTCCCACTATGTTGCCCAAGCTGGTCTCAAACTCCTGGGGTCAAGTGATTTTCCCACCTTGGCCTCCCAAACTGCTGGGATCATAGTCATAAGCCACAATCCCCTGCCTATTTTCAACACATTTTTACTACAAATTAGAGTAGAGTATAATGTGTACTGCTCTGCAATTTGCTTTTTGCATTTAAAAATATGGCACCCTCGGCTGGGCGCAGTGGCTCACGCCTGTAATCCCAACACTTTGGGAAGCTGAGGCAGGCGGATCATCTGAGGTCAGGAGTTCAAGACCAGCCTGGCCAACATGGTGAAACCCCGTCTCTACTAAAAATATAAAAAATTAGCCAGGCATGTTGGCTTTTGCCTATAATCCTAGCTACTCAGGAGGCTGACGCAGGTGAATCGCTTGAACCTGGCAGGCAGAAGTTTCAGTGAGCCGAGATCGCACTATTGCACTCCAGCCTGGGTGACAACAGCAAAACTGTCTCAAACATAAAATAAAGACTATATATATATATATATATATATGGCAGTCTGGGCTGGGCATGATGGCTCACACCTGTAAATGTTGCTTCCTATTAAAGTATTAATAAAAAGCAACAAAGGGAGGAAATGAAGAGGGAAATTAATAATTTGTAAGTGCTGTACAATAAAGCCAGTTTACTGTGTTGTGTTCAATATGAAACCTAAACCCCAGCTCTGCTTAAAATTAACTAACTCCCTGTAAAACCTACCTTGTCTATTCTCCCCCACATTCTCAGCAAAGTTCCCAGGCATCTCAAGACTCCTGTTTTTCTTGCTGACCAGCTGCAAGGTCACAGAGCAAGATAACACCCAAAGAATGCACAATGTGTTTCTCAAAATGCTATTTTTCAAATGTAACATACATCACAAGACATGTTACAGGTTAAATAACTGTTCTTGGTTCTTGGTTCTGTAAAATTACTTCCTGCTGTGTCATCCTGCATCACAAAGATGCTTAAAAGGCCCTCAGCCTCTTCATACTTTCCTCAGTCTTGAGAAGCAATTCCACTGGGCCCGTGATCAGGTTAAATAAATTCCTCCTGCTACCCCATTAGTTTATCCAAAGCTCAGATTTCCCGCTTCATAAGTACTTTGGAAGGCCAAGGAGGATTGCTTGAGGCCAGGAGTTTGAGATCAGCCTGGCCAACATGGTGAAACCCTGTCTCTACTAAAAATACCTGTAGACCCAGCTACTCAGGAGGCTGAGGTGGAGGAGGATCATTTGAGCCAGGAGTTGGAATCTGCAGTGAACTATGATCGTGCTATTGCACTCCAACCTGGGTGACAGGGCGAGACCCTGACTCAAAATCTATCTATATATGGCAATTCTTATACTACATAAACAGCTTCTAGCTTCCTTATTTCCTTCTTTTTTTTTTTTTTTTTTTTGAGGCAGGGTCTCTCTTGTCACCCAGGCTGGACTGTAGAGGCATGATCATGGCTCACTAGGCCCTCCTGTACTCAGGCAATCCACCCACCTCAGCCTCCTGAGGAACCAGGACTTCAGGCACCTGCCACATAACCGAATGATTTTAGTGTTTTTGTAGAGGTGAGGTCTTGCTGTTACCCAGGCTAGTGTTGAACTCCTGAGCTCAAGTAATCCTCTGCCCCAGCCTCTGAGAGTGCTATAATTTATTTCTTTTTTATTAGCTGCATAGTATTCCATGGAATGGTTATATCAGACTTTATTTAATATGGACATTTAGATTGTCTCTAATGTATTGCTACACCAAACAATGCTGCAAAGAGTAACTTTTATATATATATATATATATATTCACATGTGCAAGTGTATCTGTATGATAAATTTTTAAATGCAATTTCACTGGGTCAAATGCTCTCTTCAGTGAAGTTTAGTAGATATCCTTAAAATGCCCTCCAGAGGGGCAGCACTAGTTTACAGCCCTACTAGAGTTGTGCAAAGGTGCCTTTTATTCATCTTTGCTGACACAGCATGTTATTGAAATGTGCTGTCTATGCTATGCAATAGATGAAAAAAATGCTATCTCAGTATAGTTTTAGTTGAGCATCTTTTCATGTAATCATATTCCTTTTCTCTTTGTTATGTTTTTGTTTGTTTGTTTGTTTGTTTTTTGAGACAGGGTCTCACTCTGTCACCCAGGCAGGAATGCAGTGGCACGATCTCAGCTTACTGCAGCCTCGACTTCCCAGGTTCAGGTGATCCTCATGCCTCAGACTCCCGAGTAGCTTGAACTACAGGCATGCACCACCATGGCCGGCTAAATTTTGCACTTTTTGTAGAGATGGGGTTTTGCCATATTGCCCAAGCTTGTCTCAAACTCCTGGCTCAAGGGATCTGTCCGCCTTGGTGTATTTTGATTATAGGCCTTTACATCCAACTGCAAGTTAGCTAATAAAACGTCAGCAGCAGCTTTCTTAGCCAAGAACAAAGATAGGAGGCATAGCTTTATTTATATTTTTTCCTTTCTTTTTTTTTTTTAAGATGGAGTCTCACTTGTTGCCCAGGCTGGAGTGCAGTGGCACAATCTTGGGTCTCTGCAACCTCCACCACCTGGGTTCAAGTGATTCTCCTGCCTCAGCCTCCCAAATAGCTGGGATTACAGGCATGCACCACCATGCCTGGCTAATTTTTTTTTTTTTTCATAGAGATGGGGTTTCACCATATTGGCCAGCTATTTATTTATTTTTATTGTGGTAAAATATACACAGCATAATTTTATCCATTCAACTATTCTTTATTTTTATTTTTATTTTGAGACAGAGTCTTGCTCTGCTGCCCAGGCTGGAATGTAGTGGCATGATCTCAGCACAATGCAACCTCTGCCTCCCAGGTTCAAGTGATTCTCCTGCCTCAGCCTCCCTAGTAGCTGGGATTACAGGAGCATGCCACCACGCGTGCTCCCGTATTTTTGTAATTTTTGTATAGACAGGGTTTTGCCAGGCTGGTCTAGAACTCTGACCTCAGGGGATCTGCCCACCTCGGCCTCCCAAAGTTCTGGGATTATAGGTGTGAGCCACTGCAACTGGCCCCTGGCCTATTTAACTATTCTTAAGCATACAGTTCAGTGGCATTAAGTATAATCACAATATTGTGCCGTGAATCATGACCACTGCCCATTTTCAGAACTGTGTCAGCATCCCAAACAAACTCTGTATCTATTAAGCAATATCTTTCCATTTTCCTTTGGCAACCTCTCTTCCACGTTCTTTATTTTATTTATTATTATTATTATTTTTTAGACAAAGTCCCACTCTTGCTCTGCTACCCAGACTGGAGTGCAGTGGCACAATCTTGGCTCACTGTAACCTCCGCCACCTGGGTTCAAGTGATTCTCCTGCCTCAGCCTCCCAAGTAGCTGGGATTACAGGCATGCACCAGCACGCCTGGCTAATTTTTGTATTTTTAGTAGAGACAGGGTTTCACCATATTGGTCAGGCTGGTCTCAAACTCCTGACCTCAAGTGATCTGCTCACCTCAGCCTCCCAAAGTGCTGGGATTACAGTCATGAGCCACCACACCTGGTCTCTGCTTTTTCTTAAGCTCTATTCTACTTTCTGTCTCTATGAATTTGCCCATTTTAGGTACCTCAAATAAGTGAAATGATATCGTAAAGCATCCTTTCATGTCTGGCTTATTTCGCTTAGCATGTTTTCAAGGTTCATCCATGTTGTAACATGTATTAGAGCTTCATTCCATTTTATGACTGAATAAATATTCCATTGCATGTATATGCCACATATTGTTTATCCATTCATCTGTTGATAAACACGTGGGTGGCTTCTGTTTTCTGAAAGAATGTTGCTGTACAAATATCTTTCAGAGTCCCTGCTTTCCATTCTTTTGGGTACATTTATATACCTAGAGTAGATCATACATCAATTCTGTTTCACTTTTTGAAGAACCACCAAACTGTTTCTCAAGGTGGCTGCACCATTTGAAATTCCCACCAGTAATGAATCAGGGGTTCCAAATTCTTTACATTCTAACCAATACTTAAATTATTTTCCATTATATATATATATGTATATATATATAAAATACTATATATAATGGATTATACATATATTGTAAATATATTATAAATAATCTATTATTTCCATTTAATATCTATATTATATTATATGTAATAGCCACCCTAATGGAGACAAAGTGGTATATCATTGTGTCTTTTTAATTTACTTGTTTAGCAATATAAATTTTTCATATGCAATGCAAGCAATTTTCTAGATCACACTCATTCCACACTGCCTAATGAGCACCTGTACTTCTCTTCCAAATAGACTTCAGAGTTAGACTTTAGAGTCCCCACCTTGGGAATTACTTCCGTTACTTGCTTCCTTAACTTTAAGCCACCTGAAGCACCATTGCTTGGTTTAGCATTTTACCTCCTCGAAGCAGAAGCGCTATCTAGTGGCCCAATAGAGTAGCTGCAGGGGCAGCTCCCGTTTTCACCAGTGCCTGTCCTAATGACACAAAGTCCTTGACATGCTTTATCTGGTGCTGCCCACCTGGTAGTGCCATGAAAGTCAAGATGCAAGTCTGACTCAGAGAGGGATGTTTCTACAAAGATTAGGCAGGTGGGCTCTTGCCCCAAATGGCAATGTCTTCTCTGGTCTTAATTGCACACTTCCTAAAACAGGGATAGTAGAAATACAGTTGACATTGTAAAAGCAACTGGTTTGTCGAACATTATGTCCAAAACTGAACCGATTTATTATTTTTCCAGTCTCTTCCTTCAACCACTCTCTGCTGAATCTTCCTTTTCCACCCTTAAGAAACATCCCGGCCGGGCGCCGTGGTTCATGCCCGTAATCTCAGCACTTTGGGAGGCCGAGGCGCGCAGATCGCAAGGTCAAGAGATCAAGACCATCCTGGCCAACATGGTGAAACCCCGTCTCTACTAAAACTACAAAGATTAGCTGGGCATGGTGGTGGGTGCCTGTAATCCCAGCAACTTGGGAGGCTGAGGCAGGAGAATCGCTTGAACCAGGGAGTCGGAGGTTGCAGTGAGCCGAGATTGCACCACCACACTCCAGCCTGGCGACAGAGCAAGACTCAGTCTCAAAAAAAAAAAGAGACGTCCCTAGCAAACCTCATAGCTCTCACGTCGTCAGTTCTCCCAGAGTGCCCACACTCAACCCCCTTTAGTTGAGATAGGAACTTGCTCCATTGCCCAGGTTGTAATGCAGTGGTATGATCACAGCTCACTGCAGCCTTGACCTCCCGAGGCTCAAACAATTCTCTCCCCTCAGCCTCCTGAGTAGTTGGGACTACAGGCACACGCCACCACTCCCAGCTAATTTTTTATATTTTTTATAGAGATGCGATCTCACTTTGTTACCCAGGCTGATCTAGAACCCCTGGGCTCAAGCAATCCTCCTGCCTCAGCCTCTCAAAGTGCTGGGATTACAGCCATGAACCACGGTGCAAGGCCCCAAAGTTCCCTGATGGTGCCATCTGATGCATCTTCTTGTATTCCCCCTCCCCCGACAGGCCCAGTTTGGAGTGGGGAGAAAGAATGGTTTGTGGAGAGTGGTCTGCTCTTACATGCTGCCCCTCCCTCCATTCAAAAATCCTCTGATGCTTGGGGCAGAGACTAGAAATAAAGGAAAAGGACCACACCTTGTACAATTTTCTGACATAGGAAATGGACTCTTGCTTGGACTTTTCCAATTACCTCTCTCAGCTAAGCTCCAAGGAGTCGACTTAATTCCTTCTTGTCCCACCCAACGTCAGGAGTTCAAGCTGCTTCATTTTGCCTCCTCTCTCCATCTCCCTAGCCCTGCACCCCAACCATCTCCCTCTCATTTTTCTCCCTTTCATCAGAGATTACACATTTAAGAAAAAGGAGTAAGTGTCACTCAGAAAAGGAGATCACAGCCCAGGGAGGCTGAGGCAGGAGGATTGCTGAGTCCAGGAGTTCAAGACCAGCCTGTGCAACAAAATGAGACTCTCTCTCCACTCCCCCACCTTCTCTACAAAAAAATAAAAATTAGCCAGGTGTGGTGATGTATGCTAGTAGTCCCAGCTACTTGGGTACTCGGGAGGCTGCAGCAGGAGGATCATTTCAGCCCGGGAGGTTGAGGTTGTAGTGAGCCATGATCATGCCACTGTACTCCAGCCTGGATGACGGAGTGAGATGGTGTGTCAAAAAAAAAAAAAAAAAAAAAAAAAAAAAAAAAAGGCCAGGCGTGGTGGCTCACACCTGTAATCCCAGCACTTTGGGAGATCGAGGCAAAGTGATCACCAGAGGTCAGGAGTTCAAGACCAGTCTGGCCAACATGGTAAAAGCCCATCTCTACTAAAAATACAAAAATTAGCCAGGCGTGGTGGCATGTGCCTGTAATCTCAGCTACTCAGGAGGCTGAGGCAGGAGAATCACTTGAACCTGGGGAGGCGGAGGTTGCAGTGAGCCAAGATCACACCGCTGCACTCCAGTCAGGGTGACAGAGTGAGACTTCGTCTCAAAAAAAAAAAAAAAAAAAAAAGAAAAGAGATCATGTTATCATTATTTACAGGTGACGAGACTGTAAACCCACCAAAATCCAAGAGACTCAACAAAAAAGATATTAGAACCACCAAGCATTCCAAATGATAGCCCAATATAAGATGAATGCACATACACACAAAATCAATATCTTTCCATTATACTAGCAACCACCATTGAGCTAACGTTAAAGAGAAATGATTCTCTTCCAGTAACAACAAACTCTCAGGTTCCTGGAAATCAACACAATAAGAAAAGAGCAATGGGGCTCATAAAGAAAACTGTTAAGTTTGACTACAGACCTAAAAACAAGGCCTGAGTAAGAAAAGAGAGGGATGACCTGTTCCTAAATAGGAAGTGCCAATGGTGTAAGAATTCCTCTTCTTCCCAATTTAACATAAAAAAGGAAAAGCAGAATAAATAAATGGTGGTCTATCCATACAGTGGAGTTCTACTCAACAATAAAAAGATATGTGCGGCTGGGCACAGTGGCTCACAACTGTAATGCCAGCACTTTGGGAAGCCAAGGCGGGCAGATCACCTGAGGTCAGGAGTTCGAGACCAGCCTGGCCAACATGGTGAAGCCCCATCTCTACTAAAAACACAAAAATTAGCCGGCCGTGGTCATGTATGCCTGTAATCCCAGTTACTCTGGAGGCTGAGGCAGGAGAATCACATAAACCCAGGAGTGGAGGTTGCAGTGAGCTGAGATCTTGCCATTGTATTCCAGCCTAGGTGACAAAGCGAGACTCCGTCTCGAAAAAAAAAAAAAAAGTATGTGCTATTGATACAAACAATAAAATAAATAAAAATAAATGAATCTCAAAACCATTATGCTGAGTGAAAGAAGCCACATTCAGAAGATAGCATAAAACTGAAGGCGGTGGCTCATGCTTGTAATTCCAGCATTTGGGGAGGCCAAAGCAGGAGGATTGCTTGAGCCCGGAAGTTTGAGACTAGCATAGGCAATATAGTGAGACCCCGTATCTACAAAAAATAAAATAAAAATTAGCCAGGCATGGTGGCATGCACCTGTAGTCCCAGCTAGTCGGGAGGCTGAGGTGGGAGGATCCCTTGGGCCTGGGAGGTCAAGGTTGCAATAAGCTATGATCACACCACTGCACTCCAGCCTGGGTGCCAAAGCGAGACTCTGTCTCAAAAACACACCCCCAAAAAACAAAAGAACACATGCTGTATGATTGCATTTATATAAAATTCTAAAGAGGGGAAAAATGATGGCAGCTGGAGTTGGGGGATGAAGGTAAGGTTTAATTGCAAAAGGATCTCCAGGGGTCTAATGAGAATGTTCTATAGCTTAATTGCATTTGTGGTGACATGGTGTATACATTTGTCAAAACTCACCTAACTATAGCCCTAAAATTGTGCATTTTATTGTATGCAAATTATGGCTCAATAAACTTGGAAAAAATAAAATGTAATTCAAATTGAAATGTGGCCGGGCACAGTGGCTCATGCCTATAATCCCAGCACTTTGGCACGCCAAGGCAGGTGGATCACCTGAGGTTGAGTATTCAAGACCAGCCTGACCAACATGGAGAAATCCCATCTCTACTAAAAACACAATATTAGCCAGGCGTGGTGGCACATGCCTGTAATCTCAGCTACTCAGGAGGCTGAGGCAGTGGAATCACCTGAACCTGGGTGGTGGAGGTTGCAGTTAGCTGAGATCATGCCATTGCACTCCAGCCTGGGTACAAGAGTAAAACTCCATCTCACAAAAACAAACAAACAAACAAAAACTCTTACTTGCAAGCCATCAGGGAGGTCAGGATATAAGCATTAGCTGCCTGATTCTCCTTGCTTGGCACCCTGCATATAAATGCCTTCCCTTCTCCTGCTGCAAACCTTGGTGTGAATATCTGGCCTTACGGTGCCAGACGAGCAGAGCTCAGTTCCGTTTGATAACACCATCCCTCCCCCCAACACACAGGCTGGGAAGCAGGATGGGATAGAGTGAGGCTGTGGATAGCGAAGTAGTTTGGTTAATTCTTTTTTTTTTTTTTTTTTTTTGGAGACTGAGTCTCCCCACGCTGAAGTGCAGTGGCGCAATCTCGGCTCACTGTAGCCTCCACCTCCCGGGTTCAAGGGATTTTCCTGCATCAGCCTTACGAGTAGTTGGGACTACAGGTGTGCGCCACCACGCCCAGCTAATTTTTTTGTATTTTTAGTAGAGACGGAGTTTCACCATGTTGGCCAGGCTGGTCTTGAACTCCTGACCTCAAATGATCCACCCGCCTCAGCCTCCCAAAGTGCTGGAATTACAGGTGTGAGTCACCATGTCGGCCTATTTGGTTACTTCTTAATAGAAGAGGGAACTCCAATTATTTTATTCTTTCTTTGGAACATGGAGGCTATGAAGACTTTTTGTCAGCTTTTGAGCCCTGACTGCCTCTTCCAGAGTTGTTCTGTTACGAAAGGCAAGAAAAGGGCTCAAACTCCTTTGTCATGTACTTTATATCATGGAAGTGTCCAAGAATATATTATTTCATGGCATAAAAACATGGACCGGCTGGGGTGGCTCACACCTGTAATGCCAGTGCTTTGGGCGGCCCAGGTGGGAGGATGACTTGAGGCAGGGAGTTTGAGACCAGCTTGGGCAACATAGCAACACCTTACCTCTACAGAAATTTTTTTTTAATTAGCTAGCCCTAGTGATAGACACCTGTAGTCTCAGGTACTCATGAGGCTTAGGCGGGAAGATTGCCTGAACCCAAGAGTTCAAGGCTGCAGTGAGCTATGATCGTGCCACTGCATTCCAGCCTGGGCGACACCGCAAGACCCTGTCTGTCAAACAAAAACAAAGTGAAATAGGCCAGGTGCGGTGGTGGTTCATGCCTGTAATCCCAGCACTTTGGGAGGCCAAGGCAGTTGGATCACCTCACCTGAGGTCAGGAGTTCAAGACAAGCCTGGCCAACTTGGTGAAACCCCCATCTCTACTGAAAATACAAAAATTAGCCAGGTATGGTGGTGGGTGCCTGTAATCCCAGCTAGTCAGGGAGCTGAGGCAGGAGGATCGCTTGAACCTGGGAGGCAGAGGTTACAGTGAGCCGAGATTGCGCCACTGCACTCCAGCCTGGGCGACAGGGTGAGACTGTGTCTCAAAAAAAAAAAAAAAAAGCAAAATAAATTCTAAAAATTTAAAAGCAGAAATACACGAACCTTAGATGGTAGGGTAGATTCTAGCACATACTAAACAGGAAAGAAGAGAACAGCAACGAATTGATTTTGTGAACTCCCACAGTTTGCTGTTATTTAAGATGAAACTCCTGAACAGAGAGAACAATGGATTGATGCATCAACATACTTTGTGTTCACAGCAGATAAAAGCAAGACAGCACCTTAATGTGACCACTTTCTCTGGGCATAAAGATTTTCGCAACCATTAGGCATTTCTCTTTCAATTGGTGTGCTTCGTAGTGTATTTTTAGAATTGAAAAATTTCTCCTTCAGGGGTGGTGTGGTTTGAAGATGATTGCCCTTCCAAGGCAGTTTTCTCTCTGTTCCCCATTAGCAGGGTCTAAAAAACAGCCTTTGAAAATCAAGGCTATGCCTTCAAGAGCACAATTTCCAGCTCCCTTTCCTTTGCCAAGTAAAAACTATTTCTAGCACTAACAAAAGGGTAACCCACCTAAGATTCTCCACCAGCTCTTCACTCTGTGTAACTACGATTATTCAAGGAACAAGATATCATTAAGATTGAACATTTATTGGAACCATTTATGGCAGCCAATCAATGACAGAAATTGGGGTCTATCCATCATAACATATGGAGATAGTCTTGTGTTTTTTTTTTTTGTTTTGTTTTGTTTTGAGACAGAGTCTTGCTCTGTCACCGAGGCTGGAGTGCAGTGGCGTGATCTTGGCTCACTTCAACCTCTGCCTCCCGGGTTCAAGTGATTCTCCTGCCTCAGCCTCCTGAGAAGCTGGGATTACAGGTGCACGCCAGCACGCCCAGCTAATTTTTTGTATTTTTAGTAGAGACAGGGTTTCACCACATTGTTCAGGCTAGTCTCGAACTCCTGACCTTGTGATCCACCCACCTCTGCCTTCCAAGTCTTGTGTTTTCTAAGCTACTAGAGTGTCTCTCTACTCACCGATACTACTCAATAAAATGAGAACCCTATAAGGTGCTGCTGAATGCCTGCTGCAAATTAAATGGGCATATCACTCAGGTCTGTCTGATGTTGCTTTTAGACAGGGTCTCATCCTGTTGTCCAGGCTGGAGTGCAGTGGTATGATCATAGCTAACTGTAACCTCAAGCTCCTGGGCTCAAGTCATCCTCCCATTTCAGCCTCTTGAGTAGCTGGAACTACAGGTGTACACACCACCATGCCCAGCTAATTTTTAAATTTTTTTGTAGGGTTGAGGTCTTGCTATGATTCCCTGGCTGATCTTGAACTCCTAACCTAAAGCACTCCTCCCACGTCAGCCTCCCAAAGTGCTGGGATTACAGGCATGAGCCGCCACTCCCAGTCAGATCTATCTGTATTAGTTATCTATTGCTATGTAACAATACTGCCAGAACTTAGCAGCATAAAACGACCTGCATTTATTATCTCATAGTTTCTGTGAGTTTGGAGTCCAGCCACAGCCTAGGTGGGGTGCTCTGCAAAGCTGCAATCAAAGTCTCAACCAGGGCAGTGGGGTCTCATATCAAGGTCTGACTGGGGAAGGATTTGCTTTTAAGTCCACATGGTTGCTGGCAACATTCACTTCCTTGAAAGCTGTAGCTGTAGCTTATTGCTCACTCTCAGTGGAGGCCACTCCCTGTTCCCCTTGCTCCATGGCCCTGCCCACAGAGTAGCTCACAGGATGGCAGCTTGCAAGGGAGAGAATCTCTCAGCAAGACACACATCACAATTTTATGTAACATAATATCAGAAGTGATAACCCATCACCTTTGCCATAGTCACCTGGTTAGAAGCAAATCACAGGTCCAGCCCACACTCAAGGGGAGGGGATCACACAGGATATGAACACTAGGAGCATGGGGACCACCTTGACCACCTTACAGCCTGTCCTCTACATGGTCCAAACTGGTTGCCAACATCACTTTAGCTTGAAATCGAAGATCTCCATCCCATGTCTGACAGATATACCATCTTCTGCCATGAATCCTTTAATTCCAATATAGCATTTACCCCAAACTGAGGACGATCTTGGATGATCCTATCTTCTTATCCGCTCGTTCTCCTTCCCCTGTCTACCTCCCCCTCCAAATACTGGGAATCCACACTGCTGCTCTGGTGGGCACAGCTCCCTGAGCATTGCTTGGATGCATCCCAGTGGGGTACGCCCATCTCTAGAAATGTGACTGTGGACTGGGCACAGTGGCTCACGCCTGTAATCCCAGCACTTTGGGAGGCTGAAGCGTGTGGATCATGAGGTCAGGAGTTCAAGACCAGCCTGGCCAAGATGGTGAAACCCTGTCTTTACTAAAAATACAAAAAAATTAGCTGGATATGGTGGCACGCGCCTATAGTCCCAGCTTCTCAGGAGGCTGAGGCAGGAGAATAGCTTAAACATGGGAGGGGGAGGTTGCAGTGAGCCGAGATCATGCCACCGCACTCCAGCCTGGGGACAGAGCAAGACTCAGTCTCAAAAAGAAAAAAAAAAAAGAAATGTAGCTGTGTACGTGGAGGTCCCCCACCATCACCACTGTTATCACCATTACTGTTCATTGCCTCCACAGGGCAAAGCACAGTGTCAGACATGAACAGTGACACAAAAAATAATGAGGCACGGTACTCAAGATATATACAATCCACATGAAAACTGCTTTACAGTCTTACCCAAGGGAGAACTTGTGACCCTAAAGGGCACAGTGGACAGCTCTTGAAGTTATAAATAATCAGCATACGTCATTTGGATAATAACAAAAAAATTTTTTTATAAATTACTTGCAACTGAGAGTGTAAGCTAGGAGTTGAGAGTAGACATCCCTTATCCTACTTTCTGAAACAGAATCCAAAATATCCTGTGTGGGCCAGGCCTGGTGGCTCACGCCTATAATCCCAGCACTTCGGGAGGCTGAGGCGGGCAGATCATTTGAGGTCAGGAGTTCGAGACCAGCCTGGCCAACATGGTGAAACCCTGTCTCTACTAAAAATACAAAAATTAGCCAGGCATGGTGGTGCACGTTTGTAATCCCAGCTACTCGGGAGGCTGAGGCAGGATAGTCACTTGAACCTGGGAGGCAGAGGCTTTAGTGAGCCGAAATCATGCCACTGCATTCCAGCCTGCACAATAGAGACTCCATCTCCAAAAATAAAAATAAAAATAAAAAAATCCTGTGTGAAACCCCCCCTCCCTCTCTCCTGCATCTTCTCAACCATAAACTTTAGGTGGTATTGATCCAGCTCCTCCTCCAGAGGTGGGCCTATATCCAGCATCAGCCAATCAATTTATCCCATACATTTTCCCTACGGTGATTGGTTCAAGATTGAAGCAGAAAACCAACCAAAGCCAATGAGAGGTAAGGAGATGCTTACTGTGGTCTTTGGGAAAGAAAAGTCCCCTCTCTCTTGAGGAAGATGTCAGAAGAGGTTTTTCTCTTATACCAGTGCTATCCAATAGAAATATAATGTGAGCCTCATTTGCAGATTTCAATTTTCTAGTGGCTGCATTTTAAAAAGGAAAAGAAAAATGTGAAATTAATTTTAATAATATATTTCATTTAACCCAATATATCTAAAATCATTTCAGTGTGTCATTAGCAGATAAAAATTAATCAATATTTTTCATCTTTTTTCACATTGAGTCTTTGAAATCTGACATGTGTATTTTATACCTACAGCACATCTCAATTCAGACCTAAATAGATTTCTCAAGAGCCACGTGTGACTAGTGGCTACTGCAAAACCCTGGACGGCAAAGTATAAGGACGTGAAACTAGATCTCTTTACCCATAGCACGAGTAGGTGAAAAAGGAGGACTTTCAGATGAAATGACCACAGCTAACAGGAAAAAAAGAACTGGGTCCTCATTGACATCAGTGGAGTCATTGGCTCGAGCTTCATGTGAAGTCAGCATGACCTCAGAAACTCAGCTATGTGAGCCAGTGAGCTCAATTTACTGTTTAAATGTATTGAAGTTGAAATTCCTATCACTTCCAGGAAAAGAATCTCAACTGACAGAGAGTGATTAATGATATAAAGCTATTTATTATGTGCCAAAACTGAAGAATGGACAGTAAGCATCAACTGTGCAGAGAAAGGATAAATCAGCTTGAGACTAGCCTGGGCAACATAGTGAGGCCCTATCTCCACAAAAAAAATTATAGCAGGGTTTCTCAACGTCAGCACTTTTGACATTTTGGGCTGCATAATTCTTTCCTGTGGGGCTGTCCTGCACACTGTGGGATGTTTAGCAACATCCCTGGCCTCTCTAGACGCCAGCAGCACCCTCTACCTTTGGTTCTGACAACCAAAGTTGTCTTCAAATATTTCCAGATGTTCCCAGTTGAAAGCCACTGAGCTAGAGGCGGTCTTCGTAATAAATCTGGAAGACTTGGTGGGATGTACTGATGCGGGAAATAAATTTTGAGTAAAGGTAATGATATGAATAAAGTACCAGGGGAAAGAGAATGAAAGGCTCAGGAGGAAATCAATCAAGTCATCACTACTAAGTCTCAGCTATGGCTGCCAACAATTAGAGCATTAACTCTTATCTAGAAAATAATTTTTAAAATTTATTTTTTGTAGAGATGGGGTCTCACTGTGTTGCCCAGGCTTGTCTCAAACTCCTTGCCTCAAAAAATCCTTCTGCTTAGCCTCCCCAAAAATGCTGGGATCACGGGCATAAGCCACTACACCTGGTTTAAAAAAAAATTTTTTGGGGGGGAGTGGGAGCCAGGCACCATGGCTCATGCCTGTAATCCCAGCACTTTTGGAGGCCGAGGCAGATAAATCACAAGGTCAGGAGATTGAGACCATCCTGGCTAACACGGTGAAACCCTGTCTCCACTAAAAATACCAAAAATTAGCTGGGCGTGGTGGCATGTGCCTGTAGTCCCAGCTACTGGGGAGGCTGAGGCAGAAGAATTGCTTGAACCCGAGAGGCAGAGGTTGCAGTGAGCCAAGATCACGCCACTGCACTCTAGCCTGGGCGACACAGCAAGACTCTGTCTCAAAAAAAAAACAAAAAACTTTTTTTTTTAATTCTTATCATACACTGTTGGTAGAAAACTAAATCAGCACAAACCTTTTTGGAGAGCAATTTGGCAATATCTATGAAAATAAGAAACGTTCTAACCTTTTATCCAACAATTCTTCCTCTAGAAATTTACCTTACAGTAAAAAAACTTTTCCTAACATCATAATAATAACTGGGCCAGGCACAATGGCTCACACCTGTAATCCCAGCACTTTGGGAGATGGAGGTGGGTGGATCACCTGAGGTCAGGAGTTCAAGACCAGCATGGCCAACACGACAAAACCCTGTCTCTACTAAAAATACAAAAATTAGCCAGGTGTGTTGGTGGGCTCCTATAATCCCAGCTACTCAGGAGGCTGAGGCAGAAGAATCACTTGAACCTGGGAGGTGGAGGCTGCTGAGAGCCACTGCACTCCAGCCTGGGTGACAGAGCAAGAAAAAATAATAATAATAACTGAAAACGCCAAATATCCATTAACAGGGATGTAGTTAAATTAATTCTAGTACATCCACATGATTGAACACAATGAAAAAGTGACTCTGGGCTAGGTGCAGTAGCTCATGCCTATAATCCAGCACTTTGGGAGGCCAAGGTGGGCAGATCATTTGAGGTCAAGTGTTCGAGACCAGCCTGGCCAACATGGCAAAACTCTGTCTCTACTAAAAATACAAAAATCAGCTGGACGTGGTGGCGTGCACCTGTAAGCCCAGCTACTGGGAGGCTGAGGCAGGAGAATCACTTGAACCCGGAGGCAGAGGTTGCAGTGAGCCAAGATCATGCCACTGTACTCCAGCCTGAGCAACAGAGTGAGATGCCATCTCAATAAATAAATAAATAGTGACTCTGTGTATACAAAGAAAAGTTTCAAAGATACATATGACAAGATATCTTATGGGATGTACAGTGTCATCCCATACAAATAAGATAAAGATCTATTGACATATGCTTGGAAAAAATTAGGGAAATATATATAAAATGTATCAGTGGTTATCTTGGGTAAAACTGTTATGGGAAAGAAATGAGGATTACACTCTATCCATTATATACAAAACGTAAAAATAAGTAATTCAAAATCTAAGCTATTGAAACTCTGTTTTGAGCCTTAAAGGAACGTGATTATGGGGCCTGAGTCATGTGATAGGCAGTTGTAACCTAGACAGCTGTAACCTTTGTTTCTCTGATTATAGATGAGTCATCTTCCTAACCTATATTGTTTGTAAAATGTTGCAAATGACTAAAGGGCACTAGAGAAGACCCTTTCCCTCTTTAATGCTGATTTTCATTATAGATTAACTTCCCCCTTACCTTTCTCACACAAAGACTTCATAGCTATCACATGGTCTTAAGATGGAATGTTAAATACACTCTTTTAAATTGGAAAGGAAATGCAACCCAGCTGGAAAGCAAAGAAAACAAGCCGTTAGGAAAAGAAAACAAACTGTAGCTAACTAAATTGTTGTAACTCATAAAGCAGGTTAGTGTGGAAAATGTTATCACGCTACTAGATTCTCCGTTTTCTGCTTATAAGCAAGAACTTCACTTTCAACTTCAGAACCCTGCTCCCATTTCTCTGGAGTCTGGGTCTCCCAGATTGGCTATTCCCAGATCTTCACTTGAACAAACTCTTTAAGACTGGATTCTGATGCTTCCAATTGTTTCAGTTTGGCATCAAAAGTTATTCCATTATACCTGTAATCCCAGCACTTTGAAAGGCCGAGGCAGGCGGATCACGAGGTCAGGAGTTCAAGACCAGCCTGGCCAACAGGGTGAAATCCCATCTCTACTAAAAATACAACAATTAGGTGGGCGTGGTGGCACATGTCTGTAACCCCAGCTACTTGGGAGGCTGAGGCAGGAGAATCGCGTGAACCTGGGAGGCGGAGGTTGCAGTGAGCTGAGATCACGCCACTGCACTCCAGCCTGGGTGACAAAGCAAGACTCTGTTTCAAAAAAAAAACCCAAAAGTTATTCCCCACCCAAGCCCCTGGCACTGACTTCTGCAGAACAGGACCTATTTGTTTGGTAAAAACTTTGGGCAGGGTGCATTGGCTCACATTGCATTAAATCTAAGTTTAATGCAACTTAAACTTAGATTCAAGAAAGGTTGGCCAGGCCAGGCACAGTGGCTCACACCTGTAATCCCAGCATTTTGGGAGGCCAAGGCAGGCAGATTGCTTGAGCCCAGAAGCTCAAGACCAGCCTGGGCGCTACATAGCAAGACCCTGTCTCCAGGTGGGGAGAAAAAAAGGAGGAAGAGGCGTTTACCATTGCGTTTATACTTGGAAAATAAATCTCATTTACTTCTTAAAATAGTCTTAAGTAATATATATTAGTTCCATTTTACAGATGATGCAACTAAGACACCAGGAGATTAATTGATCCATCCTGAGTATACAGTTTCATACATTTTGGGAAGTTTGCTGAGTTATGCAATCATTATCAAAACTCAGTTTTAGAATTTTGTTTTTGTTGTTGTTGTTGTTGTTGTTGTTTTTGAGACAGAACCTTGCTCCACCACGCAGGCTGGAGTGCAGCAGAGTGATCTCCACTCACTGCAGCCTCCATCTCCCAGGTTCAAGCCATTCTTGTGCCCCAGACTACAGGTGTGCGCCACCATGCCTGGCTAACTTTCTCTATTTTTAGTAGAGACGAGGTTTCACCACATTGGCCAGGCTGGTCTCAAACTCCTGACCTCAAGTGATCTGCTCACCTCGGCCTCCCAAGTGCCGGGATTACAGACATGAGCCGCTGCACCTGGACAGAATATTTTTTATCACCCCAATAAGGTCTCTCATGCCCATTTACAATTAATCCCCATTTCCGCCACCAGCTCCAGGCAGCCACAACTCTACTTCTCTCCTTATAGTTGCTTTTTCTGGGCATTTCACAGAAAAGCAATCATATGTGGTCTTTTGCATCTGGCTTCTTTCACTGAGCATAACGAGGCCCTGGCACGTCACAGTGTATGTAAGTACTTCATTTCTTTTTATAGCTGAGTAGTAAGGATAGACCACATTTTGTTTACACAGTCACCAGTAAACATTTTGAGTTGCTTCCACATATGGGCTATTATGAATAATAGTGCTGTGAACATTCACATGCAAATCTTTCTATGGAGGTATGTTTTTATTTCTCTTGAGTAAAAACCTAGGAGTGGGATCTCTGGTGGGCAGCAAGATTCTAGAGTCTTGCAGGGTGTTATACACAATGCTGTGTGGAGTAACAGGGCTTTGGTTTTATTCATGATTATTCTGATGTCCAGGGATGTGGTTATGACTCTTGTTCTCTCTGACAATTCTATTTCTATTAAATCAGGGTTTCTCAACCTCAGTACCATTGCTATTTTGAGCCAGATAATTCCTTGTTGTCAGGGGACGCTGTGGACACTGAGAAGCCTCCCTGGCCTCAGCTCCCACCCACTGCCGAGTTGTGACAAGCAAAAATGTCTCAAGGCCAGACGCCATGGCTCACACTGTCAATCCCAGCACTTTGGCAGTCCAAGGTGGGTGGATCACAAGGTCAGGAGTTCAAGGCCGGTCTGGCCAACATAGTGAAACTCTGTCTCTACTAAAAATACAAAAATTAGCTGGGTGTGGTGGTGGGCACCTGTAGTCCCAGTTACTCAGGGGGCTGACTCAGGAGAATCACTTGAACCCTGGGAGGCAGAGGTTACAGATCGCGCCATTGCACTCCAGACTGGGTGACAGAGCAAGACTCTGTCTCTAAAAAAATTCTTTTTTAAATGTCTTCAGACATTGCCAAATGTCCCCTCGGGAGCAAAATCACCCCCTGGATGGGAATCACAGAGCTTGAATTCACTCAGTAAGTAGAAGTGGTGCCAATCTTGCTTCTGACCTGGGGGTACTTGGTGGTTTAGCACATGGCTTGGCCTGTCTTCCACATTCAGAGTAGGTGTGCTGGGTCCTGTCTTGGAGCGCATGGCGTTGACATCCTACATGTTACTTTATTTAATTTGTTCTAAATCAGTCGTTCTCTTGTGGTTCGGTGTGTATGTGTTTGTTCTCAAATTGGGCCAAGAGAAGTGAAGGGCTGCAGATGGTACAAACTGTAGTCTCTATTTAATTCAGATCAGCTCATCCTGGTGGTATTTATTTTCAAAAGTATGAGTTTAAGACAACATGTAATAGGTATTTGGAGTGTTTATACAGCTGTGCTTACAAAGAAGCTCAAAGCAAAATAGAGTGGATATTTGTTGTTTTTGAACTGCCAGATATATATATATATATATATATATATATATATAAAATAATATACATGTATTTTTTCTCTTCCAAACAGCACCCTGCTTGCATTTTAAAGAACTACTTCTCCTTGGCTGTGGGAAATTCCTAGGGCAGAGGGTCTAAGTATGCAGCCCTCACACTGTGGAAGCCAAGAGAGGTTTCTGGAGGCTTCTCCTAGCAGATCCCTTCTCTCCAGGCTCAGAGGGATGGGCATGTGTTCCAATGATTGGTGCTGTGTAACAAACACCACCAAACTCAGAGGCCTAAAATGATCATTGTTAATTTCTTATGATTCTAGGTTTGGCCATTTGGGCAAATCTGCTGATCTTGCCTGGGCCCATCCACACAGCTACATTCAACTGGAAGTTTGGCTGGGCTAGAAGACCCGAGACGGTCTCATTCAGTAGCTGGCAGTGGGTACTGACTATCCCCTGGGGGAGCCTCAGTTTTCCTCCATGTGACCACTCATCCTCTCTGGGGCCAAGCAGAAGCTGCAAAGTTTCTTAAAACCTGAAGCTCGGCCCGGGCGTGGTGGCTCACACCTATAATCCAAGCACTCTGGAGCCCAAGGCAGGCAGATCACCTGAGGTCAGGAGTTCAAGACCAGCCTGACCAACATGGTGAAACCCTGTCTTTAAACAAACAAACAAAAAACCTGAAGCTCAAACAACATCAAGTCTGATACATTCTGTTGGTCAATGCAAGCCATAAGGCCAATTTCAATTTAAGGGAGTAGATAAATAGAATCCACCTCTTTTCTTTTTTTTTTTTTTAGTTCTTTTAGCTGTAAATTTATTCAACGCGGCTGGGCGTGGTGGCTCACGCCTGTAATCCAAGCACGTTGGAGGCCAAGGCGGGCGGATCACCTGAGGTCGGGAGTTCAAGACCAACCTGACCAACATGGTGAAACCTCGTCTAAAAAAAAAAAAAAAAATTTATTCAACGCAAAATAATCCTCTCCATTTTACTGAGGTGGCTGACCACGTCCACGACCAAATCCGCCTCTAAACTGGAATTCGGTTGCTGACCCAGCCCCCGCCTCGGCTTTCTTGTCGGCACCAGGTGGCACAGCACTCCGTCTGTAGGTATCTCTGTCAGCTTCTCCTCTTGTGAGTCTTGCAGGTTGCTCACCCTCCAGACCTTTAGGCCGAGGCCTGCCTGTCTCCGGACGGCTGCGGCGTAGGGTGGCAGGCACGATCTCTGGGGGCAAATGGAGGTAATCACGGAGATACTGGATACCCTCATTGGTAAGGTACCAGTAGAAATGTCTCCAGGCAAACTGTTCCTTCACGTAGCCTCGGGACTTGAGAGACTGCATGGCCTTCATGCCATGAAGGTTGGGCACGTTCTTGTCTGCCAGCTCCGGGGTGCTTAGGCATGTGGACATCCTTCTTGGCCACCATGACTCCCTCCTTAAAAAGGAGCTCATAAATGGCAATCCAGTTCTTCTTAGGCATCAACATCGCGGCTGCTGTAGGGTCCCGGGCCGGGGCTGGAAAAGAAGAGCATGCGCGGCGCTGCGTCCAGAATCCACCTCTTGAAGGGAGGAAGAGCAACATCACATTGCAAAGAGGCGTGGGTAGAGGGCCATCATTTATTTAGTTTTCTTTTTGAGCAGGGTCTCACTCTGTCTCCCAGACTGGAGGGCAGTGATGCAATCATAAGCCCACTGCAGCCTCAACCTCCTAGGCTCAAGTGATCATCCCACCTTGGCCTCCCAAGGCTAGGACTACAAGGTACACGCCACCACACTTGGCTAATTTTTGCATTTTTCATAGAGATGGGTTACACTATGTTGCCCAGGCTGGTCTTGAACTGCTGGGCTCAAGCAATCCTCCTGCCTCGGCCTCCCAAAGTGCTGAGATTACAGGCATGAGCCACTGCAGAAAGCCATTATTATAATGACCTAGCACATCATGTGACCCAGGCCACTCCAATTAGACAGTCTCTTTTGATTCCAGATACATATATGTGTGTAAGAGTGTTCACGCGTATATGTATACATATTCCTATAGGTATAAATACTTGGTTTGAGTTGGCCAGAGTTGGTTTCTGTGTCACTTGCAACCAAAAAATCCTAACTGATATACCTATCAGGTCTACTGAGTAGAAGGCCTTTCCCAGATTTTGGCATATCAGGCTTTATGTTTACTTCTTCTCATTGGAGTTAAGGGACCAACACCAAGTCCCTGAGACCTATCTTGTCCCCATTCCCAGCCACCTCCATGGTGGCTCCTTTGGCCATGTCTGAACAATGTAATCCCAACTCCTTGACCATACTTGTTGGAACAGGAATCAAAAGTAATTCTACTGGCCATGCCCAGTGGCACACACCTGTAATCCCAGCACTTCGGGAGGCCGAGACATACTGATCACCAGAGATCAGGAGTTCAAGACCAACCTGACCAACATGGTGAAACTCTGTCTCTACTAAAAATACAAAAAATTATCCAGGCATGGTGGTGCATGCCTGTAACCCCAGCTACTAGGGAGGCTGAGGCAGGAGAACTGCTTGAACCCGGAAGGCAGAGGTTGCAGTGAGCTGAGATCATGCCACTGCACTCCAGCCTGGATGACAGAGCGAGTCTCCGTCTCAAAATAATAATAATAATAACGATAATAAAGGAAGCCTGAGAGATGTTTACTCCTGAGAGTTTTCTGATCCCTTGTTCTTGTGTCCTGGCCACAGCAATTGGTTCAGAAATCAGCAAATGGCTGCATTCAGGTCAATAAGAGAGAGTGAATCCTAGGACTAACGTAAGAGATATCAGAAAATACATTCTTTCTTTTCCTGGATGGTGTGGTATGAAGGTGTGAGATGTACTATAAAGAGTAAAATCTGGGGGCTGGGCACGGTGCCTCATGCCTGTAATCCGAGCACTTTGGGAGGCCAAGGCAGATGGATCACTTGAGGTCAGGAGTTCGAGACCAGCCTGGCCAACATGGTGAACCCCCATCTCTACTAAAATTACAAAAAATTAACTGGGCATGGTGGCACACATCTGTAGCTGAGACGCCAGAATCGCTTGAACCCAGGAAGCGGAGGTTGCAGTGAACCGAGATTGCACCACTGCACTCCAGCCTAGGCGACAAAGTGAGACTCCATCTCAAAAAAAAGAGTAAAATCTGGAGCAGCCATAGACCACTGGGTGGACTGTGAAGATGGTGCTAACACCATGGGAGTTAGAATGGAGAGGCCAGAGCTAGATGTGGTGGCTCACACTTGTAATCCCACCATTTGGGGAGGCTAAGACGGGTGAATCACTTGAGGCCAGGAGTTCAAGACCAGCCTGGCCAACATATCAAAACCCCGTTTCTACTAAAAATATAAAAAATTAGCTGGACATGGTGTCACACATTTGTAGCCCCCGCTCCTTGGGAGGCCGAGGCATGAGAATCACTTGAATCCAGGAGGCAGAGGTTGCAGTGAGCCATGTTCATGCCACTGCACTTCAGCCTGGGTGATAGTCTGAGATTGTCTCAAAAAAAATTAAAAAAAAAAAAAAAATATATATATATATATGTAAAGCTCAGAAACTCCTTTTTTTGTACCCCTGGCCATTGATAAACGCAATTCTCCTCCGCACAATGTCGACCCAAAGGTTCAACCTGCAGGATTCAGAATTGACTTTGGACCTCCAAATGTGATTTGAGGAGCACCTCAGCTTGTGGGAGTTGATCAAAAACTCACTTTATTCTCTTACTATCACTAACTTAGAAAAAAGCAATGTGAGCTCCATCTTATAGATAAGGTAAATTGAGGCTTACGGTGGTGATTTATCAGCTACAGTGGCAACAGAAGAACTAGCAAAGGGGGTGGCTCATGCCTATAATCCCAGCACTTTGGGAGGGTGAGACAGGAGGATCACTTGAGGCCAGGAGTTTGAGACCAGCCTGGGCAACATAGTGAGACCTCTGTCTCTACAAATAATAAAAATATCAGCCAGGCATGGTGATACACACCTGTAGTTCCAGTTACTCGGGAGACTGAGGTGGGAGGGTCAGCTGAGCCCAGGAGTTCGAGGCTGCAGTGAGCTATAATCGCACCACTACACTCCAGCCTGCGTGAAATAGCAAGACCCTGTCTCTAAGAGAAAAGACAATTTAAAAAATTTCATTATAAAAAGAAAAAACAAAGAACTAGCGAAGGCACTCACATCTGATGCTCTGTGAGCTCTTAAATCCCCTTTGTAAATCACATAGTATTTACCTACTTAGACACCTAAAAATAGAACTCGGGAGCTCCTCAAAGGCTAAGAGGAGCAGCCCAAAACAGGAAAAAAGGCCAGATTATCATTTTGAAATTACAAATCTAGTTTAAATAATCACGACATAGATTACAGTGATACAGTGCTGGGACCTCACTAGTGACTGACTTCTAAAGAGGTACTTAAATTGTCCAAAAACGAAGACTGTTCCCTCCACAGTTCCACGCATAGAATCAAACACCATGAGTAAGTATGCAAATTAGCAGGTGCCCACAGGCCCAGGGTCTAAAGAAAATAAATCAAGCAGCTATCCTAAGATAACTTCCAATAAACTTTGCTTTTCCCTTTATTAGCATTCAGTTCAGTTGAGTTCAACAAGCCTTTTTGAATGCCTGCTGCAGGACGGGCAATGGGCATTGCATTTCCATTTGCATGATGGTCAGCTGTCACCTCATTTTCCCCTTAAGCTCTTCCAAATAAAATACTGTATTCATTTCTGAAGGCTTCCATAACAAAGTAGCACAAGCTGGGTGGCTTAATAATAGAATTGTATTCTCTCACAGTTCTGGAGGCTGGAAGTCCCAAATCAAGGTGTCAGGGGGAGGCTCCCTCTGAAAGCTCTAGGGGAGGATGGCTCCTTGGCTTTTCCAGCTTCTGGTGGTGCTAGCTCTTCCTTAACTTGTGTCTGCATCACTCCAACCTCTCTCTGTATCTTCACATGATCATCATCTGTGTGTGTCTCTCCTGTCTTTCTAAGATACTGGGCCGGGTGGTTCATATCTGTAATCCCAGCACTTTGGGAGACCGAGGCAGGAGGACCACTTGAGGCCAGGAGTTCAAAACCAGTCTGGGCAACATATTGAGACTCTGTCTCTACAAAGGGGAAAAAAAATATCCAGGCATGGTGGTACATGCCTGTAGTCCCAGCTGCTTAGGGGGCTGAGGCAGGAGGATTGCTTGAGCATGGGAGTTTGAGGCTGCAGTGAGCTATGATTGTGTCACGGCCCTCCAGCCTAGGTGAAAGAGTGAGACCCTGTCATAATTTCATTTTGAGATCCTTAAGTAGTTTCATCTACCAACACCCTATTTCCAAATAAGATCATATTTTGGAGTTCCAGGTGGACACTATTTAATCCACTAAAAATACTGTGTCACAAAAGCATGAGTGAGCAACATCAATTTCACTGAAGTTTTTGAAAGGAAGGAACAGCAGGTTACTCAACCCACCATAGATACCTTGAAATCCCTGTTGCAGGTTGGGTTCCTGGGAAGCTGACTCTGAGTTGGAGATTAGCGTGTAGGATGTTTATTAGGGAGTATGCTGGAATCCCAGTCCTTGAGAAGTTTGAGAAAGGAAGCAGGACTTACAGGAAGAAGTTGAGCTGTGATGCAGCCGCAATAAGGCCCTTAGCTCACCCCTCAAAAAGCTCTGGAAGGTCAGGCATGGTGGTCCATGCCAGTAATCCTAGCACTTTGGGAGGCTGAGGCGGGTGGATCACACGAGTCCTGGAGTTCAAGACCTACCTGGACAACATGGAAAGACCCCCATCTATAAAAAGAAAATACAAAAATTAGCTGGGCTTGGTGGCGCACGCCTGTACTCCTAGCTACTTGGGGCTGATGCAGGAGGATTGCTTGAACCTGGGAGATTTATGTCCCCCATTGATCACTGGTCGTGGGCCTCCCAGGAAGGAGGTGTGACCTTGAGTGAAGCCACTCTCTTTAGCAAAGGCAATCCCCAGAGGAGGCTGCCAGCCTGCAACACTCCCCAGCATCTGGGAAAATGAGTCCTGCTTCCTTGAAGGGTGATCTGGGTAGGACATCATGGTGTCTTCGGCATCTCCTTAGTCATTCCTTCTCTTCTTAGTCATTTCTCTCCCACAGTTGTCAGAAGGGAGAGTTCCCTTTTCTCTCGCCTCTTCACAATGCTGAGAGACCCTCACATTCCTTGCTCCCACTGAAGCTTTTTCCTCCAAACTTGCAAATGCAAACCCATCTACAAAGAAAAGTCTGTACGCCACCTCTGAGATCACCTCCAGGGATATCTCCTTAGAATATATCAAAGGGAGTATTTACTTATTTATTTATTTTATTTCGAGACGGAGTCTCACTGTGTCTCCCAGGCTGGAGTGCAGCAACCTCCGCCTCCCAAGTTCAAGCAATTCCAAGGGAGTAATTAATAGTTTGTTAATGCTGCTTGTTGCATAACGGAATGATTACTGGATTTTGAGTAAGAAGACCTAAATTCAACTGCTAGTGCTACCTTGAGCAAATCACTAGTCTCTAAGAATAGGGGGCAAGAACTTTGTTTTATCACTGATTATGGAGCACCTAGGAGCAGGCTTTAACTAAAGATTCCCCTGGCTGGGCACGGTGGCTCACATCTGTAATCCCAGCACTTTGGGAGGCCAAGGTGGGCGGATCACTTGAGCTCAGGAGTTCGAGACCAGCCTGGCCAACATGGCAAAACCCTGTCTCTACTAAAATTACAAAAATTAGCCGGCATGGTGGCACAACTGTAGTCCCAGCTACTTGGGAAGCTGAACCACGAGAATCAGTTGAGCCCAGGAGGTGCAGGTTGCAGTGAGCCGAGATCACACCACTGCACTCCAGCCTGAATGACAGAGCAAGACTCCGTCTAAAAAATAATAAATAAATAAATATTCCCTGAGCACATGAAGGAGGAACAAATTTTGCCTAACCTTTGAGTCCCTTGGGATAATACTGAATTGGTAAGGACAGGCTAGGTCGTGATTCCCAAAGTGTTATACTGGCACTAGCAGCAGCAGCAGCAGCACTTGGGAACTTGCTAGAAATGCAATTTATTGGACTCTACCCCAAACCTGCTGAATCAGGAACTCTGGAGGAGGGGTTCAGCATTCTGTGTGCTATAGGCTGAAGGTCTGCATTCCCCCCACAATCCATATGTTGAAACCTAATCCCCAATGTGATGATATTTGGAGGTGGGGCCTTTGGAGGTGATTATGTCAGGAGGATGGAACTCTCATGAAGAGACTTTTTTTTTTTTTGGAGACAAACTCTACCTCTGTCGCCCCAGGCTGGAGTGCAGTGGTGCGATCTTGGCTCCCTGCAGCCTCTACCTCCCGGGTTCAAGTAATTCTCCCTCCTCAGCCTCCCAAGTAGCTGGGACTATAGGCACTTGCCACTACACCCCGCTAACTGTTAACTGCTTTGTATTTTCAGTAGAGATGGGGTTTCACCATGTTGACCAGGCTGGTCTGGAACTCCTGACCTGAAGTGATCTGCCTGCCTCAGCTTACAGGTATGAGCCACTATGCCCGGCCTAGGATTAGTGGCCTTAGAAAAGAGACTCCCTGGTCGGGTACAGTGGTTCACGCCTGTAATTCCAGCACTTTGGGAGGCTAAGGCAGGAGGATCACTTAAGGTCAGGAGTTCCAGACCAACCTGGCTAACATGGTGAAACCCCATCTCTACTAAAAATACAAAAATTAGCCGAGGATGGTGGTGGTACACACCTATAATTCCAGCTACTTGGAAGGCTGAGGCAGGAGAATCTTTGAATCTGGGAGGCAGAGCTTTCAGGGAACCAAGAACCCGCCACTGCACTCCAGCCTGGGTGACAGAGAGAGACCTCATCTCAAAAAAAAAAAAAAGTTGGGGAAGGAAAGAAAAGAAACCACACAGAGCTCCCTTGCCCCTTCCACCACGTGAGGATGCAATGAGAAGACAGCTGTCTAAGAACCAGGAAGTCTTGTTCACCACCTACAGAATGTCCTCTTCCTGGGCCGGGCACGGTGGCTCACACCGGTAATCTCAGCACTTTGGGAGGCCGAGGCAGGCAGATCATGAGGTCAAGAGATCAAGACCATCCTGGCCAACATGGTAAAACCCCGTCTCTACCAAAAATACAAAAATTAGCTGGGTGTAGTGGCGTGCACCTGTAATCCCAGGTACTTAGGAGGCTGAGGCGGGAGAATCACTTGAACCTGGGAGGTGGAGGTTGCAGTGAGCCGAGATCATGCCACTGCACTCCAGCCTGGCAACAGAGCGAGACTCCATCTCAAAAAAAAAAAAAAAAAAAAAGAATGTCATTTTCCTAAGAGGAAGGACCTTATATGTCTCCTTTACCACTGGAACCTAATCCACTAGAACAATGCCCAAAGCCTACATCTGCACCCTATAAATGTATGTTGAAGGAAGGGCTCAGGGCTCTGCTTCTCTTTGAGATATTGACATTGTGCTCTGTGAGAAGAAAATATCTTCTTTATAAACTAAAGATAACAATTTCTGCAGCAGCCACATTTTCCACATTAAATCAATAGATCCAGAAATGCAGTGCATCTGGCAGCCATGTGGCAAGGAAGTGCCATTTTTAACAAAGGACTTACAGGGTCACTGTTTCAGCTGATAGACTTTGCAACCTCACCGCAGATGCCTAGCAAAATATTGTATAAACGGCCAAATTATTTTTGCACATTACTACACTAGAACTGTGCTCAATGTCCTTGTAGTCATGTGTAGATGTGCTTTCAGGAAGAAAATAACATTTATTGTAGGTTTTTAGAATTTCTAATTTCAGAAGAATCACAAGCTCATTGCAGAAAATTTGGAAAATAGAGACAAACACAAAAGGAAACACCAATCTTCCAAACAGTGAAATATTTTGATGCATGTACTTTCTAGTCTATTTCTATGAATGCCTTAAAAATGAATTTGTATCATATAAAATGTTTCAGAGTAGAATTTTTCACTTAGTAGCATATCGTGGATATTATTATTTATTTAATATTGTTCTATAAGATGTTTACATATTGTAACTAGTTACATAATTTTAAATTATATAAAAATATCATGATAAAAAACATTAATAACATGAGAACATGAAGGAAAAAAAATTTTTTTTTTTTTTTTTGAGACAGAGTTTTGCTCTTGTTGCCCAGGCTGGAGTGCAGTGGCACGATCTTAGCTCACTGCAACCTCTGCTTTCTGGTTTCAAGCAATTCTCCTGCCTCAGCCTCCCAAGTAGCTGGGACTACTGGTGAGTGTGACCATGTCCAGCTAATTTTTGTATTTTTAGTAGAGATGGGGTTTTACCTTATTGGCCAGGCTGGTCTCGAACTTCTGACCTCGTGATCCACCGGCCTCCAAAGTGCTGGGATTACAGGAGTGAGCCACCACCCCCTGCTAGGAAGAAAAAACTTCATGACACTTCTATCACTAAAGGTTTCCTGCATTGCATATCTTTCCAGAATATTCTAGGCTTTTGTATACACAAAGGGAATCACACGATAGTATTGTTCAACTTATTATTTAATGTAATAACACATCTTAAATATCTTTATATGGCTGTATGGTGTTCTGTTATGTAAATATGCAATATATTTTTTAATTTTTATTTATTTTTTTATAAATAGAGACAGAGTCTTGCTCTGTTGCCTAGTCTGGACTTGAACTCCCGAGCTCAAGTGATCCTCCTGCCTCAGCCTTCCAAAGTGCTGGGATTACAGGATATGAATCACCGTGCCTAGAAACTTGATGAAAAATTCATATTTCTTAATTCTTTGATATTACATACAGTGAGGAAATGTTTGTACTCTCGCTATGTCTCTATATATACACACATATATTAAACATATATATATAACTTATAAAATGCTTAGAACAGTGCCCACACATAGTAACGTTCTGTGTGTGTGTTTCTTCATCTGTATTTATAGGTAATATATATATGGAGATGATCAATTTGGCAATATCAGCTGGGCGCGGTGGTTCATGCCTGTAATCCCAGCACTTTGGGAGGCCGAGGCAGGTGGATCAGTTGAGGTCAGGAGTTCGAGACCAGCCTGGCCAACATGGCAAAACTCTGTGTCTACTAAAAATACAAAAATTAGCTGGGCATGGTGAACACCTGTGGTGCCAGCTACTCAGGAGGCTGAGGCAGGAGAATTGCTTGAACCCAGGATGTGGAGGTTTCAGCGAGCTGAGATCGCACCACTGCTCTGCAGCCTCAGTGACAGAGTGAGACTCCGTCTCAAAAAAAAAAAAAAAAAAAAGGTCAGGCACGGTGGCTCACACACTTTGGGAGGTCAAGGTGGGTGGATTATCTGAGGTCAGGAGTTAAAAACAACCTGGTCAACATGGTGAAAACTCCGTCTCTACTAAAAATACAAAAGTCAGCCGGTCGTGGTGGCACACGCCTACAATCCCAGCTACTAGGGAGGCTGAGGCAGGAGAATTGCTTGACCCAGGAGACAGAGGTTGCAGTGAGCTGAGATCATGCCACTGCACTCCCGCCTGGCCGACAGAGTATGACAATGTCTCAAAAAAAAAAAACTGGCAATATCCACCACAATTTAAATTGCATATTTCCTTTTCCTTAATTATGTATACTTTGCAAATCTGTAAATTTTTTAGGTACAAAATTAATATGGTAATAAAATACAAAAGTAATAATATATTTTTAATTTTGTTAGATACTGCCAAATTGCCCTCCAAAAGTAGGTGTCAGCTTTCACTTTCACCAAGAATATGACAGTGCCTATTTCTCTACTGTTTTGCCAACACTGGGTAGTATAAATTTTTAAAAATATTCATTAATCTGAAAGGTGAAGTGTTATATTCCATGGTATCTCCCTAATTACTTTTTTACAGCCACCAGGCCCAGCCTGCATCTTCCTAATTGTTAGTCAGCTTGATTACATTTTTATTTTATTTTATTTTATTTTTATTTTTTGGAGACAGTCTCACTCTGTCACCCAGGCTGGAGTGCAATAGCGCGATCTCAGCTCACTGCAAGCTCTGCCTCCCTGTTTCAAACAACTCTCCTGCCCCAGCCTCCTGAGTAGCTGAGATTACAGGCGCCTGCCACCACACCCAGTTAATTTTTGTATTTTTAGTAGAAACAGGGTTTCTCCATGTTGGCCAGGCTGGTCTCGAACTCCTGACCTCAAGTGATCCTCCCGCCTTGGCCTCCCAAAGTGCTGGAATTACAGGTATGAGCCACTGAGTCTGGCCTGCAAGTTCTACCTCTGATAGTGAGAATTTAACCTATTCCCATTAAATTGGGTCTATGTTAACAAAGTGGGCAACAAACAAGTAATGAATTTGCCTATGAGTTCAACTTGTATAATAAAAATGTTGAAAGGGAGCAAGAATAACAGGTGAAAGCAAGAGACTATGTCACCCAAAATACTTATCCTAAATGCCCAGCTGCCTAGAATGTTATCAGCACACCACCTCGTGTTGTGTAACCTAATGTCAGATGCTATCCTTCACTATGGCCCTTGCAGCCTTGAGCAGCTCCCTTAAATTTCTGTGCCTTGTTTTTCTTTCATGAACTGGGGGAGAAGAAGAGGTACATTATTTCACAAGGAGGCTGTGCAAAGCAGTCCATGCACACCAGGCCCCGCAGAAAGGCTCAGAGCCATCTGCCCTCCTGATTAACATGAAGCCACTGAATGTTAAGTCGCAGACTCCAGCTCTGCCAACACTCAAGACAATCTCGAGACCTTAATAATCATCGTGCCTAGCACAGAATAGAAATGCGTGACTTGACTGGCTATGCAGTTTCCTACTGATAGCAGTAAAAATAAGAATGAGTTCTCCTCCTTCCCAATAAAAAAGCGACAGATGAGATCACATTCCAGACAGAAAATTGCCTATTAACTCCAGTAAATATTCTACTCCATTCTTCAGGGACTGTTTCACCAGTTTAAGAATTTCTTAAACCAGTAGTTCTCAAATCTGACTGCAAACCAGAATCACCTAGGGAGGTTTTTAAAAATGTTGATGCTGGCTGGGCACGGTTGGTCACACCTGTAATCCCAGCACTTTGGGAGGCCGAAGCAGACGGATCACAAGGTCAAGAGATCGAGACCATCCTGGCCAGCATGGTGAAACCCCCATCTCTACTAAAAATACAAAAAAAATAGCTGGGAGTGGTGGCACGCGCCTGTGGTCCCAGCTACTTAGGAGGCTGAGGCAGAAGAGTTGCTTGAACCCGGAAGGCGGAGGTTGCAGTGAGCTGAGATCCTGCCACTGCACTCCAGCCTGGTGCCTGGCAACAGAGCGAGACTGTCTCAAAAGAAAAAAAAAAAAATGTAGATGCTGGCTGGGTGCAGTGGCTCCTGCCTATGATCCCAGCACTTTGGGAGGTCAAGACGGGTGGATCTCCTTAGCTCAGGAGTTCGAGACCAGCCAGACCAATATGGTGAAACCCCGTCTCTACTAAAAATACAAAAATTAGCCGGGCGCAGTGGCTCACACCTGTAATCACAGCACTTTGGGAGGCTGAGGTGGGTGGATCACAAGGTCAAGAGATAGAGACCATCCTGGCCAACATGGTGAAGCCCCATCTCTACTAAAAATACAAAAAAAAAAAAAAATATCTGGGCATGGTGGCATGCGCCTGTAGTCTCAGCTAGTTGGGAGGCTGAGGCAGGAGAATTGCTTGAACCTGGAAGGTGGAGGTTGCAGTGAGCCAAGATCACACCATTGCACTCCAGCTTGGTGCCTGGTGACAAAGCGAGACTCTGTCTCAAAAAATAATAATAAAATAAAAATAAATAAATACAAATACAAAAATTAGCTGGACATGGTGGCATGCCCGTAATCCCAGCTACTCAGGATGCTAATGCAGGAGAATCGCTTGAACCCAGTAAGCGGAGGTTACAGTGAGCCGAGATCATGCCATTGCACTCCAGCCTGGGCAACAAGCGCAAAACTCTGTCTTGAACTAACAAACAAACAAAATATGTAGATGCTGACTGGGCATCGTGGCTTCCGCCTACAATCCCAGCACTTTGGGAGGCTGAGGCAGGTGTATCGGCTGAGCTCAGGAGTTTGAGACCAGTCTGGGCAACATGGTGAAACTCCATCTGTACCAAAAATCCAACACAGGTGCACACCTGTGATCCCAGCTACTTGGGAGGCTGGGGTGGGAGGATTACTTGAGGCTGGGAGGCAGAGGTTGCAGTGGGAGGTTGCAGGCAGTGAGCCGAGATCATGCCACTGCACTCCAACCTGGGTGACAAATTGAGACCATGTCTGAAAAATAAATAGTAAATGCCTAAGCCGCACTCACAAGGATTCTAGTTTAAGTGGTTCGAATAGGGTCTAGTAATCTGCATTTTTTTTTAACTCTCTAGGTAGTTCTAACGTGCAACCAAGTCTGAAAACTTTAATGTGCATTCAAATTATCTGGAGGAATTTTAATGCAAGGTCCTGGTTCCCACCCAGAGAGTCGAATTTGGTGGGTTTGGGGCAGGAGCCCTGGAATACGCATTTTAAACAACCAGTCTAAATAATTCTCATGCCCGCTTCTCTAGTTCTTTTAAGGTCTTTTTTTTTAACCTACCAAGTCATTGTTGCAACAGAGAGGAAAAGGAGTTGGCATTTGAATCTATTAGTTCTTCAGACATGCCAAAACACATTGAGGGAGCTAGGTGAAGCTACTGGCTATAAAGAGGTTTGGGTTGATTGCACTTATCCGTGCTCCCAATCTAGCAGGACAGACACACAAATAGACACACATACATGCTTCTACATGAGTGGCTACATTCAACCAGTATGTCTGCACTGATGATGGTTAAAACGCTGAAATACCTCCATATCAGCTAATAAATAGCTGCTACTTTCAAGACCTTATTCCTCCCTATCCACCTGCATGGTAGGACTACCAGTCCCTTCATGGAGGTACTCTCGCCACAAACCAGGCAAAAGAGCGTCTCAATCTTCTGAGTTCTCACTGGTCTGGTACTTGAGCCATACTGTTGTTAAATATTTTAAATAGCCCTTGAGGCTGGGCACGGTGGCTCATGCCTGTAATTCCAGCGCTTTAGGAGGCTGAGGCAGGCAGATCACTTGAGGCCAGGAGTTCGAGACCAGCCTGGCCAACATGGAGAAACTCTGTCTCTACTAAAAATACAAAAATTAGCCAGGCATGGTGGCACGTGCCTGTAGTCCCAGCTATTTTGGAGGCTGATGCAGGAGAATTGCTTGAACTCAGTAGGTGAATGTTGCAGTGACCCAAGATCATTGCATTCCAGCCTGGGTGGCAGAGTGAGACCCTGTCTCCAAATAAATAAATAACCCTTGGCTGGGTGTGATGGCTCATGTCTGCAATCCTAGTACTTAAGGAGGCTGAGGTGGGAGGATAGTTTGATCCCAGGATTTCAAGACCAGCCTGGGCAACAAAGTGAGACCCTGTCTCTACAAAAAAAATTTTATAAAATTTGCTCGGAGTGGTGGCACATACCTGTAGTCCCAGCCACTCAAGAGACTGAGACAGGAGGATCTCTTGAACTCGAGGCTTCAGTGAGTCCCGATCACGCCACTGCACTCCAGCCTGGGTGACAGAGTGAGATTTCATCTCAAAAAAAAAAGAAAAATAAAAAATATCCCACTCACTGCTCACTGTAATAAATTTTTCATGCTGGATGTTTGTACACAGCAGTATGAAAGTGTAGAGCAGAGAATAATTAATTCTACCTGGAGGGGTCAAAGAAGAATTTAAAAAATAAGTAGCCTTAAAGTAAATCTGAAAAGATAAGGAGCTCTGCTTAGGTAGGAAAAACAAAAGCTGTTTAGACGTGGAGAAGGAGCGAAGATAGAGAGGTGTAAAGAGTAGGGACGAGGGGGTGGGTAGCATGACATCATTACAGTGTGGGACAAGAAAAAGACCTGGTGGATTGAAGCCAGGTCTGAAAGAAAATTGAATGTCATGTTATATTTAGCCAGTATTACACTGTTTCTCAAAGTATGGTCCAAGAATGACCTAACAAAGAATTACCTGAGTGCTGGCTTAAAAGGCAGATTCCAGCTGGGCTCGGTGGCTCACGACTGTAATCCCAGCACTTTGGGAGGCTGAGGCGGGTGGACCACGAGGTCAGGAGAGCAAGACCATCCTGGCTAAGATGGTGACACCCCGTCTCTATTAAAAATACAAAAAATTTTAGCCAGGCATGGTGGCACACACCTGTAGTCCTATCTTCTCGGGAGGCTGAGGCAGGAGAATCGCCTGAACCCAGGAGGCAGAGGTTGCAGTGAGCCAAGATCGCACCACTGCACTCCAGCCTGGTGACAGAGCAAGACTCCATCTCAAAAAAATAAATAAATAAAATAAAAAATTAGCCAGGAGTGGTGGCTCCCTGTGATTTCAGCTACTCAGGAGGCTGAGGCAGGAGAAGTGCCTGAGCTCTGGAGTTCAAGGTTACATTGAGCCCTGAGTGTACCACTGCACTTTAGCCTGGGTGACAGAGTGAGATCCTCTCTCTCTCTCTCAAAAAAAGGCAAATTCCAGATCTCTCCATCTGGTAGCAAATAAGAAAAACTCATCTCTGCGGTGGGAACCAGAAATCTGTACTCTTTTTTTTTTTTTTTTTTTTTTGAGACAGGGGCTCACTCTGCTGCCCAGGTTAGAGTGCAGTGGCAAGATCACAGCAGCCTCAGCCTCCCGGGCTCAAGCAATCCTCCCACCTCAGCGTCCCAAGGAGCTGGGACTACAGGTATGCACCACAATACCTGGCTAATTTTTGTGTTTTTTGTAAAGACAGGATCTCATTATGTTGCCCAGGCTGGTCTCAAATTCCTAGGCTCAAGTGATCCACCCACCCTGGCCTCTCGAAGTGCTGGGATTACAGGCATGAGTCACTATGTCTGGCACAAAATGTTTTGCTTCTTAAAGCAGAAGAAAGCAACTAAATAGAAGAAGAATGAATCCAGTTTGGATTACAATGCAGTCATACAATTTTTTTTTTAATGTTTTTTTGAAACGGACTCTGTCGCCCAGGCTGGAGTGCAGTGGCGTGATCTTGGCTCACTGAAGCCTCTACGTCCTGGGGTCAAGCGATTCTCCTACCTCAGCTTCCTGAGTAGCTGGGACTATAGGTGCCTGCCGCCACACCCAGCTAATGTTTGTATTTTAAGTAGAGACGAGGTTTCACCACGTTGGCCAGGCTGGTCTCAAACTCCTGGTCTCAAGTGATCTGCCTGCCTCAGCCTTCCAAAGTGCTAGGATTATAGGCATGAGCCACTGCACCTGGCTTATTTATTTATTTTTATTTAAAACAGTAGAGAAAGGGTCTCACTATGTTGCTCAGGCTGGTCTTGAACTCCTGGGCTCAAGTGATCCTCCTGCCTTGGCCTCTCAAAGTGCTAGGATTACAAGCGTGAGTCACCTCATCTGGCCAAAATATAATTTTTAGTATCTTCTGGGGAAGAGGGGTTCACAGAGGCAACAAAAGTGCCTGAGGCCCACAAAAGTCATAATGTGGCCTTGAGTCCACCCAAAGAGAGAAGAATCAAAGCATAGCTCAAGGAACTCCTGAGTTTTGCAGGGTTTTCTCAAATTTTCTATGTGTGAATTCCCTTTGGCAACTCTGTGAAGCTGAAGGACTCTTCTCAGAATAATGGTTTTTTTTGTGTGTTGTTTTTGTTTTTGATTTTGTTTTGTTTTGTTTGAGATGGAGTCTCACTCTGCCACCCAGACTGGAGTGCAGAGGTGGGATCTCAGCTCACTGCAACCTCTGTGATACGGTTTGGCTGTGTCCCCACCCAAATCTCAACTTGAATTGTATCTCCCAGAATTCCCACATGTTGTGGGAGGGGCCCAGTGGGAGGTAATTGAATCTTGGGATCTGGTCTTTCCTGTGCTATTCTTGTAATACTGAATAAGTCTCACGAAATCCAGTGGGTTTATCAGTGGTTTCTGCTTTTGCTTCTTCCTTGTTTTTCTCCTGCCACCATCATGTAAAAAGTGCCTTTTCTCTCCCCGTCATGATTCTGAGGCTTCCCCAGCCATGTGGAACTGTAAGTCTAACTAAACCTCTTTTTCTTCCCAGTTTTGGTTATGTCTTTATCCGCAGCATGAAAATGAACTAATACTTAGACCGTCGCAAGACAGGTTAGTTTTACCCTTAACTGAAAGAAAAAACAAAAAAAAGAAAATGAACTAATACACTCCACCTCCAGGGTTCAAGCGATTCTCCTGCCTCAGCCTCCTGAGTAGCTGGGATTCCAGGCACCTGCCACAATGCCCAGCTAAGTTTTTGTATTTTTAGTAGAGATAGGGTTTCACCATGTCGGCCAGGCTGGTCTTGAACTCTTGGCCTCAGGTGATCAGCCCACCTCGGCCTCCCAAAGTGCTGGGATTACAGGCGTGAGCCACCACATCTGCTCCTGGCCAGAATAAGAGCTTTAAACGCCAAAAAGAAAACACACAGTTTTACGAAGGAACCAATTATATTGAAATACAAGTTATCAAAATACTTTACAAAACCAATTTGGGATATAGCAATGTGGTTTTGATATTGCTATAAACAATTGCTATAAACACATTTTATAGCAATATGTGTCTCTATTAATGAACTAAATAATAAGATCTAGCAATAAGTCTAAAAACTGCCATGATTTTAAAGTAATGATGAGCATTCATTTTGAGATAGCAGCAGTAGCTGTACATGTGGTGTACAAATATCTGTGACTTCTACTGGTGACAAAATCACAGGCACTGCCAGGAGTTCCAGACCAGCCCTGGCAAATAGTAAGACCCCTGTCTCTACAAAAAATTAAAACATTAGCTGGGTGTTGTAGCGTGTGCTTGTGGTCCCAGCTACTCAGGAGGCTGAGGTGGGAGGATCGCTTGAGCCTGGGAGGTGGAGGCTGCAGTGAGCTGTGATCACACCACTGCACTTCAGCCTGGGCAACACAGAAAGACCCTGTGTCAAAAAAAGAAAAGAAAGAAAAAGAAAAAGAAAAAAAATCACAGGCACTGCTGACACTCCTGTGTTTGTTGCCTGCATCATAATAGAAGGAGAAATGCTGGCTTTCAGTTAGAACTTGGTGAAAGTAGAGAAGTGATCTTCCCCCCCTTCCAAGTTATTGTATGTCTGAATTCTATCCACTGTCCCTGTTGGGGGCTCATGAATCTGAATTAGGAACTTCTAGTTTAATGAGTTTTGGAGATGAAGTAAGGGAGAATGATCAGAGGAATAGACACAGGTCCAAGAAAAACGTGACCAAACGTGCAAATGTTTCCTAAGAGACGCCTTGAAGTTAAGACGAAGGGAGTGTATGGAGGGGGCAGCCACTGTCCAGACTAAACTATCAGCCCCTTGAGGACAGGGATTGTGTCCCATGTAATCCAGGGATTGGGGTTGTAGAGTCATAAGGACTCTATGAAATCAATGCAACCCATCGCCACCTTTATTTATAGACTGAATAAACATTGCCTCCTGCATACCCACATAAGAATTGTTCTTTTCTCTCTCTCTCTCTTCTTTTTTTTTTTTTTTTGAGAAAGGATCTCACTCTGTTGCCCAGGCTGGAGTACAGCAGGATGATCACAGCTCACTGCAATCTCAAACTCCTGGGCGTAAGCAACCTTCCCACCTCAGCCTCCTGAGTAGTGGGAACTACAGGAGCACGTCATCATACCTGGCTTTTTTTTTTTCTTTTTTTTTGAGACAAAGTCTCTCTGTGTTGCCAGACTGGAGTGCAGTGCCGTGATCTCGGCTCACTGCAACCTCTGCCTCCCAGGTTCAAGCAATTCTCCTGCCTCAGCCTCCTGAATAGCTGGGACTACAGGTACTCACCACCACGCCTGGCTAATTTTTGTATATTTAGTAGAGACGGGGTTTCACCATGTTGGCCAGGATGGTCTCGATCTCTTGACCTTGTGATCCACCTGCCTTGGCCTCCCAAAGTGCTGGGATTACAGGCATGAGCCACCGTGCCCGGCCATTTTTTTATTTTTAGTAGAGAGACAGGTCTTGCTATGTTACCCAGGCTGGTCTTGAACTCCTAGGCTCAGGCAGTCCTCAAGCCTTGGCCTCCCAAAGTGTGATCACATGCATGAGTCACTGTACCCAGCCAAGAATGTTTCAAATATGTGTAGATGATGTTGTAATAAATAAAACAGGAATCTGAAGAGTCCTTAAATCATGGTAGCTTTTAGTCACGTATTTCCTCAACTAGAGTGCTTTAAAATTACATGGGAATCACTGGACCTTCAAGTACCCTGTTCCCTCAGCCTAGAGGGCTCAGCCCACTCCCTCTCCTCCTTCTTTGCCAACTCTTACTCACACTTGAGTCTCACCTTAAACATCACTTTCCCTGGGAGTTCTGTTTTGACTCTCCCCAAAAATTAGGTCACCCCATTACATGTCACCATGGTCCCGGTCCCTCCCCCAGCCTAGCCTACATCACATATGTAATTAATCACTTCTCTCATATTTGTCTTCCGTTTCTCCATGAGGATTAAGACTGTATCTGCATTCCCAAGTCAGGAATAAATATTTGCAGAATGGATGAGGGGGTTGAGTGGAAGGCCCACCTGGGACAGGCACTTAGAGCATAAGGAATCTGTTTCAATATTTTCATTCTTTCCCATTGCCTCATCCATTTTCACTCACTCTGCCTGAAACATGCTTTGTGAATTCCCCAGGTTTAATCCCCATTGCCAGTCCACGTTAACTTCAGGCTCTGAACACAAAAATTGCTGTCACTTTCAATTTGCCCCTCAATGCATTTTAAAGAAATCATTCCCATGGTAGAAATTGGGAGAAAGAAAACACACATCAGTGGGCTTGAGGTAGGGAAGTACTGGGGAGGAGGGGGAGGAGTGAGCGGTAGGGAATCAATTTGATAGCAATCAGGGAGGGGTCAGACGTGGTGGCTCGAGTCTGTAATCCCAACACTTTGGGAGGCCAAGGCAGGAGGATCACTTGAGCCCAGGAGTTTGTTAGCAGCCTGAGAAACATAGGGAGACCACCTCTCCACAAAAAATTTATGGCTGGGTGCGTTGGCTCACTCCTGTAATCCCAGCACATTGGGAGGCTGAGGCGGGTGGATCTCTTGAGGTCAGGAGTTCGAGACCAGCTGGCCAACATGGTGACACCCCGTCTCTACTAAAAATACAAAATAGACGGCTGTGGCGCCAGGTGCCTGTAATCCCAGCTACTCGGGAGGCTGAGGCAGGAGGATCGCTTGAACCCAGGAAGTGGACGTTGCAGTGAGCTGAAATCGCGCCACTACACTCCAGTCTGGCTACAGAGCGAGACTCTGTCTGAAGAAAAAAAAAAATTTAAGTTTGCTGGGTGTGGTGGAACGCGCCTTGTAGTCCAGGCTACTCACAAAGCTGAGACTGAAGGATCACGAGAGCCCAGGGGGTTGAGGCTGCTGTGAGTTATGATCGTGCCACTGCACTCCAGCTTGGGTGACAGAGAAAGACTCTGTCTCAAAACCAAACAACAACAACAAAAAAAGAAAATGCAAAGAAAAGAAATCAACCATTTTCTTCCCCCAATCTCAACGCCATGGGCTGACCAGAGGTAACTTCTGAGGGGAAACTTGCTCTTTGCTGCCATCTGGTGGCTGTTATTGGAGCAGTTCCCACAGGAAAAATTTCTATCCAACAATTATGTGCCACCTACTGTGTTCAAGGTCCTGTACCAGGCAATCTATAAATAATTTCATACATTTTTATATTCATTTTATATTCATTTTTTTCATAAAAACCAACAATAAGGCATTTTCTTTTTTTGAGACAAACTCTTGCTCTGTCACCCAGGCTGGAGTGCAGTGGCACGATCTTGGTTCACTGCAATCTTCATCTCCAGAATTCAAGTAATTCTCCTACCTCAGCCTCCCAAGTAACTGGGATTATAGGCATGCACCACCATGCCCAGCTAATTTTCTGTATTTTTAGTAGAGATGGGGTTTCACCATGTTGGCCAGGCTGGTCTCGAACTCCTGACCTCAAGTGATCCACCCACCTAGGCCTCCCAAAGTACTGGGACTACAGGCATGAGCCATCTCGCCCAGCCAGCAACTTGGAACTTTAAATGCCATGTCCAATGCCTCTCTCCCAGATTTCAAAAACAGGACCTCAAGTGCACTTTGGTATTCTAAGACTAGCCATACAATGTGCTGCCAGTCTTCCTTTCAAGGCAAGTCTTCTTGTTAGGACAATTTTTTTTTTTTTTTTTTTTTTGAGATGGAGTCTCACTCTGCCGACAGGCTGGAGTGCAGTGGCACAATCTTGGCTCATTGCAACCTCCGCCTCCCAGGTTCAAGGGATTCTCCTGCCTCAGCCTCCCGAGTAACTGGGACTACAGGCGTGTGCCACCAGGAGCTAATTTTTGTATTTTTAGTAGAGACGGGGTTTCACCATGCTGCCCAGGATGGTCTCAATCTCCTGACCTTGTGATCTGCCCGCCTAGGCCTCCTGTCGGGGACGGCACATCTGCCGGGGAGCTCTCAGCCAGCAAGAGGGTCCCAATACCTGGAAGAGAGAGTGCGCGGAAATACTAGGAGACAGAAAAGTAGGGTCTGGAGGTCTGAATAGACAGTGCCCATACAGCAATGCCTAAACAGCAATTTTATTTGTGCAAAGGGTCCCAGTATATACTGTCAGCTTTCAGTAGCTGACGTCAACCCACATTGTTAATTCTATACAATAAAGAGGAACAAAAGTTACAATACCCCAAGTCTGGAGGAGAAGATAAAATACCAATAAAAGGGAAGTACATAACTAGGGGCCATAAAAGTAAGCATGAGGGTGGAGATTTTTCTTTACCTATTGTGTAGGGATTTACATTTGAGAAGGTAACATTCTTTAAGGTCAGGCAAAACTCATAGATCTTAAAGGTAACAATCTCCAAGAGACATGTGAGTAGTTACAGGGCTTAGATAATGTTTAGTAAACAGAGTCATGAAACTAGAGTAAACAGAGTCATAAAAACTAGGCCCCAAAACAGGTACCAAGATAAAACACAATGTCTTAGTAAAACCACACAGCCATCACCGAGCCATTGTGTCAGTGTCAGGGAGTCTGAGATAACTTCTACAAAATCATCCATCTTTTAGTTCCTGCTTTCCCTTAGCTCGACTGCCTCCAGGAGGGGGAGATGTCTGGGCTCAAGCTCACATTATGGCGGAGGCACAGTCAGAGGGCCTCTACGCTGGAGCAATCCCCACACTCAGGTTAAGCTAGAAGAACTCTAGGGAAGCACTCTGATTGGCTCATCCTTGAACCAGTCATTGTGGTCTGAGCCAGTTGAGCCTGATGCCCACACCTCAAATGAATTATCCAGAGTTTCTTATGTGCGAAGCTACTTCGAGGACTGTTGGGAGCTGGCAGCCATCACATCTGTGTCTATCACAGGAAACTACAGTCTTATACATTATCAAACCTTTATTCCTAATGAATCTATTACACTTCCAGGGCTATAAATAATAAATTATCTCCCATTCCTCCGATGCAAATATTTTGAATATTTTAATGATTGCTTTCCAAAGCCTACTTTCAAAATCACCCTCTAAGATTTGTGCCAATGTATACTCCCACAAACATATGGTGGTGGGCATCCTTGAATTATAAGCTGTCATTGATCTATACTGGTGTTCTCAACTGAGGATTCTGCCTACCCAGGGGACAATGGCAATAACTGCAGACTTTTTTTTCTTTTTTTTGAGGCAGAGTCTCACTCTGTTGCCCAGGCTAGAGTGCTAGGATTATAGGCATGCACCACCATACCCAGCTAATTGTTTTTTTTGAGACAGAGTTTCCTTCCTGTTGTCCAGGCTGGAGTGCAATGGCACAATCTCGATTCACTGCAACCTCTGCCTACCGCCTCAGAGAATCGTTCAAGCGATTCTCCTGCCTCAGCCTCCCAAGTAGCTGAAACTACAGGCATGCGCCACCACACCCAACTAATTTTGTATTTTTAGTAGAGACAGTGTTTCTCCATGTTGATCAGGCTGGTCTCGAACTCCTGACCTCAGGTGATCCGCCCACCTCAGCCTCCCAAAGTGCTGGGATTACAGGCGTAAGCACCATGTCCAGCCTAATTTTTTTTTTTTTAGACAGTTTCACTCTGTTACCCAGGCTGGACAGTGGTGCAATTTCGGCTCACTGCAGCCTCCGCCTCCAGGGTTCAAGTGGTTTTCTTGCCTCAGCCCCCTGAGTAACTGAGATTGCATGCATGCACCATCATGCCCATCTAACTTATGTATTTTTAGTAGAAATGGGGTTTTGCCATGTTGGCCAGGCTTGTCTCAAACTCCTGGCCTCAAGAGATCCACCCGCCTCGGCCTCCCAATGTGCTGGGATTACAGGTGCGAACCACCGCGCCCAGCCAGACTAGAGACATTTTTGATCATCATAACTGAGGTGATGCTACTGGCTTCTAGTGAGTAAGAGGATGAGATATTGCTAGACACTCTATAGTGTATGGGACAGCTCCCCCACAACAAAGACTTATGTGGCCCCAAATGGCAATAGTCCTGAGGTGGAGAAACCCTGATTTATACAAACAGATTCAGATATGATCTATAAAAACAGGAACATAAAGTAGTCTCTTGGGAGGCTGTGGGGATCGCTCCAGCGTAGAGGCCCTCTGACTGTGCCTCCACCATAATGTGAGCTGAGCCCAGACATATTCCCCCCTCCTGGAGGCAGTCGAGCTAAGGGAAAGCAGGAACTAAAAGATGGATGATTTTGTAGAAGTTATCTCAGACTCCCTGACACTGACAATGGTTTGGTGATGGCTGTGTGGTTTTACTAAGACATTGTGTTTTATCTTGGTACCTGTTTTGGGCTAGTTTTATGACTCTGTTTACTCTAGTTTTATGACTCTGTTTACTCTAGTTTTATGACTCTGTTTACTAAACATTATCTAAGCCCTGTAACTACTCACATGTCTCTTGGAGATTGTTACCTTTAAGATCTATGAGTTTTGCCTGACCTTAAAGAATGTTACCTTCTCAAATGTAAATCCCTACACAATAGGTAAAGAAAAATCTCCACCCTCATGCTTACTTTTATGGCCCCTAGTTATGTACTTCCCTTTTATTGGTATTTTATCTTCTCCTCCAGACTTGGGGTATTGTAACTTTTGTTCCTCTTTATTGTATAGAATTAACAATGTGGGTTGACGTCAGCTACTTGAAAGCTGACAGTATATATTGGGACCCTTTGCACAAATAAAATTGCTGTTTAGGCATTGCTGTATGGGCACTGTCTATTCAGACCTCCAGACCCTACTTTTCTGTCTCCTAGTATTTCCGCGCACTCTCTCTTCCAGGTATTGGGACCCTCTTGCTGGCCGAGAGCTCCCCGGCAGACGTGCGGTCCCCCGACACCTGAGGGGTCAGGGTCAGGGAGAAGGGTATCTTTCCTTCTTGGTCACAAGGCTATAAAGATGGAAGCCCAGGGTCCAAGACCCATGCCCCCACTGAAGAAAGAAGTTGTTCTCAAAAAACGAAACCAGTATACAGATAGCAGGATGGATAAGTGGCACAGAAAATCCTTGCGATGTTCAGGTCTGGAGTTTGGCCACCTGTGGCCAGCTCCAACCAGGACATTCCCATAGCTTCCTCATGCGAGCCAATATAACCACCACCCCACTTTTGTTAATAGACTGGGTCTCACTCTGTCACCCAGGCTGATGTGAAGTGGCACAATCATGGCTCACTGCAGGTTCAAACTCCTGGGCTCAAGCGATTCTCCCACCTTAGCCTCCTCAGTGGCTAGGACTGCAGGTGCATGCCACCATGCCCAGCTAATTAAAAAAAATTTTTTTTGTAGAGATAGGATCTTGCTTTGTTGCCTGGGTTGGTCTCAAGCTCCTCAAGCAATCCTCCCCCCTCGGCCTTCCAGAGTGCTGGGATCACAGTCACAAGCCACTGCCCCAATTCTCACCTTTTATTCAAGCTAATTTATATTGGATTTCTGTCTCTTACAACTGTGGGTTCTGACTAACACATCTTGGCAAAGATGTAGAGAACTTTGTTTTTTTAACAAAATCTCACTGTGTCACCCAGGCTGGAGTGCAGTGGTGCGTCTCGGCTCACTGAAACCTCCACCTCCCGGGTTCAAGCAACTCTCCTACCTCAGCCTCCCGAGTAGCTGGGACCACAGGCATATGCCACCACACCCGGCTAATTTTTTATTTTTAGTAGAGATGGGGTTTCACCATGTTGAACACACTGGTCTCGAACTCCTGACCTTAGGTGATCCACCTGCCTCGGCCTCCCAAAGTGCTCATGTGCCACCACACCTGGCCAATGTAGAGAATTTATGTTATGACCAGAAGCACTGGTAAAATTTTTTTTCTTTTTTTTTTTCTTTCTCAGTCATAAAGCAGATAAACTGGTAAAATTTTGACTTGTAAATGTCTTGAGGAAAGAATCCCTGTGCAAACTAGATAGATCCAATTCCCCTGGAGCCTATTGTGTAAATCCTGGTGCGATGTTTGCAGACTCAGCACATATGGTTGCCTCTTGGCAACCGTCACACCGCCTCCATTTCTTTAAGGTTTTATACTTCCCCAGGCTTTCACGATCATTATCTCATTTGCCTTCCACCACATCCCAACCAGACAGAGAAGGAGATTTTACCATCCCCATTGCCAGGTGAGAAAATGAAGACACGATGAGGCTACATGACTTTTGTATGTAATTCAGGGATTTGGGAAGAGATGAGCCGTTCTCAAATTTGATCGGTCATGAACTGTGCCATGAGTGATCTGATCCTAATGGTAAAGTACTATTAGCTGGAGGATGATTCATGTATTTTTAAATAATACATTATCATCCCTATAACAACCTAATTCTTGCCAGCATTTAATTTGCTTTCCCTATTGGGAGATAAAAGGAGCAGTTACAGCTGGCATATTGGGACTTCCCCTGGGAGTGTTAGCATGTGAATGCCCGACCATGTGCAGCATAACAGAAAAAAAGGTGGAGAGTCCGTGGAATAGCCAGTTCCGAAAGCTGCTTCCAGCTCTAAAATGGGATGAATTACCCAAAGTAAACAATGAGTTGATGGCATTCAAATCAAAACTAACCACTTTTCTCTGTCCATGTATCTGACCAAGGATCACTCACTTCAAAGAGTTGTAGGACAATTATAAAATGTGTCATCTAGACCAGGCACAGTGGCTCATACCTGTAATCCCAGGACTTTGGGAGGCTGAGGCAGGTGGATCACCTGAGGTCAGGAGTTCAAGACCAGCCCGGCCAACATGGTGAAACCAAGTCTCTACCAAAAGTACAAAAATTAGCCAGGAATGATGGCGGGCCCCTGTAATCCCAGCTACTCAGAAGGCTAAGGCAGGAGAATCGTTTGAACCTGGGAAGCGGAGGTTGCAGTGAGCTGAGATCACACCATTGCACTCCAGCCTGGGCAACAAATGCGAAAACTCCATCTTAAAAAAAAAAGTGTCATCCATCAACATGTTTGGAAAGAAAGAGGGGGAAAAAAATGTGTCATCCAGACCAGGATACTTTTTTTGAGACAACGTCTTCCTCTGCTGCCCGGGCTGGAGTGCAGTGGTGCGATCTTTGCTCACTGCAGCCTTGATCCCCCGAGCTCAAGCAATCCTCCTGCCTCAGCCTCCCAAGTAGCTGGGACTAAGGAGAGCATCACCATGCCTGGCTAATCGTGTTTTGTATTTTTTGTAGAGACAGGGTTTCACCATGTTGCCCGTGCTAGTCTTGAACTCCTGAGCTCGAGCGATCCACCCAACTCAGCCTCCCAAAGTGATGGAATGACAGGCATGAGTCACCGTGCCCAGCCAGACTAGGAGACTCTTAAGACAAAAGGGAACATCTAGGGAATGGAACACCAAGGCCACATATTTAACAGAAATTGTGTTGAGCAAAACAGGACTTAAGTTACCCTATGTCTATGCAACTTAAGAAAAGTAAATTTACAAAACCAGAAACCTCCAGTCCTGCCCCTAGGAACATGACTCTAAAGGTGAGTTGGATATGTCTTGGGTTCAGTTCTCCTAGAAGCAGACCCTAAGACAAGGACTTGGGTTCGAGTCGTTTGCTTGGGAAGTGGAGGAAGCACCTTGTAGGGAGTAGGAAAGTAAGGATAAGGGGATAAGGAAAAAAGGCAACCAATAAGAGTATGTTATCAAGCTAATTATTACTGTGGGCATCCGGCACGTGATCCCTGTGCTGGTCACAGAGATGGGCCATCCACATGCCCACTTAAGGGAGGACTTGCTGTCCAGGGACCGTGGGGGAGTGCAGTCAGCAGACAGACTGCAGCTGTCACCTCCTTCAAGGTCAGCCTCAGCTGCAGAGCCCTGCCTAGCCCAAAGCCATGTCCTTCCCAGGGTAGCCTGCATCTGTTGACTGAGCAAGGAAAGTCTTTTTTCTTTTGAGATGAAGCGTTGCTCTGTCTCCCAGACTGAAGTGCAGTGATGTGATCTCAGCTCACTGCAACCACCGCATCGCAGGTTCAAGCAGTTCTCCTATCTCAGCCTCCCAATAGCACCCGCCACCACGCCCAGCGAATTTTTTTTTTTTTTTTTTTTTTTTGAGATGGAGTCTTTCTCTGTAGCCCAGGCTGAAGTGCAGTGGCACAATCTCGGCTCACTGTAACCTCTGCCTACTGGGCCCCTGTTCAAGCAATTCTGCTACCTCAGTCTCCCAAGTAGCTGGGGTTACAGGCACGGGCCACCATGCCCAGCTAATTTTTGTATTTTTTAGTAAAGAGGGGGTTTTACCATGTTGGCCAGTCTGGTCTTGAACTCCTGACCTCGTGATCCACCTGCCTTGGCCTCCTAAAGTGCTGGGATTACAGGCGTGAGCCACCCGGCCTAATTTTGTATTTTTAGTAGAGATGGGATTTTCCCCTGTTGGACAGGCTGGTCTCGAACTCCTGACCTCAAGTGATCCAACCACCCCACCTTCCAAAGTGCTGGGATTACAGGTGTGAACCACCACACCCAGTCATGAAAGTCATTTATAAAGGTCGCCCATTCCACCTGACTTGGAACACTTTGACAGGCAGTCCTTGTTCCGGAGCTCCCCTCTTGGTTAGCCAAACCTTGGTCAAACCTGCACTGTAGCTGTATATTTCCCTCTGCCCAATCCTGCTTCTTCTCATTCCTTTCATAGGGACTGATTCCTTTATGTACTTATTTATTTTTGAGATAGTGTCTTGCTCTGTTGCCCAGGCTGGAGTACAGTTCAGTGGGATCTCAACTCACTGTAGCCTCAATTTCCCAGGCTCAAGGGATCCTCCCACCTCAGCCTCCCAAGTAGCTGGGACTATAGGCTCAAACTACCATGCCTGGCTAATTTTTGTATTTTTTGCAGAGACAGGGTCTCACCATGTTGCCCAGACTGCTCTTGAACTCCTGGACTCAAGAGATCCGGCCCCCTCGGCCTCCCAGAGTGCTGGAATTACAGGCGTGAGCCACCGCACCTGGCCTGATTAATTCCTAATGAGCATTTTGTACCCCAAACTCCATATAAGCATCTGCTTCTAGAGAACCTAGCCCCAACCATGCCTGTGGGGGAAACAGGGAGTTAAATAGAACATGTTCCTCAGAGATTCATGGGATGTAAAACACTCCCTCTATTTCTAGCTTAGGAGATTCCTGGGGAGCTCACTTTCCAGCATTGCTGGTAATTCTTTGCTCAATAGGGGTGTTATTAAGAACAGTTTGCCAGGACATCTACAAGCAAAGATTAGGCTCATAAACAGACTGCCTCTGAATTGCCATTGGTTGTTCTTGGATGCACATAGCCTGCTGGGTATACATTTTAAAGCACCATCTCTAGATCTATCTTTAGTCCCTACCCCTCAGCTTGTGCTCATGAAATTAAGTACATCCACATGATGGTAATTTCAAGGGGCAACCTTGACCTTACAAAAAATGCAATTGCGGCTAGGCACGGTGGCTCATGCCTGTAGTCCCAGCATTTTGGAAGGCCCAGGCAGTGAATCATCTGAGCTAGGAGTTTGAGACCAGACTGGGCAACATAGTGAGAACTTATCTCTACAAAACAAAAAACAAAAAAAAATTAGGTGTGGTTGTGCATGCCTGTTGTCCCAGCTACTCAGGAGGCTGAGGTGGGAGGATCACTTAAGCCCGGGAAGTTGAGGCTGCAGTGAGCTGTGATCATGCCACCACTCTTCAGCCTGAGTGACAGAGTGAGACCCTGTATTACACAAACAAACAAAACAAAAACGCAACACAATTCCAGTATGTTGGTGAATTTCTAATTGGTGGTCTAAGGCAGGCCTTACTGTGTGTATGATATGGTTTGGCTGTGTCCCCACCCAAATCTCATTTTGAATTGTAGCTCCCATAATCCCATGTGTCATGGGAGGGACCTAGTGAGAGGTAATTGAATAAATGGGGCTGGGTTTTTCCCATACTGTTCTCATAATAATGAATAAGTCTCATGAGATCTGATAGTCTTATTCTATTGATTGATTGATACAGGGTCTCAGTCTATCTCCCAGGCTGGAGTGCAGTGGCACAATCTCAGCTTGCTGCAACCTCCACCTTCCAGGCTTAAGTGATTCTCGTGCCTCAACCTCCCAAGTAGCTAGGATTACAGGCATGTGCCACCACACCTGGCTAATTTTTTGTATTTTTAGTAGAGATGGGGTTTCACCATGTTGCCCAGGTTTCGAACACCTGAGGTCAGGCAATCTGCCCACCTCGGCCTCCCAAAGTGCTAGGATTACAGGTATGAGCCATTGTATCCAGCCAATCTGATGGTTTTATACAGGGCAGTTCCCCTGCACACACTCTCTTGCCAGCTGCCATGTAAGACATGCCTTTGCTCCTCCACCTTCTGCCATGATTGTGAGGCCTCCCCAGCCATGTGGAACTGTGAGTCCACTAAACCTCTTTTTTTTTACAAATTACCCAGTCTTGGGCATTTCTTCACAGCAGTATGAAAATGGACTAATACAATGTAGGTCTTATAAGTCTCATTAATTCATTCAACACATATTTTCTGGGCACCTATACTATGTGGCAAACACTGTTCTAAGCACTGGGTTTAAGAAATCAGAGGCCAGAGAGGACTGTGCCTCTGTATCTGGATCTGGTCACAGGGTCAGCTTATAAACCATTCGGTGTATCTTTGTGTTGCCTATTATTTTACAGAACAATAATCAAATGCTTTCAATGTGCTCAACACAAGGCTAGGCACAGATGAAAAAGTGTCTGTTCCAAGAAGATATGGAATGGGGGGAAAATGGTCAAAAATAAAGGAAAAATGTTACTCCTCACTAGTATTTATTTATTTATACCCTGTTGTGTTCCAGAAAAGATTTAAGGTAGCTTAAAAGGATACATAAGAGATAGCCAGACAGCATAAATTATACATAAGAGAGAAGGAAGAAGAAAAACAAAACAAGAGCGAGGATTGAAATGGGGCCAGAGATGAAACTAACACAGGGATAAATATGAGCAGTTCCTCTATGCTCATAGCCTGGTGTAATCACTGGTGTAGGGGATGCTACTGGGGCCCTGCCCAGAGCCCCTCGACACTCATTTCTAAATGCCAAGAATGTTCCTTGTGCCTCTCCGAATGAAGGCTTTGTTCTGGTTGTGAACGCACACCTGGTCTGCAAGCAGGATAGCCCAGAAGTCCCAGAAAGTTCCAGTGCCTAGAAATAGCCCTCACCCAGTGAAGGATGGGAGTTGTCAGATAAATACCCCAGCTCCTGGCTGGGCACAATGGCTCACGACTATAATCCCAGCACTTTGGGAGGCCAAGGTGGGCAGATCACTTGAGGTCAGGAGTTTGAGACCAGCCTGGCCAACATGGTGAAACCCCATCTCTACTAAAAATACAAAAATTAGCCAGGTGTGGTGGCTAATTTTTGTGGTGCCTTGGCCTCCTGTAATCCCAGCTACTCAGGAGGCCGAGGCAGGAGAATCACTTGAACCTGGGAGGCGGAGGTTGCAGTAAGCTGAGATCGTGCCATTGCACTCCAGCCTAGGCAACAGAGTGAGACTCCGTCTCAAAAGAGAAAAAAAAAATCCAGCTCCGTGTTTATCCTCCATTGAGATAACACTGAGGCATAAGCATATTCTGTACAGTCTTCTAGGGCTCCCCAGTGAGACCGAGCTCCTGCTGCCGACAGTGGTAACCTGCTTGGTAACACACCTTTTATTGGCTGTCTTCCTTTCTCTGTCTCCATTTCTCTGTCCCCACATTGTTGTTTCCTGGGATCACCTCCCAAATAAACAACCTATAATTGAATTCTTGTCTCAGCAAGGATTCTTGGGGAACCCAGCCCGAGACAATGCACTATGCCCTCATCTACTATTTAATGTAGAGCTCCAGGCTCCTGCAAAGTGTGTTCTCTGTCAGAATTTCCAGGAATGCACAGGAGTGGATCACACACAGAAACGAGTCTCGCCAGTGGCAGGTTTGTGGGTCTTTCCTCCCACAATGGCTCACGACTATAATCCCAGCACTTTGGGAGGCCAAGGTGGGCAGATCACTTGAGGTTAATGTTCTGGATATGCCTACATTAACCAGACATGCTGCTATTTCTGCTGGGTGTTTTCTGTTTGGTTGTTTTTGTTTGTTTCCTGTTTGTTTTTCGTTTTTTGTTTTTTTGAGACAGAATCTCACTCTGTTGCCCAGGCTGGAGTGCAGTGGTGCAATCTCAGTTCACTGCAACCTCCACTTCCCAGGTTCAAGTGATTCTCCTGCCACAGCTTCCAGAGTAGCTGGGATTATAGGCATGCGCCACGATGCACTGCTAATTTTTGTATTTTTAGTAGAGATGGTGTTTCTCCATGTTGGCCAGGCTGGTCTCGAACTCCTGATCTCAAGTGATCTGCCCACCTCGGCCTCTGAAAGTGCTGGGATTACAGGCACATGAGCCACCATGCCCGGCCTATTTCTGATGGTTTTGCCTATCTCTGTTGAATTCCACTTTATCCAAAGAACATCTTCACCTCGTACCATTGGGTACCATCTTTGCTATCAGGCACTGTTGGCCTTTATTTGGTACTAATTTGCCCAGGATGCCAAAGCTATATGACATACAATGGTGATATTCAGTAGAGGGTACCCATACTGTGTTCTGCCAGGTGGACAAGATGCCAGAACAACATTGCTTGGGGGACCACAATGTGGTTTTCATTAAGCAATCCTATTCTCACTAAATAACCCCTGAAATTCCTTTACTTTTTACTTACAGCCATAATCACATAAAACTCAAGCACGGGTTAGCCCATAAAGAATGGTCCTGATAATTAATCTGAGTGATAGCTACCCCACTGTCCTCAAAACTCACTCATTCAAACTTAGCCAAATAAGTCTTGGTGTTTTGGGGGGGGTTTTCTATTTGTCTGTTTGCTTGTTTAAGACAGAGTCTCGCTCTGTTGCCCAGGCTGGAGCACAGTGGCGTGATGTCAGCTCACTGCAATCTCTGCCTCCTGGGTTCAAGCCATTCTCTTGCCTCAGCCTCCAGAGTAGCTGGGACTACAGGTACATGCCACTACACCCAGCTAATTTTTGTATTTTTGATAGAGACGGGGTTTCATCATGTTGGCAGGCTGGTCTTGAACCCCTGACCTCAGGCGTGAGCCACCGCGCCCGGCCTAGGTTTTTTAATTTAAAATGGAAATCAGTTACAATATGCTAAGCCTAAGATGCCAAATACAAAATGTCACATATTGTATGATTCCATTCATAGGAAATATCCAGAATAGGTAAATCCATGGAGACAAAACAGACTGGTGGTTGATAGGGGCTGGGAGGAGAGAAGAAATGGGGGAGCAACTGTTTAATGAGTTTGGGGTTTTCTTTGGGGGGATAAAAATGTTTTGGAACTAGATAAAGGCGGTGGTTGCACGACATTGTGAACATACTAAATGTCATGAAAAAAAATTTTTTTTGAGACAGTCTTGCTCTGTTGCCAGGCGCCAGGCTGAAGTGCAATGGTGCGATCTTGGTTCACTGCAATCTCCGCCTCCCAGGTTCAAGCAATTCTCCTGTCTCAGCCTCCCAAGTAGCTGGGACTACAGTCATGCACCACCATGCCCAGCTAATCTTTGTATTTTTAGTAGAGATGGGTTTCACCATGTTAGCCAAGATGATCTTGATCTCTTCACCTCGTGATCTGCCTACCTTGGCCTCCCAAAATGCTGGGATTACAGGTGTGAGCTACAGCACCTAGGCCAAATTGTTCATTTTAAAATGGTTGGTTTAGTAGCTGCATGCAGTGGCTCACGCCTGTAATCTCAACATTATGGGAGGCCAAGGAGGGCAGATCACTTGAGGCCAGGAGTTTGGGACCAGCCTGGCCAACATGGCAAAACCCTGTCTCTACTAATACAAAAATTAGCTGGGTGTGATGGCGCACGCCTGTAATTCCAGCTACTTGAGAGGCTGAGGCACAAGCATTGCTTGAACCCGGGAGACAGAGGTGGCAGTGAGCCATGATTGCACTACTGTACTGCAGCCTGGGTGACAGAGTGACACTCTGTCTCAAAAAGTTAATAATAAGGCCGGGCGTGGTGGCTCATGACTATAATCCCAGCACTTTGGGAGGCCGAGGCAGGCAGAGCATGAGGTCAAGAGCTCGAGACCATTCTGGCCAACATGGTGAAATCCCATCTCTACTAAAAATACAAATATTAGCTGGGCATGGGGGCGCATGCCTGTAGTCCCAGCTACTCGGGAGGCTGAGGCAGGAGAATTGCTTGAATCCAGGAGACAGAGGTTGCAGTGAGCCAAGATCGCACCACTGCACTCCAGCCTGGTGACAGAGCAAGACTCTGTCTCTAAAAAAATATCAAAAATAGGTGGAGCACAGTGACTCACACCTCCAATCCCAGCACTTTGGGAGGCCGAGGTGGGAATTTGAGACCAGTCTGGCCAACACGGTGAAACCCCATCTCTACTAAAAATGCCTGCAATCTCAGCTACGTGGGAGGCTGAGGCAGGAGAATCGCTTGAACCCAGAGGCGAAGGTTGCAGTGAGCTGAGATTGCACCACTGCACTCCAGCCTGGGCAACAGAGTGAAACTCCGTCCTAAAAATATACATATAATAAAAATTGAAATTAATAAAATTTAAATAAAATTCCAAAATCAGTTCCTCAGTCACCCTGTAGCCACAATCCACGTGCTCAATAGCATGAGGCTATGTCATTATAGGACATGTGACTAGACTATTCCTATGCAATGTGCTTAGCTTTTTAAATCATTTATTTCTGTTTTGGCTTCCCAGCACTTGCCAAAAGCTTTCAAGGTGAAGTGTCCCAGTTTATTTAAGCACCACCTGGCAGTCACTGAAGTGTCACGTTTCTATTTCACAAGAGCTAGCCATGAATCTGATTGCTACTGTTCCACATGATTAGCACGTTTGAGGTGACAGATTGTTGGGTTTGCCACACTTCTGAGCAGGTTGTGATTCTGTAATCGTTTTTTCTGAAGGGCATGAAGCATCAAGAAACTATTGGTTTGGGCTGGGTGCAATGGCTCACACCTATAATCCCAGCACTTTGGGAGGCCAAGGTGGGAGGATAGCTGGAGCCCAGGATTTCAAGACCAGCCTGGGCAGCATAGAGAGACCCCATCTCTCCAAAATAATTAGCCAGGTGTGGTGGTACACACCTGTAGTCCCAGCTACTCAGGAGGCTGAGGGGAAGGATCGCTTGAGCCCAGGAGGTTGAGATCAGCCTGGGCAATATGGTGAGATCCCATCATCTCTACCAAAAAAAAAAAAAAAAAGAAACCAGTGGTCTGCGTTTCAAGAAGTGACATATCATGTTTCCCTGCAGCCCTCACCTCTAGAGAGTCAATAGGAGTGAAGGAATGAGCTCACACAGAAGAACCATGATGGTAGTAAGACATATAACAAGAAGAGTTAAAATGATCAGGAACGTCAAACCTTAAGAAACCCAAGCATAATTCATTAGACTCTGAAGGATCTGATGAGCTCACCTGATCCATCCTGGATGAATAAGAGCAATTTGCCCTTTTCTTTCAACTGCCAAGAGATAAAGATCCACACCAGCCCTTGTTTTCTCATTGCACCCTCTCAGGTGTCAAAAAGTGTTTCTCTAAGTCTTATCAAAACCTCTCCTATTAGTTGATCTTTCAAACCTCTCTGCTAAGTCTGATATAATGATGTCTGCTCCCTGAATATCAGGACCTATTACCTGGAAATAACTTTCTCATTTTTGATGCTTCTACATCTCAATATAATTATCCAATTTGTGGCCAGGTGCGGTGGCTCACGCCTGTAATCCCAGCCCTTTGGGAGGCCGAGGCTGGTGGATCACCTGAGGTCAGGAGTTCGAGACCAGCCTGACCAACATGGAGAAACCCTGTCTCTACCAAAAATACAAAATTAGGTGGGCGTGATGGCACATGCCTGTAATCCCAGCTACTCAGGAGGCTGAGACAGGAGAATTGCTTTAACATGGTAGCTGGAGGTTGTGGTGAGCCAAGATTGCACCATTGCACTTTAGCCTGGGCAACAAGAGCAAAACTCCATCTCAAAAAAAAAACAAAGATCCAATTTGTAAATTGCCTGGCTGTTTCTCCTCATTTGTCTTTCTTGCTTGCCTTTGTATTTTTTCCCCTCTTTCTCTCCTTTATCATTTTTATTGTTATTTTTATTTTTGAGATGGAGTCTCACTCTGTTGCTGAGGCTGGAGTGCAGTGGCATGTGCTCACTGCAACCTCTGCCTCCAGAATTCAAGTAATTCTCCTGCTTCAGTCTCCTGAGTAGCTGGGACTACAGGCACCCACCACCATGCCCAGCTAAGTTTTGTATTTTTAGTAGAGACGGGGTTTCACCATGTTGGCCAGGCTGGTCTCAAACTCCTGACCTCAAGAGATCCACCCACCTCAGCTTCCCAAAGTGCTGGGACTACAGGCATGAGCCACCGTGCCGGCCTCTCTCCTTTATCAGATTGGAGAGAAGAGTAAAATAAAATTCACATTGGCCACTTTTTTCTTGTCCAGACCAATAGTAGAAATGTATTCAAATTCTGCCTTTCTGGTCGGGTGCAGTGGCTCACGCCTGTAATCCTAGCACTTTGGGAGGACGAGGCAAGTGGAATGCATGAGCTCAGGAGTTCAAGATCAGCCTGGGCAACATGGCAAAACCCCATCTCTACTAAAAAACACAAAAATTAACTGGATGTGGTGGCACATGCCTGTAATCCCAGCTACTCGGGAGGATGATGAAGTAGAGTCTCTTGAACCTAGGAGGCCAAGGTTGCAGTGAGTTGAGATGGCACCACTGCATTCCAGCCTGGATGACAGAGTAAGACTCCATCTCAAAAAAAAAAAAATCTGCCTTTCTAATATTGAGGTGATAGCTATCAGCACAAATTCATACTTGTCTTGCTTATTTGTAACATAGGCCTTGGGTAGCTTTTTTAAAAACAAGAACAACAATAAAATACAAACCATGGTAGCACATTCAATCCTGTTGCTGGTGAAAGTGATGGCTTTTATAGCTGCCTCAGAAGAAACGATACATATTCCCAAAAGAGTTGCTGTCATTTATGCCTCTTTCAAGGTTAAACTTAGCTATGTGCAATGTTTTGTTTGCAAGTTTTTTATTGTGAGTAACGGAAATGTCCTATGGCAGAAAGAAGGAAGGAAGGAAGGAAAGAGGGAGGGAGGAAGAGAGAGATGAAGGGAGGGAGGAGGGCATAAGGGAGGGAGGAAGGGAGGGAAGGAAGAAGGTAGTTAATGAAAGGATGTTGGAGGTATTTTATGGAAGCAAAGGAAGAGCTGGACAACTAAACCTTCCTAGAAAAGGAAGAAACCAGGGCAGGCACAGTGGCTCACACTTGTAATCCTGGCATTTGGAGAGGCTGAGGTGGACAGATCACCTGAGGTCAGGAGCTTGAGAACAGCCTGGCCAACATGGTGAAACTCTGTCTCTACTAAAAATACAAAAATTAGCCAGGTGTGGTGCCTATAATCCCAGCTTGGGAGGCTGAGGCAGGAGAATCGCTGGAATCCGGGAGGCAGAGGCTGCAGTGAGCCAAGATTGCACCACTGCACTCCAGCTTGGGTGACAGAGCCAGACTCGGTCTAAAAAAAAAAGAAAGAAAGGAAGAAAAGAAAAGAAAAGAAAAAAGAAAAGAAAGAAACCAAGGTAAGTTTTGAGAATTCAATAGCAACTCATGTTCTTTTCTCCAAAGCACTGACATTAACATCACTGTTTTCCAGGACTCCTGGTCAAATTGACTTTCAATGAACAGCAAATAATTTTTCAGATAAACAATGAATATATCCAGATGGGACATACTTATACTAAAAACATGACTTATTGTTCATCTGAAAGTCAAAGTCAACTGGGTGTCAGTCTTATATATTTATTTGCCAATTCTGCAACCATATTCAGTTTGAATCACCTATTCGTTTTTCCTTCCCTTCAGTAGTAGTACCCCCTACCCCAGGAATTTTAGCCCAGCTAGAAATTCATTCTATTTTGTTGTTGTTGTTGTTGTTGTTGAGAGTCTCACTCTGTCCCCCCAGGCTAGGGTGCAATGGCACGATCTCCACTCAGTCTACCTCCCAGGTTCATGCAATTCTTCTGCCTTAGCCTCCCAAGTAGCTGGGACTATAGGTGCCCGCCACCACACCCGACTAATTTTTGTATTTTTAGTAGAGATGGGATTTCACCATATTGGCCAGGCTGATCTCAAACTCCTGACCTCAAGCGATCCACCCGCCTCGGCCTCCCAAAGTGCTGGAATTACAAGCGTGAGCCACCACGTCCAGCCTAGAAATTACATTTGCCTGCCTACCTTGTGCCAGGAGTGGTCCTATGACTAGATTCTTGGCAACAGAATGTGAGTGAAGTGAAGGGTGCCACTTTAGCAGCATGCCCTCCCAGTTCCTCTTTCCCTTCTTCTCAGGCTCAAATGCTGTTTCAGTGCTGGTGCACCAGCTTATGCTATGCCTATGCCAGGGAAGGGCAGAGCAACAACACAAAAAGAACCTGGGTCCCCCATTCAGCTTCGTGAAGCATAATGGCTGTCTTAGTCCGTTTTCTGTTGCTTATAACATAATGCCTAAAACTGGGTCATTTGTAAAGGGAAGGGACTGGATGCAGTGGTCCATGCCTGTCATCCCAGCACTTTGGGAGGCTGAAGGGGGAGGATTCCTTGAGCCCAGGAGTTTGAAACCAACCTGGGCAACATAGTGAGATCCCATCTCTACAAAAACTAAAAAAACTTAGCTGGGCGTGATTGTGTGTGCCTATAGTCCCAGCTACTTGGGAGGCTGAGGCAGGAGGATTGCTTGAGCCCAGGCGTTTGAGGCTGCAGTGAGCTGTGATTGTGCCACTGCACTCCAGCCTGGGCAACAGAGAAAGTCCCTGTCTCAAAAAAAAAGAAGGAGGAGGAGGAAGAGGAAAAGAAGAAGGAGAGGGAGGGGGAGGAGAAGGGGGTGGATTTTATTAGGCCGGGCACAGTTGCTCACACCTGTAATCCCAGCACTTTGGGAGGCCGAGGTGGGCGGATCACTTGAGCTCAGGAGTTCGAGACCAGCCTGGCCAACATGGTAAAACCCCCGTCTCTACTAAAAATAAAACAAAACAAAAAATTAGCTAGGTGTGGTGGCAGGTACCTGTAATCCCAGCTACTTGGGAGGCTGAGGTAGGAGAATCGCTTGAACCTGGGAGGCAGAGGTTGCAGTGAGCAGAGATCATCCCACTACACTCCAGCCTGGATGACAGAATGAAACTCCATCTCAAAAAATAATAATAATAAAATAGATAAAGTCATCTTTATGATAACCCATTAACCCATTAATTTATCAATCCATGAAAGGATTAATCTGACCTAAGAATCTCTTAAAGATCTCATCTCTCAATACTGCCACATTCAGGATTTAATTTCGACATGAGTTTTGAAGAGAACAAATATTCAAACCATAAAAGCTGCCTAATCTCCTTCAACCATCCCCTATCTATGGACTAGCACGTACAAAAGAAGGAAATTTCTAACTTGTTTAAGCCCCTGTATTTTGAAGTCTGTTTGTTACAGTAGCTTATCTATGAAATAATAGAGCTGGGATTGCTGTGTTGGATCTGAAGGGCCTTATGTTTCCTGCCCAGGATGTAGTCATTCAGAAACCCAGCAGGATTCAGGTTTGATACACGGAGGGAGGCTGAATTGCACACTTTTACCTGAATTCCCATGAGGCCTGGCAGCCTTTTGAAATCCCTGCCTTCCTTATTTCCATTAATATCCTTACAGTAATAGGAGACCGTCTGTTTGTTGGCAACAAAAACTCCTAAAACAAACTCGCCCCTTATATCCTACACTTCTCATTTAGATGTATCTTTTCTGTCTTCTCTGCTAAACAGTGAGCTCCGGCCAGGCAAAGTGGCTCATGCCTGTAATCCCAGCATTTTGGGAGGCCGAGGCAGGTGGATCATCCGAGGTCAGGAGTTCGAGACCAGCCTGACCAACATGGAGAAACCTCATCTCTACTAATAATACAAAAATTAGCCAGGCGTGGTGGCACATACCTGTAATACCAGTTACTCAGGAGGCTGAGGCACAAGAATCGTTTAAACCTGGGAGGCAGAGGTTGCGCTGAGCCGAGATTGTGCCATTGCACTCCAGCCTGGGCAACAAGAGCGAAACTCCATCTCAAAACAAACAACCATGGTTGCAGTGAGCCATGATTGCACTGCTGCACTCCAGCCTGGGTAACAGAGCGAGACTGTCTCTCAAAAAGTTAATAGGGCTGGGCACGGTGGCTCACGCCTATAATCTCAGCACTTTGGGAGCTCGAGGTGGGTGGATCACGAGGTCAAAAGATTGAGACCATCCTGGCCAACATGGTGAAACCCTGTCTCTACTAAAAGTACAAATATTAACTGGGTATGGTGGCGCATGCCTGTAGTCCCAGCTACTAGGGAGGCTGAGACAGAAGAATAGCTTCAATTCTGGAGGCAGAGGTTGCAGTGAGCCAAGATCATGCCACTGCACTTCAGCCTGGGTGACAGAGCAAGACTCCATCTCAAAAAAAAAAAAAAAAGGCCGACCACTGTGGCTCACACCTGTAATCCCCCCACTTTGGGAGGCCAAGGTGGGTGGATCATGAGGTCAAGAGATCGAGACCATCCTGGCCAACATGGTAAAACCCCATCTCTACCAAAAATACAAAAATCAGCTGGGTGTGGTGGCACACGCATGTAATCCCAGCTACTCTGGAGGCTGAGGCAGGAGACTCTCTTGAACTCACGAGGCAGAGGTTGCAGTGAGCCGAGATCACGCCACTGCACTCCAGGCTGTCAACAGAGCGAGACTTTGTCTCAGAAAAAAAAAAATAATAATAACTAGTTGTATGTTATAGGAGGGAAGGCTTCATGGAACTTCTCTCCCGCAGGCTCTGAATTCCTACTATCCTGACTTCCTCTGCGTCACTGTCACATATGACTGAGCCCCCTAGAGGCATACCTCAACGGAAGTGTTAGGTCACAGGGGTATGTCTTTAGGACCTTCTTTTAGTGGTCTCTGCAATCTTACAACCCTCTTTCTAAACATCTAGAGGCCTTTCTAATACTATAGACCTTTCCTTTATCATACTCAAATAATTATTTCTCTGGGACCTACTTTGCTAGCCTGATTAGAAAACAGTACCTGAGACAAGATAAAAGTGCTAACACTTTATTCGGGAGTTAAAAGCCTATGGAGGCGAGAATAAGGAAGGAAAGAGGAAGAGGTGAGATGAAATACAAATCAATGTGATGTGTTGCCCGGGCACGGTGGCTCATGCCTGTAGCCCCAGCATTTTGGGAGACCAAAGCAGCTGGATCACTTGAGGTCACGAGTTCAAGACCAGCCTGACTCCATCTCAAAAAAAAAAAAGATTATAGTTCGCATAACTGCTCTACAGGTTACAACTTCAACATGGTGAAATGTTAAGTTTTCCCTTTAAGATAGTCTTTCAGGTCCTGCATACCAGTGAAATTACTGACATCAGCTATACTGAAGGACCCCATTGGAGCTGAATCACAAAAGAATTCAATTTCCATGTCCTGATTATTTCATCCGCCTTACCCTGATCAACAACCCCAATGTCCATGATCCCCTTAAAAACCCCAGACCAGAACTCCTTGAGGAGATGGATTTGAGTGTCTCCTTTCATCCCCCTCCCTTGGCTGCCCTGCAACCATTAAACTCTTTCTCTGCTGCAAGCCCTGCTGTCTCAGAGTAACTGGTATGTTACTGTACATCAGGCACATGAGCCTGTTGGTCATATAATATTGCCATGCTGGCCACTGATCCCAATCCTCCACAGCAGGTTACTCACCAGCCTTGTTTCCTTGGTGCACAGTCTTTTCCAGAGAGACCACGAGGAGGAGCCACATCTAGGAACAGGTCCTCAAAAGGGAGAAAGGAGAAGGAATGTATCTGCTTAGCGGTCTTCCATCTTCCATTTCTCAGTGGCCAAGATCCCTTGGGAAACTAACTCTCCTGTACTCCTTCGTTGTATAACCTAGTACCTTGAGGCCATCCAGGCTGGCAAATTCCAATGGCATGGCATTACAAATCCAGAAGTAGAGAGGCAATTCAGTGTGGGTAGGGTGCTAACCAGCAGAGAAGGAAGAAGATAATCAAAGGAATCTGGGAAGATTTCTTTCTTTTCTTTCTCTTTCTTTCTTTCCTTCTTTCTCTCTTTCCTTCTCTCTCTCTCTGTTTCTTTCTTTCTTTCTCTCTTTCTTCTTTTCTTTCTTTTGAGGGGGTCTCACTCTGCCGCCCAGGCTGGAATGCAATGGCACTATCTCAGCTCACTGCAACCTCCACCTCCCAGGTTCAAGCGATTCTCCTGCCTCAGCCTCCCGAGGAGCTGGGATTACAGCTGCACACGACCATGCCTGGCTAATTTTCTTTCTGTATTTTTGATAGAGACGGGGTTTCACCATATTGGTCAGGGTGGTCTTGAACTCCTGACCTCATAATCTGCCTGCCTCAGCCTGCCAAAGTGCTGGGATTACAGGTGTGAGCCACCGCACCTGGCCGGGAAGATTTATTTTAATGCAATCCTCCTGCACTGCACAGGTCCACTCATGCCTTTCTATATTGGGCTGCCATTGCATCTGTAAGAACAAAGTTGCCCTCGCTCTTTACCATTGAGGGGAAGGACAAGTCCAATCAGTTATAGAGCCTATCTCCCAACAAACTCCAGGAAGGCTGAGGCAAGAGGGCCAGTGAAACAAGTTCCAGTCTCTGGTAGACAGAATCATGCTCTCTTCACCTCCAAAGATATCCATATCCTAATCCTTGAAACCTGTGAATATGTTACCTTACATGGCAAAAGGGGTTTTGCATATATGATTAAGGTTACGAACTTTGAGAAGGGGAGAATATTCTGAATTATGTAGGTGGGCCCAATCTAATCACATTAGTCCCTAAAATCAGAGAACCTTTGCCAGCTGTGGTCAGAGACAGACATGACAACAGAAGAAGGGTCAGAGTGATGCTTCATTGCTGGCTTTGCAGATGGAGAAGGGACCACTAGCCAAGGAATGGGGGCAGCCTTTAGAAGCTGGAAAAGGCAAGGAAACAGATTTTCCACTAGAACCTTCAGAAAGAAATACAGCCCTGATGACACCTTGATTTTAATCCAGTGAAATCTATGTTGGACTTCTGGACTACAGAACTAGAAGAAAATTAATGTGCATTGTTTTAAGTCATTAAGTTCATGGTAATTTGTTACAGCACCAAGAGGAAACTGATACACAGTCTCTACTGCCAAAGCTAGTTCTAGGGCTACAGTTGTAACCACTCAATGGGTTCATTTTACCGTCTGCCCAAATACAGCCAATTTATCAATACAGGAGAATTACAATAGAGAAAGAGTTTAATTCACGCAGAGCTAGCCGAATGGGAGACTACAGTTTATTACTCAAATGAATCTCTCTAACGATTTGGAGGTTAAGGTTTTTCAAGGATAGTTTGCTTGGCCAGGGAATGGGTGCTACTGATTGGTTGGGGGATACAATCGTAGGGGTGTGGTCCTTGTGCATGCTGAGTCCACTTCTGGGTGGAACCACTGGTTGTCAGAAATGCAAAAACCTGAAAAGACATCTCAAAAGTCCAATCTGAGGTTCTACGTTAGTGGTGTAATCTGCAGGAATCACTGGGAAGTGGCAAATCTTGTGACCTCTGGAATAATGACCACCAGTCATTTACAACTAGATCTTAACAGAATTCAGGCTCCCCTCATGCTCCTATTCTAGTGTTCTTTCATTAGCTTTACAAAGTGGTTTAGTTTGGGAGAAGGGAAATTGCTATTTAAATGATAAACTAAATGTCTCCCAAAGTTAGCTTGATCCAAGCCCAGGAATGATTAAGGGCAGTTCGGAAGTTAAAGGCAAGATGGGGGTTGGTTAGATCAGATCTCTTTCACTGTCACAATTTTCTCACTGCTATAATTTTTGCAAAAGTGTTTCATAGTTAAAGTTTATCATCGCTGTCTTCCACAAGCCAACTGGGGTTACCCAGACATTCATCCCCCAAGGAGTATAGGTGTTTAGGAACCCTTGCCAGGTCACAGTTGTTGTAACTGCCCATTAACAGTCATCCCAAGCATGAAAGCATCAAAGGACACACTAGTGGGTCCTCTGGGTTCCAGACATTTTGTCTCCTGCCCCTGTTGAGAAGCAGCTACCCTAATCCCCCCAGAACAATCAGAAATGATTATCCCAGGCAGTTCAGTAACTCCTTTCTCTGCTTGTCACCTTAATAATACAAGGAACCCAAACAAAGTAGTATAAAGTCACAGCATCCAATTCAGTGGAATGCTTACTGTGTCCCCCAGGCCTAAGAGTTCTTCCAGAAATTAGAACTCTTATCTACAGAGTCCAAAGTTACAGGGATGAGAAGCACAAAATCTGCAAGTGGGTAACTAGGTGCAATTGTGAGAAAGGTCAGCCCCTGTTTCTCAACCCCAATATACTAAGTAGAGAAGCATAGTAAGGTATATCACTTGTTAGCTCAAGGAATAAGCTGCATCCTTCAAGATAGCACCCATAACTGGGTGCACTGGCTCACACCTGTAATCCCAGCATGTTGGGAGGCCGAGGCAGGCAGATCACTTGAAGCCAGGAGTTTGAGACCAGCTTGGCCAACATGGAAAAACCCCATCTCTACTGAAAATACCAAAATTAGCTGGGCGTTGTGGCACATGACTGTAATCCCAGCTACTCAGTGGGTTGAGGCATGAGAATCATTTGAACCCAGAAGGCAGAGGTTGCAGTAAGCCAAGATCACACCACTGCACTCCAGCCTGGGAGACAAAGTAAGACTTTGTCTCAAAAAAAAAAAGATAGAACCTATCCTGCAAGGTATACGTTTCTAGCACATTAACTGGGCCTTCAACAGATGCTATTAAGTGTAGATTTTATGATGCAGGTATAGTGAGGCCAATATAGGAGGCAATTGACATTGAAAAGATAGTGTGTGTCTCACTCACTGTGCCCAAAAGGAGGGGGCACACCAGACCATGCCTGGCCACATAGGGGAAACACCAGTGTGAGAGGCATCTGAACCAGAGTGACTCAGTCTTTTTTTTTTTTTTTTTTGAGATGGAGTCTCACTCTGTGGCCCAGACTGAAGTGCAATAGCATGATCTCAGCTCACTGCAAAATCTGCCTTCCAGGTTCAAGCTATTCTCCTACCTCAGCCTCTCGAGTAGCTGGGACTACAGGCATGTGCCACCATGCTCAGCCAGTTTTTGTATTTTTAGTAGACATGGGGTTTCACCATGTTGGCCAGGTTGGTCTTGAACTCCTCACCTCAAGTGATTCACCCACCTCGGCCTCCGAAAGTGCTGGGATTACAGGTGTGAGCCAATGCACCCAGTTATGGGTGCTATAGTGACTCAATCTTGAACAGGGGCTGGGTAAAATAAGGCTGAGACCTGCTGAGCTGCATTCCCAGGAGGTTAGACATTCTTAGTCACAGGATGAGATAGGAGTTTGGCAGGACTGGTATCACAAGAGGCAGGTCACAAAGACCCCGCTGATAAAACAGGATGCAGTAAAGAAGTCGGCCAAAACCCACCAAAATTAAGATAATGATGAAAGTGACCTCTGGTCTTCCTCACTGCTCATTATACACTAATTGTTACAATGCATTAGCATGGTAAAAGACACTCCCACCAGTGCCATGACAATTTACAAATGCCATGGCAACATCCAGAGTTACCCAATATGTTCTAAAAAGGGGAGGAATCCTCAGTTCTGGTAATTGTCCACCCCTTTCCTGGAAAACCCATGAATAATCCACTCCTTATTTAGCGTATGATCAAGAAATAACCATAAAAATAGCCAACCCAGCAGCCCTTGGGGCTGCTCTGCTATGGAGTAGCCATTCTTTTATTTCTTTATTTCTCTAATAAACTTGCATTTCCTTTATGCTGTGGACTTGCTCTGAACTCTTGCACAAGATCCAAGAACCTTTTCTTGGGGTCTGGATCAGGACCCCTTTCTGGTAATGCCAGGGCTGGTCAGGAGGCAGAGGGGGGATGAGGGGACATGTGGGCAAGAGCCTATATTGTGGTTTTCACAGGGACAGGTGAGGCAGGGAAAACAGGTTTAGGATTAGTCCATTTGAATAATTTCAGCAGGCTCTGGGATGTAGGAGCTATCTCTAGTTGTATGGTACCTGGCCCTGGGCTGATTAGCACAAGGGAACAGTGGCCCAGAGGATGAGAACAGTAGAGTAAAAGTTGAGAAGGGAGCTATGAGCTCTGATTGGTTAGTATGCACAGGAAGTCTCACAAGAGAGCCATTTACTCTCTCTGGGAATTGGCTAGCCCTGGAAGGGGGCAGGCTCTCCTAGGTCAGCAAGGCCCCAGATATCAAAATATGAGAAACAGATCCATATACCTTAGTGAGGCACCAGTGCAGCCTGAAGTCTCTGCCAGCCACTGATTTCTGTGGGTTCCAAGAAGAGGGGGAGACTGAATGGAGGAGATGTGGGACTGGTGACGCTAGTCCCCCAGTATGCAGAGAATGGTGCCTCTGTCCTTTTTTTTTTTTTTTTTAAGATGGAGTCTCGCTCTGTCACCCAGGTTAGAGTGCTGTGGTGCAATCTCAGCTCACTGCAACATCTGCCTCCTGGGTTCAAACGATTCTCCTGCTCAGTCTCCCGAGTAGCTGGGACTACAGGTGCGTGCCACCACACCCAGCTAATTTTTGTATTTTTAGTAGAGATGGGGCTTCACCACATTGGCCAGACTGGTCTGGAACTCCTGCCCTCAAATGATCTGCTTTCCTCCGCCTCTCAAGGTGCTGGGATTACAGGCATAGCCACTGTGCCTAGCCTGGGAACAGGACTTCTAAAAAGCAAATATATTTGGAAGGCTGTGGTCCCAAGGTCATTTTTGCTGGCTATAAGCAGGGTCTCCAGAACCAAAGGGAGCACACAGCTCTCCTTAAAATTGGAGGTGTTTATGCCCAAAATGAAACTGAACTCTGTTTGGGCAAGAGATGCGCTTATTTATAGAAAGCAAAGAATAACACAGTGACTCCTGGTGGCAAATTGAACCAAACCAGAGTAATCTGGGGAAAGGTAACTCAGATCTATGAAAACAGTGGCATGGTTTGTGCTAAATTCAGAAGCAATCTTCCTGCTAAGGCCACTGGACACGAAAATCTGCGTGATGCTGTACCCTTCAAATATTTAAACTAATGAAAACTAAATAAGTAAAAGTGGATTTGTGTACTTGTAAAAAGAAAATTGGAAACATACAGTTAATACAACAGGCCATCCTATTATTCTATCAGACCAGTGATTTCTGGGCAATAGGTACATTGTAAGACCAATGAAGCCCATGGCCATAGGCCCATTATCACATCACACCACACTTTCTTTGCTGTAAAAGGGGTCTCTTGGTTCCCAAGGTTGTGTGTGTTAGTGATATGGTATGGCTGTGTTCCCACCCAAATCTCACCTTGAATTGTAATAATCCCCAAGTGTCAAGGGCAGGGGCAGGTGGGAAATAACTGAATCATGGGGGCAGTTACCCCCACACTGTTGTCATGGTAGTAAGTCTCATGAGATATGATGGATTTTTGGGGTTTTTTAATTGGTTTTTTGCAGGTTTTTTGAGACAGAGTCTTGCTCTGTTGCCTAGTCTGAAGTGCAGTGGTGAGATCTCAGCTCACTGCAACCTCTGCCTCCTGGGTTCAAGCAATTCTCCTGCCTCAGCCTCCCAAGTAGCTGGGACTACAAGTACATGCCACCACGCCCAGCTAATTTTTGTATTTTTAGTGGAGACAGGGTTTCACCATGTTGATCAGGCTGATCTAGAATTCCTGCCCTCAAATGATCCGCCCACCTCAGCCTCCCAAAGATCTGTGATTACAGTCATGAGCCACTGTGCCCGGCCAATCTGATGGTTTTATAAATGGGAGTTCCTCTGCACAAGCTCTCTGTTGCCTGCCATCATGTAAGACGTGACTTTGCTCCTCATTTGCCTTCCACCATGATTGTGAGGCCTTCCCAACCATATGGAACTGTGAGTCAATTAAACCTCTTTCCTTTAGAAATTACCCAATCTTGGATATGTTTTTAATGGCAATATAAGAACAGACTAACACAGACAGTATGCCACTATATAACATCTGCAGACCACCAGATGCTGGTGCCAGTAGAGACACTTGGAAAGGGGGAGGCAAACCTGCTTAAAGGATAAATTTAAAGCTTAAAGGGATAAATTTCTAACTTCTCCAAAATGAGAGGGGTCAGACAGAGGTCCTGGACCTACCACCTGGTGGCCATGCTGATCTCTCTGAAGATTGGTGCCATATTGATCTCTCCTGCCAGCAGCTGGATACTTAGCAATGGCAAACCTAGAGTATCCTTGGTGGACCCATGTTGTTGGACCCACACATGGTCTCCATCCCTGCCATCATGGCTACTTTTCTCATGGGCCCGTCATGCAAGCTGTGAGGGTGTCGGACAGCCAGCCCCATTGAAGACAGAATTTCTTATTATTTTTGTTTAACCAGCATATGGCCTTTTACATAGTGGTTACTAAATAAATATTTTTGAATTTGATTTATTTATTCTAACTTTATTGAACCCTACAATATGATAGACAATGAGTTAGGTTAAGAATACCAACTTGGCTTGCTCAGATGGTAATGCAAAACAAAATAAAACCAAATGAACAAAAAAATACCAACTTAGAGTATCTGTCCTGTGTTGCAGGTTGGGCTCTCTGGACATAGACACTGATAAGGAGTTTGGGGGACAAGGGGTTTAAAGAATGGAAGAGGCAGAAGTCAATCTGCAATGCAAGCCTGACGAGTTCCTGGACCAAGAAAGCCATCTTTTTTTTTTTTTTTTTTCTGAGACAGGGTTTCGCTCTGTTGCCCAGGCTGGAGTGCAGTGGCACAATCACAGATCACTGCAGCCTTGAACTCTGGGGTTCGAGCAATCCTCCCACCTCAGCCTCTCGAGTAGGTAAAACTACAGGTGTGAACCTCCACACTCAGCTAGTTTTAAAGTTTTTTTTGTAGTGACGGGATATTGTTATGTTGCCCAGGCTGGTTCTGAACTCCTAGGCTCAAACAGTCTTCCCACCTTGGCCTACCAAAGTGCTGGGATTACAGGCATGAGCCACCGTGCACAGCCTAGCCATCTCTTTATATGCCCTCATCCTTTTAGCCCAGATACAGGCTGCCCTAGGAAGGGCCTGACCTTAAGTGAGGCTAACCCTAAAGGAGCTGCCAGCTGGAAGCCATCTCCTGACTGCACCCCCCCACAGTTGGGTGGCAAGTTCTTCCTTAAAGGATTTGAGTAGACACGTCTGGTAGACACATCAGTGTCTACCAGACTTCACCTCTTGCTATGCACAGATCCAGGTCTCCATACACTTTCATGGACTAGCCCCTCCCCTCCATGGGTCCAGTGGGCCCCTCTTCCTTTTTTTTTTGAGATGGAGTCTCACTCTGTCACCCAAGCTAGTGTGCAATGGCACAATCTCAGCTCACTGCAACCTCTACCGCCCAAGTTCAAGCGATTCTCCTGCCTCAGCCTCCTGAGTAGCTGGGATTACAGGCGCCTACCACCATGCCTGACTAATTTTTGTATTTTTAGTAGAGACGGGGTTTCACCATGTTAGTCAGGCTGGTCTCAAACTCCTGACTTGTGATCCGCCCGCCTCGGCCTCCCAAACTGCTGGGAATACAGGCGTGAGCCACCACGCCCAGTTTTTTTGTTTGTTTGTTTGTTTGTTTTTTGAGATGCAGGCTCGCTCTGTCACCTGAGCTAGAGTGCAGTAGCACAGTCTCAACTCACTGGAATCTCTACCACCCAGGTTCAAGCAATTCTCCTACCTCAGCCTCCCAAGCAGCTGAGACTACAGGTGTGCACCACCATGCCCTGCTAATTTTTGTATTTTTAGTAGAGGTGGGGTTTCACCATGTTGGCCAGGCTCGTCTTGAACTCCTGACCTCAAGTGATCCACTTGCCTCAGCCTCCCTAAGTGCTGGGATTACAGGTGTGAGCCACTGTGCCGGGCTGCGGGCCCCTTCTTCCTAAATTAAAACTCAGAGATTACTGGGATGAACCACAGCCTTCGCCACTATGATTGGTCTCAAGGTTGCAATTCATTCTCATCCCCTCCTTCCTCCACTACCCATTCTAGATGCCCCCAAGCCTCGGCTACTACCTTTGCTGGCTTTAGTGTCTTAGCTGGAGATATGATTTGGACTCTCATCTCTAGAGCTTAACATGCAGGTCATTTTTTAGGGAGCATTCTCGGCATCAGCATCAATGGGGGAAGTGAAGGAAGCAGGATTGGACAGAAAGAGAAGTTGGGACATATCACAACTAGATTTCAGCTGATGCCACAGGGAGCTTTGAAGCTGTGCTCATCTATCAGAGCTGTCTCCGCTGGGACAAGAAAACCAGGCTTTGATTACCTCTACATCAGCCTCTCCTTGGATACAGGCTGCTGTGGGAGATTGAAAGTGATGCTGGGTGTGATGGCTTTCTTCAGCCAAGGGCAATTTCCAGAAAGGGCTGACAGCTGAGACCAGCAAATGTGGCATCTGCCAGCAGCATTCCGAGAGGCTAGGGCAAAAGTCCTTCAGTCCTAAAGGGGAGATTGGAGTGGCACCAACCACAATAAACCCTCTTCGTATCCATGACTCAATTCTTATCTCTCTGCCTCTCCAGCTCCTTGTCAGAGTTGTCCCTTGCTAACTCCTCTTTCCAGACTTATTTTTCACTGTGGTAAAATAAACATAACATAAAATGTACCATCTTAATCATTTTTAAAAATTGACTTACTTTTTTTTTGAGATGGGGTCTTGCTCTGTCACCCAGGCTGGGGTGCAGTGGCACAATCTCAGCTCATGGCAACCTCTGCCTCCCAGGTTCAAGCCGATTCTTCCACCTCAGCCTCCCAGGTAGCTGGGATTACAGGTGTGCGCCACCACGTCTGGCTAATTTTTATATTTTTAGTAGAGACGGGGTTTCACCTTGTTGGTCAGGCTGGTCTCAAACTCCTGACCTCAAGGGATCCACCTGCCTCAGCCTCCCAAAGTGCTGGGATTACAGGCATGAGCCACCGCACTCGTCCTTACTTACTTTTTTTGAGACAGGCTCTCCTTTTATTTCCCAGGCTGGGGTGAAGTGGTGCATTCACAGCTCACTGCAGCCTCAATCACCTGGGTTGAAGCAATTCTCCCACTTCAGCCTCCCAAGTAGCTAGGACTACAGGCACAAGCCACCACACCCAGGTAATTTTTGTATTTTCTGTAGAGATAAGGTCTCACTATGTTGTCAAGGCTTGACTTGAACTCCTGGGCTCAAGCGATCCTTCCACCTCGGCCTCCTAAAGTGCTAGGATTACAGGTGTGAGCCACCATGCCCAGCCCATCTTAACCATTTGTAAGTGTACGCTTCAGTGGTGTTATGTAAATTCACATTGCTCTGAAATAAGTCTTTCTTATTGCTTTCATGCTGCAAATCTGAAACTCCACACCCATTGACAAGAACTCCCCATTCTCCCTTTCCCCAGACTCTGGCAACCACCATTCTACTTTCTGTCTCTATGATTTTGACTATTTTTTTTCTACATACCTCATGTAAGTGGACTCCTACTGTAGTAATTTTTTTGAGAATGGCTTATTTCCTCAGCATAATCCCATGAAATTTCATCCATATTGTAGCTTGTTAAAATTTGCCTTCTGGCCTGGTGGCTCATGCCTGTAATCCCAGCACTTTGGGAGGCTGAGGCGGGCGGATCACCTGATGTCAGAAGTTCGAGACCACCCTGACCAACATGGAGAAACCCCGTCTCTACTTAAAAACTATAAAATTAGCCGGGCGTGGTGGCGCATGCCTGTAATCCCAGCTACTTGGAAGGCTGAGGCAGCAGAATCGATTGAACCTAGGAGGTAGAGGTTGTGGTGAGCTGAGATGGTGTCATTGCACTCCAGACACCCCATTTTGTATATTCACTTATCCATCAAGGGACACCTGGGTCACTTCCACCTTTTGGCTACTGTGAATAATGCCGCTGTGAACATGAATATATATCTCTTCCAGATCCTGCTTTCAACTCTTTTGGATATTCCTGTATCAACAATGTTTTTATCCAAGATGGGTTTATCTCTCACTGGCTTAATTTCTTTTAGACCCAGATAGAGGTGAGGATGAACTGTCTACTGTCTCCTTAGAGAGGCAAGTCTGTCACGCCTGTAATCCCATACTTTGGGAGGCTGAGGCAGGCAGATCATGAGGTCAGGAGATCGAGACCATCCTGGCCAACATGGTGAAACCCCATCTCTACTACAATCCAAAAAAAATAGCCGGGCATGGTGGCACGCACCTGTAATCTCAGCTACTCAGGAGGCTGCGGCAGGAGAATCGCTTGAACCCAAGCAGCGGAGGATGCCGTGAGCCAAGATCGTGCCACTGCCCTACAGCCTGGGCGACAGAGCAAGACTACATCTCAGAAAAAAAAAAAGAGAGGCAAGTCTGATAAATCAGAACACTCTGGGCCAGGCGCAGTGGCTCACACCTGCAATCCCAGCACTTTGGGAGGCGGAGGCCAAAAGGATCACTTGAGGCCAGGAGTTTGAAACCATCCTGGACAACAAAACAAGACTGTGTCTCTACCAAAAAAAAAAGAATACTCTGGTTGGGTCAGGTTGATGAATATAAAACCTGGTTCATGATTAATTTTGAGCCAACATATACCATCCAGTAGTTTCTTTTTTCCACTAAAGAAAAAGAAATCACCTGTAAAGGAAATTTCCCACATGCTGCTGGAACCTGTTTCACTTTTTGTTATCCCAACTCCCAAGGTTAGTTAATCACAAACAGGACTTTGAGAAACAGCCTTTATGATTAAAGAAAATAAGGCTAAGAGACAGGTTCATTAAATGAGACATTAGGCTGGGCACAATGGCTCGCACCTGTAATCCCAGCACTTTTGGAGGCCAAGACTGGTGGATCACTTCAGCCAAGAAGTTCGAGATGAGTCTGAGCAACACTAAAACCCCATCTCTACAAAAAAATACAAAAATTGGCCAGGCTCGGTGGCTCACGCCTGTAATCCCAGAAATTAGGGAGCTGAGGAGGGCGGATCACAAAAATTACCTGGGTGTGGTGGCAGACACCTGTAATCCCAGCTACTCAGGAGGCTGAGGTAGGAGAATCACTTGAACCTGGGAGGCAGAGATTGTACCATTGCACTCTAGCCTGGCAACAGAGTGAGACTCTGTCTCAAAAAGAAATAATAAAATACCACTATGCTGAGCATAGTGGCATGAGCCTGTAGTCCCAGCTACTTGAAAGGCTGAGGTCAGAGGATTGCTTGAGCCTAGGAGGTTCAGGCTGCAGTGAGCCGAGATTGCACCACTGCACTCCAGCCAAGGCAACAGAGCAAGACTCTGTCTCAAAAAAATTAAAAAAAAAAAAAAATAGGCTGAGTCTGGAGGCTCATGCCTGTAATCCCAGCACTTTGGGAGGCCAAGGCAGACAGATCATGAGGTCAGGAGATTAAGACCATCCTGGCCAACATGGTGAAATCCTGTCTCTACTAAAAATACTGGGCATGGTGGCACATGCCTGTAATCTCAGCTACTCAGGAGGCTGAGAAAGAGAATCACTTCAACCCAGGAGTCAGAGATTGCAGTGAGCCAAGTTCACGCCACTGCACTCCAACCTGGCAACAGGGTGAGACTCTGTCTTAAAAAAAAAAAAAAAAAAAAAGGCATTAAAAGAGACAGACCAGTTCATTAAATCATAATGAAGCAAATGAGGGTATCTTTGGAGTGATAAAGGAAAAGCAGGAAGGAGCTGGCAAGGGAGAGAGAAAACACTGGGTCGGGGAGGTTGGGCAGAATTAAGAACATTTTGCTAAGAATCTAATGGTACATCATTTTGTTAGACTGACCGTAGACCTAGGTTAAGGAATGCCTTAGATTTTTTTTTTTTTTTTTTTTTGAGATGGAGTCTCACTCTGTCGCCCAGGCTGGACTGCAGTGGTGTGCTCACCAGTCACTGCAACTTCCACCTCCTGAGTTCAAGTGATTCTCCTGCCTCAACTTCCGAAGTAGCTGGGACTACAGGCCCAAGACACCACACCTGGCTAGTTTTTGTATTTTTAGTAGAGATGGGGTTTCACCATGTTGCCCAGGATGGTCTCAAATCCCTTAACTAAAGTGATTTCCCCGCCTCAGCTTCCCAAAGTGCTGGGATTACAGGTGTGAGAAACCACACCTGGCCGGCCTCAGACTTCAAACAGCGAAAAACGGAAAGTGTGCTCCTTATGAATTTTTAAAAAACAACTCAGGCTCTGGTCTAGGACCTATAAATTTGGAAGAACACATACATTTCAGGGTTTATTTTTTCTGTTTCTGTTAAGGTTAACCTAATCGTCATGACTCAAACCAAAAGTTGAAAGAGGCGTCAGATCTTTTGAGCTTTACTTCACTGCAGGTAGCCAGCTGGAATGGGAAAGTGATCAAAGTAAACTTAAAACCTTAGAACTTATTTTCTTAAGGAAATTCTTAACTCAAAAATTCACCCACACAGAGCTATGTGCAAGTGGTTAATTGATACTGAATACATTAATGGCAAAATGGTATTCATACTTCCTAAAATAGCAGAATTGTACCATGGGTAGTTGGGAAGAAGGCTAAAAAATAAATAACAGAAAGATCTTCATACCGCAAAAGATTCTTTCTTTCTTTGTGAGATGTTGTCTGGCTCTGTCACCCAGGTTAGAGTGCAGTGGCATGATCTCCACTCACTGCAACCTCCATCTCTTGGGTTCAAGCAATTCTCCTGCCTCATCTTCCCAAGTAGTTGGGATTACAGGTACCCACTACTATGCCCAGCTAATTTTTGTATTTTTAGTAGAGATGGGGTTTCACCATGTTGGCCAGGCTGGTCTCAAACTCCTGACCTCAGGTGATTCACTCACCTCAGCCTCCCAAAGTGCTGGGATTATAGGGATGAGCCACCGTGCCCAGCAAAAGACTCATTTTTTTTTTTTTTAGAGACAGTGTCTCACACTTTCGTCCAGACTAGGATGTGGTGGTGCAATCCTCCTGCCTCAGGCTTCTCAGTAGCTGGGACTACAGGTGCATGACAGTTCTCTGGGCTAATTATTTTTTACCTTTTTTATTTTGAGATGGGAGTCTAGTTATGTTGTCCAGGATGGTCTCAAACTCCTGGCCTCAAGCAATCCTCCTGCCTCAGCCTCCTAAGTACCTGGGATTACAGCAGTGAGCCAGCACCTTTAGCCAGCCAGCTAAAAACCAAATTTATTTTGTGAGACAGGATCTTTGTCGCCCAGGCTGGAGTGCAGTGGCACAAACATAGCTCACTGCAACCTTATCCTTTTGGTCTCAAGCAATGCTCCCACCTCAGTCCCCAAAGTAGCTGGAACTACAGGCACACACCAGCATACCTGGCTTATTTTTGTATTTTTTGTAGAGATGGAGTTTTGCCATGTTGCTGAGGCTGGTAAAAGACTAATTTTTAACCAGCATTTGTAATGATACTAGATGACTATGCTGGACCTCTCAAGAATGTGTTCTGAAAAGATCAGTCAACCCTAAAGGTTACATTGTTGGGTTCAATTTTTAGTGAGCTATAGGATACGAACTTTGGTAACTTTATCTTCTTAGGTTATCCATTTTTGTGAGAGCAATTGTATGTGCTGCTGTACCTGTTCTCAGTTTTGTAACATGGTTCTATACCTCAGATTATTTGCCTGAGGTTCATTTCAGTAAGAAAAAGAAATTGGCAAATAATAACAAAACACAAACAAGGCTGGTTGCCGTGGCTCACACCTGTAATCCTAGCACTTTGGGAGGCCGAGGTGGGTGGATTACAAGGTCAGCAGTTCAAGACCAGCCTGGCCAATATGGTAAAACCCCATCTCTACTAAAAATTCAAAAATTAGCCGGGCATGGTGGTGGGCGCCTATAATCCCAGCTACTCGGGAGGCTGAGGCAGGAGCATTGCTTGAACCCGGGAGGTGGAGGTTGCAATAAGCGGGGATCACGCCACTGCACTCCAGCCTGGGCAACAGAGCAAGGTTCGTCTCAAAAAAAAAAAAAAAAAAAAAAAGTCAGCTCGAAGACACACACACACATACGCACACACACACACACACACAGAAACACACAAACAAGAAAACCCAGCATATCTCTGACTTTCTCCACAGGTCTCCCTTTCAACCTTGGCTTAACTATGGACAAACTTGAAAAATTCCCTTTCACAAAAATGAGATCATCTGTCATTTTCAAAGAAGCTATCCCAGTAAACAAATGAAATACCAAAAGCAAGAAAAGAAAAAGCCAAGTTGAAAAATTTAGGTTTCTGAGTTTCTGATCTTGTAAAAGCTTCCTAGCTTGCTGAGACAGTTGGTGCTGATCTGACACCCTACTCAAACAATTTTCTCATTGAATTTTTCTGCTCTTTCTCCTTTTATTCCAATATTTGCAAGTGATACCAGTCACCAAGAACTTCAGGGGAAAACTGAATGAAGTAAGTGAAGTTGGCAGCCTGGGCCATATGAGTAATGTACTTTTTTTTTGTTTTTAATTCTACTTTAGATTCTGGGGTACCTGTGCAGATCATGCAGGATTGTTGCATAGGTACATACATGGCAAGGTGGTTTGCTGCCTCCATCCCCCCATCACGTATATCTGGCATTTCTCCCCCGTGTTATCTCTCCCCACCCTCCCCCACTCCCCCACTGTCCCTCTCCTAGCCACCCCCAACAGACCCCAGTGTGTGATGCTCCCCGCCCTGTGTCCATGTGTTCTCATTGTTCAACACCTCCCTATGAGTGAGAACATGCGGTGTTTGATTTTCTGTTATTGTGTCAGTTTGCTGAGCAATAGTGAAGACCTGGAACCAACCCAAATGCCCATCAATGATAGACTGTACTTTTCACTCTTCTCCAGGTAGCTTCAAAACAGAAAAGCTTCCCCTCACACCTGTAGTCCCAGCTACTAGGAAGCTGAGGTGGGAGGATCACTTGAGCCCGAGAGGTTGAGGCTGTAGTGAGCTGTGATGTCACCACTACCGCACTCCAGGCTGGGCGACAGAGTGAGACCCTGTTTCAAAAAAAAAAAAAAGCTCCTTCTTAGGCAATTGTCAAAGGTTGATTTCCTATACTAACAGTTTGTGGTCATACCAAATTTGGAACATGTATTACACAAGAGTCTAATGAGATTCCACAACCTAGCTTGAGTCCTGGAGACTTATCTTAGCCTTTAAGTCAAATTCCATTCGTATAAAAAGAAATCTAATTTTTATCATGGAAGTTGTAGCTGTCTTTGATATAAATTGCATCCTTCACTTTTCATTTTCAAAACTTCCTCTCACTGAAACAAATCATCCAGATTTATTTTTAGACATCTCAAAGAAGCCCAGTTACCATAATAACCTAAGTGTTAAATTAAAGGCAGGAACTTTCTGTAAATATTGTTACTACAGGTTTACATAAATCACCAATATATTAGATGAGCTTAAGTCAACGAAGATTAAGTTCTGCTTTTATGGTTAATTAGAATGATAAGCTCATTTATGTATCATTCATTCAAATCTCGATGTTCATCAGAACCACATGCAACCATCCTATTTAAACTACATTTTAGCCTACAACCCCAATTTTTTTTTTTTTTTTGAGGCAGAATCTCCCTCTGTCGCCCAGGCTGGAGTGCAGTGGTGAGATCTCGCTCACTGCAACCTCCGCCTCCTGGGTTCAAGCAGTTCTCTTGCCTCAGCCTCCTGTGTAGCTGGGATTACAGGTGCCTACCACCATGCTCAGCTGATTTTTGTATTTTTAGTAGAGACGGGGTTTCACCATGTTGTTCAGCCTGGTCTTGAACTCCTGACATCAGGTGATCAACCCTCCTCAGCCTCCCAAAGTGCTGGGATTACAGGCGTGAGCCACCATGCTTGGCCTTGGCCCAGAATTCTTAAAAGGGACAGTAGAGAAAACAATAGACAGAGTGACAACAAACAGGCCTCATGTGACCTAAAAGTTTTGTCCCTATTGGCCTCTCTCAATTAATTCAATTCTACAACTTGAGAGCTTTGCTTTGAATGTTGGCAATAAATTTCCAGGAAGGTTAAAACACATGCATACGTAATCCACAGTCATTATCAGTAGTGACTCCATTGACATCAATAAATTTCTCATATTGACATCATAAATGTCTTTATTGACATTAAAAATTTCTCAAACAGTAACTCTATTGGGTTGTGGGAAGCCCAGATCTTAGGGTACTACCTGGGGGGTAGGGGTGCTTTATCTCACCACAGTAGAAAATCTGGAGGATGTGGGGTGCTTGGAAGCAGGAGAAGGGGCACCAAAAGAAGAGGTGAGAAGACAACCAAAATAAATCCTTCAAAAAAAAATTTTTTTTTTGAGATGGAGTCTCGCTCTGACACCCAGGCTGGAGTGCAGTGGCATGATCTTGGCTCATGCAGCCTCTGCCTCCTGTGTTCAATTGATTCTCCTGCCTCAGCCTCCCGAGTAGCTGGGACTACAGTTGCATGCCACCATGTCCAGCTAAATTTTGTATTTTTAGTAGAGACGGGTTTTACCATGTTTGCCAGGCTGGTCTCAAACTCCTGACCTCAGGTGATCCACCCGCCTCGGCCTCCCAAAGTGCTGGGATTACAGACATGAACCACTGTGCCCTGTCGAATTCTTCACAATTTTATTCATACTTTGAGAATAAGAGTTATGCAAGCTGGGGGCAGGCACTGTGGCTTATGCCTACAATCCCAGCAGTTGGGGATGTCAAGGCAGGAGGATTGCTTGAACTCAGGAGGTCGAGGCTGCAGTGAGCCATGTTTGTGTCACTGTACTTCAGCCTGGGCAATAGAGTGAGACCCTGTCTAAAAGAAGAAAAAAAAGTTCTGCAAGTTGGGCATGGTGGTGTGCCTGTAGTCCCAGCTACTTGAGAGCCAGAGGTAGGAGGACTGCTTGAGTCCAGGAGTTTGAGGCCGGCTTGGGAAACATAATGAGACCCTATCATCCCCCCTACACACACACACACACACCCACACACACACACACACACACACACACACACTCACACACAAAAGAATTATGCGAATTTCAACAGAAAAGAAGCTTTCCTATGTGATCTATGAGGTCAGACTTTGCTTACTAAGAGATTTCATAAGGTAATAATTCCTTGGAGAGTTTCTCATCAATAACAAGATTCAACATTTATATAGTACTTGCTATGTGCCTGGCCATGGTTTGAAAGTCTTAGAAATCTGATTTTGGGGCCAAAGTCGGTGGCTCACACTTGTAATCTCAGCACTTTGGAAGGCCAAGGAAGGTGGATCACAAGGTCAAGAGTTCGAGACCAGCCTGGTTAACATAGTGAAACCCCATCTCTACTAAAAATACAAAAAAATTAGCCAGGTGTTGTCGGGAACGGCATGTCTGCCGGGGAACTCTCGGCCAGTGAGAGGGTCCCAATACCTGGAACAGAGAGTGCGCGGAAATACTAGGAGACAGATAAGCAGGGTCTGGAGGTCTGAATAGACAATGCCCATACAGCAATGCCTAAACAGCAATTTTATTTGTGCAAAGGGTCCCAATATATACTGTCAGTTTTCAGTAGCTGACGTCAACCCACATTGTTAATTCTATACAATAAAGAGGAACAAAAGTTACAATACCCGCAAGTCTGGAGGAGAAGATAAAATACCAGTAAAAGGGAAGTATATAGCTAGGGGCCATAAAAGTAAGCACGAGGGTGGAGATTTTTCTTTACCTATTGTGTAGGGATTTACATTTGAGAAGGTAACATTCTTTAAGGTCAGGCAAAACTCATAGATCTTAAAGGTAACAATCTCCAAGAGACATGTGAGTAGTTACAGGGCTTAGATAACGTTTAGTAAACAGAGTCATAAAACTAGAGTAAACAGAGTCATAAAACTAGAGTAAACAGAGTCATAAAACTAGAGTAAACAGAGTCATAAAACTAGCCCAAAACAGGTACCAAGATAAAACACAATGTCTTAGTAAAACCACACAGCCATCACCGAGCCATTGTGTCAGTGTCAGGGAGTCTGAGATAACTTCTACAAAATCATCCATCTTTTAGTTCCTGCTTTCCCTTAGCTCGACTGCCTCCAGGAGGGGGAAATATGTCTGGGCTCAAGCTCACATTATGGCGGAGGCACAGTCAGAGGGCTTCTACGCTGGAGCGATCCCCCACAAGGTGTGGTGGCAGGTCTGTAAGCCCGGCTACTGAGGTGGCTGAAGCAGGAGAATCACTTGAAACCAGGAGGCAGAGGTTGCAGTGAGCCAAGATTGTGTCACTGCACTCCCGCCTGGGTGACAGAGTGAGACTCCATCTCAAAAAAAAAAAAAAAAAAAAAAGAAATATGACTTTGCCAGCATATCAAGAGTAGGTCCATGTTTTAGAATTGTACTCACATTAGACCAGGCATAGTGGCTCACATCTATCACCTCAGTGCTTTGGGAGGCCAAGGTGGGAGGATTGCTTGAGGCCAGGAATTGGAGACCAGCCTGGGCAACATAGTGAAATCCTATCTTTACCCCTCCCATGTTTTTTTAGTTAGCTGGGTGTGGTTGTCCATGCCTGTAGTTCTAGCCACTTGGGAGGCTGAAGTGGGAGGATCCTTGAGCTCATGAGTTCGAGGCTGCAGTAAGCCATGATAGTGTCATTGCACTGTACCCTGGGCAACAGATCAAGATCCTATCTCAAAAAAAAATTAATTAGGGCTTATCAAGCCCAATGTTTAAAACCAAGATCCATTTATTAATTTAAAATAAGAAATTAAAGCTCTCAGGCCGGGCGCGGTGGTTCATGCTTGTAATCCCAGCACTTTGGGAGGCCAAGGAGGGCGGATCACCTAAGGTCGGGAGTTCGAGATCAGCCTAACCAATATGGTGAAACCCCATCTCAAAAAAAAAAAAAAAAGAAATTAAAGCTCTCAAAAACCAAAATTCTAATGTTGGCAGGTCAAAAGCATTCTCCCTTTTTAGTCAGAGAAGCCAAATTTATTAGAACACATCTTAAAGAGCATGTAATTAGAACAAGGAGAGTTAGATGAATGATCTAAGAAAATATCCTTCAATATAGCTTTTTAGATATATTTTGTCCCTCTTGGGATGGCCTCATCAATGAGTCAGTAATACTAGAAATCCACTGCTGAGCCACGTTTTAATAGGACTCCCAATATTTATCTCTGTGATGCTTTTTTTCCTATTCTTCCAAATAAACCAACTCCCCTCCTGATAGACAAAAATATTTTAATTGTATTGAACCCTTGAATTCAAGCCTTACTTTGGCTTAGGGGTGATGGTATCTCTCTATTCTGATACAGTGTATATTTATTTCATATACCTATATATATATTTTTTGTTTTTGAGACAGAGTCTCACTGTGTCACCCAGGCTGGAGTGCAGTGGTGTGATCTTAGCTCACTGCAACCTCCATCTCCCAGGTCAAGCAATTCTCTTGCCTCAGCCTGTTGAGTAGCTGGGACAACGGGCGTGCACCACCATACCTGACTAATTTTTGTATTTTAGTACAAAATTTTGTATTTTAGTACAGATGGGGTTTCACTATGTCGGCCAGGCTGGTCTCAAACTCCTGGCCTCAAGTGATCCGCCTGCCTCCGCCTCCCAAAGTTCTGTGATTACAGGTGTGAGCCATCACGTCTAGCTATTTCATAAATATTTTTCCTTTGGACCACCAAAATAGTTTTATTTATAAGCTTCAGAGAGCCTACCACAGTCATTAATACAAGGCAGGTCCTCAGTAATGTTTGTGGAAAGAATAAAAGTGAAGGAATGAATTTACACATCCTGATGTCAGAGGATTTAAAAATGATTCTTTAACCACTATGGAAAACAGTATGGCAGGCAAAGGAAAACAGTTTCTCAAAAAAGTAGGGCCAGGTGCAGTGGTTCATGCCTGTAATCACAGCACTCTGGAAGGCCAAGGAGGGAGAATCTCTTGAGCCCAGGAGTTAGAGACCAGCCTGGGCAACATAGTGAGACCCTGTCTCTACAGAAAAATGGTTTTTAATTAGCCAGGCATGGTGGCACGTGCCTATGGTCTCAGCCACTCAGGAAGAGGAGGTGGGAGGATCACTGAAGTCCAGGAGTGAGTCCTCCAGTGAGATATAATCGCATCACTGCAGTCCAGCCTGAGGGACAGAGTGAGACCCTGTCATGAAAAAGAAAGAAAGAAAAAGTAGAATGACCATATGATCTGGCTATTCTACTTCTGAGTATACAACCAAGAAAATAGAAAGAAGGACTCAAGAGATATTTGAACACCCATGTTCATAGCTGTATTATTCACCCAGGTCAAAAGGTGGAAGCAACCCAAGTGTTCATCAACAGACAAACTGATAAGCTATGACATATACATACAATGGAATACTACTCAGTCTTAAAAAGGAAGGAAATTCTGACATATGCTGCAATACGGTTGAACCTCCAGGACATTATGCTAATCGAAATGAGTCAGTCACAAATGGGCAAATACTGTATAATTCCACTTATATGAAGTACCTAGAGTCAAATTCCTAGAGGCAGAAAGTAGAATGGTGGTTGCCACGCCTGAAGGGAAAAGGAAAAGGGTAGTTATTGTTTAATGGGGACATAATTTTTGTTTTTTTTTATGTGTGTGTTTTTTTTTTGAGAAGGAATTTCACTCTTGTTGCCCAGGCTGGAGTGCAATGGTGCAATCTCGGCTCATTGTAACCTCCAACTCTTGGGTTCAAGTGATTCTCCTGCCTCTGCTTCAGCCTCTGGAGTAGCTGGGAATACAGGACACACCACCACACCCAACTAATTTTTATATTTTAAGTAGAGATAGGGTTTCATCATGCTGGCCAGGCTGGTCACAAACTCCTGACCTCAGATGATCTGCCCACCTCAGCCTCCCAAAATGCTGGGATTATAAGCATGAGCCACCACGCCCGGCCAGAATTTCAGTTTTTCAAGATGAAAAGAGTTCTGTGTATGAATGTTGGTGACAGTAGCACAACAATGTCAATTCCCTAACTACTGAACTACACTTAAAAATGGTTAAGATGGGACCAAGCACGGTGGCTCATGCCTGTAATCCCAACACTTTGAGAGGCCAAGGTAGGTGGATCACTTGAGTTCAGGAGTTCAAGACCAAGCCTTTCCAACATGGTGAAACCCTGTCTCTACTAAAAAATACAAAAATTAGCTGGGCATCGTGGTGCATGCCTGTAATCCCAGCTACTCACGAGGCTGAGGCAGGAGAATCGCTGAACCTGAGAGGCAGAGATTGCACTGAGCCGAGCTCAGGCCACTGCACTCCAGCCTGGGCGACAGAGCAGGACTCTGTCTTGGGAAAAAAAAAAAAAAAAAAAAAGCTTTTCTATGTTGACTTATGCCTTTGGTTTTTCGTTTTTAAACCTGAGCTGTTTTCACAAGACCAATACATCAGCTCCTATATTTGTCCTCATATTGCAGTGCAACTGGCTTGTCCCATTGAATTTCACTCAGTCTGAGACTCCCTATTATATGGTGTCATTCTATCAGCTATACCACAGAAATGTGCAACTCGGAACACAGCATTTCAAAAGTACTCCACAAACAACATTGTTACTACTTGCCAATTAAAAGAACAGACTTTCAGTCAAGTTTCATGGTTGATAAACAAAGCAATTTGATATTGGGTTGACATTAACATTGACAATTTTAACATACGTGTTTTTTTTAGATCTTCAAGAAATACATCTACCAGCTGGGTGCAGTTGAACAAAATCATTACAGGATTAGCAGTTTTCTGACCCACTTACTAAAAAGAAGCTGAATCACTGAATTGAGACCCCAGGGAAATGCAGATTTATACCTTTGATGTATTTCTTGTTTTTTTTCTTAAATTAAATTCTGTAATCAGTTTTTGAATCTTTACCATCTCTTTCTTTTAATTGGGTGATTTCATATGTCATCTTGAATATAAGCCTTTTCAAATTTTTGGTTTTCTGTAAATGCAAATACATAATAAAACATGCATACAGCTTTGTTCTATGCAATTATTTTCTAAACCCATCAGGAAGGCTGCTTCTTTCCATAATCCCTTTCTTTAGTAGCTAGGGAGTGGGTGGGAGGAACTGGCTGTCTGGAAGGGGAGTCCAATGCACTTTGCTGTAGATGTGAGTTGAGGAAAATGGGGAAAGGGTCACTTGACCCACCCAATAAAGAAGAGGTACTTCCATTCCCACAGGCACTGGACCATGTTTGGTTCCCTGTCCCACTGCCAGGTCTTCACCACTGGTTTTCCAAACACAGAGAGTGATCTTCCTACTTCTGTCATTTCTTCTCTTGCATCAGTTGTAGCTTTCTCTAGGATGCTTTCTGCTGGATGAGGAAGAACTTTACATTTTCAGTTCCACTGATACATTTGTCATCACCTCGATCTTTTCTTTTTTTTTTGGAGAGACGGAGTCTTGCTCTGTCACCCAGGTTAGAGTGCAGTGGTGTGATCTCAGCTCACTGCGACCTTCACCTCCCGGATTCAAGCGATTCTCCTGTCTCAGCCTCCCGAATAGCTGGAATTACAGGTGCCCACCACCACGTGGGCTAATTTTTGTATTTTTAGTAGAGACAGGCTTTCACCATTTTGGCCAGGCTGGTCTTGAACTCTTGACCTCATGATCCACCCGCCTTGACCTCCCAAAATGCTGGGACACCTCACTCTTTTTTTGTTTGTTTTGTTGTTGTTTTTTTTGAGACAGGGTGTCATCTGTCACCCAGGCAGGAGTGCAGTCCTTGGCCATAGCCAAATCAAAGGCCTAATTATCTGATTCTCGCTATTTTTCCAGTTTTCCTGTTTCTGGCAAGACACCATCATTCTGTTTATGATCCACACTGGTGGCCTCAGAGGCATCTCTGAATCCTCCTTTTTCTTCACTCTCACTTTCTCATAGCCAATCAGAGTCCAAATTTAACAATTCTTTCTCTTGTTTATAACATCTCTGGGATCTTTTTTCCATTTCCACCAGAACTTCCATCTAGATTCTTCCAGCAGTGTTGTAATTGGTCTCCCTGACTCCTGACTCTCACCTTGAATCTATCTTTCACACCAGTGCCAGGTTAGTCTTCTGAAGTGCAGATTTACTCAGATCCCTTCACAGTTTCCACATGTCCAGTGGCTCCCCCACTGTATCTAATACTATCTCCTTTCTCCTATTTTTATTTATTTACTTTTGAGAAAGGGTCTCACTCTGTCTTTCAGGCTGGAGTGCAGTGGTACAGTCTCGGCTTATGGCAACTTCCACCTCCCACACTCAAGCAATCCTCCCATCTTAGCCTCCTGTATAGCTGAGACTACATGCCACCAAGCCCAACTAATTTTTGCATTTTTTGTAGAGACAGGGTTTCACAAGCTGGGCGTGGCGGCTCATGCCTGTAATCCCAGCACTTTGGGAGGCCGAGGTAGGTGGATCATTTGAGGTCAGGAGTTCAAGACCAGCCCGGCCAACATGTGAAACTCCTCCTCTACTAAAAGTACTAAAATTAGCCAGGCATAGTAGCATGCACCTGTAATCACAGCTACTCAGGAGGTTGAGGCAGAATGGCTTGAACTTGGGAAGTGGAGTTTGAAGTGAGCCGAGATTGCACCACTGCACTCCAGCCTGGGTAACAGAGTGAGGCTCTCTCTCAAAAAAAAAAAAAAAAGATAGATAGATAGATAGATAGATAGATAGATAGATAGGGTTTTACAATCTTTCCCAGGCTGGTCTTGAACTCCTGGGCTCAAGCAATCCTCCCACCTCAGCCTCCCAAAATGCTGGGGTTACAGGCATGAACCATTGCACCCAGCCCTGTTTATGTTTTTTCTTCTTCTTCTTCTTCTTCTTCTGTTTTTGAGACAGGGTCTCATTCTGGATTGCAGTGGCGTGATCTCAGCTCACTGCAGCCTCTGCCTCCCAGGCTTAAGCAATCCTCTTGCCTCAGCCTCCAAGTAGCTGGAACTACAGGTGTGCCCTACCATGCCCAGCTAATTCTGGTTTATGTTTTCTATTGTTTATTAAATTATAAACATTTTAAGGCAAGGATCACAGCATATACATATTTGTTTCCACCACATAATGTCCAACTTATCACATGATAGCCTCTATGCCCTAAACGTAAGCGTTCTGTACTAGTATAGAGGTTAATACAAACCATATGGACCATATTAATATGTAACAAATCTGGCATTCTGAGATCAAGAGTTTCTGTGGTTTTTTTGTCCTTAACATCTTATTGAGTAACCTCTGACTGTGTCTTGGCAATGTACTAAGTGCTTTAGACTCATTATTCATTCATTGTAAAAATGTGTAAAGTTCCTACCAGCCTGGGCAACACAGTGAACCCCACCTCTACTAAAAATACAAAAATTAGCTGGGTGTGGTGGTGCCTGCCTCTAGTCCCAGCTACTCAGGAAGCTGAGGTGGGAGCATCGCTTGAGCCTGGTAGGCAGAGGTTGCAGTGAACAGTGATTGTGCCACTGCACTCCAACCTGGATGACAGAGTAAGACCTTGTCTCAAAAAGAAAAGTATCGAGTTCCTATTATATGTTAGGAATTGTGCTGGGCCGTAAGACCCACTAGTGACAAAATTATTTACTTACATAGTGCATGGAACGGTTAACTAACTTCCTTAGGGTTATTTTGGCTAGTAACTGAGGGAGCCTTGACTTGAAACCAGAGCTTACTCTAGAAACCATGTTCTTAACCACTATATTAAAAGTCCTATGGCATGAGTTATAGATATGCCTTGGTGAGGCCATGTCCATTTTGCCTGTACTCTTACACAAACACTGATGGAATACTCTTTGAGGATAAGAAACGTTTTCTTGAAAAAATTTTTTTTGAGATGGAGATTTGCTCTGTCACTCAGGCTGGAGTGCAGTGGCACAATCTTGGCTCACTGCAACCTCCGCCTCCCAAGCTCAAGTGATTCTCCTGCCTCAGCTCCCCGAGTAGCTGGGACTAGTCATGAGCCACCACGCTTGGCTAACTTTTGTATTTTTAGCTACTTGGGAGGCTAAGGCAGAAGGATTGGTTGAGCTCAGGAGTTCACAGCTGCAGTGAGCTATGATTATGCCACTACACTAAAGCCTGGGCAACAGAGCAAGACCCTGTCTCTAAAAAATATAAGGCTGGGCTCAGTGGCTCACACCTGTAATCCCAGCACTTGGGGAGGCCAAAGTGAGCAGATCACCTGAGGTCGGGAGTTCAAGACCAGCCTGGGCAGCATGGTGAAACCCCATCTCTCCTAAAAATACAAAAATTAGCCGGGTGTGGTGGCACATACCTATAATCCCAGCTACCTGGGAGGCTGAGGCAGGAGAATCACTTGAACCCGTGAGGCAGATGCTGTAGTGAGCCAAGATCACACCATTGCACTTGGGCAACAGAGCAAGACTCCATCTCAAAAAAATTTAAAAAAAATTTTTTTGTAAGTATATACATTTCTTAATGGAAAAATTAATTATTAAGATAGCTGCATTACACCATCTTCCCAGAATGCTTAATATGCATATATATTCCACATCTACACATGTGCACCCTACACAAACACAGCTACATTCTCTAGATCATGCAATTAAATTTTGACCCTTCAGAAGATGACAACAATTCCTCTGATCACAGGAAGGCACCAAGAAGCAGGCACCAAGAAGCCCATAAAGGCTTTTTACATGAAGTGAGAAGGATAGCAGGAGCAATGCTAACACAAACCATGGAAAACAGATTCACAAGACATTTTACCTACCCACAGGCAAAAGTTTTTAGTTATTCTGGAAACTGGATGATATATAATTTCCATAATCAGTTTACTCTGAAATTGACAAAGAAAAATAAAGGGAGGAAATTCACTTAAGAAACAGTGTTAGTATGAGCAGTATCAATAGGTATAAATAACTTGCCTGCCAACAGATTAAACCAGAATGTAATGCAGAAGGAACAAGATACAACAAATGTTTGGCAAATTCTTGAGACGAAATAAAACTAGGAAATGTTTTTAAATAGCTTGAGATGAATGTTATATGTAGCAAAATACATCAACAATGTGTTTAGAGCCAAGATCATTGAAAAGAAGCAGAAAAATATGAGTGCATAGAAAATGAAACCACAAATCTTTCTACATGTGGGCATCGGAAGAACCAAAAATAGCCAACCTGAGCATAAAGCAGTCATTTTCTGATGAGTTTGGGCAACGGCGACCACCAAATTATTATAAGAGGGTGGAGGTGGCTGGGAGCAGTGGCTTATGCCTGTAATCCCAGCACTTTGGGAGGCTGAGGCGGGCAGATCACGAGGTCTAGAGATTGAGACCATCCTGGTCCACGTGGTGAAACCCCGTCTCTACTAAAAATACAAAATTAGCTGGGCATGGTTGCACGTGCTTGTAGTCCCAGCTACTCAGGAGGCTGGGGCAGGAGAATCGCTTGGACCTGGGACGTGGAGGCTGCAGTGAGCTGACATCTCGCCACTGCACTCCAGCCTGGCAACAGAGCAAGACTCTGTCTCAAAAAAACAAGAGGGCAGGGGAGAGTAGAAAGTAACGCAGTCAATGTTGGGAACAATCACCTCAAAGCAGAGGAGTTTTTTTGTTATTTATTTGCCTAAGTGGTATGGCTCTGTTCTGGGCTGGTTTTCCAGAAGAGAATTCCTAAAAGCAGCCAAAGCATTCTTGGGCTCACATCATAGCCCATCGTGTATGTGACCCATTTATATCTTTCTCAGGCAACAAACCTCATGGTTAAGTTGTAGAAAACTGTCATTTTATTTTATTTTCTTTATTTGAGACAGGGTCTTGCTCTGTCGCCCAGGTTAAAGTGCAGTAGCGTGATCACAGCTCACTGCAGCATCAACCTACCCAGGCTCAGGTGATCCTCCCACCTCAGCCTCCCTAGTAGCTGAGACTATAGGCCACCACGCTTGACTAATTTTTAGAATTTTTTGTAGAGACAGGATTTCACTATGTTGCCCAGGCTGGTCTTGAACTCCTGGGCTTAAGTGATCTACCCACCTTGACTTCTTAAAGTGCTAGAATTACAGGTGTGAGCCACTGTGCCTGGCCTAAGCTTGCCATTGTGTCATTTCTTTCTTTCTTTCTTTTTTTTTGAGACAGAGTCTCTGTCACTGAAGCTGGAGTACAGTGATGCTATCTTGGCTCATTGCCAAGTCTCCGCCTCCCAGGTTCAAACAATTCCCCTGCCTCAGCCTCCCAAGTAGCTGAGACTACAGGAGCATACCACCACACCAGCTGATTTTTATATTTTTAGTAGAGATGTTTTTTTTTTTTTCACTTTGGCCAGGCTGGTCTCAAACTCCTAACCTCAAGGGATCTGCCCACCTCGGCCTCCCAAAGTGCTGGGATTACAGGCGTGAGCCACTGCACCTGTCCCGAAGCCTGTCATTTTAAACTAGCATTTCTCAACTTGACACTATTGATATTTGGGGCCAGATAAGCTGTCCTGGACATTAAAAGATGTTTGGCAGCATCTCTAGTCTCTATCCATTAGATGCCAATAGCACCTCCTACTTCCCAGTTACAACAACCCAAAATATCTCCAGACATTGCCCAATATCTCCAGGGTACTAGGAGGAGGTCAAAAATCACCCTCAGACCAAGCTGTGGCTCACGTTTGTAATCCCAGCACTTTGGGAGGACGAGTCATGTGGATCATGTGAGTTTGAGGCAGGCGTTTGAGACCAGCCTAGCCAACGTGGTGAAACACCGTCTCTACTAAAAATACAAAAATCAGCTGTGCGTGGTGGCATGTGCCTGTAATCCCAGCTACTCAAAAGGCTGAGGCAGGAGAATCAGGCTGAGGTAGGAGCTAGAGGTTGCAAGGAGCCGAGATCATGCCACTGCACTCCAGCCTGGGTGATGGAGTGAGACTCTGTCTTAAAAAAAATCACCTCCCGTTGAGCACTATTGGTTTAGAGCATAAAGGGGGTGATTACTACCAGGCCAATTTCTTACCATACAGATAAGGAAGTCAAAGGCTAGGCACATTAAATACCTTGTTCAAATGTTCATAGCTGCATAGCTGGTTAATGACAGATCTAATTCAGAAAGCCCAGATTGTTTGTTATATTTGTTTTTAGAAACAGGGTCTCGTTCTGTGACTCAGGCTGGAGTGCGTGGTGCACAGCTCATTTAAGCCTTGACCTCCTGGGCTCAGATGATCCTCCCACCTCAGCCTCTCCAGTAGCTGAGATGACAGGCACACACCACCAAGCCTGGCTAATTTTTATAGAGACAGGGTTTTGTCTTGTTGCCCAGGCTAGTCTTGAACTCCTGAGCTCAAGCAATTCGCTCACCTTGGCTTCTTAAAGTGTTGGGATTACAGGAGTGAGCCACCACACCTGGCCTATCAGGCTTCATTTTTAAGAGCTGTACATAACTGAAATATTTGTCTTAAGACCGACCTTATCAAGTAAGTACTATCATTATCCCCATTTTATAAATGAAGAAACTGAGGCATAGAGGTCCAAGGTCATCCTAAGTGGCAGAACTAGCTACAGCCCGGGAAGTCTGGTTCATGATTATTAAGGGGAAAGACTGGAGATGCCTAACCAGAAGGGAGGAAAAATGGGTCAGAGGATGGAAATGAGTGATCAGAAAATAACAGGCAGAGGTAACAGGGCAGCTAGACCTTGGGAGAGGTGAGTTCTCACTTGGAAGGGAAAAGTTGGGCAGGGATGCTGATAGGAAAGGATAGAAATTGGAGAGGAAGTTGGGAACTCACACTGTGTATCCATGCAGGGACAAGATGAGGATTCTGTTTACCTTCTGAGTAGCAGAGAAGGAACTTCCCCACATCAGGCAGGGCAGGGTCTCTGTTAAAGACTGACACCAGAGGCTGCGTGCGGTGGCTCATGCCTGTCATCCCAGCACTTCGGGAGTCCACAGTGGGCAGATCACGATGTCAGGAGTTCAAGACCAGCATGGCCAAAATGGGGACACCCCCGTCTCTATTAAAAATACAAAAAAAATTAGCCGGGTGTGGTGGCATACGCCTGTAATCCTAGCTACTCAGGAGGCTGAGGAAGGAGAATTGCTTGAACCCAGGAGGTGGAGGTTACAGTGAGCTGAAACTGTGCCACTGCACTCCAGCCTGGGGGACAGAGTGAAACTTTGTCTCAGGTTAAAAAAAAAAAAAAAGAAAGAAAGAAAAAACACTGACTCCAGTGAGCACCAGTCACTGATGTTAATATTTGTACCCTAAAAACCAACTTGAGAACCACTAGGGGTATACACACCACATTTTACAAAATGTTGAGATCACCCCCTCTCTAAAAAGTGTAAAGTGCTTTGGGTAACATTTTATGAATTTTCAAGACTTTTCTGTTTCCATGACTAGTTCATAGACAAAATATACAACTTAAAACACGTATGCATCTGCTCGTGCTCACACACACACACACATCATTGCTCAATGAAAATATCAGGCATAGAACTGCTTTATCACACATTTCACCAGCTCTTCATGTTTCTTCAACACTTGGCTTTTCAAAAACAAATTTTTTGGACATGTTTTGTCTTTTACATTTTCCAGTTTTCGCAGACCAAAATGTTAATAAACAACTTGAGGAAATCGGGTAAGTGTTGTCATATTTGTAAATATCAGGATTTCTAAGAAGAAAAAATGTCATGTTTTGCCCTTAGTGATATAATAGCACTTAGGTGGAAATTCACCCATAGTATGTTAAGTAAGTATGTAAACTGTGGTCATACTCAAGTTTACCAGACTATTCAGGTACTAAAACTAACACTAATGCAAATATATTTTAAAAGAATGTATAAGTGATAAAAATGTTAAGTGTGACAGAGTAACTAAGAGCGAGTCCTTTAGAGACAGTCGTGTCTAGCACTAGCATCACAGTATCATGTACTAGCATATGTTGGTGTAACACACTACCATTATAGGATTATTGTGAGGATTAAAGGAGATAGTGTGGCTGGTAGCGGTGGCTCATGCCTGCAACCCCAGCACTTTGGGAGGCCAAGGCAGGCAAATCACCTGAGATCAGGAGTTCGAGACCAGCCTGACCAATATGGAGAAACCCTGCCTCTACTAAAAACACAAAATTAGCCAGGTGTGGTGACACATGCCTGTAATCTCAACTACTCGGGAGGCTGAAGCAGGAGAATCGCTTGAACCCAGGAGGTGGAGGTTGCGGTGAGCCGAGATCACGCCATTGAACTCCATCCTGGGCAACAAGAGTGAAACTCTGTCTCAAAAAAAAAAAAAAAAAGCCTGTAGCTGGAACTACAGGCTCATGCCACCACACCCAGCTAATTTTTGTATTTTTAGTAGAGACAGGGTTTCACCATGTTGCCCAGATGGTCTCAATCTCCTGACTTCGTGATCTGCCTGCCTCGCCTCCCAAAGTGCTAGGATTACAGGCATGAGCCACCACGCTCAGCCAGATCTTTTTAATATTTCATGTGATGAAATAGGAAGTACCCATAAAGCACTTCTGCTGCGTACTGAAGTATGATGGTTATCTTGAGGTGAAGCACTTGTACCTCCATTTGAGTTGGGAATTAACTAGTCATATTTTTCATGGAACACATTTTTACTTGAATAAATGACACAAACTGTGGTATTCAGATTTGGGTATTTGGCAGACATTTTCTCAAGAATTAATGAAGTCTGTTACTTCAAGGAAACAACTGAAAATTTTTGTTACCACTAATAAAACTCAAGCTGAATAGCTTCCCAATACTTAGACTTTTATGATGAGATCAATGGTGGTGATATTAATGTGATTCAGCTGATATTGTATAATGACATATGACAATATTTATAAGATCTGCATAACTCAGACATTTTCCAAATGAAAATACATGCTGTTATGCAATCAATCACATGTATGTAAAAAATTCATTCAAAGTGAAAAATAGATTAATGGATTTCCTTGACATGGTTTTAGATTTCACATTACAACTAATCTTTAAGAAACTATAACTTGTTGGCTGGGTGCAGTGGCTCACACCTGTTATCTCAGCACTTTGGGAGACCGAGGCGGGTGAATCATTTGAGGTCAGGAGTTGAAGACCAGCCTGGCCAACATAGTGAAATCCGTCTCTACTAAAAATACAAAAATTAGCCAAGTGTGGTGGCACATGCCTGTAGTCTCAGCTATTTGGGAGGCTGAAAACATATTTTTTTTTAGAGACCAAGTATCGCTCTGTCGCCCAGGCTAGACTGCAGTGGTGCAACCTCAGCTCACTGCAACCTTCACCTACTGGTTTCAAACAATTCTCCTGCCTCAGCCTCCCCAGTAGCTGGAACTACAGGCATATGCTACCATGCCCAGCTAATTTTTGAATTTTTAGTAGAGACAGGGTTTCACCATGTTGGCCAAGCTGGTCTCGAACTCCTGACCTTAGGTGATCTGCCTGCCTTGGCCTCCCAAAGCACTAGGATTACAGGTGTGAGCCACCATAGCCAGACCAAGAGTGTAATGAGATTCTGAGACTAAAAAGTTTAAGAACCACTATCTTAAGTAGTTCTGCAAAGTTGGGCTGGTTATCCCAGGAAGACAGTGCTTAGAGCCAAACCTCTGTAAGAAATGATCATTTCCTAGTAAGGTTCAGCAGTGGAACACTGTTAGGGAGGAAATTCAAAAGCTAGAGTTAGTACTGTAATAGTTCATGTTCACAGTAACAGGTAAGTGGAATAGATTAGGACCGTTGGTTTCAAGGAAGGCAAACAAAGTCCTTTTTTGAAAGACAGGCTGCATGTCTGCATTAAGAAAAAAGAGCTGAAATACTGTCTGCTTTATTATTATTATTATTTTTGACAGGTTCTTGCTCTGCCACCCAGGCTGGAATGCAGTAGTGTGATCAGGCTCACTACAGCCTTGATCTCCCTGGCTCAACCAATCCTCACATCTCAGCCTCCTGAGTAGCTGGGACCATGTGCATGCACGACCATGCCTGGCTCATTTTTTTGGATTTTTCTGTAGAGATGGGGTTTTGCCATGTTGTCCAGGCAGGTCTCAAACTCCTGGGCTTACATGATCCTCCTACTCTGGCCTCCCAAAGTGCAGGGGTTACAGGCATGAGCCACCCAGCTGGTGTAAAGACAGGGTTACAGGCATGAGCCACCCAGCTGGTGTAAAGACAGGATCTTGCCATGTTGTCCAAGCTGGTCTTGAACTCCTGGGCTCAAGCAATCCTGCCTCAGCCTCCCAAAGTGCTGAGGTTATAGGCGTGAGCCACAGAGCCTGGCCCTGTTTGTTCTTGATGTGTCTCCAGATAGATTAGGGAGAAATTTGTCCTTCTGTGATTCAAATAAGACAAAGGGAGTGGCGAGTGGCAACTGGATCTCACCAGGGCCCACAATTTGAGCTTAAGGTGGAAGGTCATAATAAAAAGTGTTAGAACATTTCCTTGCTGGAATGGTACCAAGGTCAACCGCAGAAATTTAGCTTTAAGATTGATGTAGGAACCCCTCAATTTTCAGTCTCCTTTCCAGTCAACAAGTGGACAATGCCAGCCCTGAGGTCTAGGAGCCTTTCAGATTCTTGGCCTTCAGTCTTACGGTAGCGATGTTAAAACTTGAATATTGTTTAGGCTCTGAATTTAATAAGCAATAAAGACCATGAGAAACCATTTGACCCATTTCAGCCTCTTGATGTCCTGAAATTTCCATCTCACTGGGATGAAAAGAAGAAAGGCATGAACCAAGCAAAAAATGGGTTGTCTGTCCAAGAGGCAAAGAAAGCAATAGGGAGGAATTCTAGCTTTAGATGGGATTGTTTCTGAAAATAGGAGACACGGGGCACCACCAATGAGGTCAACGCCAAGGACCGACCGAAAGTCACCCAGTAGTCTCTCCAAGCCTTCCTTTAATCATTGAGGAAGCGTTCCTTCCATATCCACCCAATCCATCTTGGTCACAAAAGACCATTTATCTTCCTCAAGACTTGCTTCTATGTGAAGAAAATAAATAATAATAATTCGCGTGATCCCTGGAGTCGGCCTGGCTGGATCTCAGTCCTGACTCTACCAATTGTAATGACCTGGGAAGACGACACCATCTCTCAGTCTTTAATTTCCTTCTCTGTTAAAATGACAAGTGGCAGTACTGATTTTATAAGGTTCTTGTGAAGATTACCTAAAATAATGATTATCAAGCACTTAACACAGGACATGGCACACACTGAGTGCCGAATAAACGGTACTTATTATTAGGGAGATTCTTTGCTTCGTATTCCCATCTGTGAGCAGTTTTTTTCCGTTATTTATCCGCAGAAACCCTTTCTCTCGGGACTGCTGATCTGCGAAGCATCTGGTCCTTCATATCCCTGAGTCATCAGCATAAAGATGCCGGGTTTCCGAAGTCCTCCCTCCTCCTACTGCTCTCTAGGGCTCCCTCTCCTGACTGCTTAGTTCTCCTGGGGGCTCAGACCTAAATTTCTTGACGGCTTGTCTTTCTCGGGGCCGAGCCACCCGTCTTGGAGGAACGTCCTCAGTCCCCTTTGCCCAAGAGACCACCAGACAGGCAGCGACGTGACCCCGAGGCGCGCCCGGACTCCCCAGGTAGCCGGGGACGGGGCTCCGCTTCATCCGAGGTGAGAGCGAGGCCACACCCCGAGGTGCGAGAGCTGTGGGCGTGGCCCCACCCGAGGTGAAAGCGAGGCTGAAGGCGGAACCGCGCCCCGAAGTGGGTGCGAGGCCGGGGGCGTGCCCGCGCCGGTGAGGCGGTCGGGAGCGTTAGGGTTACGCTATCCGCCTCCCGGGCGTGAGGCAGCGCAAGGGTAAAGGCCGCCGGCGCCACCTGGGCGCCGCTGAGGAGACCCGCGAGCCGGCGAATCCCGCGCGGGCGGGGCGAACAGGTGCCCGCACGCGTCAGGCGCCGGCACGGGGCGGGGCGAGGGGACGCGGCCGGAAGCCCGGGGCGGGGCGCGGCCGGCCCGGTGAGCGGGAGGAGCCGGGGAAGGCAGGAAGGAGCTCACCGGGCTGTGCGGCGCGCGATGTGGAGCCGCCGCCTCGGCTCCTGCAGCAGCAGCCGCCGTCGCCGCCGCTGCTGCTGGGGCTGCCACCGAGCCGAGGGTCATGGAGCGCGGCTGCAGAGAGCGGCCGCCGGCAGCAGCAGCAGCAGCAGCAGCAGCAGCGAGCGTCGCGGCGACCGCGGAGCGCAGCCCGCCCCGTGAGGCGCTGCCCGGCCGGCGGCGGCAGCAGCAGCAGCGGCGGCAGCGGCAACAGGGCGGCTGAGAATCCGGCGGCGGCGGCGGCTGCGGCGTTCCTCCTCGCTTCCTCCCTTCTCGCTTCACCGTCCCTCAGTCTGTGTTCCGGAGTCCTCCCTTTCCCAGCCTTCTCATTCCCCACCGCAGCCTCCGCTACTACCCCCTCCTCTAGCTCGCGCGTGAGCAGCTGAGCCCGGGGGGCGGGGGAGGGGGCGCGTGCCGTCGGCGCGGGGGAGGGGCGGGCCGGCGCGCGCCGCGCCCAGGGCTCGCGGGGACCCAGGGGGCGCGTACCGCGGCGCGAGGCGAGGCGCGGGGCGCGGGGCGGCGCGGCGGGGCCCCTCCCCTCGCAGCCTGGCGCGCGCCGGCCGGGCCGCACCGCACCGCTGCGGGCTCCGCGCGCGCGGGCCATGTCCGCCTTTCTGCCTGGGCTTGGCCGGCCGCGCTTCAGCACCCGCTGAGCCGGACAGCGCCTGCTGCATGGAGCTGCCCGCCGCGGCCGGGGACGCAGTCCGGAGTCCCGCCGCCGCCGCCGCCCTCATCTCCTTCCCCGGGGGCTCCGGGGAGCTGGAACTGGCGTTAGAGGAGGAGCTGGCGCTGCTGGCGGCCGGGGAGCGGCCGTCCGACCCGGGGAACACCCTCAGGCCGAGCCTGGGCCTCTGGCTGAGGGGACCGGACCGCAGCCGCCGCCCGCCCAGGACCCCGAGCTGCTGTCGGTGATCCGGCAGAAGGAGAAGGATCTAGTGTTGGCGGCTCGGCTGGGCAAGGCACTGCTCGAGAGGAACCAGGACATGAGCCGGCAGTACGAGCAGATGCACAAGGAGCTGACAGACAAGCTCGAGGTGAGTATCTCCCGCCCCGGGCTTGGTGGGGAGCAGGGGCCGCCCAGGCACGCGCCCGGCCCTGGGCAGTTTGGGGAGCCACTCAACCCTACTTCGTTGCTCACCCTGCCTCACAGAAAATCTCCTGGAATGAACCTGGGAGGTAGGATGGAGGATTTCGGATGATCAGATCAGGGCATTCAATGAACTCACTTGACTTCCCCCACCCCGCTCACAGCAAATGGGTCCATGCATGACTCCAGCCGCTGTGGGCCGTTCTATATATGTACTGTACCCAGCATCTAAAATAGAGCTTACAGTATGACTAATTTATACAGCACTGAGGTGATGTCTGCACACAGAAATTAGAAAGTCGGGAAGCATTTAAAATATGCTCCAGGTTTTCAGAGAAGTAGTTAATCTCTAATCGGGGTGTTAGCTTAAAGCTTTTCAGTTTGGGTGTTAAGGCCTCTAGTTGCCCTTGTCTTAACTTCCTGGCAGCTGAGAGTTGTGGGAAACAAGTGCCCCTAAAGGAGCTTTATATAGCCTTCAAATGCTCAGGGATTAGGAAATGTGGTTCTATTGCAGAAATCAGGCAAGCCAGGGCTCAACATGTGACCGCTGGTAGTGGATTTCATTTGGGCCTCAGTATTTATGTGTACTTAAACAGTACTTTTCTGTGTTCTGGGTTTCAGGCTTGCAGCTGAATGACCAAATGCAACCTATGAGAACCATATTACTTTAACTTCTGTTATGAATACCTCTTTAGGTATCTGTACTATTTCTGCCAATTCCCTGGGAGAGTCTTTCAGAATTGTTTTCTTGCCTTTAACTGGAAAAGGCCCTTGAATGCAGTATAGAATGCCAGCATTTCTAAAAATTAGATTACAAAAAAAGGGGCAGGGGGTGGGGAGAGGGAGTCATCTGTGACTTACCTTTTCTCCCTATGCATTTGCTATTATTATTACCTAGTTTGGTTGCAACCAGTTCTTTTCAGTCTTAGTTATAGCAAGAGAATAGTACAGACCTGAATGAGGTTTGAAATTGACCCTAATCCAGTTTCATATCACTCTTACTGGTCGAACAGTCAGAGTGTAAACTCAGAAATATTCTGTAATGAGGTTTAAGTGTGTCTGTAGTCCAACAACATAAAAGTAAATTCGGGAGAAAAAAGGAAACCGGTGAGTGCCCTGTAGTTTGGTTGGCCTGTTAACTAGGTCTGCTAATCGATGAACTCCTGAGATACCTCTCTGAAAAGTCGTTGGTGAAACCTACAGATAGACTGCCAAAAAGCAACCTAATGAATTGAATTGTTTAATTTTCACTTGAAGTCGAGGTCTAGAAATAAAAAGCCTTTTTTTTTCTGTAAAGAGATTCAAGTATACGACTTTGTAAAGAAGCACAACTGCAGAGATTTATACTTGTGATTTGAAATTTCTTCAGTGAAGGACTTGATTGAAGAGACAGCTAACTTGAAAGGAACACCGTATCAGTTTGATTAGTGACAGATTTCATAGTAATCCTGAGTGTGCGGTTACACACATCCTGGGTTCTATGTGGAGTCTTTATACATTTCTTCAACAAAGGGCAAAGATTTCAGAATTGTAACAAAAAGAGGTTATATTGTAAAAGAATAAATTATCTTTGACATTTTGTTATTTACTTAACGGACAACAATAGTTTAAAATTCTTAAACTGTTTTTTAAAATCTTCAATCCTCTGCAGGTCAGCATATGAACTCTAGTTTTAAAAGTTCAGTTTAAGTTCTGGAGATAGTTGCACAACAATGTGAATATAACTAACATATACTTAAAGATCAAATATTGATCATTGTTGAAACTCAGTGATGAGGGGAGTCAGTTATTTCTTCTAGGTGTGTTTGAAAATTATAAAAAATGTTAAAGTTGTAAAAATGTATGTTAAAGATAAAAGAGTACCATCATTTGCTGTTAATTCTTCTACTGTTAATATGAGAGTGACAAACCTGGTTTACAGAGTACTGTTTGATTTCACACCTGCAGTTGAGTTTTCCCCACAGTACATTTTTTGAACAACATAGATTTTAGAATGTCTGTTTAGACAAAGTGCTTTCTAAAGTTTAACACAAACTACTATACTTTTTTCTTTTTCTTTTTTTTTTTTTTTGAGACAATATCTCCCTCTTTCCCCGGGCTGGAGTAGAGTGGCATGATCATGGCTTATTGCAGCCTCAAGTGACCCTCTCAGCCTCCTGAGCAGCTGGGACCACAGGCGCATACTACACACCTGGCTAATTTTGTAAAAAATGTTTTGTAGAGATGGGGTCTCACTACGTTGCCCAGGCTGGCCTCAAACTACAGGGCTCAAGCAATCTTCCTGCCCTGGCCTTACGAAGTGGTGGGATTACAGGAGTAAACCACTAAGTAAGCCTGGCCTGTATTTTCAATTAAATCAAATACTTGATTTAACCAGTACTTTAAGAAGTAAAACCAGTACTTTAAGAAGCATTTATTCATGAGAAAACTTGACCAGAAGAGAAAAAAAAATTTATAATCTTCTACAAACTGTCAGACACTTGGAGTCAAACACATTTTCTTACAAGGTAGTTTGAAAGATAAACATGTGAGTGGACTGAGAGAACGCCAGTTTCACTATTGAATAATGTGACTGGTTTTATTTTAGTCCCGTCTTCTCTACTACTTCAAAATTGACACATTTCTAATTTCAGGACAAACAAGGCATTTTCAAGATATTTTCTACCTATTCATTAGTTAATATTAAATACTTCTCTGGTTCTGTGTGCCAAGCTCAGTATTTTGTTTTTTTCATGTCAAATATACACTGTTGATGCTACACTATTGTGTCATTAAAGGCATACTGTTAATATTTAAAGTCTTCAATGGTTTAAAGGTTAATATAGAAGTTTTTTAGCTATATGTATCTTGGGGTTAAAATAAAATTCAGGTTAATTGGAAACACTGTAAGGTTTGGGACATTTTTTCCACTCTTTAAGTGACTATTTTATTACTCATTCATTGAATCAGATGCTTAAATTCTTTTTTTTTTTAAGTGACTATATTTTATTATTCATTGAATCAGATGCTTAAAGTTTTTTTTTTTTTTTTTTTTTTTTTTTTGAGACAAAGTCTTGCTGTGTCGCCAGGACGGAGTGCAGTGGCGCAGTCTTGACTCACGGCTGCAACCTCCACCTCCTGGGTTCAAGCGATTCTCCTGCCTTAGCCTCCCGAGTAGCTATGACTACAGGCGAGTGCCACCACGCCCAGCTAATTTTTGTATTTTTAGTAGAGATGGGGGTTTCACCATGTTGGCCAGAATGGTCTTGACCTCATGATCCACCTGCCTAAGCCTCCTAAAGTGCTGGGATTACAGGCATGAGCCACCGTGCCCAGCCTCTTTTGTGTGTGTGTGTGTTTTGTGTTTTTTTTTTTTTTTTTTTTTTTTTTTTTTTGAGACAGTCTCACTAGGGTGCCCAGGCAGGAGTGCAATGGCATGATCTCAGCTCACTGCAACCTCCGCCTCCTGGATTCAAAAGATTCTCCACCACAGCCTCCCGAGCGGCTGGGATTACAAGCCCCACCATCGTGCCTGGCTAATTTTTGTATTTTTGTAGAGATGGAGTTTTACCATGTTGTCCAGGCTGGTCTTGAACTCCTGACCTCAGATGATCCTTCCACTTCAGCCTCCCAAAGTGCTGGGATTACAGGAATGAGCCACCGTGCCTGGCCCAGATGCTTAAAGTTCTGAAGACATTTAAAAATTTTTATTTTCATCAACAATTAGCCCTTTGGCTTTTAAAACTTATATCCAGCCATGTCCTTAGTTTTTTTCTCCAGAATGTGAAGAAGACAGCAACTTGCGTTTATAGACTTTTTTTCTTCAGAAATTAAATGTTTCTTGTTAATGTACAGGATCTCCCTTTTTCCCATCATGGCTGAGTGGATTATCTCTTTACTGCAGAGGTCGTTCTCTTCCCTCAGTTACATTTTCCTCCTCCTTCCCTAGGCCAGGCCAATTCTCATTAGTCCAGTACTATTTTTTTTTAAGAGAGAAAAAAAAAGATGAAAATGAGTACGTAATGGGAATCACTAGTAGATTTAGGGAAGAAAACCCTCAGGTTCTGATTTGCATTCAGTTCTTGGACTTCTTAAAGAACAGTACTTTTTCTTTGTATTTTTAAAGAATCATGCACTGGACTTCTGAGCATATTGTCACTTTTTTGTTTTTTTGTTTTTTTTTGTTTTTGCAGAAATCCATTTCTATAAAGACCTATTTTATGTAGGCTAATCTTAATTTGGGGTGGTTTTTTTTTTTTTTTTTTTTTTTTAGTTTTAAATAGACGCTATTTTTTAGATTTGCAGAGGAACTGGAAAGATAATACAGAGTTTCCATGTACACTGCACCCAGCTTCCTCTTACTAACATCTTAGAACAGTATGGTACATTTGCCATAATTATTGAACTAGTACTCAAGTGATTACTAACTAAAGTCTTCAGTTTATTCAGATTATCTTAGCATTTACCTAATACCTTTTCGTGTTCCAGGATACCATATAACATTTAGTTTTTGTGTCACTGTAGGCTCCTCTTAGCTGTGACTGGCAGTTTCTTAACCTTATTTTTGATGATCTTGACAATTTTGATATTAACTTTCTAAAATACTGTATAACCCTGAGAAACGAGGGAGCACATAAGCAGAACTTGACCTTCACACTTCCTGACAATCTCCCTAGAGTTTTCTGGTTAATTTAGCACTTAATTGAAAATATAATTTTAGGATAAACTTTTCTTTTCCCAGAGTAGAGCAAATGCCAAATTCTGTACAAAATGGTAAATTCTGTATGTTTATTAATAGGAAAACCTGAAATTTGTCAAAGGATTGGGAAACATGAAATAGGAAATTTGTCTCATGTCCAAAGAAATACAAGGACTGAATAGACTGATCAGCACCACCTGTCCTCAGCCCCGCCCCCAAGTGGATTGGATTGTTTTCATTGCTTGGTTGGGCTCTTCACTAACAGCTGTTTGCTGAATATTTTTAAGTCACTCTGTTCTTTTAGAACACAAGCCTAATTTATCTGGCCTCTCAGTAACACTGATTACTGAGTTCTTGCCATTGCCTTCTGCTCAGTCTTTTTCATTTTGAAAAAATTCAGTCAAACCAAGTATCACAATTTTAGGATTGCAATTAGCATTTGTTTCTGCATTCCGTCTTGCTGAAGTTTCTACAGTGACTAAAACATTTTCATTTTTGGAAGTTAAGCAATACGAGGGATGTATAGAGCAATAAATTCTCATACTGATGAGTGGAAGGCCCTCCCTTGTCATTTCTTTTCCCACATTGCTCCAAACAGACTGTATAAAATATAATGTGTCTTTTTCCACAGGTACACTCGAGTGGCTATATCCAAATAAGTTGTCCTATTAAAGTTGTCAACTTGGGAGTTTTCAGTGAAAATTGCCTTTGCCAATGTGCTCAGAATGTTAATTTTGGATTACTGTTTTTATCTTTTGGCACCTTCCTTTGCTCTCAGTCATGATACATTTTCATCTTTTTGGGGATAATGACTTTCAGAAACATTCAAAAGTCACTCAACAAAGTAAGGAGAATAAGATGGCAGGATGAAGGTAAATAATCTCATTTTTTAGACACATCTCAGATGTGAAGTAATGGAACTCATTTTCTTGCATGATTGTAAGCTGTCCCTTAAGGCTTTCCAAAAAAAAAAATTCCAAAAAAGTATTTTGAATGGTGAGAACTTCAGTAGAGTAAGAGTGTTGCCTCCCAAGGTAAGGAGATGGCTGAGTAGTCTGAAGGAGAAGATTCATATGTACATTTTAGCTTATTCAAACAATCTCAGTGCTTGATGTCAACCTTCAGTGTGTCAGAATTTCTTGTAGAACCCAGTATATTCACATATACAGATGTACATACACATGCATAGATGCCTTAGACTTCATTCTGTTCTTAACTGAATCACAATCTCAGGAATTGGGGTCCAGGTGGGTGTATTTTGAACAGTTACACTAGAATGTTTCTGAGAGCACCAAAAGTTTAGGACCATCACTTTCACTTACATTTCTTAGAGTCCTTGAAGTATAGATTTGACTGTTGTACATACTGTGCTTTTTAAGTAGGAGAACATACTTGCCTCTGAAAAGAGGGATGCATATTTATCTCAGAGAAACACAAAGATGTTTTTATTTTTTTTCAATCCAAAGGAATCTTATTTTATTGAGTTGCTACATTAAACCATATGTACTTTTCCTGCATACCATCTTTCACATACAATTTATCAGTCTCTCCCACTAGGATGAAAATTCCATATAGGCAAGGACCGTGCCTGTATTGCTCATTAGAATGTCCCTAGGACAAGGCCAGGCGCAGTGGCTCACGCCTGTAATCCCAGCGCTTTGGGAGGCTGAGGTGGGTGGATCACGAGGCCAGGAGATTGAGACCAGCCTGGCCAACATAGTGAAACCCTGTCTCTACTAAAATATAAAAAATTAGCCAGGTGTGGTGGCATGCACCTGCAGCCCCAGCTACTCAGGAAGCTGAGGCAGGAGAATCGCTTGAAACTGGGAGACAGAGGTTGTAGTGAGCCAAGATTGTGCCACTGCACTCCAGCCTGGCGACAGAGCAAGACTCTATCTCAAAAAAAATATGTGTATATATATATCCCTAGGACAGTGCTTGGTTCATAGTAGGTGCTCAAGAATGAATGAATGTATCAGAATTAAATAAGCAAGGCTTAATGGGCCATGATTTAAGTAGCCCTGAACCTGAACTTGCCGTAATGATTTTAAGTTACATTGCCATATATAGCAACAAATATTCATTGAGCTGTGGCTGTGACTTAGAGAACCAAACAGAGTCAACTGACTTAGACACAAATCCCTGCTTTGCCATTTACTAGTACTGTCCTTGAGATAGTCACTTAGCCTCTTCTGTGGCTTCATTTGTAAGAAGAGGTGATTAATTGAAAAGATCTCTGGAGTTCCTTTCATCTCTGAGAAATTCTGTGATAGTAAGAGCCTGGTATTATGCCATGCATAATAGGTGACTCCAAAGGAAGCCTCCTTAAAAAAGAGGGGGGCTGGGCGCGGTGGCTCAAGCCTATAATCCTAGCTCTTTGTGAGGCCAAGGCAGGAGGATCCACTGAGGCCAGGAGTTCAAGACCAACCTGGGCAACATGGTGAAACCCCATCTCTACTAAAAATACAAAAATTAGCCTGGCATCGTGATGCATGCCTGTAATTCCAGCTGCTCGAGAGGCTGAGGCATGAGAATTGCTTGAACCTGGGAGGCAGAGGTTGCAGTGAACTGAGATCGAGCCAATGCACTCCAGCCTGGGCGACAGAACAAGACTCCTCAGAAAAAAAAAAAAAAAAATTGAGGATTTTGGTTATGGGACTCATTTTTAGTTGTTTAAATGTATAGTTTACCAATTGATCAGATGACTGGCAAATTTCAAGTGAACTCTCAAGTCTAGAACATTATGCCTAACGATAAGAATAAACCTAATAACTTTTAAGTATTTTCGGTAAGAATGGCTTTCTCTTTGTGAAACCAACTTCTTCCCTGCTCTGAAAGAAGGAATATTTTTGTAGCTGTGAATTGGGCAACTTGTCCTGTGTGGCAGGGTGTTTTATTGTGTTCACTGACTAGGAAAAAGAAAAGTTAGGAGAGCATGGAGAGAAAAAATAAAAGGCTGTGGAATTTTTATCAGTGTTTAAATCCTCTTCACTTTTCACCCAGCACTTAGAGCAAGAGAAACATGAACTGAGAAGACGATTTGAGAACCGAGAAGGGGAGTGGGAAGGCCGAGTGTCAGAGCTGGAAAGTGATGTGAAGCAGCTACAGGATGAGTTGGAGAGGCAGCAGGTTCATCTGCGGGAAGCAGATCGAGAAAAACACGGGCTGTCCAGGAACTGTCAGAACAGAACCAAAGGCTATTGGATCAGCTCAGCAGGGTGAGTCACAAATTAAGAATTTAAGATGTAAAATACTAAAAGTTGAAATAGGCGGGGCACGGAGGCTCATGCCTATAATCCCTGCATTTCGGGAGGCTGAGGTGGGAGAATCACCTGAGACCAATCTGGGCAACATAGGGAGACCTCATCTTTACGAAAAATGTTTTAAAAATTAACCAGGCATGGTGACACCTGCCTGTGGTCCCAGCTACTTGGGATGCTGAGGTCGGGGAATCACTTGGGCCCAGGAGGTAAAGGCTGCAGTGAGTTGTGATCGATTGTGCCGTTGCACTCCAGCCTGGGTGACAGAGTGAGAGCCTGTCTCAGAAAAAAAAAAAGCCAGTTGAAATAGAGTTTCTGTGTAATTACAGTCATATAGATGATAAGAGTAATTCTAATTTTTTATGCCTTTGTTTTTAACAAAGTTAAGTATCTTCTATCTATAAGAAATTTGGTATTACTGAACTAGGGGCAAGAGCCAAGATGCTTGCTTGTGATTAACAAGCCACAGACTTTGACAGTCACTTAACTTGGGAGTGTTCTCATTTTTAAAATGAAGGGATTGTGCTTAATGATTCCTGACATTTTTATAGCTCTAAAAGTCTGTGATTCCTTTACCTAGAGAAAGTCTATCACTGGCAAAATTGTGTTAATTGATTTAGTTCAAATAATACTGTCTTTAAACTTTTTAAGCTTAGGGAAAATTTCTAGAGCAGTTGATTTTTTATTGATGTTGAATTTGTGAATGTACATTTTTTTGTATTGTTTAAATATGAAAAATGTGTATCTGTATTGAAAATTCATTTTATTTCCACATTTAGTAAACCTTTACTTGCGCCTTTCTAAGGTGGTATCATGGAAGTATTAACCAAAGTCAAGACTGTAAAATCATTTCATAGAAGTAGGTTGAGGCTAAATACATGGAAATATAATTTAAATATAGAACCTATCTTTTAAATAAATGTAGGAATGTTATTAATGCTCTGGTCTATAAATCCACCTATTTTTGAAAATTAAGACTTGGATTTACTGTTGTACCTCAGTCATTCTTGTATATTGAAAATGAAACTACTAACTCTTCAGTCACCAGAGAAAAAATTTCTCTGATATCATCCCTCAGCACTCATGTTCTCATGAGAGCACTGCCTTGTCTGCATGGTTAGTGTTTGGTGCTTTGGTCTTAGGGAAAAGCATAGATTGGGGAGCGTTACATAAATTCCTGGATCTTCCACTAATTTGATGGGTGATGCTGTATGAAGTTATTTTACTAGTTTATATCATAGTTGCTTCCCATGTAACCATGGTAAGCATGCTGAGGCCAGTGATAAACTATGTCTCACAAGAATGTGGGAAGTAAATGCCACCAGTGGGGAAGGGAGGAAAAGAAGGAAAAGTAGAGAAGAGGGAGAAAGAGAAAGAAAGAAAATGATGCTTATTAACTTGGAAAATAGTTGCAGGGAAATACCAGAATGTTTGTGAGAGGTGAGGATTCAGGCAATAGGTAGAGCTAAAGATCTGGCCTGCAGGATTCCCATCTGGAGAATCCAGTCACTATTTGATTGTCTGGGAAGTAGGAGTTGGACAGTTCAGGAAATCACTTCACAGGGCCAGCTCAGTAACAGGATTTCTGATTCAGTTCTAAAACCTTTTTCAGCAACTGGGAAGGGAACCTCTATCCTCATAAAAATTTTTATGTTTTTGAGTATTTTCATTCATTATTCATGAAAGATTCAACCAGAAAGTCCTGGCTAGAGTGATTTATTTGTTCGAAAACATTTAATACATATTTTAAGCAAGTGTTTCTTTTGGAGACTTATAGAATGAATACAACAGATCAGAAAAATTAAAGGGGAAATACAACAGATCAGAAAAATTAAAGATCTCTTGGGGGCTAAGTTCCTGTTACAAAATAACATGAGCTAAAGCAGATTCAGCTCTAAGAAAGATAGGTGACCAAGAGAGATGAAGGGAAAATGTAGATCTCAACATGACATAGCAAAAGCTCACAGAGCTTGGGATTTAACTTTGTTACTCATTAACTGGGTGAGCTTGTTTGTGCCTCACTTTCCTTTTCTTTAAAATGGGTGTCAAAATTTATGCCTCGGCTGGGCGATGTGACTCATGCCTGTAATCCTAGCATTTTGGGAGGCCGAGGCGGGTGGATCATGAGGTAAGGAGATCAATACCATCCTGGCCAGCATGGTGAAACCCCGTCTCTACTAAAAATATAAAATTAGCTGGACGTGGTGGCGTGCTTGTAGTCCCAGCTACTTGGGAGACTGAGGAAGAGAATCACTTTGAACCTGGGAGGCGGAGGTTACAGTGAGCTGAGATCATGCCACTGCACTCCAGCCTGGTGATAGAGTGAGACTCCATCTCAAAAAGAAAAAAAAATTATGCCTCATACAAGTACTATTGAAATGAAAAATGAGATAATGTGTTTACGTTAAGCAGCGTATGAAGGTAAGGATTTGTTTCAGTGTTGATGGCTATTTTACTAAAGCCATGTCTTTATAATTTGTTCACTTTGCCTAATTTCTTATAGAAAATCCTGATAAGCTGCTCCCAAAAGAATGTAGGAGGATAACATTTCTACTAGATCTAGATTTTTATTATCCTCTCTGGCCTTGAATGTAGGCTTTTGGTGAGTTTTGTAGCTTTTTCCCTTTTTCAAGCAGGACAAGTCCCTGGCGTTTCCATCAGCAACAAGTTTAGATAGCATTTTGTTAATTGAGTATACAGGAACCAGAGGAGTTAAGTATTTTGAAGTGAATTAAGATTCTCCTAAGACAAGATAATCAGCAGAGGTAGTAGAAGGCCGTGCTTTTCTTATTGTGTTTATAATGTGTTTTTATAAGTGTGAAATGTATATCTAAAATATAGTACAATATTTCTTTGATTGTTTCGTCCAGAGTTTACATAAATCTCATTGGCTTCCTTGGCCTCCAAGGCTGCTCTTCTTTTTATTAATAACAGCTTTATTGAGCTATAATTCACATACCATAAAGTTTACCCTTTGAAAGGTACAATTTGGAGCTTAGCACAGTGGCTCATGTCTCTAATCCCAGCACTTTAGGAGGCTGAGGCAGGAGGATCACTTGAGGCCAGGAGCTTGAGACCAGACTAAGCTGTACAGCAAGACTCTATCTCTACAGATTTTTTTTTTTTAATTCACTGTGTGTGGTGGTGCATGCCTGTAGTCCTAGCTAATTGCTTGAGCCCAGGAATATGAAGCTGCAATGAGCTATGATCACACCATTGCACTGCAGCCTGAGTGACAGAGTGAGACTTTGTCTCTTAAAAAAAAAAAAATTCAGGGCCGGGTGTGGTGGCTCACACCTGTAATTCCAGCACTTTGGGAGGCCAAGGTGGGCGGATTACAAGGTCAGGAATTCAAGGGCAGCCTGACCAACGTGGTGAAACACTGTCTCTACTAAAAACACAAAAGTTAGCCGGGTGTGATGGCACATGCCTGTAATCCCAGCTACTTAGGAGGCTAAGGCAGGAGAATTGCTTGAACCCAGGAGTCGGAGGTTGCCATGAGCTGAGATCATGCCACTGCGCTGCAGCCTGAACAACAGAGTGAGACTCCATCTCAAAAACAAAAAAAAATCTTTTTAAAGTGTATAATTAGGTGGTTTTTAGTTATTTACAGAGTTGTGCACCATCACCATTATCTAATTAGAGAACATTTCACCCTCCCAAAAAGAAACCCTGTACCTGTTAGCAGTTACTCATTTCTTCTAACCTTATAAGGACACCAGCCATATTGGAATAGACCCACCCTAGTGACATCATTTTAATTAGATTACCTGTCTCTAAATAAGACCCTGTCTCTAAATAAGTTCACATTCTGAGGTACTAGGGTTTGAACTTCAATATATGGATAGAGAAAGGGGAACATAATTCAACCCATAAGAACCTTGTTGGGGTTTTCTTACCAACAGACACAACTCTTGGATCTTAATCAGTGCTGTTTGTGGGAGGTGTTCACAGTTATGTCACTTTTTTTGGGGGTTCCATACACTTAATAACATATTTACATACCAAAGATACATATGCCTTTGGCCATATTACTAAGCTGCCATGGTTCATGGGAAGATATTTGGAACCCTTAATTTTATTCTCTGAAAAAGTCCCAATCCACCTCTCTCATTACCCTCCTCTAATGACTAACCTGCATTCTATTCTTTGGAGTAAAATATGAAAGCCTTTATTTTTTTTTTAGATCTTTTTAAATTCAACATTCAGCAAATATTTATTGATCAAGGCACTGGCAATACAGTGAAGAACACACGTTTTCTGTTTTATGAAGCTAGTTGGAGGAGATGTGTAAATAACTAAAAAATCTATAAGATACAGATTGTGATAGGTGCTATGAAGGGTGATTTGTTGGAGACTGACTAGAAAGCAGGGAGCTTTTTCTACCTTGGAGTCGGTAGGGGGGCCAGGCACAGTGGCTCACGCCTGTAATCCTAGCACTTTTTTTTTTTTTAAGTTGGGGTTTCACGCTGATGGCCAGGCTGGTCTTGAACTCCTGACCTCAGGTGATCCACCCACCTCGGCATCCCAAAGTGCTAGGATTACAGGCGTGAGCCACTGTGCCCAGCCAATCCTAGCACTTTGAGAGGCTGAGGTGGGTGGATCAGGCATTCAAGACCAGCCTGAACAACATGGTGAAATCCCATCTCAACTAAAAGTACAAAAATTAGCCAGGCTGGTGGCATGAGCCTGTAATTACCAGCTGCCCTGGAGGCTGAGGCAGGAGAATCTCTGGAATGTGGGAGGCAGAGGCTGCAGTGAGCTGAGATTGCACCACTCCACTCCAGTCTGAGCAACAGAGTGAGACTCTGTCTCCAAAAGAAAAAGAAAAAGAGTTTGTAGGGAAGGCTTCTGTGGAGAGACAACATCTGAGATGAGACCCCAAGGGTGAGGAGCCAGCTGTGGAAGAGCCAAGGGACCGGCATTCTTGGATGAATACTGTTAGATGGTAAACTCTATGAGAGCGGGGACTCCATCTGTCTTGTTTATTGTTGTAAACAGGTGTCTAGCAGAGTGAGTATTCAATAAAAGATTGTTGGGTTTTGTTGTTGTTGTTAAATGATTATCTAAAATACCCAATAAGAAAATTATTAGAACTATAACTGTCAAGAATACACTATCCCTCCATGTACTCTGTAGAAGCATGCTACTGACTTTGAAACTCACTCTTAGGCTGTGTGTATGCTCTTTGAAAACCAGTTGTCAAGGTACCATGGATGTCAGTGCTTTGACAGGCAACCTGTAGCTAATGGTGACTCAGTTGTGTCTAGAGACCTAGTATTATTGTGATAGATACTCCTGAAATTGCATAAAAAGCCAATCTTCAATGAATTGAGAAGAGTGACTGCAGATGAGAATGGACAGAGCTTTTGTGCATTGGTTTAAAGCCTGCAGGTCCTTTTGCATTGCACTGTCCTTCTCCATGGTCTGTAGGTTGATCAGTTACAGAGTGACTGATTTTGTAGTCCTCTGACTCTGCTGATGGGTATGAAAATGAACCTTTTAGCTTTTACAAAAAATTCTCATCTCATGGGATGATTGGCCATTAATTTGGGTTTAGGTATCATTGTGGCTTTCCTGTCCGTCCTGGGAGCATATACTGGAAAAAGAACTCCCTGTCTCCAACTCTGTGATCTTACCTATTCTCATGCTTCAAATGGTCTGTAGTGTGGAGAAGGAGGCAGCCAGAGGTTCTCTTTTGGAAAGCTGAATGGTGATTGCTTCTGAACAGAGCCTCATGTAGGATATATAATGGCTCACTGTGCACCCCTGATGGCATCTTCAAGAGTAAAACTCTTGAGAATTCACCTTAAAATAATTCTTTATTATTCATTTAGGTATTGTGCCATATTCTTTTTGCATTTGTTTTACCAGAGCCCCTTCCATCATCCCTTTCCCTTCGTCGCAGTGCTACAAGCGTCTCTAACAAACATCTCCCCAGTTCCTCACTTCCAGGATTGGGGTCATGTGCCTCATCACTGTGGCATTTGGTATTACTACCTAATACCCAAAGGGAAAAGCTGTATTGGGAGCAGTGTACAAAAAGGGCTGTTTCAAAGGCTGAATGAAGCTAAGAAGGGTTTCTACTATAGAATCACTGAGATAGGGAGGCGATAAAGAACATTCAACAGGAAGTTAGGCCTAGGTCCAAGGCCAGGAAAATCCAAAGCCTGTGCTTTAAACTATAGGGGATTAGACCAAGAGATACCTGGAGGAATATAAAGGAAAGACTGGTGAAGGAAAGACTATTGAAATAAAGAAACAAAGGTCCATTATAGTTCAGGTGAAGCCGGAAGTTTGAAATATATGTCTATGAAAGATTGGCTCCCAATGGGGTGTTCTTTTTATGAACTTTGGTTCATCTGGCTAGGATAGGATTGGCTTCTTAAGGAACTTAGCTTTACTGAATATTCCTTAATATTTAGATATTCAGAAATTCTAGTTTTGCCTCTATCCTAAGTTTTATGGATTTTTAAATTTAAAAAATGTTTATTGTTTTTCCTGATGGCAAAAGAATTCATGTTCACTGTGAAATAATACAGAGACAGTTGAGAAATGTTCAGTGTAAACAGTGAAAATCTCCCATGATCCTCTTCCAAAGAAAATACTAGTCACAGTTTGGTGTTAATTTTTTTTGTATTTTTTTCATACGTGATACACACACACACACACACACACACACACACACACACACACCGTTGTACATAACTTTTCTACTTATTTTGCTTCCTTTTAGTTTGTTTTTGAGACAGAGTCTTGTTCTGTCTCCCAGCGTAGAGTGGCTGGAGTGCAGTGGCACAATCTCGGCTCACTGCAACCTCCACCTCCTGAGTTCAAATGATCCTCGTGTCTCAGCCTCCCAAGTAGCTGGGATTACAGGTGAGTGCCACCATGCTTGGCTAATTTTTGTATTTCTAGTAGAGATGGGGTTTCGCCATGTTGGCAGGCTGGTCTCAAACTCCTGGCTTTAGGTGATCCTCCTGCCACAACCCTTCAAAGTGCTGGTATTAGAGGTGTGAGCCACCACGCCCAGCCATTTTTACTTTCATTTTAAACAAAATGGTTTTGTTAATTTTTTTTCTCTTACTATATCTTGGACTTCTTTAAAAGGCGTTTTAAATGGTTGTATATAGTAGTCCATATAGCATATATGGAGGTACCATGGTTAGTGTAACAGCCATGCTATTGAAGGGCATATGTGTTGGTTACAATGATTTAGTGTTACAAACACTTCTGCAGTGAACATCCTTGTTCATATATTTTTGCACTCTTAACATTTCTCTAGGATAGATTCCTAAAAACAGGTTGGCTAGGTCAAAAGGTATGTAGGTTTCAATTTGTAATAGATACTATCATCTTGCCTCCAAGAATGTTTTAATAGTCTATACTCTCCTCATATTTACCTTCATTAAGACTGCAAAACCTATCATTCTGTATGCATGCATAGTACAACTATAAAGAAAACTGAGGTAATTATCATCACAAAAGTCAAGATAATGGTTACCTGGGGAATGTGTGTGGTGGTGGGGGAGGATGGCTGTTATCATGGAAGGGTGCTTGGAGAAGAGGCTTCTGGAAAGCTGGCAGTGTTCTGTTTCTTGACCTTGATGGGAATTATGTGGGTGTTTGCTTTATAATTGTTAAGCAAGACATATTTGTTTTATGTAGTTATCTCTATGTTATGTAATTTAAATTAACAAAGATATATACATTATGTTTTATGTATATATCTTTATGTTAATTTTTAAAAATAATTCAAATATTTATAATGTGCACCTACTATGCGCGAAGTCACTGTTCTGAGTAACAGCAATACTGCAGTGAACAAGGTGAATTCCCTATCCGAAAATAATGTAGGAAGTTGACAATAAAGAAGGAAATACATAGACAAATCAGCTAGTGGTAGTACTATGAATAAAATAAAGCCAGGTAAGGAGGAGACAGTGGTAGCTGTAGAGACAACTCAATTTTTGATAGGATTCTCAGGATGGAACCTTTGGGGAGGTGAAGTTTGAGCAGGATGAAAAGGAGCAAAAGAGTGTTCCTGGCAGAGAAAACAACATGTAAAAGCCTAGGAACAATGGAAAGAAGGCTCATGTGACTGGGGTGTGGTCAGCTTGGGAAGGGTTAGGAGAGGAGATCAGAGAGGTAATCAGCAGCCAGATCTCATAGGACCTTGCCAGCCACTGGGAATTTTATTCGGGGTTTGGAAGCCAGAGATGTGTTTTCAGCAGGGGAACATCATGACCTGATTGACAACAACTTTTAAAAGATTACTCTAGTTACTCTGGGCAGATGGATTATAGGGGCTGAGGGTGAAGGCATAGAGATGGATGAAGAAGTGACTCCCCCAGGTAGAGTTGATGGTAGCTTTGATTATGGAGGTGTTGAAGAGGGTTAGGTTGGATATATATCTTGAAGGTAGAACCAACAAGACTTACTAATGGAACAAATGGTTGTGGGAAGGAAGGTTAAAGAAAAAAATAATCAAAAATGACTCCTAGGTTTTTGTCTTGAGCTACTGGAGGAATAGTGGCATCATTCACTTGAGAGACCAAAGGGTAGAGGAAGGAGAGAGGGATAGGTTGAAATACAAAGTCAAATCATTCATCTTGGACTGTGTGGATAATTAAGGTTGAGATGTCCTTTACATATCCATATTAGTCTCACATAAGTAGAACAGTGAGAATTCTGTTGTATTGAGGTGAAATACTGAGTTAAATTTCCACAGCCATCTGAGCTCTCTCATGACCTGAGACCCTATTCTAGTACCTTTCATGAGGTCACCCAGGAATTTCCTCATTCACAGTGACTGAAGCTGAATTCAGACGAGTGTCCCCGCCCCCCACCTACACACTCTCAGCTCCTACAAGAACCATCTTCTGAGTTCATGTCTGTGACGTGAGATGTGTAGGAGGAAGTTAATGCAAACAGGTGTTTTGTCTGTTCCTGTTTGGAGCTGTTTTCCTCAGTCAGCCTTTAATGCCTTATCCACACACAAAGAATACAGTTTGCATACTAGCTGAAACTAATCTTCCCTGAAAGACTAATTTTTCTCCGAAGAGTAAACAGATCCTTGTTCTTTAAACAGCTCATTTTGGATTAGCAGCTCTGCGCCTGGTACACTTCTTGAAGCAAATTTCTCCCCAGGTTCCTTTCTTGGAGTTAAAGACATTAATATAGTGTCCATAAGTGTCACTGCCACTCTGCCTCTGTTGGGTGATACAGAACCATCCTTGTTTCTAGGACACTTTACGTGAGCAACAGCTGCTCATCAGAAGTAGTTTTAATTGCTGAATAGGCTTTTGTTCCTTTTGAGGTGGGGGCTGTATTTTTTTTTCCTTGAAAGTTTGCTTCATTTACAGAGGCTATGTGGCAGTTTTTAGTCAGCCTATTCTTGAAAGAAGTTATGAAAACAAGATAATTTCTTAACCAAATAACAGTAATTTAAATTTCCAAAGGACGTTCTCATGTATGATCTCCTCTGATCCCATTCCTGCATGTGATGGAAGTAGTGATAATTACTCTTTTTTTTCTGAGACAGGATCTCACTCTGTTGCCCAGGCTGGAGTGTAGCAGCACCATCATGGCTTACTATAGCCTTGACCTCCCAGGCCCAGGTGATCCTCCCACCTCAGCCTCCCAGGTGGCTGGGAATACAGGTGCACACCACCACACTTGGCTAATTTTTTATATTTTTTGTAGAGATGAGTTTCACCATGTTGCTTGGGCTGGTCTTGAACTCCTGGGCTCAAGCAGTCTGCCTGCCTCGGCCTCCCAAAATGCCGGGATTACAGGTGTGAGCCACTGTGCCCAGCCAATAATTACTCTTTATTTGGCAGATAAGGAAACTGAGGCCAGACAGAAGTTTGGTGACACTTGCTCAACGCCTTGCAAAGGTTATGTGTTAACCACTGGCTTGAGGATTGGTTTTTGTACATTTTCCAGGATGAGCAGTCAATTGGAAATAAAAACATCACTTCATGTGTATTTCTGTCTCATTGATTTAGTTGATTTTTTGGTTGCTATTTGCTGGGTGGTATTGTTCTGGATCCCTTTTACATCACTAGGTAAAATGAACCCAAAGGTTTTTTGTTGTTTTTTTTTTTAGCAATTTTTATCTGTTATTAAGGATGTACTAGAAGGATTAAAAAATGGTACGTTGAGAAGATCACTTCAGCTAAAACAGCAAAAGGCCTTTTTCATAGGCACTCTCCTCTGTGAAGACAGATTTTTCCAGCATTTCCAGATTGTATGGTTGCTAATTAGTAGGTTAAACACATTAGGGTGGTGATTGCTTATTCTTCCAGCATAAGGGTGTTTTTATTGGTAGCTTCTTGTATTGATTAGTTGAGCCTATTCTTAATTATTTACCCAGAGAGCCATGCCTGATTCAAGAGTCTTCGGGTTGGTTGTGTGGGTTCAAGTGTCTAGTTCTGATTTTCTTTTTCAAAAGAGGAAAGCCTAAAGTTCTAGCATATTGGGCCTAAATTTTGGAGGTTGTAAGGCCCAAGATTCAGATTAATTACTGTAGGGGTAGATTTTTTTAATGCTGCTAGATTTGGCTTAATGTGGCAGTTAGTCTTTTTTTTTAACGTTGAAATCTGCATTCCTTCAATCCCTGTAGATAGCTTGGTATATTGTGTAGCAGAGATAAAAACAGAGTTTAAATGAGTTCCCCTGGCCTGATGTGAGGTGAGGCCCCCAAATTTTGTACTCCGCAAATAGTAGGAAGGTTGCAGATGGTAGGAAGGTTGGAGTTAATAGGCAGACAAAATTGGCAGCAAATTATGCACTATTTTGTTACTTATGCTAGTTAGTCCATAGTTCTGGTTCCCAAGTATTGTTGCTTTGAAAAACAAAATACCCAGTGAATGAATCATCAACAGAAAAGTAAGTAATGTTTTGACACTGATAGCATCTTCTCCATTTCTCTTCATTCACTAAGAGTCCAGTGCTATCATGTTTTTTAGAGCTAAAACAGAACTTCTAGTCTATCTGGACCAGTGGTTTGTGAAATGTTTTCTCTTACGAGATTCTGCAAATTTGAATGTGTTTTTAAAATTTGTAACACTCCAAAGAACCATTACCAAAATAGTCATCATGGACTCTGTTGACATAGATGTCACATTGAACACATGCGAGACCACCAGTGCCTAAGACCGTGCTACCAGCTTTGCCTGCATGTGTGGAGACGCCCGCCTACGGTCTCCTTGCCACTTCTATTAACTAAAGAGTATTATGCAGTTGTAAGGTGGGCTGTGTAAAACCAGTCGCATTTGTAACTGCTTCAGGGGGGTGAGAAAACAGTTTGTTTTCAATATTTGAAATCAACCAAATTAACAAATAATCAATACTAAGATTGCCACTATCATTCGTATCCTCCAATTTCAAATTATTTTGAAAAGGTCTAATGGTTCTTATTGAGTTTATAAATTTTATACATTTAAATTTATAAAATACTTAATAAAAGATTACTGTATCTTTTCTGTTTATTGAGGCTTCACATAAGATTTCATATAGAAAAGTGTTGTGGTTGCCAACAGAATAATCCCCACATAATTTGGAAAACCATTAGTTTAAATCAGCAGTTCTCAAACTATATTCTCAGGAGCCATAGGTCTCTAAGAGGTGCCTCAGGAATAGCTGCAAGGAAGGGCTGAAGGGGTCCTTAATCAGGTGGATTCCTGTCCCCTTCCCCATTTTCACTTCAACCTGAGCGTTTTAATGTTTTATGTATTGAAGTTCTGCATAATATTTTATTTGAGGGAAAAAGTGGTTTTTTAAAATCTGTGTATTATAGAAAAATGATTTGCTGCAGTCACTAATCTATGACTAGTTAAGGAAGCTGAGCCTGGGGGAAGTTAAGTGATTTGCCCAAGTCTGCAGTCCCAGTCCTCTGCTGCATCCAGTGGGGCTGTTACTGGCTCAATAAGTAAAACAAGCCATCTCTTTGGTAATAAATAATATTATACTGATTGAGAAAAAAAGGGGTGGTATTCTTTATTTGTAGAGGAATAACCCTAGTTACAGTTTTATTCATTAATACTGAAGTTGTTGTGAAAGATCAATCACCAAATTTTAGTAGCCTAACAGGAGTTAAAATCTGGTATTCCTGAGCAGTCAGTGGCTCTCAATTCAGGCAGTGATTCAGTTCTCCTCCAACTATCTTCTTCCATCTTGTGACTCGGCTATTTTCAACAGGTGACTTCTAAGGTCATAGCAGAAGGAAAAGAACCTGGAAGATTTCTGTGGGCCATGCCTGGAAATGGTGCATGTTGCTTCCGCTTATTTGCCTGTCAGAGCTCAGTCACATGGCCATACTCAGTTACAAGAAAACCTGGGAACTGTAGACCAGCTTTGTGCCCAGGGAGGAGAAGAAATGGGTTGGTGAACAACTACCCAGTGTCCCTCATAATGGAGTCAGTAGAAAGAGTCCGGACTCTCCTTTCTGGGCTTCAATTTTCTGAAAAGATTAGAGTGGCTGATTGCTAAGATCCTTCCAATTCTAACTAGGTAGGATTCCAAGGCAGATATAGTTGTAACAGTATCACCTTTTTTGGTACACATTCACCATTCTATCCCAAATAGAGAAGGTGTTTGGTCTTTTTGTACTCAAGTAATAGCTTTGATAATCACAGAGTTGGGTAAATTCCTTTGAAGTTATAACTTGATCCAGAATCCCCAAAATAAAAGAAGTGTCTTTTTCAGGGATTACCTTAGGGTGGGATAGACCTTTTCATAGTTATATTAGGTAGAATAATATTAACTGTTATAATAGATAAACCCTAAGCTCTCAATGGCTTTACATAATAGATGTTTCTTTCTCATTCCCATGAAGTCCAAACAACATTTCTATTTAAACATGAGGAAAAGTAGCATTGTGTTTTAATGGAAAGAATTGGCCTGGAAAACAGGCCTATGTTCTAGCCCATGTTCTGTCAGTAACTCTCTGATCTCACTCTGAGTTTCGATTTCTGTCAGTAAAACAAGGAGAATGAAAAAGATGATTCATTCACTCACTCTTAAATGTCCACATGTAGATGTGCGATCTCTGTTGGAAAGAAAATTATTCGGGGGATGTTCTCCCATGGTGTGGTATATCATGTCTGGTAGCTTTGTAATGCTGCTTTCTTTGCATGCAGAACATAGTCTTCCTTCTCTGGGACCAGGAGCGGCTTCTCCTCTCACCCAAATTTACTCCTCTGTGTAATGAGAAATAGAGGGAGGTTGAGATGATTGGTGCCACAACAAAATTTATTTTCCATTCCAGTCATGACACATAAGGTACTTTCCCTGCACATGACTGACAGTGTGGAGAGTGAGGAGGTGTTTATGTGCTTTTCCTGTTTAAAATTATGCATCATAGTACTAAGGTTTTATGAGGCTGACATTCTCTAATTCTCCACAAATAAGTCAGATTTTCCGCATTGCCCTGGTATGATTAGTTGCATTCAGTGCTGCATGTTTGTCATTTGCAGAGCTGGAAGAATTCCCCCTATACACACCTCTCATCATCAGTTGCTAGGTTACAGCTTTCACATTGTCCCGGTCTGGTGATGTTGCCATGGATACCAGTTATTCCTCCTCCTATGACATGTTTCTGGTCAGGCTCAAAGTGCAGGCAAGACGTAACTATGATGTCAGAGATGTTTTTGCATATGTCTTTCCCTTTACATTAATGATAAGCTCTAAGTAATAGGTATCAATTCTATGTGTTCTCATGTATGAATTAAGGACATGAGGTATTAGCTGAATTCCTCAAACAGTCTGCCACTTAGAACTTTATTCCATTATATATCTTTTGTCTTATTTTTACTTTTTTTCTTTTTTAAAGGTAAGGGAAAGGAAGGGGAAAGCCTTTATTTCATTATTATTCTGCAGAAATGGAACTAACAGATTATAAAATATGAATATAAGACCTGCTATACTGTGGCCAGCTCATTCCCAACACACACCAGCACTCTACCTCCTATAGGGTGGGCTATACATGGAATATCATTATCCTTGACATTGCCTTCAATAGTAGGGACATTTGGGAATGCTTTTTGTCAAACTCTTAATTTATCTAAATTATGAAGCCTGTGAGATGGGTGCAGTGGCTCACGCCTGTAATCCCAGCACTTTGGGAGGCCAAGGCGGGTGGATCACCTAAGATCAGGAGTTCAAGACCAGCCTGGGAAAATGGTGAAACCCTGTCTCTACCAAAAATACAAAAAAAAAAAAAAATTAGCTGGACATGGTGGCAGATGCCTGTAGTCCCAGCTACTCAGGAAGCTGAGGCAAGAGAACTGCTTGAACCTGAGAGGCGGAGGTTGCAGTGAGCCAAGATCACACCACTGCACTCCAGCCTGGGCTACAGAGCGAGACTCCATCTCAAAAAGAAAAGAAAAAATTATAAAGCTTGTGGTCTAAATTTTATTGTCATTTACTGTCAAATGATTATATTTCTTTTTCTGAAAGGTTTTAGACAGCATGAATTGCAGCATAAAACTCTGTCTTTAACCAGTTTTTATCCTCAACAATTGTTCTGAAGACTGAAATGTAGGTAATAACTAATTTGACTTTAGATTTCTAGCATAATGTTTTAAGATGGTACGAACCCCCCACATGTTACAGTTGTGAAAGGGCAAGATCAACTCATGTTATTTCATTCCTGTCTAGTCTGACCCTTTGATCTCACAGTTGAAGAAACTGCTTAGGCCCTAGGAGGATGTGACTCATCTAAGGTCACAGCCACTGAAACTGTGGTTTACGTAAATGTGTGTTATAAAAAATATCTTTGCAAAACAGGGTGTAAAGTCTTTGCAGTAAAAGTAATTCTGTTTACTCAAACAATTGTGTTTTGTTTTATGCAGTCTGTTTACTTAAAAGCCTAGCAGACAGATACCTATTATGAAAGAGGAACTTCAGTATTTAAAAGGAACCCTGGCTAGAATCTACCTACTGATTATTTCAAGTCACTTCGAAGTCTTGCATTCTACTTAGTATTTGACTGATTCCTTAAAAACCAAATTAAAATTTAATGTAGCATCAGGTTGAGGCATCTTTCAAAAGTAACATCCATTTTGAAAACTGGCAGAATTTGAATTAAAAAAAATTCTTGCCTGGGCATGGTGGCTTACACCTGTAATCTCAACACTTGGGAGGCCAAGCTGGGAGGATTGAGCCCAGAAGTTCAACAGCAGTCTGGGAAACATGGTGAGACCCCTCGCCATCTCTAAAAAATAATTTAAAAATGAAAAGCATTCTTTGTATGTCATGGTAATTCCCTAAAATGAAAGGAATTTATTTACCCAATAGAATCCTTTGAAAATAAAATGAGTGAAAACATGTCTTCTGAAAATACAGCCTGCTAGAGATATTGGTTATGGACTTTTAACTGTCAGTGGGAGAGACAGACAGATCTTGTGAGAGTCAGGGAAAGACAAAGCTGAAGCCCTCAACAGATGCGTAATTCAAAACGCATCTTCCCTCCCTTGCCCCAGGACCAGAGAATTGCGAGTCTGCCCCTTCCTTTCCCTTCCCACTGCCACTTGCCTTGTTAAAGCTTCCTTAACTTTTGCAGTAACCTGAAACATCTCCCCGCCTTTAAGCTCTGCTCCTCCATTTTTTCCCATTGTCAGACACTTCCTCCTTGGGAGCTTTAACAACTCTCACTGCCTTTAGGGAACTCCCTTTGCATAACAAATAGTTAAGAAAGGGCATGGCATTCAAAGCCCTGTACCTTCTGGACCTAGCACACATTTCCAGCCGTCTCCCTTGCTTTCTACTTGTACCACCCATTGGAATTTCCCCCAGTCCTGAAGGCCAAGCACAGTTGCTACTTCCTTCAGGAGAACTTAGCTGTTTCTCTCTCACCAACTTTGATCTCTCATACTGACCAACTAGAGTGCTTTAGTACCTTTCTTTTGTCGTTTACGTTCTCTCATCTCTTATGGTTAATTCATGTATTTGACTCTGTTGAATTAAGGACTGTGCACTCAGGGCACTGCCCCCTTCCAGGGCTGAGCACCTTATCTGGAAACTTCATATGTATTACAACGAGATTCACAAGCCAGCTAAGCATATGTTACTTACTTCTGTGGTTCAAATGTATAGCAAACTTGACCATTTACTAAAAGGTTTAACCCACCCAGAGAATTATTTCATTTAGCTTAATATATACTCATTCTTGCTGAATTCCTTTTCCATTGTCTAGATCACTGGTTCCCAGTCTTTCAGTGTAAGGAACCCCCTTTTTAAGACATAATCGAATGACCTTCTACGATATTTTGAAACAGCCTTATTGAAGCATAATTTACAGTTTATAAAATTCACCCACTGTAAGTGTATAATTCCATTTTTAGCATATATACAGAGTTGTGCACCCATCACCATAATGCAATTTTAGAACATTTCTGTTACCCCAAAAACTTCCCTCATATCTTTCTGCAGTCAGTCCTCACTCCTGTCCCCATCCTCAGCCCCAGGAAAACACTGATCTGTTTTCTGTCTAACTGATTTTCCTTTTCTGGATATTTCATATATATGGAATCAGACAATGTATAGTTTTTGTGTCTGGCTTCTTTCACTTAGCATAATGTTTGTGAGGTTCACTCATGTTATAGCACATAATAGTTCCTTTTTTAGTATTCCATTGTGTGAATATACTGCATTTTGTATATCCATAACCAGTTAATGGAGATTTGGATTGTTTCCAATTTTCAACTATTATAAATAGTGCTGTTATGAACATGCATGTACAAGTCTTTAACAATTGCATTTCATTTGGGTAGATATTTAGGAGTGGAATTGCTATATGGTGTGTCTGTGTAACTTTTTTTTTTTTTGAGACAGGGTCTCTGTCACTCATGCTGGAATACAGTGGTGTGATCATGGCTCACTGCTCTGGTGATTCTCCCACCTCAGCCTCCCAAGTAGCTGGGACTACAGGCATGTGCCACCATCCCCAGCTAAGTTTTGTATTTTTTGTAGAGACAGTTTTGCCATGTTGCCCAGACTGGTCTTGAACTCCTGTGCTCAAGCAGTTTGGCCACTTTAGCCTCCCAAAGTGCTGGGATTATAGGTATGAATCACCGCACCCGGCCTCTATGTGACTTTTTAAGAAACTGCCAAACTGATTTTCTTTTTTTCTTTTCTTTTTTTCTAAATATGGAACACTTCACAAATTTGCGTGTCATCCTTGCGCAGGGGTCATGCTAATCTTCTCTGTATCATTCCAAGTTTTAGTATATGTGCTGCTGAAGCGAGCACCAAACTGATTTTCAAAGAAGCTTGTACCAGTTTATATTTCTGCCAACAATGCATGAGGGTTTCAGTTTCTCCACAAGAAGACTCCTTTTCAGAATGTAAAAAAACAAATTGCAGACCTTCACATGTTAAGAGATGTTGTTTTAGTATCAGCAGATTTATAAAACAACACAGGGATTGAATAATACATTTAGAAGGATTTATATTCTATAATCCAACACCATGAATCAACATGATGCGTTCAGTATACGGGCAGTGCTCTTAAAGAAACTCAGTGTCCCCAAAGGATTCGTGGTTTATAAGTTGGGAGCCACTGGTCCAGATGACTTGTTTAGAAATAAATGTAAGTTATTTTGTGTCTTTTTATGTATCATTTGTAAAATAGAGACCTGCTTCATGAAGTGTTTGAAGACTAAATGAAAATATATCTCAAGGCAGGAAGATTGGTTGAGCCCAGGAGTTTGAGAACAGCCTGGGCAATGTAGCAAGGCCCGTCTCTACAAAAAATTTTAAAAAATTAGCTGGGCATGGTGGCATGGGCCTATAGTTATAGCTACTTGGGTGACTGAGGCAAGAGTTCGAGGTTGCAGCAAGCTATGATTGCACCACTGTACTCCAGCCTGGGTGACCGAGTGAGACCTTATCTCAAAAAAAAAAAAAATTTGTCAAGCTTTGGCCCTATAATAGTTGCTCAATTAGTGATAGCTAGTATTAGTAGAAAGCAGTGTGATTTAATAGAGTACAGGCTGTGGAGCCAACAGCTGAGAATTCTAACTTAACCTAAATTAGGTGAAATTAATAGTAGTCTGCTTTTCTCGAACTTTTTTTGAAATGGGACTATATGGATACGTACAAACACCTATTTTCGTGCTTGATTCTTTCTTACTTAAGATTGTTGTTTAAATCTACCCATTTCCTTTGGTTTCATCTTTTTGAATAGGAACCTCCTCCCCACGCTCAATCTGTCAAAGTCATTTAGTAAATGCTATTCCTGCATTCTAAAGCTGTAATTCTCATCCCTGATTGCATATTAGAATCACCTGGGCAGCTTTTGCACTGGATACTGATGTCTGAGTCCCACCCTCAGAGATTTGATTTAACTGCTCTGGGATGTGATCTGGGCATCTAGATTTTTAAAAGCAGGTGATTATAATGTGTAGGCAAAGATGAGAATTGCCATTCTAATGTGAAACCAGAATTGGAGACAGCTGTTCTTGCCTAATTTAGCATCAATAGCCAATGTTACAAGTTAATTCCTTCATTGGTAAGGAAATTGAACAAAATGGACCCTTTCAGATTCCCTGTGAGAATCCGAGAGTTCCAAGGCACTGAAGGAACCTTTCAGGTAAGCCTTTCTTCCACCTAAGCAGCACAGTCAGTGTCTGAGAAAGAGATTGTGTGGAATGAAAGCAAAAACCTTAAATCTTGAAGTCAGGGTATATTTCATCCATCACTCTTTCTAGGAGGCCGTATGCTATAGTGAAATGAATGCAGGTTTTGGCACTAGACGAACCTGGGTTTATTTTGACTGTGTTGATTATCGGTTGTGTTGGTTGAGGTTCAGGTAGTTTGCAGTTGCACATTTTCCTCATCTGGAAAATAGGAATTGTTAAAATATATATATATATATACTATATACCTTGTGGGGTTGTTAGGGTTGTAGACTCCATATAAAGTCTTGTGTCTTGTGTCCATGGCATTAGTATGGTGACCTCTCAGGAGTAGGGGACCACCAGCTTGCTTAAGGTGAGGTGAACCAGCCTAGGTTAGAAACAGCAGGTCAAAACTTGCATACTGATTAGTAGTGTGATTGTGCCTATGAATAGCCACTGCACTCCAACCTGGGCAGCATAGTGAGATCCTGTCTCTTAAAAAAAAAAGTCTTTATCTGGTTTAGTAAATTGTAACTGCATTTGTACTGTTACTCACTTATTTGTATTTCTTTTCATCCTCTGACTCTCATATACTGTTACTCATATTGTATCTCATCACCTGGGCATTAAAGATGAAAGGACTGTGAAGTTAGAGATTGTGTTTTAGTCATTTATATCTGCAGTGCCTATAATAACTTTTCTGTATGCAGAAAGTTACAAAATTTGATGATTCAGAAAACAGAAAGTTTAATTTTTTAAAAAAATTTTCCTGATTTGATAGGTAAGTAACAGAGATGTGGCATTGTATCATTAGTGCTCAGCAGCTAAATCTTGCTACACATTGCTTTTTGTTAGTTTGGTTTTTTGAGATGGAGCCTTGGTGTCTCATCTCTTTGTGTTGCCCAGGCTGGCTTGGAAGTCCTGGGCTCAACAGATCCCCCAGCCTCAGCCTCCCAAGTAGCTGGGACTACAGGTGTGCACCACTGCAGCTGGCAGACACATTATTTTAATGGCGATATCTCTTCATTTTTGTCTAAAATGAGATTCATGGTCAAAGTCATGCAATGTCATACAACCCAAGGACAAAAATAGTAGCACCTTAGTATTTGGCCAGAGAGGCTTCAGTAATTACAGCAAGTATGATGTAAGCAAGGAAATGGGTATGAGGAGCAGCTGTGAAGAAGCAGACAAGCAATGAGAGAGAGGTCAAAAGAGGTTAGGATGGATAGGCAAACCAGAATCAGAATATAGAAGTACAGTTCATATGTCTCTTTTTCCTTAGTTCTGTCCTCAAAGGGCCTAAAAGCAATGAAATACTAGTAGTAATGAGCACCCCCAGTGCCCATATTTTAATTTCTAAATAACCAGGGCTCCCTGGAGAAATGACTAATTTTAGGTCTGAAGCAGAAACTTGATAGGGTGAGCCTGACACATTATCTTGTGCCAGAAACAAGAACACTATTAACATCTAATGGAATAATTATACTGCAGTTTAAAACAGACGAACTAATGGAATTGTGTCAAAAGGACAGAGAAACCAGTTGGAAGGGACTCTAATGGGCCAAAGGTGGGACAGTTGGACAGTTGACTGCAGTTGATTTAAATGCATGAATATGACACATGAAAACTCCAAAGTCTGTGATATAATAATACTCAGAAAAGAGAAAGCTTCCCCTACAGTTGTTAGCACTAAAAATTACTTAAATATCAACTCGTTACTCTAAATATTGATAAAAAGAAAAATGAAGCATGTTTCCAGGGGCACCCATTTTTTTTTTTTAAGATAACGAAATAACTCTAGGTGGTGAAGGTATGCTCTTCCTTACATAACAATGCCTGCTTGTATTTATAGAAGTAATGATATAATCAGAGAATAACCATTTCAACTCCTAATAACTGATCCAGGCAAAAATCATCTATAGGTGATAAAACTATTAGGTGAACAGTAGATGGAGAACTGGACATATCAGCCCACAGATTATTTGATGATTACAAGGAGAAAGACAGCTTTACAATGGGAGGGGTTTTCCTTCACATAGTGCTCCATCTTGGCATCATGAATGATAGGACAACCAGGCAGTATGAGATAAACAGCTCACCTGTGATGTGTTCTTGTGAAAATTGTTTCACTGGAATCTATTCAAGGCTTTAGATGGGCCTTGTGCTGTATTTGGCCATCTTTGTATGGCTCTTGAGCTAAGAATGGTTTTTACATTTCTTTTTTTGAGACTGATTCTTGCTCTGTCACTCAGCAGGCTGGAGTGCAGTGGCGCAATCTCGGCTCGCTCTAACCTCCGCCTTCCAGCTTCAAGCAATTCTCCTGCCTCAGCTTCTTGAGTAGCTGGGATTACAGGCACGAGCCACCACACCCAGCTAATTTTTGTATTTTTAGTAGAGACAAGGTTTCAACATGTTGATTAGGCTGGTCTCAAACTCCTGACCTCATGATCTGCCCACCTCGGCCTCCCAAAGTGCTGGAATTACAGGCGTGAGCCACCGCGCCTGGCCTGGTTTTTACATTTCTAAAGGACTTTTACAAAAAAAGACTAGTCACGATGACCCACACCTGTAATCCCAACACTTTTGGAGGCCAAGGCAGGCAGATCACTTGAGGCCAGGAGTTTGAGACCAGCCAGGACAACATGGCAAAACTCTGTCTCTACTGAAAATACAAAAAATTAGCCAAGCGTGGTGGTGCATGCCTATAGTCCCAGCTACTTGGGAGGCTGAAGCACCAGAATTGCTTGAACCCAGAAGGCAGAGGTTGCAATGAGCCGAGATAGCACCAGAGCACTCCAGCCTGGGCAACAGAGTGAGACTCCATCTCAAAAATAAAAAGAAAAAAGAGAATTGGCAGAGTGTGGAGGCTCACACCTGTAATCCTAGCACTTTGGGAGACTGAGGTGGGCAAATCACCTGAGATGAGGAGTTTGAGACCAGCCTGGCTAACACAGTGAAACCCCATTTCTACTAAAAATACAAAAATTAGCTGGTTGCGGTGGCACATGCCTGTAATCCCAGCTACTCAGGAGGCTGAGGGAGGAGAATCACTTGAACCCAGGGGGAGTAGGTTGCAGTGAGCCGAGATAGTACCGCTGCACTCCAGCCTGGGCAACAGAGGGAGGCTCTGTCTCAAAAAAATAAAGGACTTGTACCAAAAAAAAAAAAAAAGGCAACCAAAAAACAAAGAATAATATATGACAGGGGTAGTACATGACTCACAAAAACCACAGTTTTGCTTTCTGGCTCTTTACGGAAAGTTTGTCAACCTCTGGGTTGGAGGAACAAGTTAATTGACTTAATGAGGAAGCCACATCAGATAATTCCAGAAAGTGGACAACCTGTAGGAAAACTAGCTAGGTCTATTCAACTTCACAGAAAAGTAGAAATATATGGGATGGAAATTTGTTCAAGATTAAAAGAGCCTGGCCACAGTGGCTCATGCCTGTAATCCCAGCACTTTGGGATGCTGAAGCAGGAGGATTGCTTGAGCCCAGGAGTTTGAGACTACCCTACGCAACATAGTAAGACCCTGTCTCTTAACAAATATATATAAATATATATATTTCTGCTTCCAGTCAAGCTGGAATAACAGGGACCAGGTTTACTTTCCCACTTATAAAAACATACAAACTATAGGAAACACTTTTTTCAAGACATTGGATATTGGGTAACGCAGGATAGTAATCCCTGAGAAATGGGGGAAACAAAAGTGGTGCAGCCTACAATTGCCCCCAGACTGCCTTGACTTTCAAAGCTGTAGCACCAGGAGCAGAAAATGAAGCAGAGCTTAGTGAACTCCCTAAGGTGACATGGTACTGTGAATCCAGTGAGACTGGTGCAGCTACAGTTCATAGGAGGGAATAGCAGAAAGCAGAGAGATATACAGAGAGAACCCCAGAGATATGCAGGTCTCTTGAGTATTCATCAGAGACTCATCAACATAAACATGTCAGCAAACTACTCAGGACTGAGGATTTGAAGGAATGGTGTCCCATGCTCATACAGTAGTTGCAACAGTGCTTGTTACTACCAGCCAGTACTTGGAAAGGTCTTGCTTTAGTAGCAGTGAATAATTAGCTCTAGACCAGGGGTGTCCAATCTTTTGACTTCCCTGGGCGACATCAAAAGAAGACCTAGGACCACACATAAAATATACTAATGATAGCTAATAAGCTACAAAAAAAATTGCAAAAAATATCTAAAAATGTTTTAAGAAAGTTCATAAATTTGTGTTGGTCCACATTCAAAGCCTTTCTGGGCCACGGGTTGGACAAACTTGCATCTAAACTGAGTACTTCTCTGGGCCTGCCTAACAAATCTTAAAAGCAGAATTCAAAAGGATCAAGCTATATCCAAGTAATGTAACTTTATTCCATAATAAAGATCAAAAGGAGTTATGGGAATACAAAAATATTTAACACCTAACGAGGTAAAAGTCACAACATCTGACATCCAATCAAAGATTCTCAAGTATGTGCTGGACACGGTGGCTCATGCCTCTAATCCCAGCACTTTGGGAGGCCAAGGAGGGTGGATCATTTGAGATCAGGAGTTCAAGACCAGCCTGGCCAACATGGTGAAACCCTGTCTCTACTAAAAATACAAAAAACTGTCTCAGTGTGCTGGCGGCCACCTATAATCCCAGCTACTTAGAGGCTGAGGCAGGAGAATCACTTGAGCCCTGGAGGAAGAGATTGCAGTGAGCTGAGATTGCGCCAGTGCACTCCAGCCTGGGTGACAGAGTGAGACTCTATCTCAAAAAAAGAAAAGAAAAGAAAACCCCCAAAGATTCCCAAGTATGCAAAGAGGCAAGAAAATATGGTCCGTGATAAAGAGAATAATCAATCTGTTGAAATTGATGCAGAACTGACACACGTTTGACTTGGCAGAGAACATCAGGAGAGTTCTCATAACTGTACTTTGTATGTTCAAAACTTAAGTAGAAACATGGAAGATATAAAACACAGACCTAAGGCCGGGCGCAGTGGCTCACGGCTATAATCCCAGCACTTTGAGAGGCCAAGGCGGGCAGATCACCTGAGGTTAGGAGTTTGAGACTTGTCTGGACAACATGGTGAAACCCTGTCTCTACTAAAAATACAAAAATTAGCCGGCCTAGTGGTAATCCCAGCTACTCGGGAGGCTGAGGCAGGAGAATCACTTGAACCTGGAAGGCAGAGGTTGTGCAGTGAGCCAAGATCGTGCCACTGCACTCCAGCCTGGGCAACAGAGCGAGACTCCCTCTCACAACAAAAAACACAGACCTAAATCAAACTTCTAGAAATAAAAATGACAATGTCTGAGGTGAAAAATGCATTAAATGGCATTAATAGCAGATTAGACATTAGAAAATATTTCCTGAATTTGAAGACATAGTGATAGAAATTATCCACAGTGAAACACAGAAAAAAAACATCTAGCAGTGAGCTGTGGAACAACTTTTGAACAAATAATGGCTGAAAATTATCCAAAGATAGTAAGTGTAAACCCACAGATCCAAGAAGTTCAGTGAATGGCAAACACAAGAAACTTGAAGAAAACTACACTGTGTCATTTATCTAAGTTTATTGCTTATCAACTCCCAATGCACCCTTCAATATGTATACTCTCTCTCTCTCTCTCTTTTTTTTTTTTTTTTAAGAGACGGGGTTTCCCCATGTTGGTCAGGCTGGTCTCAAACTCCCGACCTCAGGTGATCCGCCCGTCTTGGCCTCCCAAAGTACTGGGATTACAGGCATGAGCCATCGTGCCCAGCCTGTACTCAAATATAATTTCTTTAAGTTCTTCTCTTTTTTTTTTTGGCAGAGTCTCACTCCATTGCCCAGGGTGGAGTGCAGTGGTGCCATCTTGGTTCACTGCAACCTCACCTCACAGATTCAAGCAATTCTCCTGCCCCAGCCCTCCAAGTAGCTGGGATTAACAGGCATGTACCACCATGCTCGGCTAATTTGTGTGTGTGTGTGTGTGTGTGTGTGTGTGTTTATTTTTAGTAGAGATGAGGTTTCACCATATTGGCCAGACTGGTGTTGAGCTCCTAACCTCAAATGATGCTCCCACCTCGGCCTCCGAAAGTGTTGGGATTACAGGCGTGAGCCACCACGCCTGGCTGACACCTCCTTCTTTAAAGCATGTGCGATATACTTTCTTAGTACAGGGAACCAGAGGGACTTTGTAGGAGACAGAAGCTCTTGTTTCTGGGGGTCAGAGTTGTGGGTGTGAGGACATCTCATGGAGCCTGCCCCAGAACATGGTCCCTATGCAGTGTTTACACCCTTGTCCTCTCTTCAGCTCTCTCAGCCTGTCCAGTGGGGCTTCCAGATGACCCTCCACTCTGAAGGCTTCCTGCTCCCACTGGTACTCAGACTCCCTACTGCACAGCATTGACTAGTGATCACCTTCACTCCAGATTGTATCCTTTAAATATTTGCAGCTTACAATATATCAATTATACATTAGTAAAGCTATTTTCAAAATAGGTATAGTACGGTTGGAATTCACATCTTCACTGGATGTCAGATGATATTAAGGAATTATTTTTCATTTTTGTATATGTGAAATATTAATAGTATTGCGGTATATATTTCTATATGGACCACATCCCTGTTACTACTTTTTTTTTTATTTTTATTTTTATTTTTTCTTGAGACAGAGTCTTACTCTGTCACCCAGGCTGGAGTGCAGTGGCAACCTCTGCCTCCAGGGTTCAAGTGATTCTCCTGCCTAAACCTCCTGAGTAGCTGGGATTACAAGCACACACCACTACTACGCCCAGCTAATTTTTGTATTTTTATTAGAGACAGGGTTTCGCCATGTTGGCCAGGCTGGTCTTGAACTCCTGGCCTCAAGCAATTTACCCACCTCGGCCTCCCAAAGTGCTGGGATTACAGGTGTGAGCCACCATGCCTGGCTCACGTTTATTTATTTAGAGTTTCATATTGAAGTATTTTTTGTAGAAATTGACAAGTTCATCAATTTGTTCTGAAATTTCCATGGAAATGCATATAAATATGCATTTATAGAGAAGAATATCCTAATGTCTGTGATTTACTTTAAAATATTTTAGAAAAAATTTACAAAGCAAATGGAGGAAACTTAACATTAACACTTTTAGGTGATGGACATACTGTCATTTGTATAGCATAATATTTACTTTACTGTAGGCTTAAGTTGTCTTCCTAACAAGTTTTTAAGTGAAGTTCTAAAAAACAAATAATATTGTCATTTAGAGCAGTGGATAAGAAGCTAGGTAGACAAGAACATGGAAGATAACATGGAACAGAAGGCTTTGCCAAGTGTAGACTAACAGGAGCTAATCACCCTTGAGGAAAAAGGACAAAAACTACGGAAGATTTATTTAAAGCACCTATAACAAGGAAATACACTAATAACCAAGGCAAAGGGCTGCTTCAGCTCAGAGGGTTTTATGGGTTTCTGTGGCAGGAAGGACCATTGCCTGAGGCAGCTTCCCAGCACTTGTTGGCAAGGGTTGTGAGCTGAAGTTTTCTGCTGCAGCGTCATAGGCTTTAGCTTGTCAGCCATCTTTTTTGCTTTCTTTGCTGGCTCTGTGGATGTGTCCCACTAACCTGCCCAGCGTTGCTGTGAGGTCTCGGTGCTGTGGCATGACAAAGACTTGGCAGTATAAGTTGATTCACCCACCACCACATTCAGCTGAATTGGAGTTGGTACTAAACTGAGGTGGGAATTCCATGGGAAAACTTGGATCATAGAAAGAATATGAATTATTGGCTATTCCATTGCCTGAAATGAGAATGAGAATAATGGTGTAACTTCACATCCCTTTGTGAAATAAAGATGAATCTCCTGAGGCACCACTTTACCTTGAAAATGCTTAGTACTAATAGCATTTTTGTTTTCATATATTATCTCAGTTGAGACTGAGACTGACAATGGTGGTGTTAGATACTACCCTTTTTTACAGGTAAGGAAACAATTGGGTGTTGTTATCCCAGTTATACAGGTTAGGAAACCGAGACCCAGAAAGACTGATTTGCCCAAAGTTGATCATCGCGTCCTGCGAAAACTCATACTGTTGTCACTTTCTTGTGTTCTATCATAGCTGTTTTTCCTCAGATTTCTTTGAGATCTTTAAAAATCCAATTGGCGCTCTGCAGGTGGTGATGAAAATACGACTTTTCTTGTAGAACAATTTATGTCCTAGAATTTTCCCTTGGGTATAGTGTAGTAAGCATCCAAAATATGTTTGGTCCCCCACAGAACTAGGTTTGCTATTTTCATCCAAGACAGAGGCTAACATCACTTAACACCATCATTCCTAATTGACAGCTGTTTATTCTTTGCAATTATAGAGCAGTACAAGATAGGCCAATAGCGAGAAGATTCAGTTTCAGAGGCACCACACTGTTGACTGTCATGTTCCTAAATGGGTGTTTATAAGGCAGAGTTTTAATTGAGGTCACCTAATCTCACTCTGCGTTACCATACACTATGCTGTTAATGACTCAGAATTCATTGAGGAAATTGGCTATTTTGAAGGCTAGCCGTAAATGGCTTTTTCTAACAATGTCTGATCATCAGGGTCATGACTATCGATTTAGTCAAGGATCTAGAATTGGAATGTAGCATTATCTGGGACTACATACTTTATTAGAAATACCGGTTTGGTAGATCTTCTCCAAGTTTCATTTTCACTAGAGTTTTAATTAATAAGAAAATATCTCTAATTCGGTTTTGTTCTCTACCTCTCAGACTCTTCTGTTTCACTGGCCTTTACAAAGGATAGTTGTCAATCATGTATCCAAGAATTGGTTTCCAAAAAAAAGATAGATATTGGCTGGGCATGGTGGTTCATGCCTGTAATCCCAGCACTTTGGGAGGCCAAGGCAGGCAGATCAGTTGAGGTCAGGAGTTTGAGACCAGCCTGGCCAACATGCTGAAACCTGTCTCCACTAAAAATACAAAACAGTAGCTGGGTGTTGGGGGCAAGTGGCTGTAATCCCAGCTACTCTGGAGGCTGAGGCAGGAGAATCACTTGAATTCAGGAGGTGGATGTTGCAGTGAGACCAGATCGCCCACTGCCCATTCCAGCCTGGGCAACAGAGTGAGACTCAGCCTCAAAAAAAAAAAAAGATACTGAAAATTAGTGAGAAAATAGCTGAGTGTGGTGGTGTTATACACTTGTAGTCCCAGCTACTTGGAAGGCTGAGCCTAGAGGAGCTCTGGCTTGAGCCCAGGAGTTCAAGTCTAGCCTGGACAACATAGTGAGACCCTGTCTCTAAACAAAAAAGGAGAAAAAAAACAAGAAAATATGTTATTTTATGAAATAGGCCACAGTGAGTTAAGACTGGCCAGAAACCTAGCTATTTAGGCAGAATCTACAGATCCCTTAAGTCATAGGTAAGCAAGGAGTCAAATTGGAGGGCAACTAACTTAGGAAAAAGCAGGCAGGTAACAGTGATCATTGAGGTGGTGGTGATCTAAGAAGTCAGTGAGGAGCCTCTAGCAATGCATCCCAAGCAAAAGCAGGCCCTGAGCTGAGGGTGCAGGGCCTTTAGACCCATGGCTTCTAATGCATGTGGTTAGAGGTCCAAAGTGTACCCTGTTCTAAGTCATACAAGGGAAGACATGTTGAGATCTCCACAGGTATGAACAGAATGTACTATGCAACCCCAGGGTGGTATTCTGCTCTGTGCCCTGAATTGCATGGCTGTAATTTTACTGAAAGGTTAGCACTATTTTTTCCACTCATTAGGACAAACATCCTTCAGCTTCATTCTATCGAACACAGTCTCTGACTTTTGGATTATTATAACTTAGTGTTCTTTTTTTATTTTTAATTTGGTTGCCATTCATGTATCATGAATTAAAATGTAGATCTATTTAGAATTTTCAAAAGTATTCACAGCAGCTTTCTTTAATAGTATCAATGCCAAGCAGTGCGTCTCAGAATTTAAAATGCCCTATGGTCAAGTAAATCGGTCTCTTGGAGTTCCATTTGCAGTATATATTAATACACTAAAAGCTTTTGTAAGTCTTAAAGAAATTTGTTTAACCCGGTGTTTCCCAGTTTTTTTTTGATCCTGTAATTTTTTTTTTTTTTTTTTGAGACGGAGTCTTTCTTGTCGCTCAGGCTGGAGTGTAGTGTCGCTATCTCACTGCAGCCTCCACCCGCCGATTCAAGCGATTCTGCCTCAACCTCCTGAGTCTGGGATTATAGGCACCTGTCATCACACCCAGCTAATTTTTGTATTTTTAGTAGAGACAGGGTTTCGCCAAGTTGGCCAGGCAGGTCTCAAACTCCTGACCTCAGGTGATTCGCCTGCCTTGGCCTCCCAAAGTGCTGGGATTACAGGCGTGAACCACCATGCCCAGCCCAGAATTTTGTTTTTTGTTGCTAATACCTACCAAGCTTCTTTTAAAGTAATATTTTTCTTCCAGTTTTATTGAAGAATAACTGGAAAAATTGTATATATTCAGTGTACAACGTGATGAGTTGATGTATACATTGCAAAATGATGACCACAGTCAAATTAATTAACACATCTATCACCACACTTAGTTACCATTTGTGTGAGTGAGTGGTGAGGACACTTAAAATTGTTTCTAAGCAAATTTCAAGTAAACAATAACTGTATTCGTAACTATATTTAGTAAACAACTGTTGGGGCAGAACATACTCCTGGAAATAATAGCTATATGACAAGTGGATTGATCTGGAAATGAGGAGAGATGTAGATTATTAATGTAGCCCCATGATTTAGAGGAAAGGTCAAGTCCTCATTAAACCCAAGAAAGGGCCTAATAATGACTATCTGCTCTGTTTTCCTGAAGAGATGGGTGTATTTTGGAAAGTGAGACAGGCTTGCGTCACTTGAAGCTAACAGGTTGATGAAGATACCTCACATTTGTATTATGCTTAAGATTTACAAAATGTGCATTTCCGTGATCAGAACTCCAGGAGGTAGAAAGGCACATATTGTCTCTGTTTTACAAAAGAAGACACTCAAACTAAATGACTTGCCCAAGGTCACATGACATGATTGAGACGTAGCAAAACTGTTGTCTAGAGCCCTGGGCTTTCAGGTTCCAAGTGCAAGATGACCCCACATCACTAAAGTAGTTGCCTAGAGCTATATGCTAATGAGTGTTTCTTTTATAGAAATGTACACATCTCGTATTCACTTTATTTTTCTTTCTTACAATACTTCAAGTTGCTTTTCTATCCCTGGATTATTTTTGTTGTTGCTACTTTCTTTTTCTTTCTTTTTTTTTTTTTTTTTTTTAATTATGTCGTTGTTGCTACTTTCAACAGTAGCTGAGTGAAGAGCATAGTCTGGACATGACAAATACCCAGTTTGCCTCAAGGCATGAGTTTTGGTCTCAGAGGATCAAAAACCTTGGGCTTGACCAAATTTCAAATTTCTCTTATAGAACGTGTTTCCAGATAGGAGTTTAGAAGCTACTGTGTTCAACCTGTTTGGGTTTTCATAAATTCATCAAACATTTATTGAGAACTGACCACCAGCTACAGGCAAGGCACCAAGGTATACATATTTTTCCCCAATGCTTTATTAAAAAACTTTTCAAGCATATGGAGAAGTTGAAAGAATCATTCAGTGAACACCATATACCCATCATCTGTATTTTATAATTAACATGTTATTTTATTATTTTTTATCACACATATATCCATCTGTATTCATCCATCACTTCATCTTATTTTTTGATATATTTAAGGGTAAGTTGAAGGCGTCAGTATACTTTATTCCTACGTACTTCAGTTTCCTTTTTGTGTTTGTAGCTCTTTGTGCACCAAGCACATAATAGGTACTTATCAAATGTCTGTTGAATGTATAAATGGTTTAATCCAAAAAACAAGATAAAAAAAAAAGAAACAAGACTAGAGTCTGAACATTCATGAAAGTGGTAGATCCCTATGTAATTCGAAAAGGCCATTTTATGTCTGCTGTCTTGACAGTCTCAAAAGAAAATTCCTGGCTGGGTGCATTGGCTCACACCTGTAATCCCAGCACTTTGGAAGGTTGAGGCAGGAGGATCATTTGAGCCCAGGAGTTTGAGACCAGCTTGGGCAACATAATGAGATTCTGTCTCTACAAATAAAACAATTTAGCTGGGCGTGGTGGTGTGTGCCTATAGTCCCAGCTACTTGGGGAGGCTTAGGTGTGAGAGGATTATTTGAGCCCAGGAGTTTGAGGCTGCAGTGAACTATGATCATATCACTGCTCTCCAGCCTGGGCAACAGAGTGAGACTCTATTTCTTTTTTTTTTTTAAAGATGGGGTTTCACCATGATGGCCAGGCTGGTCTTGAACTCCTGACCCTAGGTGATCCACCCACCTCGGCCTCCCAAAGTGCTAGGATTACAGGCGTGAGCCACCGCGCCCGGCCGTGAGACTCTATTTCAAAAAGAAAATTCCTCCCACTGTATCTTCCCTTCACCCCATTATGTGTATACATGATCTCACACATACCTGTGTTAGAACCTTACATTCTCAGAAGCCAGGAAGAATGAATTTTTTTGAGAAAACAAGTCCAGAATAAGTTGGTGTTCCTCTTCCTGGTAGTGATGAATTGAGTAGCTTTGGAGGTCCTGAAGAATGACAGAAACAAGGAGTAGCTGACTAGGATTTAAAGGGAGATTTTTTTAAAAAAATTATTTTGTGGCCTAAGTATCTTATGGCCTCGTCAAGTCACAGCCCTGTCACTTTTAGGCTGACTGATGGGTTGAACTGACAGTTTCTGCCTGTCCCATTTTTCAGGACCAGCTGATTAATTAATCTCCATGATGGCTTTCCTCACCATTCTAGCACACAGTGATTCTTTCACTTTCTGAAGTCACTATCATTTATATGGTACTGCCTTGGGAGATTTTGTTTTAACCTTTTATTACAAAAGTATTACATGTTCACTAACGAAAAATTAAAAATCGAGGCAAGCCAAATAATTTTAAAACATCCCATTTCCACCTTCCAGAGATCACTACTGAAAACAGCTTAGTACAGATCTTTAGGGACCTTCTTCTAGGCATATGTAAATATATCTCTAATTTTTTAAAGCCAAAATCATATAACATGCTGTGTATACTACTTTGTAACTTGCTTTTTAGGATCAATGATCTCCACCTTTTAGCTACAGTAATTTTTCATTGTTGTAATTTAAAGTCAAGTTGAAATTTCTCCAGTTGACCTCAAAAGATGTCCTTTACAGCTGGTTCACATATCAAGATCCAGGCCAGGACTATGTTCAATGTCTGGTGCATTACGTTTGGTCCCTTAAGTGTTATTTATTCTGTTATAATCCTTTTCCTTTTTTATGCCAATGACATGTTGAAGAAAATGGGGCAGTTTTCCTGTGGAGAGTTCTTGCTTTTAAATTTACCTGGTTGCTTCCTCATAATGACGTTTAGTTCATTCTTCTATTCCCTATTAACTGGATATATATAAGCTTGGTAGATCATTTTTGGCTAGAAGATGTGCACTTCTGATATATTATATCAGATGACACATAGCTGGTGTCCCTCTGTCACCAGTGCTGAGACCCCTGGACTGTGGTGGTGATGTGAGATCCTCCTGTTCAGTTTTTTCTCCCCATTGACAAGAAAAGTAATCTATGGAGTGTTCAGGCATTGGCTTTTGAAAGATACTTATTTCAACACAGCCAGATACAGGCATACAGTTTCTCATCTTTTGTGGTCATTGAGCATTTTGATGAAAATTTTCACAAGTAACTTTACTGCATGGTTTTTGGTCCATAAACTTGCTGTTCTCATTTTGGAAAATGAACTAGTATTAGTTACAGACTAATAGAAAGGATACTTTATCCCTATGAATGAGATTAGGAAGGCTGCAAATGTGGATGAAATCTGCCATCTGTAAAAATGACAAACTAGAATTATCTTTTAATGAGTACAGATTTAGGAACATGCAAAATAACAATCAAGGTTACTTGAGTGTAACTCAAGAAGGTGTGACTGGACTATTTTTATGACTAAAATTATGATACTATAATTAACACAGAGGGGTTTGAGAGTGACTGTCTAGCAAGTGGGTCTCCTTCCTTGGAGTAGGGCACCAAGCTTGAACAGAGGCATCTGGTCCTGGGCAGTTAATCCCTGGAGAGGGCAGGACGTGTGACTTTATGACCCTTTTTGGGATGTAATATCATCCCAGAAATTCTCTTACTGGAATTTGGCTTCACATGCCAATTTCTTTCGAGGGATGCAGGGGTCAGCTAACTATTTATTATCTCACCATTGCCAACAATCAGGAGTTGGCATGGCTTAACTGGGTTTTCTGCTCATGGTCTCACAATTCTGCATTCAAGGTGTTGGCCAGGACAAGTTGTCATATGGAGCTCAGTGTCCTCTTCTAAGCTCATCCAGGGTGTTGGCCAAATACCATTCCTTGTTGCTATAGGACTGAGGCCTGTGGCTCTTAGATGTTGACCCTGTCTGTAGGCAGTTCACAACACAGCTGATTGCCTCTTCAAGGCCAGCAGCATTGCAGCCCTGCCACTTCAGTCTCTGTTTCATGTAACCTTAAAACATTCTTTTAAATTATTGTCTGTCTTACTTCCACTTGCTGTGTTATTTCCCCATAACTCTTAGTATAATTGTGTTATGCACAAAGAAGATAGTTACAGTTAGGGGTTTCTGTAATTGTTGCTCCAGAGTAAGAATAAAAGGAGAAGCTGGGCATGGTGGGTCAGGCCTGTAATCCCAGCATTTTGGGAGGCTTGATCACTTGAGGTCGGGAGTTCAAGACCAGCCTGGCCAATGTGGCAAAACCCCGTCTCTACTAAAAACACAAAAATTAGCTGGGCGTGATGGCGCACACCTGTAATTCCAGCTACTCAGGAGGCTGAGGCAGGAGAATCGCTGGAACCTGGGAGGTGGAGGTTGCAGTGAGCTGAGATCGCACCACTGCATTCCAGCCTGGTCACAGAGCGAGACTCCAACTCAAAAAATAATAGATAAATTAATTAATTGAATAAACAAATAGAGACAAAGTATTGACTGCTTATTGCGTACCAAGCATTATGCAAAACACCACTTTCTCTCATTTGATCCCATGTTAACCCTATGTGATATGTAACCTTATCTTATTTCTTTGAAGTAAGAAAAATGAAGCTCAGAGATGCTAAATTTATCACCTAAGGTCACCATGTATAGTGAACAAGTGGCTGAACTGAGATTCACCTCAAAGGTGGCTGACTCTAAAATCCTGCTCTTAAACCCCTACTAAACTAGTTGCAAATGGAGCTCTGGGAAATGCCCTCGTGCCGAAATCTTTTTTAAAAAAAATTTTTTCAAAACACCATGCTCTATACAGAAGGAGTATAAAACGTACATTAATGAAACGTTATAGTGAAAAAAATACCTATGTAACTGCCACACAGGTTGAGAAATAGTGTTGCCAGCACAAGTATTTCCCCCTCCATAAGCACAACCTCTTCTTCCCCCCCAGAGGAACCGCTAACCTGACTTTTAGAGTAATCATTCCTTTCCTTTGCTTTATAGTGAGTTTTACCTGCTAAGTATGTATTCATAAATCATACCATTTTGTTTTGCCTTTCTGGAATTTTATATAAATGGAATAATAGATTGTGAATTATTTTGTGTCTTCTTTCACTTAACATTTCGTTTTTACAATTTATGTTGATGCATGTAGCTTAGTAAATTCATTTGCTTTGGTGTATTATATTTCCTTGTATGAATATTAACAGGTCTGTTTCACTGGTGATGGTTTATAGGTTTTAGCTATTAATAAACAGTGCTGCTGTAAACAGTCTTGGACATACAGTCTGGTGCACATAAGCACACATTATTATGGGATATACACCTAGGGAATTGCTGGGTACATACATCTTTGACAGCTTCTCTGATTATTGTCTAAGGATAGATTCCTAGCAGTAAAATTAATGGATCAGAAGGTATAACCATGGAAGGTGATTTCAAGACTTTTATGAATTTACTCAATTATCCATAAGATAGCCTTTATTCTAGTTTAATTATTTCTGCTGCAAGGTAAACCAGCTATACTTTGTTCAGTCTGTGGAAACAAGCTATAGAATCAGTAAGCAATTTCCTTGTACTGGCAGTGTTAGATTTGTTTAGACGTCTTTAAATTTCATCTGGACACGTATTTCTTTCATCTGGTCTAAAGCCTGTTCTTCTGGGTTTAGGTAGTAATTATGGCTGATTGGCTGGAAGGCTTAGAACTATTGGTGAATCAGGCTGGGTGCAGTGGCTTATGCCTGTAATCCCAGCACTCTGGAAGGCTGAGGTGGGAGGATCACCTGAGGTCAGGAGTTCAAGACCAGCCTGGGCTACATTGTGAAACCCCTTCACTACTAAAAATACAAAAATTAGCCAGGCATGGTGGCGTACACCTATAGTCCCAGCTACTTGGGAGGCTGAGACAGAAGACTTGCTTGAACCCAGGAGGCGGAGATTGCAGAGAGCCAAGATTATGTTGCTGTGCTCCATCCTGGGTGACAGAGTAAGACTCTGTCTCAAAAAACAAACAACAAAACTCTTGGTGAATTTTACTGCACAGACGTATGTCTAAGTTCACCATAATCAAACTTATAATAAAGGAATTAATTTAGTACGCTTTATTTGAGGATTCACTTTCCAGAACTTAAGTTTGTCAACTGAGTGTTTTAATATATGTGTTTCTGTGTTGTTGCTTTTACATTAGCAAGTGTGACACCTCATTTGTTTCACTTAGGTTTCATGTCCTGCTTGAATGCAGTGCTACAAGTTATTCAGTGCCTTAACATGTTGTCTTGCCAGTAGTCGTATGTTGAATGAAATGGGTACTGCATTATTTGTAATTATTGCCTTTGTTGTATTTGTGCTTTCCTCTAGTATGTTAGTTTTATAAAAAATGAACATTTTGATTTCTAAAGCACCTACTCTCTCACCTAGGGATCCGAGGAGACAGGTTATTTGGAACTGGTTCTTTTTTGCTTGAAATAATTTTTCTGGCATTTAAATGAGACTTAGTCTGGAGGTTTCGCATTTTCTTTTCTGTGTTTTTAAGCTTCCCCTGCTCCCGAGGATTTTCAGGCTTGTAAGACCGCATGCAGTTCATTAATATTCTCCATCCCGGCATCCCAGGCAGACATAAGTAGTTGACTGACATTAAGGAAGCAGAGAGGAGTTTAAATAGAATAGTGCTCAGCAGTGAAGGAGAACTTTATACCTGAAAGCTTCCACAGACATTAATCCATTTCTAACACCTTGGAGAAGTAGGAAGTGGATTTTTATTATGTATTTAATAGTTGAGCAAATGAGATATGCTTTTAATCTCCTAACTCTTCCTGAGACGTTGATACTCATGTAGAAACAATTATAATAAATATAATAAATAAAATAATAAAGACATTCTTTTTAGCCTGGTCTACATAATACATTTCTACTTTTAAAAAATATGAATTTGTTTTACCAAACTCATCCTTTGATCTTCTATCCTTCTCAGAAGTAGACAACTGAGTTAATCAACTTCAAAGTCTGCTGGTTTCATTTCCACAAGCCAGTCCACTAGGCAGTTTACAGAAATAGCAAATTGCTCTTGTTCCCTCACCATCCTGGAGAAACAAGAAAACAAATGCCTGCTCAGAACATTAAGCAGTGTCTAACTGCCCCTGAAGGGTGACCTGGCAGTGGGTAGATAGTTTATCCCATGTTTTTGAAGCCCTGAGGATACAGAGGCCAGAGGAAGAGTTTGGGCTCTTCCACCCTCCCCCACTTTCAGGGAGATATCCCCAGTTTTTTAGCCCCACATACCGTGTTACCTTTTCAGTGACTTCACAGAAAATAATTCCGTAATCAGTGGTAAAATCCTATGGGCCTAATTCGTATTAGCGTTGCTACTCTTTCCATGGCAACCATCAGCCAATATAGAACCTTAGTAAGGCAAAATGTCAGAAGTATTTTCATCAGCAAATACCCAATTTTACTGGTAGAGTGTCCCACTGGGACCTTACCAGACTACCTAACTGCTATATCCAAAATCTAAACTCTGCTATTCCATATTTCTTTTCCTTCCCTCTGTCCCTCCCTCCCTCCCTCCCTCCCTTCCTTCCTCTCTCTCTCTCTCTCTCTCTCTCTCTCTCTCTGTCTCTCTCATGCTCTCTCGCTCTCTCTTGCTCTCTCTCTCTTTTTTTTTAAGATGGGATCTCACTCTTTCACCCAGGTTGAAGTGCAGTGGTGCGATCTTGGCTCACTGCGGCCTCCGCCTCCCGGGTTCAAGCAGTTCTCCTGCCTCAGCCTCTCGAGTAGCTGAGATTACAGGTGTGCACCACCGTGCATTTTTAGCAGAGATGGGGTTCCACCATGTTGGCCAGGCTGGTCTTGAACTCTTGACCTTAGGCGATCTGCCCACCTTGGCCTCCCAAAGTGCTGGCATTATAAGCCTGAGCCACTGAGCCCAGCCTTCTTTTTCATTTTTTTTTTTCTTGAGTCAAAGTCTGGCTCTATCGTGCAGGCAGCAGTGCAGTGGCGCCATCTTGGCTCACTGCAACCTTTACCTCCCAGGTTCAAGCCATCCTCCTACCTCAGCCTCCTGAATAACTGAGACAAAGGCACACACTACCACACGCAGCTAATTTTTTTGTATTTCTTGTAGAGACGGAGTTTCACCCTATTGCCCAGGCTGGTCTTGAACTCCTGACCTCAAGCGATCTGCCTGTCTCGGCCTCCTAAAGTGCTGAGATTACAGGTGTTAGCCATCACACCCGGCCCCATATTTCCATGTTGGAACATTTAATAGGAATTTTTTTTTTTTTTTTTTTTTTTTTGAGGCAGTCTCACTCTGTTGCTCAGGCTGGAGTACAGTGGCGTGATCCCGGCTCACTGCAACCTCTGCTTCCCAGTTTCAAGCAATTCTTGTGCATTAGCCCCACCCAAGTAGCTTGGATTACAGGCATGCGCACCACACTTGGCTAATTTTTGTATTTATAGAAGAGGAGAGGAGGGATTTTGCCATGTTGACCAGCCTGGTTTCAAACTCCTGACCTCAAGTAATCCACCTGCCTTGGCCTCCCAAAGTGTTGAGATTACAGGTGTGAGTCATCACTCCCACCCAGCAGGAAATATTTTTAAGAAAAAATCTTGCCAAGAATTTTTTCTGTAAGGAGATAGGATTATGCTTGAATTCTTGTTGAATAGTTTGTGTAAAGTGGACATAACAAATAAGGTAAATCAGAGAAGGAGGAGAAAGATTTTATATCTAATTACTTATGTAGAATTTGTGACTATTGATAATTGTTAGGGACAAGGGCCAAAAATCAACCTGATTCCTCTTCTATCAGTTTTACTCTAAAGGGAAGATTGAAGGATAAAATTCTTTTTCTTTTTTGAAGTGGAGTCTTGCTCTGTCACCAGGCTGGAGTGCAGTGGCACAATCTCAGCTTATTGCAACCTCCACCTCCAGGTTCAAGCGATTCTCCTGCCTCAGCCTCCCAAGGAGGCTGGGATTACAGGCATGCGCCACCACGCCCAGCTAATTTTTGTATTTTTAGTAGAGACAGGGTTTCACCATGTTGACCAGATGGTCTCAGTTTCTTGACCCCGTGATCCACCCACCTTGGCCTCCTAAAGTGCTGGGATTACAGGCGTGACCCACCACACCCGTTCTAATATTTTTAGTATTTAAATTTTACCACTGAAACCTGAAGTTATTATGTAATATGGGGATTTTACAGACTTTGTTTTGTTCCCTGTTACAGACAACCTTAAGCCAAAAATGAGTTAATATAGACATGTTTCCCCAATATTCAAATTTGTCTGCTATGTGCCTGGCCCACTTCCAAGTACTGGGGTTATGGCAACAAACAAAACAAAGGCATGGAACTTTTGGAACTTACATCAAGGGCAGAGGAGGGGCAATAGCTTAATTAACAGAGAACTATCTGTCAGGTGTAATAAGTGCTACAGGGAAAAATTAAACAGAGGAAAGGAATAGAGGTTGGCACAGGTAGGGTTAGGGTGAACAAATGAGACGTCTCTGATAAGATGACATTTGAGAAGAGTAGAGTGCAGGAATAGGCCTCATGAATGTCTGAGGAAAGCACGTTCCAGGCAGAGGGGGAAGCATATGCACAGATTTTGAAATAAGAGTCTCTTCAGCAGGTTTGAGGGCAGCAAGGAGGTCAGTGTGAGTAGAGCAGAGAGAGTGCAGCAAAGAAAAGAGGAGATCTGAGATAAGATTGGGATGCAGGGAGGAATCCTATAGAATCTTAGAAGTCATGGTAAGGACTTTATTATATTTTATTCTGAGTAAGAGAGAAAGCTTCTAGAGGGCTTTGAGCAGTGACGTGGTCTCACTTGGGTTTTTGAGGATTGCTCTGCTGTGGAGAATAAGCTGTAGGAGGGCAAGGGTAGGAGCAGGGAGACCAAGTAGGTGGCTCTGCAGTCAGTAGTCTTGGTGGGTGGCGATGCTGGCTGGGACTAGGATGGGAGAGTGAAGGTGTTAATTTTACCCAATAAACTTCATATAGCACCTATTATATGCCAGGTGCTGTTCTAATGGCTTTATAAGTATCAGCTCATTTCATACTCATAACAGTCCTCTGAGGTATATTTCAACAGTAGAGTCTACAGGATGTGTAGATGGGTTGAATAAGGGGTATGAGGGGAAAGTCAAAGATGATTCCCATTTGGGGCCCAAAACTCTTAAGAGTGAAGTTGCCATCTCCTGAGAAGGGAAGAGTCAAGGAGGAGCATGTTTGGGTGGAGGCCCTCGAATGAGGAGTTAAGGTTTGGACATGTTGAGTGTGATGCACATTAGTGTTCCAAGTAAATGTGGGATATAGGCATTTGGATACAAGAACCTAAGGCTGGGCGTGGTGACTCACATCTGTAATCGCAGCAGTTTGGGAGGCTGAGGTGGGCGGATCATGGGGTCCAGAGATCGAGACCATCCTGACGAACATGGTGAAACCCCATCTCTACTAAAAATACAAAAATTAGCTGGGTGTAGTGGCTCACGCCCGTAGTCCCAGCTACTGAGGCAGGAGAATTGCTTGAACCCAGGAGGCAGAGGTTGCAGTGAGCTGAGATCGCGTCACTGCACTCCAGCCTAGTGACAGAGGAAGACTCTGTTTCAAAACAAAAAAACAAAAACAAAAACAAAAAAACAAAATTAGCCACATGTGGTGGCGGGTGCCTGTAATCCCCAGCTAGTAAGGAGGCTGAGGCAGGACAATTGCTTTAACTCAGTAGACGGAGGTTATAGTGAGCCGAGATCATGCCACTGCAGTCCAGCCTAATCAACAGAGTGAGACTCCATCTCAAAAAGTAAATAAATAAATAAATGCAATAAAATAAGTCGGAGGAGAGGTCAGGGCTGAGGGCTAGAGATAATTACAAACAAGATCTCAAAGCGTTAGGAAGAGGTGCCAACCTGGTGTCTATTTTTCTGCTAACCCTAACCAGAAGTGGACACAAGGGCTGTCTTTTCCCTTGGGTGTGGTGGTGTGGTAGCACTCTCATTGGCTTTGGGATCAGACCGACATTTCAATCCTAGCTCCATCATTTACTAGCTAAGTGACCTCAATTATGTGACCTAATCTCTGCTAGCTTCAGTGTCTTTATCGATGAAATGGAGTTAACAATACTCATCCTGTGGCATTGTTAAGATAAAATCAAGTAGCCTGTGTGTGTTACCTAGAGCAGTCCTTGGACATAGTAAATGCTAAATAGGCTGGGCACAGTAGTTCACACCTGTAATCCCAGCACTTTGGAAGGCCAAGGCAGGCAGATCATAAGGTTAGAAGTTCGAGACCAGCAGCTGGGTGTGATGGTGCACATCTGTAATCCCAGTTAATCAGGAGGCTGAGGCAGGAGAATTGCTTGAACCTGGGAGGCGGAGGTTGCAGTGAGCTGATACCATGCCACAGCACTCCAGCATGGGCAACAGAGTGAGACTCCATCTCAAAAAAAATAAATAAATAAAATCTAAATAATACTCATCTTCCTTTTCCTGGGGTTTTGTTTGTTGCATTCAACTCAAACTAACAGAATAAGAGCTTCTCTTCCAGGATGAAAGAAGCCTGAATTTATAGCCTACTCCCATGTATACACTTTTTGCGGTGTGCCTATTTAATGACAAGCTCCAAAAAAAATTTCAAATCCATCTCTTACCAAATGAGAATGACTTTATAAAAGAAAAGACTTCAGTGAGATTTATAAAGGGAACAGGGAAAATAGTCATGGGTTCTGAGTATTAAAAGATTCCACATGCAAAAGCAGGGTGATGGTATAGGTAGAAACACTGAACAGCAAATCCATGGATCAGTCATGCGTAATTTACATCAAAGCCAAAGTAATCTACTTGAGTCATGGTGATGACCTATAGGAGGAAACAGTGCCCTTTCCTGGGGATGGGCTATTTAAATCAAAGGGAATTATCTCATTAATTTTCTGGTGATCCTGGTGGAACCTTGCTAAAGGGGCACTTCTGGGCTTAAACTTAATCCCACTTCTATTTTCTACAGTCATAGCTTGACTTTTGCAAGAATCCCTCACTTAAAGTGTTTAGATTCTATCTAATACAGTACGCATTTGAATACCTGCCATGTGCCATGTACTTTATTAGGGAAACAAAGATAAATAGGCGATATAATTCCCACCCTTAAGTCCTTTCCAGTCTAAGAGAAAGCAGACATGTAAACGAACAGAGCATGTGATAAGTGCTCTAATAGCGTATTGCAGCATTGCAAATGATGTAGTCATTTTGTACTGGGATCTTATAATGGCGATATAGAAGTCATGTCTGAACTGGGCTGTTAAGGTTAAGAATTTATCAGGTGAAAGTTTGGGGAAAGACATTCCATCATGAGCAGAGTCAAAGAGGCATGTTCAGGGAATAAAAAGCTATACTTTGGTTAATACTCTTGTTTTGCTGGGTTTGCTGGGCATGGTGGCTCATGCCTGTAATCCCAGCACTTTGGGAGGCCGAGGTGGGCGGATCACCTGAGGTCGAGAGTTCAAGACCAGCCTGACCAACATGGAGAAACCTCATCTCTACTAAAAATACAAAATTAGCGGGGCGTGGTGGTACATGCTTGTAATCCCAGCTACTCGGGAGGCTGAGGCAGGAGTACCGCTTGAACCTGGGAGGTGGAGGTTGCGGTGAGTTGAGATTGTGCCATTGCATTCCAGCCTGGGTAACAAGAGCAAAACTCCATCTCAAAAATAAAACAAAAAACAAACAAAAAAAACTTGTTTTTATGGTGGTGGGAAGAAGAAAGTGACCATCAGTTTGGAAAGCAATTTTTCCCTAACCCTTCTCCAGTTCCAAATAAGAACATTTTAACTTTGTAAGCTTCTCTTTAGGTCTAAGTAAGTCTCTTGGTGAGCCATATGACCAAAATTGGTGTGGGGTGGGGGAGTATTAAAGAGTTTCCTTTCTTTATTAGGATTAGACATGACTGCTATTTCCTGAGAGAATCCTGAATGTGTCCCTGTGTCATCACTTGTCTCCAGTGAAGGGCTCCTCAGTGTACACTGTAGCTCATTCCCATCCCTATCCTAAGTTAAAGTTTGCTGAGTAGAATGTCATGCCAACTGTCAATCTTCCCTTAGCCTTCCAGTTTATTACGAAAAGGTTCCCAATTTATTTTCCAAGCATTTTCATGAAATCTCCTTTTGAAAGTATAAAGATTTCACATTCCAGGAAGCCCAAGGTAGTCATAGTATTTTCACCCTTGAAGAAATAGAGAAGTCGGTTCCAAGGTGGACATGTTATTGGGAACTGTGCAGTGCCTCAGTTTAGCAGGGTGGTAATTATTTTAGCTTGGCTACATTTTTATATACACTCTCTCCCTTTAGCTGCAAGCCTTTTTAAGTTCTCTCTGTTACTACTAACTACCACTCATAGATGAAAGCAAGTGCCTAAGTTCCCTACAACTCTGCCTCTGTTAGGGGTGTCTTTCTCTCCGTCTTCCATCAGTCCCTGGCCAGATTTTAAGCTCTTTCTTCGGGCTCTTTAAGGTCTGCTCCTATTTACATTTAATCCGTTAGACTCTTCTGTGCTAGTGACTTAAACGTCCGCTCTAGAGTCAGTGTTGATCTTTCAGGTTATTAGAGCTGGCTTATAATAATGATGGAGGTAAATACAGTAATGGCAACAGCTAGCACATGTACTACCTACTGTGTACCAGACACTGTTCCAAGCACTTTACATGTATTTATTTCAGTCATTCAACCTTATGAGGTAGGTACTACTTTCTCCTAAACTTAAGGGAAGAACCTAAGACACAGACTGTGGTCACACAATATAATAACTGATAGAGAAGAGCCTATGTTCTTTTTAGACCTTGAGTTTTCCGAAGGAACTATGTCTTATTTATCTCTGTATCCCTAGTTCAAAGCATAGTAGTGTTCCATCCATGTTGGAATTAGAACAAAGCGTCAGGCCGTCAGGTTAACACAGAGGATTGTGTCATTTTGGTTAAGGAAAAAAAAAGGGCCGGGTGCAGTGGCTCAAGCCTGTAATCCCAACACTCTGGGAGGCCGAGGCGGGTGGATCACCTGAGGTCAGGAGTTAAAGACCAGCCTGAGCAACATGGTAAAACCCCATCTTTTTAAAAAAAGTTTTTTAAGGAAAAAAAAAAGACTGAATCAAAAGCTCCAATTGTGAGTACAATGTAGTGTATTGGTAATATCTGGGGCCTGTTTTATTATGAGTCCTCATAGAATATTTGAAAATTAAAAGATCTATTCTGACTTCTGAAATGTTTTTATTAACCAGCAGTAAGGATCTGACAGTGAATAACAGTCCTCTTCCAGAAACAAAGGCAGTATTAACATTTGTCCTTTTTTCTTTTTCAATTAAAGCTTGTGCTGCTGTGCTGGTCTTTGATGCTGAGGGATTACGTTTCTGATAGTGACTGAAAGGATAATAACAAAACTTTTATTGTGCTCTAATTTAGATATTAGTTCAAATAAAACAAAATGAAACGTGCCCCTATATAGTGGGTATATACCTTCTAAATGTCACATAGTGGCTTTTATACGTGCCTCCTATAAACAGTATGACCAGTAAAGCACTGACTTTATCAGGCATTCCCTCACATGAGTAATAACATTGTTAGGGGCATCAGACCTTCCTCATTCCAGGGGGATGAGTTTTTGTCATCCCTGGAAATCATCCAATATGTGACTGTTTGTTTTTGACTTTAAAAGAGGTAATGAACTGGAAAGAAACTGAAATGGGAGTTAGGAGCTAACAAGTTCTGTGATCTTGCGCAGGAACCTTCACTCAAATTGTATCTTCATGGGCCTAACTTTGTTGACCCATGCCTCAGTTTCATCACCTGCAAAATTAAGGCTTTGAACAAGATTATCTCTGAAGTTTCAACACTCAAATTGCATGTTTTCCTTTGAGCTAAAGCCAATATTCTATTTGGAATTTTCACTTTATCATAAATAATTATAGCTATAGTGTATTACATATTTAATCTGTGCTAAACATTTCTTATACATTATTTCATTTTAATGCTAGCATAACTTGAAAGGTATTTTTTTACATCATCTGATCTTTCAGATGAGGAAACTGAGGTATAGAGTGGTTAGATAATTTTCTCAAGGTCATACAGCTATGTACTTTGTCTGTTCTTAAGATAATTGCTATATTCTGCCTTGAGTTATTTGTGTACTTCTCAAATCACCTGCCAGTTTATACAAATATTTATTCTGTGCTTTATATTGGCTGCTTCGTAAGGCTTCATCTCATTTTCAGCTATTTAAGAATGAAGATTGTGTCTGATACTTTATATCTCTCACAGGAACATGAAACTTTGTACATTTTCAAAATTGAAGGTCTTTAAAATAAAAAAAAAGCAAATGACTCCTTTCCTCCCTCAATCTTTCTAAGCTTACGCTTTCTGAAATTTGTTATGATTATTGTATCACTCGCCCCAGCCTCATTATTACTGAAATTCCTGATCTTTGTTTGATGTTACCAACACAATTTTTTTCTTTCACCTTTCTCCCTAGGTTGTCTTATGAATTTACCATTTTTTTTTTTTTTTTTTTCAAGAGACAGAGGTCTTGCTGTGTTACTGAGGCTGGAATACAGTAGCTATTTGCAGGCATGATCATAGCTTACTGTAGCCTTGAACTCTTAGGCTTTATTTCTCCTGATTATTTAGATAATACAATCTCCAGCCAAAAACACAGCAAATGAATCAATAGTTTGATGGAAAAATAAATATTTTACATCAAAAAATAAGATAGACCAGGCACAGTGGCTCATGCCTACAATCCCAACATTTTGAGAGGCCGAGGCAGGCAGATCGCTTGAGCCCAGGAGTTTGAGACAAGCCTGGCCAGCATGATGAAACCCCGTCTCTACCAAAAAAAAAAAAAAAAAAAACAAAGCAAACAAAGATTAGCCTAGTGTGGTGGCGTGTGCCTGTAGTCCCAGCTACTTGTGGGCCTGAGGTGGGAGGACCATCTGAGACTGGGGAGGTCAAGGCTGCAGTGAGCCATGATCACGACACTGCACTCCAGTCTGGCAACAGGGTGGAACCCTGTCTCAGGGGGAAAAAAAAAAAAAAGGTAATACGTGTTTCAGTAGAATATTCAAACATTATTTTTGTTTGCTTGTTTTTGGTTTTTTGGGGGGGGTATTTTTGATTTATTTATTTTTATTTTTGGAGACAGAGCCTTACTCTGTCACCCAGGGTGGAGTGCAATGGTGTGATCTCTGCTCACTGCAACCTCCACTGCATGGTTCAAGTGATTGTTCTGCTGCAGCCTCCTGAGTAGCTTGGGATTACAGGCATGCGCCACTATGCCTGGCTAATTTTTGTATTTTTGGTAGAGACAGGGTTTCACCATGTTGGCCAGAATTATCTTGAACTCCTGACCTCAGGTGATCCTCCCACCTTAGCCTCCCAAAGTGCTGGGATTATAGGTGTGAGTGCCTGGCCTCCAGCATTATTTAAAAAGTAATTTTTTAATATTATTTATAATAATAGATGTTGTTTAAAAAGTAATTTATCCAAAGCAAAAATTTGCCAGGAATCTTACCCCCCAGAGGTGATATTACTGATGACATTTTGAAGAATAGCCATACAAGCTTTCTTCTCTGCATGTATACATGTAAATAAATATGTGCACATAATTGCATATAAGTGGGATCAAACATGCTTTTTTTTTTTTTAACTTAGCATTACATTGTTGAAGTCTTTCCATGTTGGGGTAGATGTGTATAGCATTTTCATTGCACTGATACACCATAATGTTTTGAATCCAGTCTGCTAACAGTGAACATTTAGGTTGCCTCCAGTTTTTCACTATCAGAAACATTGAACATCCCTGTACACACATCTTGGGCACAGGGTGGGGTTCATATGCTTACATCTCACGTCTGGACTAAGGTAGCATGAGTAAGGCAGCACAGCAGATGCCCACAGCCACAGCCATTCTCACGTAGCAGCATAAAGGTGCAGGAACCCAGGAACTCAGTGTGTGGGCTATGTGGGTAAACGTCTGCCTTCTCAGGCTTCAAACTTTGGGTTGTTCAGAAAACAGATACTTGTTAAACACAATAATAAGCTTGAACAATACGAAGCTTCAGTTTGTTAAAATCTCATATTTTTCACCTGAACAAATCATTAAGTATTTGTTTCTGTGTTTGCTTTCATTTGGTAGCAAAGTAGTGCTATGCAAGGTCTAAAGAAGATGCCCTGTTTTTAAAAATGAAAATAGAAGTTGAAAGGAAAATGGACTTATTCTAATAAGAAAACGTAAATCATTCATTCTCCAAATATGCATTGAGTACCAATGATGTGCTAAATAAATATCCTGAATGCTTGAGCTCAAAGTGTAGCAGGGGAGAAATTAAGGTAATAAAATAAGTTTCAAACTAATTGAAGCCTAGGATGAGAGACCAGGAAAAGAAAATGTTTTCCTATTAATATACATTTGCAAACATGGGGATTCTGCTAAGCATAAGTTTTGTTTTAGTTTCTTCTCCTTCTTTAGCCTTTCACCATCAAGTGCATTGCTGTTAAAATTACAGGTCCTTGATTTTTTGTAGTTCATAAACATGATGATTGGGCTTTCACACTTGTTTTGAGGTGTGCCTTCCTCAAACCTTATTATGATGTCAGCACATTAGCTGTCTGATGTGGGGGGGGAAAATTACAGGTCTTTGTTTCTTATGATTTGCTTTTCCATTTTTTCCCTTTCTCCCTTAATTCGTATCTTATTTGGTTACCTATCCCTTACTCTGTGACCAAGGCATCTCCTCTGGGCCTCAATTTCCTCATCTGTGTAATGAAGGAGTTCAAATAACTGATTCTCTTTTATTTTGGGAAGGTCCACCTCTGACATCCTTGAAATCTAAGATGGTGCCAGATATGTCTTCTCTGTTTTATCCCCAGCACCTAGGATAAATCTAGCCACACGGAAAGGCTTATTAAACTTTTGTTGATGTTTATTTTAAATTTGGGGTCTGTGCGTCTACTCTAGTTTCTTGGAGGTTTTTTTCTTGTTTTCATTTCATTCTGTAGTTACCTACTGTACATTTAAACTTTTATTTCTCAAGTACAGTTTGTTTCGGCCTTGAAAGATCTTCATTCAGTTCAGTTCAGGCATTTCTTAGCCAGGCACTGGACTAGCTACTGGGAATACAAAAATGAATTAGACATAGTCACTGTCCTTAAAAAGCTTAAAATGAGGTGAAGGACTCATAAGGAGATAACTGTCATAAAATGTAATATATCCTCTGCTAGAGTTTGTGCCTGGGGTGCTGAGAACACAAAGGAGGGTCACTCTGGAATGCCTGGGAGCACAGAAAGCTTCTGGGAAGAGGTGATGCTATAGCTAAGTCTAGAAAGACAGAGTTAGTCCTGTGAAAAGTAGGGAGGAAGCGAGTCTATGGAAAGAAGAAAGATAAAGGGGACAGAGTTACTGGAGTTAGAGGATGGCAGGGGACTGGCCTTAGAAGGCTTTTTGTACCTGTTGGTAACAAGGAACCTCTAAAAGATTTCAGCAAGAAAATGTCTTTTCATATTACATGTTTATATGTGTCTTTTTATTTTAAAGAGATCTGCTAATAAGGGCCCTGTTAGTGGTCATTAGGGGAACCAAGTGTTTTCTCTGGAAGGGTCATCTTTTATCTTCTTTTTTTATTTTTATTTTTATTTTTTTTTACAAGATGGGGTTTCACCATAATGGCCAGGCTGGTCTTGAACTCCTGACCTCAGGTGATCCACCCACCTGGGCCTCCCAAAATGCTAGGATTACAGGCATGAGCCACTGCGCCCGGCCCATTCTTTTTAAGATCATCTTACTTAGTCTTTGGTGTTCCGCAGTTTATTTATATCTAAGTATGGATTTCTTTTTATTTATTCTGCTTTGGGTTCGTTGGGCATCTTGAGTTTGTGAATTGGTGCTTTTCATTGTTAGGAAATTATCAGCCATTATCTCATCAAGTATTGCCTCTCTCCCATTCACTCTATCCTTTCTTGAACTGCAGTTTAAACTTATGGAGAATATACTAACATAGCTCTTCTATTTTCCATCTTTGTCTCTGTATTGTAGTGTAGATAATTCCTTCTGACTAGTCTTCTAATTTGGTAATTTTCCTTCAGTTGTCACATGTGTTCTTAAACTCTGTCCATTAGGTTAATAAGAAACTGCAAAGCTTTTTTTCCCCTCAAAGTAGGTTATGCCATTTTACACTCCCACCAACAATGTTTGGGAATTCCAGTTGTTGGCATTCCCAGTATTTTGTGGTGGTGGTCTTTATAACTGTAGCCTTCCTATGAGTATGTAGTAGTATCTCATTGTGGTTTTAATTTACATTTCCCTGGTCACTAATGAAGTGGAGCACTTTTTCATGTGCCTATTGGCCATTCATTTATCTTTGTCTGTGAAGTATGTTCAAATGTTTTACTCATTTAAAAAATTAGGTGTCTTTTTATTGAGTTGGGGGTTTTCATATATTCTAAATTCATATATTCTGAAAGTACAAAGTCATTCATTTGGGTTTGTCTAATGTTTTGTCAGTTAGATTGAGGCTATGCAGTCTTCCCAAAAATAGCACAAAAGTACAGTTGGGCCCTTCTCAGTACATGAATACAAGTTAGATAGATGTGTTATAAACATTCTTCCAATCTGAGCTTTATAGATTTATTTTCTTAATGATGTCTTCTAATGCTTAGAAGTCTTTAATTTTGATACTACCCATTGGGTTTTGTGAGTTTTTTGTTTTTGTTTTTGTTTTTGTTTGAGACAGAGTCTCACTGTTGCCCAGGCTAGAGTGCAATGGCATGATCTTGGCTTACTGCAACCTCTGCCTCCTAGGTTCAGGCGATTCTCTTACCTCAGCCTCCCAAGTAGCTGGGATTAACAGACCTGTGCCACCATGTGCAGCTAATTTTTGTATTTTTAGTAGAGACAGGGTTTTTCTATGTTGCCCAGGCTGGTCTTGAACTCCTGACCTTAGGTGATCCGCCTGCCTCAGCCTCCCAAAGTGCTGGGATTACAGGCATAAACCACTGCACCTGGCCAAGATTCCCTCCGCCCCCCGAAGACAGAGTCTTGCTCTGTCACCCAGAGCTGGAGTGCAATGGCCCGATCTCGGCTCACTGCAATTTCCACCCCCTGGGTTCAAGCAATTCTCCTGCCTCAGCCTCTTCAGTACCTGGGATTACAGGCATGCACCACCACGCCTGGCTAATTTTTGTATTTTTAGTAGAGGTGGGGTTTCACCATATTGGCCAGGCTGGTCTTGAACTCTTGACTTCTTGATCCTCCTGCCTTGGCTTCCCAAAGTGCTGGGATTGTAGGCACGAGCCACTGTGCCCAGTGCCCTGGAGATGTTTTTAATCTTTTATTTCTCTAAACATAGCACAGTTATTTTATAATCTACATCTGATAATATTAGGATCTGAAGGGTTTATGAATCTGTCTCTACCAGTTCTTCCTAATGAATCCTTATTTCCATGTTTTTAATTTTTTTCCTATAATCTGCTTGTTTTTATTAGGAAACTATTTATGGAGATTATTTGATCTTTGGATTGAAGGTACTGTCCTCCAGAGAGGATTTGCATCGTCTTCTGTTAAGAGTCTTGGGGGCAAAACTAGTTTGGGATTTTTAAGTTAGACTTAAAAACAAGCTACAAAAGCAATATGGATTCTCAGATACCCTTCATCCAGCTCCCGCTAATGTTAACATCTTTTGTAATCATAGTGCAGTTATCAAAACCAGGAAATTAATATTGAGACACTAGTATTAATTAATCTACATACCGGAATTTTGACAGTTTCTCCACAAATGTTCTTCTGCTCCAGGATCTGGTTCAGGCTCTCATGTTGTCCTTAGTTGTCATGTTTCTTTTTTCTCCTCCAATCTCTGCCAGTTTCTCAGTCTTTTTTTTTTTTTGAGACGGAATCTCACTGTGTCGCCTAGGCTGGAGTGCAGTGGCACAATCTTGGCTCACTGCAATGTCTGCCTCCCAGATTCAAGCAATTACCTGCCTCAGCCTCCCAAGTTGCTGGGACTACAGGCGCTCGCCACCATGCCTGGCTAATTTTTTTCTACTTTTAGTAGAGATGGGGTTTCACTATGTTGGCCAGGCTGATCTTGAACTCCTGACCTTGTGACGCGCCTGTGTTGGCCTCCCAAAGTGCTGGGATTACAAGCATGAGCCACCATGCCTGGCCTTGTTTTTCTCCCCCTTTCCCTCCTCCCCCTCTCCCCTTCCCTCCTTCCTTCCCTCTTTCCTTCATTTCTGTTTTAATTGATGACGGTTCATTCTGAATGGTCTGTTTCTCTTGAACTTGATACTTTTGAAGACTGTTGATCAATTATTTGGTACAGAGTCATTCATTTGAATTTGTCTAATGTTTTGGCAGTTCGATTGAGGCTATACAGTCTTCCCAAAAATAGCACAAAAGTACAGTTGGGCCCTTCAGTACATCATATGGAGGACATGTGATATTGTCATGTCTTTTTACTAGTGATGTTAACTTTGACTGCTTGGTTAAGGTAGCATTTGCCAGGCTCCCCACTATAAATGATTTTTTCCTTTGCAATTAATAAATCAATAAATTTTTTTTTTTTGGAATGGAGTCTTGCTCTGTTGCCCAGGCTGGAGTCCAGTGGCACGATCTCAGCTCACTGCAACCTTTGTGTCCTGGGTTCAAGCGATTCTCCTGCCTCAGCCTCCCGAGTAGCTGGGACTACTGGCGCCCACCACCACAGCTGGCTAATTTTATATTTTTAGTAGTAGATTTTGTATTTTCACCATGTTGGCCAGGCTGGTCTCAAACTCCTGACCTTGTGATTCGCCCACCTCAGCCTCCCTAAATCAGTAAATCTTATGAAGAGGTACTTTGAGGATATTAAGATAACCTGTTTCTTATGAAACTTTTGCCCACAAATTTTAGCATTCATTCAGTATTCTGTAGTCTTGCCTGCAGCAGTTACTGTGATGCTTGCCTAATGATCATTTTCTTTTCTTTTTTGAGACAGAGTCTCGCTCTGTCACGCAGGCTGGAGTGCAGGGCACAGTCTCGTCTCATTGCTACCTCCACCACCCAGGTTCAAGCAATTTTCCTGCCTCAGCCTCCTGAGTAGCTAGGACTACAGGTGCTAGCTACCACACTCGGCTACATTTTGTATTTTTAGTAGAGGTGGGGTTTCACCATGTTAGCCAGGCTGGTCTTGAACTCCTGACCTCACATGATCCACCCACCTCAGCTTCCCAAAGTGCTGGGATTACAGGTGTGAGCCACCGTAGCCAGCCTGATTATCTATTTTCATCATTTCTTCTACATTTATTCTGTAAAGGAGAACAGCCCTTTCCTGCCCCCTCCCCTGTTTGTTTATTGAATTGTTTATCAGTGTAGACTCATGAATATTTTTCCTATGTGTTGTAGTCCCTTACTGTCATTATTTGTTTATTGTTTAAACAGTCCTTGCCTTAGCCATTGGGAGCTCCTCAGATTGACTCCTTTGTCAACCATCATGTTTTTCATACACCACCATTATTTTTTGAGTACTTTCTTACTTTCAAGTACCATGAGATATTCCAGGCTCATCTTGTGTTTTTTGTGCCCCAACCCTGAAACTAGCCTTTTCTCCAAGGAGCCTTAGTTCATTTATTAGGGAGTGACATATGGAAACCAAGGTTTGAGCACTAGGGTGTATGTATTGCTACTAGAGTGTCATTGTATTTTGGCCCTCTCAGAGGACAGAGCTAGGGAATAAGTATATGTATGCTCATAAACACACCCATAAACACATGTATGTTTATCAGACTCCTCATTTGTGTCTATACATTAAAAATTGTAAGGCTGGGCATGGTGGCTCACACCTGTAGTCCCAGCACTTTGGGGAGCTGAGGTGGGCAGATCACTTGAGGTCAGGAGTTCAAGACCAACCTGACCAACATGATGAAACCCCATCTCTACTAAAAATACAAAAAAAAAACTTAGCCAGGCATGGTGGCAGGCACCTAATCCCAGCTATTCGAGAGGCTGAGGTAGGAGAATCGCTTGAACCCGGGAGGTGGAGGTTACAGTGAGAGGTTACAGTGAGCCGAGATTTCACCAGTGCACTCCAGCCTGGGTAACAAGAGTGAAACTCCCTCTCAAAAAAAAAAAAAAAAAAAAATGACAGATGCAGTGGCTCATGCCTGTAATCCCAGCACTTTGGGTCGCCAAGGTGGGCGGGCAGATCATCTGAGGTTAGGAGGTCGAGACCAGCCTGACCAACATGGATAAACCCTGTCTCTACTAAAAATACAAAATCAGACAGGTATGGTGGTGCATGCCTGTAATCCCAGCTACTCGGGAGGCTGAGGCAGGAGAATTGCTTGAACCCGGGAGGTGGAGATTGCAGTGAGCTGAGATTACAACATTGAACTCCAGCCTGGGCAATAGAGCGAAACTCCATCTCAAAAAACAAAAGACAAAATGTAAATTCATGCTGATATTTCCTTCCTTCCTCCTCCTTCCTTCCTTCCTTCCTTCCTTCCTTCCTTCCTTCCTTCCTTCCTCTCCTTCCCTCCTCCTCTCCTCCCTCCCTCCCTCCCTCCCTTCCCTCCTTCCCTCCTTCCTCTCCTTCCTCTCCCTCCCTCTCTCTCTCTCTCTCTCTCTTCTCTTCTCTTCTCTCTTCTCTTCTCTCCTTTTCTCTCCCCCTCCCCCCCTCCCCCTCTTCCTCTTCCTCTTCCTCTTCCTCTTCCTCTTCTTTTTTTTGAGACAGAATCTCGCTCTGTTGCCCAGGCTGGTGTGCAGTGGTGCAATCTTGGCTCACTGCAACCTCTACCTCCCAGGTTCAAGCAATTCTCCTGCCTCAGCCTCCTGAATAGCTGAGACCACAGGTGTGCACCACTACACTCAGCTAATTTTTTTGCTCTTTTAGTAGAGACAGAGTTTCGCCATATTGGCCAGACTGGTCTTGAGCTCCTAACCTCAAGTGATCTACCCACCTCAGCCTCCCAAAGTGCTGGGATTACAGGCGTAAGCCGCCTGGCCAGGTTTTCTTTTCTAAAGAATATTCATCTATCTTGCTGACACAGTAAGGTTGTCCAGTCTGCTTCTACACAGGTAAGTTCTTCTACCCCTACGCCAGTGACATGTCTTCATCACTGCATTAAAATTGCAAAATATGGGGAAATCCCATGTGCCTAATAATAAGGGAACGTTAAAGGAAATACTTGATGGAATATTACACAGTCATATAAAATGAGGATTAATAATTAATAGGCCGGGTGTCATGGCTCACACCTGTAATCCCAGCACTTTGGGAGGCTGAGGCGGGCACAGTTGAGGTCAAGAGTTCGAGACCAGCCTGGCCACCATGGTGAAACTCCATCTCTCTAAAAATGCAAAAAATTTAGCTGGGTGTGGTAGCACACACACCTGTAGTCCCAGCTCCTTGGAAGACTGAGGCAGGAGAATCACTTGAACCTGGGAGGCAGAGGTTGCAGTAAGCCGAGATCACGCCCTTGCACTCCAGTCTTGGCAGCAGAGCGAGACTTTGTCTCAAATGATAATGATAATAATATAAAAATGCTATTGATATAATGCTAAGTTAAAAAAATTAAAACAGGATTATAAGTAATTGTATGCATACATATATGTAGAAAGATTGGGGGAAAAAAAATAAAATGCTGGCAGTATTTTTCAAATACCCATATTTTGCAGTGGGATTTTATTACATTTAAATTTTAAAATAAATGTCATCTCCGTGCCATCCCCAAGGTGCCCATTATCCATCACCACCTGGCAGAAGAAAGATTGAGAATTTCTCTCTTAAGGTAAAACTCAATTATTCAGCCAGAATATTAAAATAGTAGATCTTTCCTATGACAATTTCTGAGTTTATTAGTTCATTTTTTTTTCCTTTCAACAAATATGTAAATGGATGCTCACGTGTAACGAATGCAATTTCCTTTCCTCCATGTCACAAGAAAGCGTTTTAGTGAACAGTTCTGCTTTGGCAAGTTTAAATAAGCTTAACGTAAAGGTTCTAGTTTGGGGAAATGTTCATATGTTATTAATCATGTCCATAAGAAAAGTAATGATGGAACAGCTTTGCTCAGTGGGGAGGAAGTAATCTGTCCTAGATGGTACTCTGACGAACAGGGAAAGGAAAACACTGTTAGTTTGTTTTGCCAACTTGAGGATTCATTAAATAATAGTCGCCCAAGCAAATTACAGAGTTTATTTCAGATAGTTTTAGGAGTGTTAAAATTTTTAGTATTCTGTAACGGAACTACAACTATTTTTCAAGTGTCTTATGTTTCATCATGCAATTTGTATTAAGTGAAAGTAAAAGAGACTTAAGTTTTTGAAGATATTAGAAATGAGTATCTAAAAACAAAAAAGAAGTATCTAAATATTAAAACATTTCATAATACCCAGTGGTGGCCGTGTATTGAGAAACAGGTATCAGGCATATTTGTACTGTTGATAGGGATATAAATTGATGCAACCTTTTTAGAGGACTGTTTTGCAACACCTTTCAAAGTGAATGTGCATATTATTTTACCCATTGATTCCACTTCTGGGAAATTAACCCACAAGCCCAAAGATGGGTGAACAAAGATATTTTTTGCAGCAATGTTTATAATAGCAAAAAAATTGGAACACTTGAAATGCTCACCAGTAGGGACTAAATTATGATATGAATACTAGCTAACAATGAAAAAGAATAAGATAGATCTACATAGGTACACATATGAATAGAAAATTTCTAGAAAGACTCACAAGAAAAATCTAATAGTGATTACCTCTCTTGGGTGGCACTAATACTAGGAGTAAGTAGATATTTTAACTTTCATTTTAATTCTTCAGTTCTCTTTCCTTTTTTTTTACTCTGAACATTTGTGACTTTTCTCATAGAGAAAAAGAGTTTAAAGTGAAAAAAAAAAAACCTTAATTAAAATCTTCCCATCTATTTTATATTCACCTATAATTTCAGATGTCTTTTGCCACAATTGTTACTGGCTGCTTAGTCAGGCATGGTAGCCAAAACTCATCATTTTGGTAAACTATAAGACTGTGTCTGCCATTTTCAGCTATAAGAATGAATTCAGGCCAGGCGCAGTGGCTCACGTCTGTAATCCCAGCACTTTGAGGCCGAGGCAGGTGGATCACCTGAGGTCAGGAGTTCAAGACCAGCCTGGTCAACATGGTAAAACCCCATCTGTACTAAATATATAAAAAATAGCCGGACATGGTGGTGGGCACCTGTAATCCCAGCTACTCAGGAGGCCGAGGCAAGAGAATTGCTTGAACCCAGGAGGCAGAGGTTGCAGTAAGCCGAGATCACACCATTGTGCTCCAGCCTGAGTAACAAGAGCAGAACTTCTCAAAATAATAATAATAATGAATTGGGCAGAATGGCCTAGATGGATGTAGAGACCTGGCAGGCGAGTAGCTGCAGCTGAGGAGCCTGAGGCCAGGCCTTGAGCATAAGCACTGACGCTGCTGGGCAGTGAGTGAGCAGGTTGTGGCCTGCACAGCAATGCCTCCTTCCAGCCGACCACCTGCCCTTGATGCAGGTTAGGGTTCTGCAGAGCAGAGGGCAGGCTGGGCCCTACACCAGGCCCTGGAACAGATAGGAGCCCAGTGCTTCCTGTAGCCCATACAGGTGGGAAGAGTAACAACAATGGATGCCTTAGAGGAAGAGAGCTTCAGGCTGTCCTCCTCCACCTTTGATGCAGAATTTGATGCTGTCGTTATATATTTAGAGGACGTTATCATGGATGACAAGTTTCAGTTATTACAGAGAAATTTCATGGACAAGTACTACTAGGAGTTTGAAGTTTATAGAGACAGGGTTTCACCATATTATCCAGGCTGATCGAACTCCTGAGCTCAAGCAGTCCTCCCACCTTGGCCTCCCAAAGTGCTGGGATTAAACCATGCCTGGCCCATTTTACTAAACTTTTTGTCTTTCCACGATATCCCTCCTCTCAGGAGCAGTGTGTCCCTTCAGAGAGACTGCTGTTACTCTGGCTAACTCTCCTGTTTCTTTAAAGGTTCTTCAAAGAACCTCTGAAATTCATTCCAGAGCTAAGGCTGGCTTTGTGCTTCCTTATTTATCATTTAACTTCCACAAAGCATTTAGAACATAAGAGTTAAATATAAACTTAAGGAGTTATTTAATTTATGTGCAGAAATAGCTAATACTCGTAGTGTTAGTCAAGTCCAAAGTGAAAATTCTATCTCTGAAAAAGAAGAAAATAATTTACTTTGGAAGGTGCATTAGCTGCTTGCAAGTGATAGGTTTATAACTCAGATTGATCTATCCCCTCCATCACCATCACAGGCAATTGATTGGCCCCCTGGCTGGAAGATGGCTGTGATGTGGTAGCCAAAGGCCAATGCAGTGCACACCCTTGCAGCCTCTATCTCCGTCTGCAAAAGGAGGCCAATGATTCCTGCTTCTTAGGGCTGTTGGAAATTCAGATGAGAAATGGATGTTAAAAGCTTTAGAAAAAAACCACATCCCTGGGCATGTTTGAGGAGTCAGGGGACATTTAATGTGAACATTATAGCTTAGTGCTTAATACCTCAGGCTCTGGAGTTTAACTTTCTGGTGGGGAAGAGACAAATTTCTATTTCTGAGAAGATCACTTTGAGAGGAGATAGTCTGCAGGAGCATTTCATACCAGGTGGACTAGATTTGCAGCCTCAGTGTATCACTATGGCTTCGTTTTTGAGTGATTCATATCAAAGTGGTGATGCTAGGAATAAGATCAGCTACCTAAATTACCCAGTGCTTTGCAAATCTAAGTATGTTTGAAATCTCAACAATCAACTGAATTCAGTATAGGCTATCAAACTACAGCGTATGATTTCCTGATGGGCCCTACCTTCCATTAGAAAAAAATCATTTTTGGGGGGTGGGTGATGGAGTTTAGCTCTTGTCACCCAGGCTGGAGTATAATAGCGTACTCTTGGCTCACTGCATCCTCCGCTTCCTGGGTTCAAGCAATTCTCCTGCCTCAGCCTCCTGAGTAGCTGGACTACAGGTGCCCACCACCACACCCAGCTAATTTTTGTATTTTTAGTAGAAACAGGGTTTCTCCATGTTGGCCAGGCTAGTCTCGAACTCCTGACCTCAGATGATCCACCAGCCTCTGCCTTCCAAAGTGCTGGGATTACTGTACTCGGCCTTAGAAGAAATTTTAAGAGTCAAATGAAATGCCTAATACTAAAAAAAAGAAAAGCCTTGCTAAATTGGACTCGTGTAAAGTTTGGTTTTAGTAATGAGCAATAAAATTATGAAAAACTATTTCAAAATACAAGAAGATAGTATTACAGTCCTAATTTGAGGGTAAGACAGCCAAAATTGGTTTTTTATTTATTAATTTTTAAATAATTTTTTTTCTTTTGAGATGTAGTCTCGCTCTGTCACCCAGGCTGGAGTGCAGTGGTGTGATCTCACCTCACTGCAACTTCTGCCTCCCAGGTTCAAGTGATTATCCTGCCTCAGCTTCTCAAGTAGCTGGGATCACAGGCATATATCACCATGCCCCGCTAATTTTTATATGTATATTTTTGAGACAGAGTCTCGCTCTGTAGCCCAGGCTAGAGTGCAGAGGTGCGATCTCAGCTTACTGCAACCTCTGCCTCCTGGGTCCTGATTCAAGCAACTCTCCTGCCTCAGCCTCCCAAGTAGCTGGGATTACAGGCGCATACCACCATGCCCAGCTAATTTTTGTATTTTTAGTAGAGACAGAGTTTCACCATGTTGGCCAGGCTGGTCTTGAACTCCTGACCTTGTGATCTGCCTGCCTCAGCCTCCCAAAGTGCTGGGATTACAGGCGTGAACCACCTCACCTGGCCTAATTTTTGTAATTTTAGTAGAGATAGGGTTTCACCATGTTGGCCAGGCTGGTGTCAGACTCCTGACCTCAGATGATTCACCCGCCTCAGCCTCCCAAAGTGCTGGGATTATAGACGTGTGGCACCATGTCCAGCCTATTTATTTATTTTTGAGACTGGCTTTCAAACTTACAGTGCAGTGGCATGATCATGGCTCACTGCAGCCTCAGCCTCCCCAGGGTCAGGTGATCCTCCCACCTCAGCCTCCTGAGTAGCTGGGACTACAGGCTTATGCCGCCATGCCTGGCTAGTTTTTGTATTTTTTGTGGAGATTGGGTTTCACCTTGTTGGCCAGGCTGGTCTCAAGTTCCTGGGCTCAAACGGTCCTCCCACCCCAGCCTCCCAAAGTGCTGGAATTACAGGCATGAGCCAGCGCACGCAGCCCAGCCCAAAGTTTTTACCATCCTGATTCTTGGGCAAGTTCCTTCACTTTCCTCAGCCCATTTCCTTGTTATTAAATTGGGGGGTAACAATCAAGATAATGCATCGAAAGCATTTAGCACAGTTCTTGACATATGGTATATACTCAGTAAATATTACTAATGCGATTCTTAGGCAAAAGTGAGTGACTAATATGTTTCTAAGTGATTGAGAAGTCTAAAACAGCCTAGTGCATATCTGAAATTAAATTTAGAGCATAAAGGAGAAATAATATAGGGGAAACATTCCCAGGAATGTTTATTGCCAGCATTGTTGACAAGTTTCAGGGTGTGTAGGGTGGGGTGAGGGAGTTGGCAGCCTAATGCTGATGGCTTGCATCATAAAGTCAAGTTACTTCATGTAGCTCTGAACTTCTAAGTTTTTTAAGGAGTTAGGTGTATGTCAGAATCTTCTTAGCTCATTACTTCACTGACTGAAACTTGGGAAACAAAGATAATTCATAGGAAGGAAAATTTAAAGGTCAGAGGATATTTAAATGAAAATCTACTAGAGTATGGTTTGATTTTATTTTGTTTTGTATTTTTTAATTGTTTTAAAAATAGGACTGTAGATTAAGAATCTTCTGTGCCTCTGTAGTCCAGTGAAGTAACATTTATTGAATATGTGGAAGCAAAAATTTAAAAAAAGATGGACAATTGATTATATAGTATTTGAAGATAAAAGAACTATTGAACATGTAGCCATTACTGTGAGAGCCTCATTGAACAGCTAGTCTACTATTTCAACATTATTACATCCTACCTCCTCGGAAAGCCTTTCCTGGCCATTCCAGCACATGGTGATTTCTCCCGAGAACCCATAAAGCTTACTGACCCCATTTGGCCTCAGAAAAAGCATTGAGGCAGTTACTTAATTTATCCTGTGGCTCTCCTCTCCACAGGACAGTGAGCAGGGCTCCCTCAGCAGGGTCTAGTCTGGCACCTCAGGAGGAGGGCTGGAGTTTGTGTTACCAGGTGAGCCTCCTACAACATCAAATGGTATTTTGGTATTTGCTGTATTTTAGCATTAGATAATAAATGGATTGAAGGTGGAAATAGGCACCTCTGCTGGCACTCCCCCAAAGAATTAAAAGTTGCAAAAATGTCCTTGAGGAATGAGCGGCAAAAATCTTAACAGGTATAACAAGGAATTTCAAATAGTGTGCCCATGTTACGTAGAGGAGAGAAATGCAGACACATGTGATTTGACTGAGCCCACTTGAGGAGATTGATGGGAGAAATAAAGGAATTTCTAAGGCAGTAGGTATAACCATCTTATTCGTTCATGTAAATTATTCAGACTTTCAGTGTAGTAGATATTTGCTGAGTTTCTGCTATATGTAGAGTAATAATGATAACTAACATTTCAGAGCATACTATTTTCTAGGGCTGTTTCCTCTGATGTGTAAAGTGGTCTTGGACCTCGCCAGAGCCATTAATGGTGGAGGTGGGGGTGGGAGTTTGTCCTGTTTTGGCACTAGAGAACAAATGGATTGTGGGTGGGAAACCAGCATCTCATCTAGTGCTCCTTACAGAATGGAAAGTACAAAGAGATGCTTGATAAATGAAAGGCAGAAATCTTAATAGACCTCTTTGCACAACCTCTGAATCAGCTCTGCAGGTCTCCTCTGTTTCAGGCATCAGAAGTTGAGAGACAACTCTCCATGCAGGTCCATGCCCTCAGAGAAGACTTTCGGGAGAAAAACTCGTCAACCAACCAGCACATCATCCGGCTGGAGAGCCTTCAGGCCGAGGTGAGCCTTCCCACACAGCAATGCTGGAAGATGGAGTGCTTTTCTCACTGGGAGCTCTGCACTGGGAGACAAAGGGACTAAATCTCTACAGAAAGACATTTCTGTGTGAAACTTAATGGGGAACGTTTGATCCATGTTTCTCTGCGTAGCCTGTTGTCTGGAAAAATGAAGTTGCTCAGAGTTACTGCCGGATGTGTTGAAATCACGAATGACCTACATTTTACTGACTATGTTGCTCTCTCCAAAAATATCCTTGCCAATCCCAAATAGAAGGTGGGAAATGGCATCTCGCCTCTCTCTATTCCATTTAGGCCCATTTCAATCCATCTTAATAAGCCCTACTGTTATTCTCATCTACAAAATGAGAGAAATAGAAGTTTCTGCTTCATAGGTTTTTGTGAAGATGTTATGGGTTAATGCGTAAGAGGCACTTCGTATGATACCTGGAACACAGTGATGTTATTGAAAACATAGGAGAGGCCAGAACATAGGGGAAAAGAAAGTATCAACAGGGGGAACAATACTATGCGAATCTGGTTGTGGAAGGTGAGGAGAGGGTAAGGATCTTATCACCAACCCAAGCCAGGCCTCCCCACAGGGCAGGCTTCCACCTGCTCTGCTTTTGAGGATCCTTTAGCCAAGTGTCCGGACAGCAACCCCTTTGCTAAGTCAAAGTTTGAAGGACAGTCTAGAGCCAGGTTGAATGAGTACCTTCCACCGTGATGAAGCGATCAGTCATCACGGTCAGGCCAGAGAAACCCAGATAGCCTGTTCCCCAGCTCAGTAAATGACCTGAGGATGTTTCTCCTAAAGTCTGTCAATATCTTCTCTTTCTCCTGCTTCCCATTCTGTTTCTTCCCCCCTTTCCCTTGGAATGCTTACTGGTATTGAGCAGCAGGTCCTTGAAGTAAGTAGTTTGTTCCAGTGGGGTTTGGCATGCCTGTGTGTGACCATTTGTGTGCATGACTTGCCATTCACCTGCCTCTGCCACGCTCTGACTCCTTCAAGTTTCCTGTCTTCCTCTTTCCCCCACCTGTTACTTTTTCTAGACCCTCATGTCCAGGTCATCCCCCAGGAATGTTTATTGCCAGATTTGTTCACAAGTTTTAGGGTGTATAGGGCTGGGTGAGGGAGTTGGCGGCCTAATGCTGGTTCCTTATTTTGTCCATAAACACTGCTACCTTTAAAAGTCAAGCCAGGCCGGGCGCGGTGGCTCACGCCTGTAATCCCAGCACTTTGGGAGGCCGAGGCGGGCGGATCACGAGGTCAAGAGATCGAGACCGTCCTGGTCAACATGGTGAAACCCCGTCTCTACTAAAAATACAAAAAAATTAGCTGGGCGTGGTGGCGCGCGCCTGTAGTCCCAGCTATTCGGGAGGCTGAGGCAGGAGAATGCTTGAACCCGGGCAGCGGAGGTTGCAGTGAGCCAAGGTCGTGCCACTGCACTCCAGCCTGGCACCTGGTGACTGAGTGAGACTCTGTCTCAAAAAAAAAAAAAAAAAAAAAAAAAGTCAAGCCAATGAGGCCGGGCACGGTGGCTCATGCCTGTAATCCCAGCACTTTGGGAGGCCGAGGCAGGTGGATCACGAGATCAGGAGTTCAAGACCAGCCTGACCAACATGATGAACCCCGTCTCTACTAAAAATACAAAAATTAGCTGGGTGTGGTGGCACATGCCTGTAATCCCAGCTACTCAGGAGGCTGAGGCAAGAGAATCACTTGAACCAGGGAGGCAGAGGTTGCAGTGAGCCGAGATCACGCCACTGCACTCCAGCCTGGGCAACACAGAGAGATTTCATCTCAAAAAGAAAAAAAAGTCAAGCTGTGAAATTGTTAGTTTCACTTTGTATAGCTCCGAACTAAGTTTTCCGGATCAGTTGTGTATCAGAATCTTATTACCTCATCACTTCACTGACTGAAACTTGGGAAACAAAGACGATTCATGGGAAGGAAAATTTAAAGGTCAGAGGGTATTTAAATGAAAATCAACTAGAGTAAGAATTCTCTTCACATGGGTAACTTTGCTTCAGTGTAGGAAATAGTGGGCCCATTCACAAAAGGGGCTTGCTCCTTTGGTCCCCTACCCAGGTGCACACTTGAGAAACAATATTTCTTTGTTTGACCAGATACCTGATCTCTCTGGACAAAGGCCACATATTTCATTTCCCCAGGACAACATCCTATCTGATTGATTGGTGGCCAGAGAAGATCTGTGCCCTATGAGCGGAATTCTAGTTCAGAGAGTGAGAACAGCTAAAAAGCAAAGGGAAAAGTGTATCTCATAGGACTTGAAAGGAGCTAGACATTCATTTCAGAATTTCCCCTGGAAAAGTTCTAAGGTTGGTTCCCAAAACTTGCCCAAGTAAGAGCCTTAAGGAATTGTTGTCAAGGCTGGACTAGAGAACCTAGAGAATGTTTTAACCATGTTAGGAAAGTATAGTATTTAGAAGCAAGAAGTTGGTTGAGAATCAGCCCAGCAGGGCACTGATAAATAAATGGAGGATCCACAAGGAACTCCAGGATTCTAGAAGGTCCCGCAAGAGTCAGACCCAACTGGGAAGGCTTTCTGGAGCCCCTGAGCCAGGGTGGTGATCTTTGAGCAAAGCATTTCTGGCCTTGGGGAGCACTGGCTCAGCTTCTCACCTGCATACCGTGAGGCCAGAGGAGACTTGGCATCTCCTTCCTCTTTTCCTCAGTTTTCTCAATGACACTGAGGAGATTAGACATACCTTCCTAAAAGAAGGTTTACTTATCTGGAGACTGACTAGGTATTCAATGTGTACGAACATATCAACATGTTACGAATGACTCGCTCAGGTAAAAGTTACTCTGAGTAAAGTCAGGATTCACGTGTATCTGTGTCCTGTTCCGTCCCAGGACACAGGCTGATGCAGGGATTACTTTGCTTTCCGTACACTGGGAACTCTACCCTTAACTCAAGGCACTGGATCTGAGCTGTGACCTCTAGTGCCTGAGGGGCCAGGAGTGGGGAAGAGAAGACAGAGGGGAATCCCTGGGTGTGAAAACATGGCGCTCCAGAGGATTTCCTGGACATTTTCTCATGCTCATGACTTGAGAAGAAATAGTGCAGCAGGTTAGGTTCACTCCTCCTGCCAGTTGGAAGTTTGGGGTAAAGTTAAGGGCAGGTAAGGTAGAGCCCTTTTTCTTATCTCTGGAATTTCCAGAGCACTAGCCTTCCCTCCCTGCCTGGCATCCCACATTCCAGCTTCCCCAGAGCTCAACTCCCACCCCTTCCCAGACAGGTTTCTAGAGGGGAGGGGTTTTCTCTTCAGCTTAGGGTTTCATAGCTGTTCTCTCAGAGATAGGGGTACCATGACATTGGACAGAACACTGAAAGATACTTGCCTTCATGTTTTCGAGCTAGTCCCTACTTCCTACTTGTCAGCCTGGGTGTAACTCCACACCACCCCTGTGGCTCTCCACCCTTTCAGATCAAGATGCTGTCAGATCGGAAACGGGAGCTGGAGCATCGTCTCAGCGCTACTTTAGAGGAAAATGACCTGCTCCAAGGGACCGTGGAGGAGCTACAGGACCGGGTGCTAATCCTGGAGAGGCAGGGTCATGACAAGGATCTACAGGTACTGGGGTAGAGAAGCTGTCCAGGAGAACTAGGGCCAGATAAAAGGAGCACTTAGCCAAAAAGAAAAAGCTGGGAGGCCAGCATCACTGCTGGGGTAAGCCAGGGGTGGATGACGCTGAGATCTCACTGTGGGCCCTGGGGCATTCACTAACTTTGCTCTTTTGACTCTGTCTAAAGGAAGTGTATTGCCACCCACAGATCATTTCTCCAATGTGTTCTGAACCACTGGCCCATGGAGCAGTGTCACAGAGTTCTTTCTGGGTTATTAACATGGCTGGAACATGGCTAGGAGTGCTATTGTGGCCTCCTAACATTTGTAAAATCTGCTAGAAGATTTCAGAGGGAGCCTGTGATTTCTCTCTAACTCGGCTCACAATGCTTTCTGCTGCTGCCTTCCCAAGCTCATGGATTTAGTTGGCTGGCATGGAGCAGAAACCAAGAAGCTGCCCACTGAACACAGCAAGATTTATATTCTACTTCTGCCGGTTGCCAGAAAAGGCATACACTGACCCCTCTGTGAGCCTAATCAGTCTCTTTTCACTTCCTGATGGAAATTGCTTCATGTCCATATTTGTTCTTATTTGGGAACTGCTACCAGGCCTCAGCTGAATCCCCAAGCTCATGCTTGACAAAAAACAACTCCCAAAACAAAAAGATGTCATCACTGCAGTCTCCCCAGAAATGGAGTATAGCATCTGCTACCAAGATGCTTTGCTGGGCTGGCCTAGGAGGATCTGGGGTCAGAAATTTAGGAGTGCATTGCTTCCCTTTGGCATTCTCTGTGCATGCCAGGGAGTGCACTAGATTGCAACAGTAATGTTTGTGCAGAGGTGGTCAGCCAGGTGTACTCAAGCACCAGGTGGGTCTCTGCCCAGAGGCCAGGCCACAGAAGGTCCCACTGCGCTCATAGGCAGGCTGTTTGAAAGCCCTGGGTTATGGGATAAGGAAATAGCGTCTTGGGCTAAGATTACTTGTCTCTGACACCATCAGCTAAGCTGACACCTTAGTGATGAACCTCTTTGAAGGAAAATTAACGGCTTTTCTTTCTCCATGTTTTTAGTACCTTCAGCTAGTAACTTTTCCTATATTAATAGTAGTGCCTCAGTAAATGTTGAGTAGAAAATGGTGCTGGCTGAAGACTTACAGCAGTTTTCAAGATGGAAAGGAGTTTGCTCGTTTTTCAAGGTTGATGATAATAGCAGTGAACTTGTGTGCCTCTTTAGCACATGGAGTGCTTTTTGCGTACATCTTTAGCATACGTCATAAAGCTGAGGTTTAGAAAAACTGAATCGTTTATCCAAAGTCATAGAGTGAATCTTTGGTAGAATCGAGACTGGAACCCTCTCCCCTGCTTTGCCTGTAGCTCAGTGATAACTTCTTAGTATCACTTGTCTCTGCATGTCAGTTCCTGACCAGCATTTACTACCCTATCAAGCACTCTCTTGAGGGTTGCTGAGATACGGGAGGAGAAGGAAAGATAAGTATGGAGAAGAGAAAAATGGCCCTTACCTAAAAGAAACTTTCAGTTTAGCATGAATTTACAGTGAAAAGTCTATTTCAAATCAAGAATTGGGGGCCTGGGTTGGGGGAAGAGGCAGAACTAGTAGGCCATCAGGGGCCTGACCAGCACTGTGGGCTGCACATGCTTGAGCAGCGAGAATCCCATCATGCCACATGCACTTGCTCACCATGTGCACATCCACTGTCTTCCTGTTGAACTTCAAGACTGAGAAGGTGTCATTCACCTAAGGATCTGCAGCAAGTCAGGCAGTACTCAATTGATCTGGAAAATCTGCATTTATAGGCTGAATTCTCATCTTTCCTAACAACTTATCACTACAATCCTTCAGTTCATGTGAAACTCTCAAGTTGCCACTAATTACCAGTGTCCTCTAGAAAGTCCTTTCTATTGCTGAAATGGCCTGTACTGATACAGAAATAAAAAAATCCAGCTTACTCAGGTAGCAGCTGGGTGATTCTAAACCATACTTGCAAAATGTACAGCTAGTGGCCTTGGAATGTGTTTAATCCCTTGATTTTAAATCCTCAGACAAGGGTGAGGGATGGCTGAGCAGGCGAGGCAACAGGCCTGCCACAACCGGGGGGAGCCCCCTTTTGATCTCTTTCACTATATAATTGGGGTCCTGCTGTCAAAAACAGATTTTAAACAACTAATCAAATCCAACTCTGAATTTTTTTAGACCTGAGAATAAAGATAAAAAGTATTATTTACTGAGCACCCAGTATATATCAAGTATTTTGCCAAACTCTTATTATCCAGTAAAGGAAATCTGTTTGTCCCTCTAAGGGCCACTTAACTGTCCTGTCTCATACCCAGCTGGACATCTTACAGATGTGTGCAGTGCCTAGTCCCAGTAAGTGGGTGGAGTCCATCAGCAGAGCACAGGCCCTGCTCACTGTGCGGCAACCCAGGAAGCAGGTGATGTGGAGTCTAGACCTTGCTCTAATGCTGATTGTCTACCATTTGGCAAATCACTTCACATCACACCATCCCATTTCCCTCAGAGGAGCTTAAATGTAGTGTACTATACAAACACAAAGCATTTAGTGTCATTCTTATTCATACATATAAGTTTACTTAGTGTCATCTTTGTTAGATAAAGGATGATATGTTTCTTATTTTTTTATTTTTATTTATTTTTTTGAGACGGAGTTTTGCTCTGTCACCCAGGCTGGAGTGCAGTGGCGCGATCTCAGCTCCTGCAACCTCCTCCTCCCAGGTTCAAGTGATTCTCTTGCCTCAGTCTCTTGAATAGCTGGGATTACAGGCATGTGCCACCACACCCAGCTTATTTTTAGTAGAGATGGGGTTTCACCATGTTGACCAGGCTGGTCTTGAACTCCTGACCTTGTGATCCACCCATCTCAGCCTCCCAAAATGCTGGGATTCCAGGCTGAGCCACCACGCCTGACCCAATGTTTCTTATTTTAAAGGGCTCGTATATGTAATAGACTCTTCTCTTGTGTAGTTTGAGTTTTCTGCCTAAGTCTGTCCAGTTGGTGAATCAGTTGTTGACTGGAGAATGCAGAACTCTCCTGGTCTTTGTTCTTTTGCTGTTATCATTAATTAAGCATCTTTGAGTGTGCATGAGTAATTGAACTAATTTTGTTCAGTACGTAAGAACTTGTACTTGTTTCTGCCGAACTTCTCCTGCTGAGATGTGTGTGGCATTGTCTAAAAAATAATTGTGAAGCATTTTGCCAGTTTAATATGCCATTTGTAATTGTGCCAAATGCTTCCTAGGAATGTCTCCCCTTTTTCCTGTAACCCTGATGTTTTTCTTTCTGAGTTTCCTCAAAACTGGGGTTGGAGAAGTTCCCACTGGACCAGCAGGTATTGCTGATCCACCAGAACTACTCAGAGCAGGCTTGCCAATCCTTTCTTCCTTCTCTGGGCAGCTGGGCACCAAACCCTTCCTCATTAAGGCTATTCCAGATCACTGGTGCCATTGGCCAGTCATTTCCAAGCACTGACGGTGAAGGTGAGGCTCCCAGGGCACCTGAGTGATAGGCCAAAGGCCCTGCAAGGCAGCTTGCTCCCTTTGTGAGAACTACAGAGCTCTAATTGGCTGCCAGCCACTCCAGTCTGTATCTCTGCAGGAGCCACAAGCCGACTCAGCCAAGAGTCTGGAAAAGACCAGTGCAGTGTCTACTCTCTTTTAATGGAACAGAGGTGACCCCAGAAATGCTGTTTTATGAAAGAATAAATTAGCCTAATTTAAATCTCAGGAAGTTCTCCCCGCAAACTTCCCGCAAGTCTTCTAAGGAGTAGCGGGTGTTGCAGTCCACAAATAGGAAGAGTGGGAAACATTGCTTCTGGGCAGATGTGGCATGTGGCCATGTGCCTAGCCACTAGCAAACTGATGACAATTCTACAACTAGGGTCTGCTGTATTAAAAGCAAGTTAGTCATGGGGAGTGCACAGATAAGAAGGTAGTAGCATTTAGGCCGGACGCAGTGGTTCACGCCTATAATCCCAGCACTTTGGGAGGCCAAGATGGGCAGATCACTTGAGGTCAGGAGTTCGAGACCATCCTGTCTCTACTAAAAAATAAAAAATTTAGCCGGACATGGCAGCACATGCCTGCGGTCCCAGCTACTTAGGAGGCTGAGGCAGGAGAATCACTTGAACCCAAGAGGCAGAGGTTGCAGTGAACCCAGATCATACCACTGCACTCTAGCCTGGGTGACAGAGACTCAGAAAAAAAAAATAGCATTTAGCAGTGGTGGTTGGGTCGTCCCCTTATATTCAGCAGTGGTAACCTCCCTAGAGAGTTGTGCCCTGTTGTGAACTCCACACAGAAGGGGCCATGGAGAATGCAGTGGAGTGGAGGGGCTGAAGCAGCAGCGTGGAGAGAGAAGGAAAGAGCACTGCCCACAATTCTAACCCCTGCGCTGCTGTCTTCTCTCTACCACTGGCGTCATTCCCTTTTTTCTAAGCTTCAATTTTATCCTGAGATAGTTGGATTCATTGATCTCTGTGGCTCTGCCAGCTCTAAAAATGTAGGTTTATGTGAAAATCTCTGAGATCATTTAAAAATCAAGAGAGAGAGGCTGGGAATAGCCTAAAGGGTATATAATTTATATAATATTTGGCTTGCAGAATAGAGCTATTTGGAAAGCTGTTGAAAAGGAACATCTCCAAGTAATAAGCTCTTTCCAGTCTTCAGAAAAGGACTGAGAGAGAGAAACAAAAGGTGAACGCACAGGATGAAGGACTGATGTTAGACATGGCAAAAATATGTACATTTCTGCCCTTGAGAGTTAGAACTGAAGCTTCCCTCAGAGATCTTCAAAAAATCTTAAGGGGACAGCCCAATTAGTTTTAACAAATATATATTTGTGTAACCACCATTGAGATCTAGATACAGACCATGATCAGCACCCTAAAAACAATATTTGCCACTTCCTCAAAAGCAAACCTCTACTCCAGCTTTCTTCTACCTCAGTGAAGTTTGGGAACGTTTTATAAATAGAATCATATATACTTTTTATGTCTGGCTTTTGTTCAACACTGTGTCTATGAAATTTAACCACGTTGTGGCATGTGGTCGCAGTATATTCTTGTTGTGCAGTATTGCAACATGTGAACATACCACAGTTTACTTACTCTAGTTTTATTGGCATTTGGATTGTTTCCCGTTTGTGGCTATTTGAACATCCTGTATACGTCGGTTGTGCACATTTCATTTTTGTTGGGTCTGCAGCTAAAAGTGGATTGTGGAATATAGATTATATTTAACTTTATTAGAAACTGCCAATTTTCCAATGTATTTGTACATTTTCCACTCGCACCAGCATTGCCCCACATCTTCATCAACACTTGATGTTATTTGTATTATTTATGTTAGCCATCTTGGTGAGAGTCTATTGGTATCTAACTTTGTGTGCCTGTGTGTGTGTTTGATTTTTTATTACAAAGGATTTCAAACATTCCACAGTGGCACAGTGTAATGAAGCCCAGCTCTGAAAACCACCTATCCCTGGCCAGTGCTGCCCCATCTTCATAACATCCATTTTCTCTCATGTTATTTTGAAGTCAATCTCAAATTTTAGTAAGTTCGTCTGTAAATAAAAAGTACTAACCTCTAAAAGATAGGAACTTTAAAAAATGTAACTACAGTACTATTATACCCAAAAAAATTAGCATATTTTCTTAATATCACAAAATGTCCAGTGAGTGTTCAAATTTTCACTTGTTTTATTAATGTCATATTTTTTTCATAGTTGTTGTTTGAATCAAGATATAAATTAAAATGGGCCTATACAGTACAATTGGTTAGTATAACTTTTTTTTTTTTTTGAGACGCAGTTTTTGCTCTTGTCATCCAGGCTGGAGTGCAATGGTGCGATCTCTGTTCACTGTAACCTCGCCTCCTGGGTTCAAGCAATTCTCCTGCCTCAGCCTCCCAAGTAGCTGGGATTACAGGCACCCGTCACCACACCCAGCTAATTTTTGTATTTTTAGTAGAAACAGGTTTCACCATGTTGGCCAGGCTGGTCTTGATCTCCTGATCTCAGGTTATCAGCCCGCTTTGGCCTTCCAAAATGCTGGTGTTACAGGTGAGAGCCACCATGCCAGGCCTGGTTGGTATAATTCTAGTCTTTTTTATTTCTGTGTTTCTCCTTTATCTTTTTTTTTTCTCCCTTACAATGTTTTTGTTAAGAAAATGGAGTTTTTTGTCCTGTAGAATTTTCTTTTATTTTGAGATGGAGTCTCACACTGTCACCCAGGCTGGAGCACAGTGGCACAATCTCTGCTCACTGCAACCTCCACCTCCTGGGTTCAAGTGATTCTCCTGCCTCAGTCCTGAGTACCTGGGATTTCAGGCGCCCACCACCATGCCCAGCTAATTTTTGTATTTTTAATAGAGACAGGGTTTCAGCATATTGGCTAGGCTGGTCTTGAACTCCTGACCTTAGGTGATCTGCCTACCTTGGCCTCCCAAAGTGCTGGGATTACAGGCATGAGCCACCGCGCCCGGCCAGAATTTTCTAGATCAGGGTTTTGCTGAGTGCATCTCCTGATGCAGTTTAACACGTTCCTCTCTCCTGTTTATTTTTCTGTAAATTGGTGCTTGGATCCAGAAGCATGATCAGGTTGAGAGTCAGTTTGTCTTGGTTTTTATGTTTGGTAAACCTCACTACCATTTGCTCTTTCTTTGAAAGCTGCACCAAAGCCAGCTGGAGCTTCAGGAGGTCCGTGTCTCCTGCCGACAGCTGCAGGTGAAGGTGGAAGAACTCACTGAGGAGAGGAGTCTGCAGGGCTCTGCTGCCACCAGCACATCCCTCCTGTCAAGATCGAGCAGAGCATGGAGGCCGAGGGAGCTGAGAGCAAGAGCGAGAGCAGGTGCTGACCTGCCTGTCACCCCAGAGGCCCATCCTCAGGGCCCATCCTCCCTAGTGCTCAGCTGCCAGCCTGGGAAGGCTGTGCCCCTGTGCCTGTGTCAGCCCCTTGGCCTGCTGGCTAAAGTATTGTGAAGCAGGCCTTGATGTAGCATGTCCCTGGCCCTCCATTTCCACCCACCTTATCCATTAAGGTGTTGAATCGCTAGAGGACAGAGTATCACAGGCACAGCCAGTTCCCAGTCATTGTCACCCCAGTTCCTCTTAGGAAATGCTTATGCCATCAGCTCCATACCTCTTATATTGACAGAGTTCCAGAGCAGTCATGATCCATCTTCCCCATCCAGTTGGTTTCTTTTCACACTTTTCATAATACCTAGAACCATTCATTCTACTAATTGGTTTCTGACTCCCACCAAAGTAACTGATTACATAAAGAAGTGATTTATTTTGCAAATGGAAGAAGCTAGAGAACAGGGAAAATAAGAATTTGGGGTCTATATAGATGTACTTGGCTCATAATAAGTATTATTTCTTGAGACCAATAAGTTGAAAAAACAAACACAGAACAAAAAACCCTTTCTCCTTGAACTAGTGTCTTGGGTGTCAGTATTTTGGGTTCAGATGCTAAAAAAAAGATGGCCAGGTGGCAGTTTTCTCTAGAGTCCATAATGAAGAATAATTCTCTGTGGAACAGCTGAGACTGCAGCTCTGGGAAGCCTACTGCCAGGTTCGCTATCTGTGCTCACACCTTCGAGGCAATGATAGTGCTGACTCGGCCGTCTCCACGGACTCCTCCATGGACGAGTCTTCAGAAACCTCATCTGCCAAGGATGTGCCAGCCGGCAGCTTGCGCACTGCCCTCAACGAGCTCAAGAGACTGATACAGAGTATTGTGGATGGCATGGAGCCCACGGTAAGAGGCCAGTCTGAAATGGTCCTTACCCCACAGGAGCTGGCTGTTGGCAGGTTAGAACCCAGTACAGAAGGTGAGATCAGCCTTGGAACTGAAACCCTATGAAATATCTCCAAGAATTTCTTCTGAGCCCTTACTGTTTTGTTTTGTTTTGTCTCGTTTTTGTTTTTGAGACAGAGTCTCTGTCGCCCAGCTGGAGTGCAGTGGCACAATCTTGGCTCACTGTAACCTCTGCCTCCCGGGTTCAAGTGATTCTTGTGCCTCAGCCTCCTGAGTAGCTGGGATTACAGGCGCTCACCACCATACCCAGCTAATTTTTGTACTTTTAGTAGAGACAGGGTTTCACCATGTTGGCAAGGCTAGTTTTGAACTCTTGACCTCAAGTGATACACCCATCTCAACCTCCCAAAGTGCTGGGATTGCAGGCGTGAGCTACCGTGCCCGTCCGTGAGCCCTTATTATTTGAGAACACCAACTACTGGTGTGATGAGGCAGAGGGGCCAAGTGCCAGGGCTCCAAAGTCAGCTTCCTGCAGACACCAGGTACACATGGAGACCTTTTCTTCAGGTAGTGATACACAGACAATGGCGGCTTCCAGTTTAAATGTCCTTGGAAATTTTACATATAGAAGTTTGGATCCAAGTAAAAACTATAAATTGCTATTCTGTAGCCCTTTGGTCCTAGTGGTAGTGTTAGCTGTGAATTGGCAAAAGTAAAAGATCTGAAGCTTCCACCAAAAGAATGTAAATGAGCACAGAAAGTTAGGAAGATCAGTTCTAAGAAGATCAGCTCTAGAATCCCAGATGTGACCACCTATGGAGGGGGAGGACTGTTTCCATGGGCATCCTGGGCAGACTGGCATTTCTTCCGGCTTCATGACAGATTTCTCTCTGACTTACCCTCTACTCACACTCCTACTTTTTGGGCTATTATTTCTCCTCATGTTCCATCCTCCTACAGAAAAGTTGTGTCTTTCTACCTGTATTGGGTAAAGTAAGATGAAGGGCAGCTGTTCTGTCTGATCATGCGGTGTTGATTGTGGAGGTACTGTAATATGAGGCCAGGTCATTGTGGGAGAAGAGAGAGCTATCAGACTGTGATGTGCTGTTCACGCCACATAGCTTCCTTTTCCTCAAGCCTGAAGCAAAAGTGAACATCTGCTTACAGGTTGAAACTAAGCAATCTCTCTTCTCCACCCCTTCTTCCTTCCACCTTTTGTCTCTGCCCTTTTTCTCCTTCCTTCCATCTTCCCTACTATCTTTCCCCCATACCATTTCTCTGCTGTCCTCCATTTCTCCTTTCCTTCTCTCTCCTCACTAACCATCTCTCTCACCCCTCCCCATCTCTCCTCTACCATTACCATCACTGTCTGGCTGTCTTTCTTTTGCTGTCAGAGCTCCAGGAGACTTGATGGTGACTCCTTAGAAGAACAGATAAGGCAGACCAGTGAGGACTCAAGAGCCCTGAGGGAGCTCATGGAGGGAGAGAGGGGTAAACTGAGGCAAAGCCTAGAAGAGCTGCAGCGACTCCACAGTCAGGTGAGCACCCCCACCTGCAGTCCAGTGCAGGGCATGTGCACCTGCCTCTGGCTCTCTCGGGACCCTGTGAGTTTCTCTCTCCCACTTCTGTATGAGAAGTGGCTCTCCTTCATCAAATCATTAGGGAATGGTGACCTGAGAGTTGAGGTAAACTGAGTGTCTTCAAGAGAAGAATGCAGTCCTTTAGTTTGGCCCAAAGTAAAATTGGCAGGAATAAGAGTAGCTGCCCCTCCATTTCCTCCAGTGACACTCTGCCTTATACAGAGCCAAAGTTAATCTGACTGGTAGGTGCCGACAGCCCTCCAGCTATTTACAAATGCTTTTCCAGCAGCTGCTGGGCAGGGGAAGTTTGCAAACCAAGGAACAATTGATCTTTACAGCACAGTTCCCTTTTGTGAGTGCCATCACCTCTCTCAGCCTGTTCCTCAGCTTTAGAAGAACTTACTGCTATCCTTGCTGTTGGTTTCTCCTTTGATCATGATTTTATCTCTCATTTGATAGATAAAATCTTTCAAATGAGAATGCTGGAGAAGGACATTTATATTCTGATCTGAAAAACGTTAAAAGATTTATAGGCAGCCCCCACCCAAAAAGGAGCTTCTAAAGTCTATCCTAGGAGATACATAAAGGCTCTTCCTTTTGGCTATGGTCATGTGTAGAGGTTCTGTCCTGCTTGGGAGTAGGGGCTGGGGTGGCACCAAACAAGTAGCTTCTAAACCTGCTCCTGCCCCTCTCCTTCCCTGGCTCAAAGCTGTTAATTCATTACTGTGTCATGAGGTTTCTTTGAGATGGAATTCAAGCCTGCCTTTCACTTCAGTCAGTATTTCCTCTTTTTTTTTTTTTTTTTTTTTTTTTCTTTTTGGGACAGGGTCTCACTCTGTTGCCCAGGCTAGAGTACAGTGGTGCAATCACAGCTCACTGCAGCCTTGACTTCTGGGCTCAAGCAGTCCTTTCACCTCAGCTGCCCAAGTAGCTGGGACTACAGGCATGTGCCACCATGCCCAACTAAATTTTTGTATTTTTTTGTAGAGATGAGTTTTCACCATGTTGCCTAGGCTGGTCTCGAACTCCTGGGCTCAAGAGATCCACTCACCTTGGACTGTCAAAATGCTGGGATTACACATGTGAGCCACCACATGCAGCCCCTGTCAGTACCTTTCAAATATCAAGTATCTTTATAGAAAGAAACTTACATTTCAAATATCTTTATAGAAAGAAACTCCCCTTTTGAGGGGATCATCCCATTAGTCTTCCTGATATTTTCTTGGAAAATATTAGGGGACCTACCTCCAGCCATCTACTGTCCTCTTCCTTCTGTGAGTGACCAGATAACAAGGACACAGAGATGCCATTTCAAGCTGTGGCTTCGCCAGGCACAGTGGCTCATGCCTGTAATCCCAGCATTTTGGGAGGCCAAGGCGGGTGGATCACTTGAGGTTGGGAGTTTCAGGCCAGCCTGGCCAACACGGCGAAATCCCATCTCTGCTAAAAATAGAAAAATTAGCCAGATGTGGTGGCACACACCTATAATTCCAGCTACTCGGGAAGTTGAGGTGGGAGAATTGCTCAAACCCAGGAAGGCAGAGGTTGCAGTGAGCCAGGATCGTGCCACTACACTCCAGCCTGGATAACAGAGTGAGACTCTGTCTCAAAAAAGCTGTGGCTTGCTTGCAGCCAAACTGGAGACTGGGGTTAGGCAGCCACAGACATTCACCAGCCTGAAACCTAAGTTCTTCAGCAGGTAATTTGGCCAGAGAGTGATTCAGATTCAGAGACAGATCTTCTAAACTGGAAAAATAAAATGCAGGAGAAAGTTGGATCTAAAAGGTCTTTGCATTAATAAAAGTTTTAATTTTAAAGCCTATTTAAATTTCCATGGGGTGCTTCTGTTTATGAGTTCTTTGATATTAACTGGTTTTGTTGTTTTGTTTATCAAAATTATAAAACCAGAACTCCACGGTGAATGGAAGGGGGCATTATTTTATTCAGAAACATAAGCATATTGTAGGTTGCCAAAATTCTATTGTACAATATTCAGGGGCCAGGCGCAATGGCTCATGCCTATAATCTCAGCACTTTGGGAGGCTGAGGTGGGCAGATCACAAGATCAGGAGTTCGAGACCAGCCTGACCAACATGGTGAAACCCGTCTCTACTAAAAATACAAAAAATTAGTTCATGCTGGTGGGTGCTTGTAATCCCAGCTACTCAGGAGGCTGAGGCAGGAGAATCACGTAAACCCAGGAGGCGGAGGTTGCAGTGAGCCGAGATCGTGCCACTGCACTGCAACCTGAGTGACAGAGGGAGACTCTGTCTCAAAAAATAAATAAATAAATATTTAGGAAGCCATTTCCACCTGGAAATTTTCCTTAGAAATTCAGCCAATAATGGTTTAGGTCAATTCCTGTCAATTCTCTTTCAAATAGTTCACCAAGCAAAAGGTTGTACTCATGTCCCACACGGGATATGAAATTGGACTTCTCCTGTAGGCTATCTCTTCCCAAATGTTCAGTCAAAGCAGAAAACCTCTCAGCTGCACTGCACCTACCAAAGCCACCTCACGGGGAGTAACACTGGCCTCCCAAGGCAGGCATGGGGTGCAGATTGAGTCCCAGAATGACTGCCGAAATTGCAGCCATCATGGTAGGCAGGCGTTCCTCATGCAAGGCTGGTTCTGCATCCACTGACACCCACTGCATGCCTAGTGCTGCACTGGACCCCTGAGAGCCACCAGATGGATGTGCGGGGCCCCTGCTCTCCAGGACCTCACAGTGCCATGAGGACAGTCAGAGCCATCTCTGAGCCCTTTTAGGGGCAGGGCCCAGACGTGGTGAGGTGGGACCAAGGTTCTAGCACACAGCTCCTGGACTGGGCTCAAACCTCATCTGATGGCTCACCCAGCCTCTGAGCCTGTTACTTTCCTACCTGAGAGTGTTCTCTCTCTTTGAAACTAGGCCAGAGGTCAAAAGTGTGTGGCTAGAAGCCTACCCAAACTTTTAAATAAAAAGAAAACTTAGGTTTAATTTGACTGGTAATTATTTTTTAGAAGCAAAATCCATAGCCAGACCTGAAGACTTGCCAGCACCTGTTATTGTGCTTAAGGAACAAAGTCCTTCCCATGGTGTTGTGCCCCCTTTCATCCCACCCCCATCAGTGGCAAGGAACTGCCCCTTCTCTGTTCTCCGCGTGGCCCACCCCCTCACTTCTGGTGTGCATGGAGCAGCTGTTAGGATGCAGGGGGTCTTCTGTGATTAGTCTGTAGAATATGAACACGTTATAAGTGAGGACCGCAGCCAGTTCTCAGGCCCATCACCCAGGTGATAGGAGGCTCAGTAAGAAACATCCCAGTTCTGTTGTTTGGATCCTTCATGCTTAACTCGAGTGCACACTTGTTACTCCAGAAGGGGCATGAACATGCGGAGAGCGAGTGCTGGGAGCCTGTGGGCTTCTCTCGCCATATCTGGGTGCCTCTCCTCTGAAATCTCAGCATGGCCCTCTCATCCATTCCCCATCCTCCTAGCTCCTGCCCTATTTCAAGACCTGCATCCTTTCACACCCTGGCTGTGGTCACCGCTTCCCAATTTATCTGCCTTCCCTCAGCCCGCCCACCCTCACATGCTTTGGATTGATCTTCTTGAAGCGTGACTTGAAAGTGGGACGCCCCTTACAAGTTCTGGGTGGGTTCCCATTATCAAATGGCAGGAAGCCTTGAGCCCTTGTGGCCATGCAGTCTGGCTGCATTCCAGCCACACAGCCTCTGTCCCTCTGGTTTCCCCTCTTGCCGCCTTTGCTTTAGCAGAACCAAACATAGGATATACAGGGCAGTGGCACACGCTCCCCGTGCTACCCCCATCTGGGCCTTCTCCCTAGCTTTCTCTGTGCCCACAAGGCCCTTCCCTCCTACCTGCCCATATCTCCATGCTACTCATCCTTTAAGTTCCCAATCCAGCTTCACTTCCTCCTGAAACCCTCTTGAGTCCCTTCCTCGTGGAGCACCCCGGCTCTGTCTTGTCACAGTTACCCTGCTGACATTTCATCTCTGTCACACCCTAGACCCCATAAGGATGAGCTCAAGATCTGATTTAGCTTTGTTCTCTCCTAAAGCATCTAGCACAGTGCCTTGCTTAGAATAAGCACTCAAATATTGTTGAACAAAAGAGCAAGTTAAGCCCTCAATATCTGACTTTGGGATGTTTTCTTTGCTATTTAATTTCAGAGACACAACCTTACTTGGGAAAAGTGGATTTGGGGGTGGATGTAACCTAAGTCTTTGTATAAACAAGCCAGCTCAGTTCTCATGACAGCAGTGATTAGGTCCCACCTTGCAGGAGGGAGGAGAGAGTAAAGCTTACAACCGTATGCCAGGCATTGCATTGAGCCCTTGACATCATTTATCTCGTCATACTCCTCAACAACTTAGTGGTGAGAAATAATTATTTTTATTCCTGCTTTTTATGAAAAGTGTGTATAGCTCAAAGAGGGTAAGTGCCTTGTCACCTCTCCTAAGGCACATGTCTGGTAGGCCATAACCACCAGGTTTTTAGACCAAAGTAAAAAGTTCTGAAGGAGTTTTATTTGGAGTATATTAAAAATTTGCTTTTCCTGCCTAGCATGTAGTTTTACCTGTCCTTTACTCAGCTGGCAGAACGTCTGACTGGCCCACAGCTGGCCTAAGGCCATGTCAGGGCTCCTTTGGTCTAAGGAGGTCTGGCTGTCTCTACCAGGTGCTTTGTGGATCTTGAGTCCTGGCCTGTCAGGCTGCGGAGCCTGCTGGTAAATACGGGGAGGCTGTGCTCTGCCCTGGTGCCTTGTCTGCCTCAGGGTTGGATGCATGTGTGTGCTGGGGGAGCCACAGGTGCTCTAGCCTGTTATTCCCCAAGGCTATCCTCCCTACCTACCCAGCTGTCCCTGCCAGGAAAGCTGCTCCTTTGGGCTATTCTCAGTACAGAGCACCCAGCCCTGATGTTCCCTGCCAGACTCTGCAGAGTACAAAACCCATTGCTTATAGTAGCAACAGATTGTCCTTCTGTCCCTCTTCACTATTGGGTGTCCTCTGAATTCCTCCAGAGTGTTGCTACCCCAGGGGCTGGCAGCTCTGCTGTCTCAGTCTGGGGAGTGTCTGAAGTATATTGATTTTCAGACACTTCAATATCAAGGGAAGCTTGATCTTCAGCCTTACACCTAGGGCCTTTGCTCAGTTTCATTCTAGCTGAAGAGGATTAGACCTGGGACTTGAAGAATAGATGAGTATACTGAAAGGTGGCAGCTGTCCCCTTGTGAGAGGGAGGAAGACCTATATGGATGGATCCTCCCTTAGGAGAATGTCAAAGTATGTGTAATATTTAACATGAAGGCAAGATTAGGCATCCTGACTCATGTCTGAGCCTTTCAACTGAGAAGAAGGGGCTCCCACCCTTTCATTAGTCAATAAATATTTATTGAAATCTCTACCAGGCAGGGTTTCTGGTTGCAAACAGCAAAAATGTGCTCTGCCTAATGTAACCAGAAAGAGAATGTACTAGATCTGTAGCTTACAGAATCAACAGGAAAGTGGGAGAACTCGGCTCCAAAACAAGAAAAGGCCATGGGAAAGGGACAACAGAAACAACTGCCCTTATCAGTAATTCCCCCACTCGCCTGCGGCTTTGCTGTGCTCAGAGCTGCAGGCCCTGGAAAGGGGTGTAACTGGCAAGTTTGGTCACAGGCCTGTACCCCAGGCTGCCTGGGAAAGGAAATGTCTTTCCCATTGGCTTCTTGAGTTGGAGATCGAGCCTTGTCTCACACCAAGTCTCACACAATTAGGAATGCCCCGAAAATAGGAAGAGGTTTTGAATGATGACTAGCCAGAACATGACAGGTGTCTACTGCTTTGGGATTAAGCACCATACACAGCCAGGCTCTGGGATGTGCGCAGATGGATGTGACACGCTTCCTGCCATCACAGAGATCATGATGTACACAGGGTAACCATACTGTGGGGCAGGGGAAGCTGTGGTCCCTGACGGAGCCACTGGAGGGGTGCCTCCCTGCCAAAGGTTGACTCCCAGCTGGGGCACGAGGACCTGAGAAGGCTGTGGTGCCCTTCCCCTGATGCACAGACCACAGAAAAGGTAACAGGTTTGAGGTGAAAGATGATAATGTCATTTAGGTGTCTAGATTCCCTGTGGCTTCCACATGGGGAGCTGAATGAGGAATGAAACGAGCTGGGCTGTGCCAAGTGCTGTTAGAGATGGAAGCGGGGTCTCAAGCTTTGGAACCATCCAGGGCTCTGTTGATAGCAGCATCCATGTTGAGTGGAAGATGATGGGAAAGGAAACTGGATTTCCTGCCCTAAAAAATATGTGTCATGATGCACTTATGGTCTTCTTTCACTCATTACCTGGAGTGCCTTGAGATGGAGGAGGTAGTATGCTGTGCTGAGTGTGCAAGGGGGATCTGGCCTATGGCTGCAAGTCCAGGGCTCGAATTCTCCCAGCTCCCTTGCCACTGAGCTCAAGCCTAGCATGTGGTACCCTTTCTTCAAGAGAGACAGGCCCTCCCTTGGAGCAGAATGGCAGTGGAATGCTATCGGCCTGCACCCCCACGCATGTACCCTGGGCCTGCCTAGGGTCTCTTTCTTCCTCTTTTCTTCTTTGAGGGAAAACCACCCAGGTCAGTGATACCATGTTCATTCCCTTGTTAGGTGACACTGCTAAGTGTGGAGATGACTGCCCTAAAGAGGAGAGAGACCGACTCAGAGTGACATCTGAGGACAAGGAGCCAAAGGAGCAGCTTCAGAAGGCCATCAGGGACCGTGACGAGGCCATTGCAAAGTGAGTAGGGATGGCTTCACTTTATTCTTAAGATGAAGTTGAGTATATAGAATTGAGCATAGGCTCATTTTTTAAAAAGTAAATCACACAAAAGAATACAAAGGTAAAAGAGTTTCCCTGCTACCCATCCCTACCCCCCATTTCCATTCTCCTTTCCAGAGAGATGCTAGTATTGAAAATTAGGTGTGCTTTTTTTCCTAATGCATATGTAGGTGTATAGGCAATGTAGTTATGTACTTTTAGACATCATGATACTCTACATGTCTTGCTTTCTTTGCACTTACATCTTAAAGAACTTTCCAATTTTTTTTTTTTTTTTTTTTGAGACAGAGTTTTGCTCTTCTTACCCAGGCTGAAGTGCAGTGGCACAATCTCGGCTCACTGCAAAGTCGGCCTCCTGGGTTCAAGCGATTTTCCTGTCTCAGCCTCCCAAGTAGCTGGGATTACAGCACCTGCCACCTCACCCGGCCAATTTTTTATTTTTAGTAGAGCTGGGGTTTCACCATGTTGGCCAGACTGGTCTTGAACTCCTGACCTCAGGTGTTCCGCCAGCCTCAGCCTCCCAAAGTGTTGGGATTACAGGTATGAGCCAATTTTACAGATGAGGAAACTTAAAAAATACTTTCCCAGGGCCAGGGCCACAGGTAGCAGTGACTCATGAGCCACCACCTCAGGTCTTCTCACTCCCACTTTCCTGACACCCGTTTCCTTCTGCTACACTGCTAGTTGTTGGAAAGCTAAAATGAGCTCCTTGGAAACAATTTGTAAATAAGATACTACATGCCTTTGTAAAAGACAGTAAGAATATGACACACATTTTAACTTCTGACAATCCTCATACTCAGGCTGAGTGGGTGGCTCACACCTGTAATCCCAGTACTTTGGGAGGCCAAGGCAGGCAGATCACCTGAGATCAGGAGTTTGAGACCAGCCTGGCCAACATGGTGAAACCCCGTTTCTACTAAAAATACAAAAATTAATCAAGCTTGGTGGCGGGCGCCTGTAATCCCAGCTACTCGGGAGGCTGAGGCAGGAGAATCACTTGAACCTGGGAGGTAGAGGTTGTAGTGAGCTGAGATTACGCCACTGCACTCCAGCCTGAGCAACAGAGCGGGACTGTGCCTCGGAAAAAAAAGAAAAAAAAATTCCTCATACTCTAACCTTTTCACTTCCACACACACTTTTGCCTTCCCTTCTGTTCTCTTTCATTACTTTCATTATCTCCATTTCTGTTTTACCATTGGGTCCTCTTTTCTATCTGGTCAGAACCGCATGTCATGGTGTCTGTCAGTTGCTGGTCTATTTTAGAAATTATTCTTGGTGAAGCTCGCATAACTATGTATCTTTGCTCCTTGGATTTCTGGTATATTTTAGTTAATGGATACTTAAGTAACAGTGTGATGAGGCTGGGGCATGGTGGCCCAGGCCTACAATCCCAGCACTTTGGGAGGCTGAGGCAGGTGGATCACTTGAGGTCAAGAGTTCAAGACCAACCTGGCCAACATGGTGAAACCCTGTCTCTACCCCCCCCCCACAAAAAAAAGCCAGGTGGAAGGACCACATATTCAGAGGTTGCAGTGAACCAAGATCACATCAGTGCACTCCAGCTTGGATGACAGAATGAAGCCCTGTCTCAAAAAAAAAAAAAAAAAAAAAAAAGTGACAGTGATAGAAGAGGAGGCGGCATACCTTTATGAGTGATAGTGAAATTGTGTGATGGAATAAAACGGTAAAATTAAGATGCTAATTGTGGAAGCCCATTAGAAATAAAAAGCAGGAGGCCAGGCAAGGTGCCTGTAATCCTAGCACTTTGGGAAGCCAAGATAGGAGGATTGCTTGAACCCAAGACCAGCCTGGGCAACATAGTAAGATCTTGTCTCTACCAAAAATAAAAATTAGCTGAGTGTGGTGGCACACTCTTGAAGTCCCAGATACTCAAGAGGCCGAGGTGGGAGGATCACTTGAGCCCAGCAGGTTGAGGCTGTGGTGAGCTGTGATCATGCCACTGCACTCCAGCCTGGGTGACAGAGCAAGATCCTGTCTAAAAAAAAAAAAAAAAAAAAAAAAAGGCAGAAGGAAGATAGACGTACACATGGGTTGGTTACCTCTCTCAGACAAGGAAAAGAGGCTGAACATTTTGTACAGAACCTTAGCTTTACCAGATGCCTCCATATACACTCTCTCTGATTCTCCATCCTGGCTGCACATTAGAATCATCTGGGGAGCTCTCAGACACCAGAACAGTACAATCGAAATCACCGTGTGGGGCTCTTTGGGGCCCACTTCTTCCCTGTCTATTTTAATGTGTAGTCAGCGGTGAGAAAACCTAAGAAAAAATAACTTCCTTCTCATCACTGGACTGCAGAAACCTTAAGGTGTACCTTCTCCTATACAATAAATGAGTTTCAGGAAAATTAAGTAGCAGTTTTATCTCCTTGCAGGTGAAAGGCCTTCACTAAAAACAAAATCTTGGACTAGTAATCTGCCTTACAAAAACGAGTCAGTTACTAGTGGTTTCATTTTTGAAAAGGAATTACCCGAGCCCTTGGAAATACTCCTATTTTTAAAATGTGATTAATGTGTTGATCCCAGTCTGGGGTATCCTATGAATGACGAGCACTAAGATTCTTTAGTGAGCAAATGTCCCAGGGCTCCAGCGCGTGGCCAGGGTTGAAGGTCGTCCAGGCAGGCCCTGCCTCAGGGCCTTTTTGGGAAGGAGGGAACCCCATCATGCCTGGCACCGCGCCGCTGCTGTAGCCCTGGGCCCCTCGGCCCCTCGGCTCCTCCGCTCCTCTGCAGCGGCGTTAGTCAGCACATTCCCCGGGCTCCCACTGCTCTCGGCGCCACCTGCCCGGGAGACGCCGGAAGCTCAGGAGGCTGCGGCTGCTGTGGGGCACTACGGGTTCTGACGCTGCTGGACCACAGGGCGGGTGTCCATGGCAACTGATGCCGCGTGAGGATTTCCGCTGTTTGCTGCCAGCCAATAGCAGCTGCTGTGACGGAGGCAGCCTTCGGCGTCTGAGCCCTCAGCACCCATTGGACGGGCTTGGGTCATGTCCGCAGCCGCAGTGGGCGGGGCTGACGCGGTGGCGAAGCTGTCTGGAGCGGTTTCTCTAGGGGAGGCTGGTGGGAGGGGTGCAGTTTACGGTATCAGCACAGGTGACTGCTCAGTAAACCTGAAGTCAAAGAAGAAGTGCTGGTCGTAGCAGTGGCCTGAGCACTTTGCAAGTGGGACCCACCTGCTCCTCCTTCCGGCCACACGTCAGTTAGTGCGGTCGGTGTTGCGAGGCTCGAGCGAGGCGGCCTCTGCAGGCGGATCCTCTGGCTGCTCTTGGGCCCTGCACTTTCATCACTGGCTCTGTACAGGGAACATGCTTTTGTTAGCTTTGTTGTTTTGAGTGCTTGAGGGAGCGATTAATGAAGGCAAGGGGTAAATAATACATGTTTCTGCAGCTGGGCAACCAGGGCTGCCTCTGCAGAGGTCCTTCAACCTTTATCCCGTTCCCTGCCCTAAGAAAAAATTAATTTTCTTTTGCATTGAACAGCCATGATTTAGGAATGTTGGGAAAGGTGAAGAAAGTAATATATGAAACACACACAAAATGTGAAAATAGAAAATGCAAAAATGTCGGAGGATAAGGTTGAGGTTTTGTTGGTGAGGTTGAGGTGGCACAATTTTAGGATATGGGTATAAACGTTAATATTTTTCCCCATCAGTAATCATCACCCAGAGATAACCAGCTAGGGATTTTTGTGCATATCCTTGAATACACAGGCAGTTTTTGTTTTACAAACTAGTGTTATACTAGACCTTGTTTTCTGGTGTTTTTTCCTCTCAGCAATATGTTATGAACTGTCAAATATTCTACCTCATGGTTTTTTGTGGGATTTTATTGTTGTTGTTTTGTTTTGATTTTTTTGAAACAGAATCTTGCTCTGTTGCCCAGGCTGGAGTGCAGCGGCTCGATCTTGGCTCACTACAACTTCTGCCTCCCAGTTTCAAGCGATTCTCCTGCCTCACCCTCCCGAGTAGCTGGGATTACAGGTGCCTGCCACCACACCTGGCTAATTTTTATATTTTTCATTGAGACAGGGTTTCACCATGTTGGCTAGGCTGGTCTTGAACTCCTGACCTCAGGTGATCCTCCCATTTCAGCCTCCCAAAGTGCTGGGATTACAGCAGCCAGCCACTGGGTCCGGACACACTTTATGGTTTTTACTGATGACTGTGTTCCATCTTATCATTTATGACCAGTTTCCTGATTGTTGACTATTCTGATTAGACTGTGATGATCACCACTGTGTGGCTACCTTTGCACACCTCTGTATCTTCAGGACAGTCCCCCTAAAGGGGGTTGCTAACTTACAAGGAATCCCTTCTATACCAGCAGGACAAGGTTCCTGCCTTCCAGTAGGGATGGGCCTCTTTGGGGAAGGATGAGTAACTCCTTTATGTTGTGTGAGGCCTTTGATCCCCCTCTGGGTTCCAGTTCTTATTTTAGTACTGTCCTTTTTCAACCTTCTGAGGTGGAGATGACAAATACTCCTTTTACCTACAGGTTGGTTATGAAAACTGAGAGAATATATGTGAAAACATGTTGCAAACCAACCCTCTATGGGTAACATCATAGTTATTGTTGCGGCTGCTGTTTGTTGTGAGTTGGGGGTCAGAGCCTGATTCCTCATCCTGGGGACTCCAGGTGCCCCAAGTAAAAGATCCAGATGCCTCTGGCACAGGTGTCCATGCTCACCCTGGCTTGTCTGTTCTCAGGAAGAACGCTGTGGAGCTGGAACTTGCCACAGTGCAGGATGGACATGATGTCTCTGAACAGCCAGCTGCTGGATGCCATTCAGCAGAAACTGAACCTCTCACAGCAGCTGGAGGCTTGGCAGGTAAACCAGAGCCCTAGAGATCGAGGGCGAGGAGAAGATTCCAGGAGGAATCTCTGAACCTAGGCAGAGTGTAAGGAGAAGTTTTTCCTCCTGGAGGGCCCCATGTAACTGGGTGAACAGCACATCCCAGTCTCCACCTGGCAAGATCAAGAGCCTCCTGTTTCCCTAGTCCTGGGGAAGAATGCTAAGGATGCTCGAGCGACAGTCCCCAGGCTGTTGCTGTTTGGAGATGTAGTGATCTCCAGACTTGGAATGGGGCCCAGCCGGCAGCTGGTTGTCTGGGCTTTAAGCTGGAAAGGAACAACTGGTTAACATGGAGGCCCCAGGAGCTCCATGTGATTTCGTGAAAATTCACAGCTGGATGTGGCTCAGCGGCCCTCCCTCAGCTGGCAGCTGCCTCCCTTCCCCTTCTCAAGGGCCAGCCTCCTTTTCTAAAGAGCACTGTGCTGGTGCAGGCCCTGGGGAAGATGAATCAGTGGGTCCTCTCTTGAGGCCCACTGTTTCTGGGGTCCAGCATGGGCCGGGGCTGTGGCTGGCTTGGTTTTGTTGGTGAGGTTGAAGTGGCACAGTTTTAGGATATGGGTATAAACATTAATATTTCTCCCCAAGAATTCTCATCCAGACATGAAAAGCCATCTGTGGCTTTATAAGGTAAGCCTCCTGAGGGGCAGGTTGTTGGTGACCATTTCTCCCAGGGCCCCTTGGGGCTGGCAGCTAGAGTACTGGCCCCACCACCGGGTGCCAGTCCCTGGCTCCTCGGCTCTGCACGGCAGCCAGCTGGCTGTGCCCTGGCTGACCGCCGTTCTCTCTCTTCTCTCCCGGCTACAGTTTGCTTCCTCAGGGCTTTTTACTATCTGGCTCCTTTGGTTTCTGATCTAGTGGCCTTTCTCAGTTCCCGTATCAACAGCTTTAGTTGTACACCCCCTCCTGCCTTGAGGTGAGCCTGCGCCCTGAATCCCATCCACCCTCTCGCCCTGCCATCACCGTGCTGCCCCGCCGCCTGCCCTTATGGCCCACTGTGTTCTGTGTGCTGGAGCCTGGCGTCATCTCTGTGCACTGTGACATGTCCTCCAGTCCCAGCTCCCTCCTCCATCACAGTCGCATCCAGTGAGCTCCTCGGCAGCACGTGGCCCAGCGCTGATGGCTGGTGCCATCTTCTCATAAATGGCTGTTCTGTCCACTGAGGGACCAGCAGACATGGAATTGTGAGCAGCATGTGTCTGGGAAACTGTAAAGGGGTGACCTGGACAGAACTGATTGCTTAAAGTTAAAAAATGCAGTTTATAGTGTGCTGACAATACACTGGCAGCTTTGAAAGGTCGGTTTTTGAAGGGCCCTGTAGCATTCCTACATTGGTTTTAGCTTAGATTTTACTGAGCACGTCCGAAGTGCAGGGCACTGTGCCAAGGATCATACACTGGAACCTTACAAGTAGAGACCATGTGTTGGCAAATACCTGGCATGGTGTCAGCTCTGAGGGGCAAGCAGAAAGGGGATGGAAGAGAAGGGAGGAAGATGAGGGCAAGGAGAAGACCAGGAAGGAGCTGAGTCTGAAGGACAGGGCTGAGAGGATGGGGAGGCTGGAGAGCAGGCCCAGAGCCAGAGAGCGTGAGGAGTCCACACTCACCACTACCCCACGATGACTCGGGGAGGCCCCTTTGTTTCATGCTGAAACCTGCAGAGATATTAGAATGACACCCATGGGTGAGAGGGAGGAGGAGATGGACAAGCTACTCAGGTGGAGGGGCCTGGCCAGCCCAACTTGATGCCCCTCATCTCGCAAGTGGCTGCTCAGTACCAGAGAGGTCATCTGCCCCGGCCACAGGGAGCCTGCCCTGAATGCAGGCCTCACCTGTCCTGTGCTCAGACACCGTAGACTGACTTACTCTAGAGTTTAGCCAGAAAAGCTCAGGGTGTTTTTTACCAGGATGCCGCAGAGGCTGCCAGGTTCAAGTCATGAAGCAATCGAGCAGATGCGTGTTACGTTTACTGATGATGCTAATTACACAGGCTGCTCGTATTTCTAAACCAGTAGTTTTCAAACTTTGTTAGTGGCAGAACGCTTTGTCGAATGGAGTCTTACTCAGAGTCAGAATCTAGCCACTTGAATGGAAGGGGGTGGAGCTGCCCTGTCCACAGGCTCCTCTATGGGAGAGGCTGCTCTTCTTGTAAAACAAGGTGGGGGCAGGCCGTGGGGGAGGAAGGCATTTTCTGGACAACAGGAGCCCCCAAGGCCAGGCCACTGGGCTGGGAGCTGGTAAACCGAAGTGGCCCTAGGGCCTTCAGGGGCTGGAAGTGGCAAACCAAACCGGAGGCACAGCCATGCCCACAGGACCCAGGAGGCAGAGCCGCAAGGCCTGGTCAGAGGAGGCGGAGTGCCAGTATGGGGACTGCAGGGGTAGACCACCCGAGCAGTCAGCTGAGGATCATGGTGGTCCAGCAGGGGTCACACTGTCGAGGAGAACCCAGCCCAAGCCTGAGGAGGCTGGAGGTGCCGTACGGCCCCTGCGTGTGCCTGGTGTCATGCCCACGCTCACCGCTTTCTTGGTCAGAGCAGCCCTGGCTATAGCCGCTCACTCATCTCATCCTCATCTCTCATCTGTCTGATGTTGCCACCTCCCTGTCCACCCCCAGGGCCAGGTCAGAGCAGCTGCTCAGGCCTGGCCACTCTCCCCCTCCCCTCTGCAGGATGACATGCACAGGGTCATTGACCGGCAGCTGATGGACACGCACCTAAAGGAACGGAGCCAGCCGGCTGCTTCCCCTCTGCAGGGGCCATAGTGCCGGGCCGGGAGCGAGCCCAGCACCGCTGAAGGCAAACGACTCTTCTCATTCTTCAGGAAAATTTAAGTTAGGAGGAGTCAGGCCACCAAAGATGGGTGGACTGGAGGCAGCTGGAAAAGCAGTGCAGGCAAGGGCCTCCCCGCAGCGTGCAGCTAAGCAGCTGCCCTGCCCCTCGCCCTAGGGCCCCGTGGGTCCGGGAGGGCCTGCTCCCTTTCATCAGTGGGGGATGGAAACCTAGAGGTGGGGGTTTTCCTTGGCCACTGAAGGCTGCCCTTGGCCCACTGCTTGGCCGAGCCCACACCTGGGCCTCTCCAGGATCCTGTGCCGGAGCAGGGATAGGCCACCTCCAGAGGGGCCTCTTGGTGTTGGGTTCTCAGCTCAGCCCAACAGAGTCGAAGCTCACCCCCAGGCACTGCCGCCTCCTCGATTTTAGCCAGTGGGGAACAGAGGAATGGAGGCCCTTCTCTGCATGCCTCAGGAGGCCTTAGCCCCGGGGGCCTAGTCCTGCGGGGCAGCAGGCCATGCCTAAGCCTCCATTCCTTCCCTAGCCCCTGGCCCAGGGTCAAAGGGGGAGATGGCAGCCACTCCCCCTCGTGCATGCACCTCTGCTGGCAGGAGGCGAAGCCTCTGGCCACAGGGCCTAAGAGCCAGGGCTTACCCAAGCTCAGCTGAGGCCACCCACTGAACTGCCAGGAGGAAGAAGGCCCTGTCCCCCGGCCGCCACTACTCTCCCTCCCAGCCTCCAGTCTCTGCCCCTTAGCAGGGCCGGGCCAGGCAGAGTGTTCTCGCCAGTCATCTACAGGCTTTATCCATCCAGCCCTTTACCCTGCTCAGGGCTGGGGCTGGGACGGGGTCTCCTCTCACATCTCCCCTTCTCCACCCCTCACATACACAACTTCTTGGCCCAGCCAAGCAAGTCCAGGCCATGGAATGGCACCAGAGGGGTCTGTGATCAGCCACCCCACCTTGAGGGCAGCATGGGCACCACAGGGTGGAGGGAATGGGGAAGCTGTCAGGAGCATCCAGACGCTGCCTGCTGGCCGCTGCTCCTGCCTCAGCAGCTGCCCCACCCCCTCCAACCAGGCCCCCACTCAGACCCCCTCAGAGGCTCCGCGGCCCGGCCAGCCCCCAGCTGCTCACAACTGATTCAGTCTCCCCTCCCTCACACGGGGAAAGCACAGCAGGGATGCGCGGAAAGAATGTACCTGTAGATGTGTACATACCACAGTGCTGTAATTTTGTATGTAGCAATCATGTAAATACATGTATGGATTTTATAATATACATATATAAAAATCTATAAAGGCATATTTTTAGAAAAACAGCGCATCACTGCTTCTTTTGAAAATAGTCTGAATAAGAATAAAATGAATTTCTACAGAGCTTCCTGCCTCTGGCTGGCTATTTGCGGGGGAGGGGGGTTGGTCTAAATGTAGATGATACGTCAGACTCACCACTGTCTGCTGCTGAAGAGGTAGCACTTGTGGGTTCCCCTGCACCTGGGTCACTGCAGATGTTGGTAGTTAACCAAGGGATGTGACCAGGAAGGGGATCCTGCCCCTGCCCCCTCTCACCTGGCACTGCCCCCTGCCAGCGCTGCTTCCCAGACCAGCAGGGCCCTAAAGCTTGGCAGAAACTTCAAGCCAGAAAGAGCCACTCCAGGCAAAGGCTTCCACTGCATCTTTCCAGGCATGCGGAGGGTAAACACGGAGCTTTCCCTGGCATCTTACCACATGTGCTCCCAGCCAATGCATCCAGCTAGGGGGAACTCAACCTTGGACCACTTGTTCATGGAGAAAGCAGATCTGGCTTCTGGAGGTGTCCCAGGCCTCGACAGGCTCCTGTGCAAGACCTAGACCAAGAACAGGGAAGAGCTGGACACTGTGGGTGCAAAGAAGCCAGGCCCACTCAGAGCACATCTCTGGAGGGAGAGCAGACAGACCCTGGAAGAAAATTTGGCAGCTTGAACCTTTATTTTTAGTATTTTTTTAAAAAGCATAATTAGAAACTTTCAATACAGAAATAATCCTAGCAAACCATTTAAAAGTGGTGGTGTTTGACGGGGAATTTCACATCAGGTCCACTAGGACGTCGGTCCAGCCCCGAGTCCCCACCCCACCCCGTAACCCCCATTCATGCATGTAACAGTGGGACAGGCACACTGCCATGACCAAAATCACCCCACCACCTGGGGCTGGACATCCAGCTACCAGAAGCCATGGGGCCTCCCAGCCTGGGCTGGAGGCTCCCAGGACCAACCCCCCCTTATTGCTTGAATTTGCAAGCACACCCTTGCTGGCCTCGCCTGACCACTCAGAGGCAAGCATGCCCCCCACCCACCAGCACAGGAGCCCCCAAGCACCACACATCCTCACAGGGCCCATGGCCAACCAGAACAGTCACAAGGACGCAGACCCTACTTCTGCCGCCCCCAGACCAGATGAGGCTGCCTGCTGGTCAGCCCTGCAGCCCCTCCATAGTACCCTCCTTCCCAGGCCCACAGAGCTCCCCCACCCCATCCTGTGGCTCCAAAGTGAAGGCCTGTCCCAGAACCACCAGCTTTTGGCAGTTTGGGCAAGTGGAGAGACGGGTGAGAGAAAACCCCCAGTTTTTATTGATTAAAAACCCATCCACAGTGCTAACATGGAAACTGCAGTGTGATCTATGATGTGATTGTCCAATCAGGGCTCTGCCTGGAAATCACCTAGGAAAGGAAATCTAAGGAAACACATCCTGGAATCAGTTCTTCCCAGGTCACTTGATCCCTGTAGGGGAAAGGGGTAATGAGGTGTTCGGGCTGGGGGCTGGGGAAGCAAGTCATCAAGTGCAGATGACCCTGGTTTTTCTCCAGGGGACTGGGGGGTCAAAACTGGCCGCCCCAGCCATTCCTTCCCATCTGCCAGGAAATCCTCTTGCCACCTTTGTCCTGACAAAGATTAGGACAATGACTGGGGGCTGTCCCATGGTCCCAGCCCAGAGGCTCCAGGCATGAGAGCCCAGCCCCACAATGGTAGGAAGCCATGTTTTTTTTTCTAAAAACAGTGGACACAAAGTGGGGGTCGCCCCAACTTTTGCTGCTCTGCCAATCAAACCTCAGGGAAAGAAAATAATTGTGAGGAACTTAATTCACTGATCTGGCTTCATTCTCTTCATCTGTTAAAATACTGCTCCTGCAGCCCCCATGCCAGCCCCATCTCTGCACGAACCTACCCCAACCTTTCTGATGGAACTGAAACCTCTTGGTAGAAATGAGAAGCCATGGCTCCCCTGGGTTTGGAGCTCAGAAGCATCTAGAAGGCAGGACAAGAAATCTGTTGGCCAAGGGGCAAGACTGACCACCTCTGGAACCACAGGGCCTCGAGGCTGGGTTCCCCCAGCTCCCCAGAATGGCTGTGGGGGCAGGAGAACAGGGAGGGAAAGGAGCTGGCACAGGCCCTGGAGAGGGGGCAAGACCCTGCGTGCCAGGGACAGAAGCTGACAACCTGTCGGAGAGAATGAGCAACACGGAGCCCACTCCACTGGCGCAGGCTGGCCAAAGATGCGGCTAGAACGTGACGCTGTCTCCTCAGGACGCTGCTTGTAGTAAGATGGGCTGGGGAGGGGGCGCAGGGAGGGTCCGTTGCAGCAGGCTGGCATCAAGGAGGCAAAAGCCAGAGCAGGACTCGGTGTGCGGCCGGGTAGAGCAATACACACTATGTACAGACTCTGTGAATCAGTCCGCTCGGCTGGCAGCGTCCTTGCCAGGTCCAGGCGCCTTGGCCGGGGGAGGAGGGGCACCAGTAGGGAAGGGGCGAGCTGGTCCAACACCTTCTTGGCACTCGAGGGGAGAGGGGGAGGAAGTGCCGATGGCAGCCTCCCGATACAAAAACATGGAGAGAATTCTTTAAATAACGGCACGAAACTGAGACTGTCCCCCGAGGAGCCCCCGCGGACCTCGGGCTGGGGAGGGACCGCAGTGCAGTCTCTGCAGTGGACTGGGCGGCATTAGCAGCATCGTTTCTTTCGTTTACTGTTCTTCGTAAGCTTCACCACATCGTTCTGTTGCTGCTGCTGCTGTTTCGCCAGGTTGTCTTTCTTTGCTCGGAGGACCAGCTCCGTGATGCAGTTGAACATCTGTGGAGAGGAAAGAGGGAAGGGCTGGCCTCAGACCTGGCCAGGAGGCCCCTGCTGGCCGCACTTCCTACCTGTGAATGTTTGGTATGTATGTCTTCAAAGCCTATTCTAGAAGGTGGTGGTGAATTATTTTATTTAAAGGTCAAAAAGGAACAACATTGCTAAAATCTCGTCTCTACAAAAAATACAAAAATCAGCTAGGCGTGGTGGTGCACACCTGTAGTCCCAGCTACTCGGGAGGCTGAGGTGGGAGGATCACTTGAGCCCAGGAGAGCGAGGCTACAGTGGGCCATGAACACACCACTGCACTCCAGCCTGGATGACAGAGTTAGACCTCGACTCAGCAAATAAGTTTGTAAAAAAAGGAACATCATCAAAGGCCCCCCATGAGCTGTGTGGACTTGGGGGAAGTCAATCTCACAGGGGTTCACAGGGGTTTTCCAGTCCTTTTTTTTTTTTTTTTTGAGATGGAGTTTCGCTCTTGTTGCCCAGGCTGGAGTGCAATGGTGCAATCTCGGCTCACCGCAACCTCCACCTCCCAGGTTTAAAAAATTCTGCCTCAGCCTCCCGAGTAGCTGGGATTACAGGCATGTACCAGCATACCCGGCTAATTTTTTGTATTTTTAGTAGAGACAGGGTTTTACTATGTTGGTCAGACTGGTCTCAAACTCCCAACCTCAGGTGATTTGCCTGCTTCAGCCTCCCAGAGTACTGGGATTACAGGCATGAGCCACCAAGCCCAGCCTCCAGTCCTTTTTTTTACAGAGACAAACCCCTTTCCTTCAGCTGGAATCTGGTGACATGACAGATGAAAGTGCCCCTGCCCTGTTCATGGACAGAGGTGACCCAGGGTCTGCCCCCTCCACATCACCTCACGCATGTGGGGCCCAGAGAGGTGAAGTCACTGCCCAGTGTCATACCAGCCCCGCCCACAGGCCCAGGTGGACAGGCCAGCATCAGGACACCAGCCTGACCTGCAGAGAAGCCTTGCTCCCCCGCCACTGTGTGGCCCATGTGCCCCGAAGCAGTGGGGATCCTCGGCTTCCCACAGGCCACTGAGCTCCACACCCCACAAGGCAGCCAGTGAGCAGAGGACTGGTGCAGAAACTGCTTGGCTTTGGTGTGGGACAGAGGTTTGCTCAGCTTCTCACTAGCTGGGTGGTAGTCCTCAAGTTACTTCAACACTTGGAGCCTCAGTTTTCCTATTTGAAATGTGGGAATAATTGTACCCACCTCAGAGGACTGCTGAGCTATGAACTAAGATCCTTAAAGGGCCTGGCACATAGTAGGCACTCAGTAAATGGCACTTACTAGGACATTTTCTATTGGCCATTTAGATGCCTCGAGCAGGCCAACAACGAGAAGAAAGGGCCACGGGGGTGCGGCGGAGCCGGTGACCCAGGGCCTCACCTCTTCCACGTTGACGTTCTCCTTGGCACTGGTCTCGAACAGCTGGATCCCCCATCTGCCCGGCAAATTTGTAGGCATCTTCTGTCTCCACCACCTTCCGCTCAGGGTCATCATTCTTATTGCCCACTTCAAAGCAAGGCAGAATCAGCACAGCCCTGAAGGGCACAGCCGGCTGTCTCCCTCCCCCGACCCAACCCCCACCCCTAGCCCCTGGGCACAGCCTCACCTAATATTCGGCACACATCATCACAGTTCTGGTTGATTTCGTGAAGCCACCGCTTGACGTTGACAAAGGACTCGGCACTGGTGACGTCGTAAACTACAATGACCCCGTGGGTCCCCCGATAATACCTGTAGGGCCAGAGTGTGCAGCAGCACTTCAGCCCCGGCAGGAGCCAACCCCTTGCCAGGACCCACCTGCCCACATCAGGACAGTGACCCAGGAAAGGCGAGGGTGGCCCTGGAGCCTGGGATCTCACCCTGCTCAGCAGAGACCCGAGCCACGCCCAGAGGGCAGGAGAGGCTGCAGCAGTAGCACGGGCTCCCCGTGCCTGCCCCCAGGCGCCAGCAGGGTGGGAGAGCCAGCCCCTTGGTGGCAGAGCAGGTCTGAGGAGTCACCCCATGCTGTTCAGAGTCTGCTGCTGGCTTGAAGCATCTCTGAAGTTCTTGCTTTATTTTGGGATTTCAGGCAGTTTTTGTATTTGACATCATGTTATCACTGGCTTTCAACATTCAAAAAAAATCTTTTCTCCTCAAACCCGTTTCAGAGAAACGCGTTTCCAAGAAGCCACACCATCATGAAGCCCTGGCGAAGTCTGTGTCCCCTCCCCCGGGGCAGGTAGGCACCTCCCTTCCTGCTGCTCTTGGCTCATCTGTGCAAGTGGCAGGAAAAGCGTGGACACCACACAAGCATCTGGGGATGGCTGGGGAGAGGGGGCCAGCAAAGCCACCACCCACACATGCAGACCCCAGGGCCAGCCAGGAGGGCTGGAAAGGGACATCAAACTCTCCTCTCCAGACCCCATCTCCCCATTCATCCGAATGGTACAGAAAGACATCAGTACCCAGAGGAAGACAGGACCACAGCCTCCGCTTCCCTCTGTCGCAGAGCTGGAGGCCAGAGAGCAACCCTGCCCCGATCTGCGCAGTCAGCCAGAGCCGCCCCCTCTCCTTCTCTCCCCAAAGCCGCAGGGACCTCCTCCCCGAGGCTCCTCAGGACACAACACAAACCACGAGTGGACAGGCTGCTTCCTCCCAGCCTTCTGGCTGCCAACTGCTCCAGCCCTAAGTACCTCCACCCTGCCCAGCCCTGGGGCAAAGCCCAGACCTGCCCCTGCCCCTGCCCCATTCTGGCTCCACCCTCAACACTGCTGCTGGGATCTCCTCCCAGGGCTTCATTCTGCCCGCAGCTTTGCTTCCAGGACGACACCGCTCCTTGGCTTTGGGGGAGCTGTGACAATCAAGTTGTCTTGGCACTGGGCCCAGAACCAGCTCTGGCCTTGGCAGCAGCCGCGGAGAGCGGGCCGGCTCAGCACACAGAATGGCGTGGCAGACGCCTTCCAGAGTGAGGGCACGCTGTAGCCGCAGGAAGAGCAGAGGAAGCACAAGGAGTGGATGCTCTGCAGACTCCTTTGCTGAAGATGATCAGAGATGCCAAGAAACACCTACAGCCATGGCCCTGGCGCAGAGCCCCAGCGGCTCCCTGGGCGCCTCCGCCTCATCTGAGACCCAGAAGGGGCTTTATCTGAGAGCAGAGAATTCGTCTGCGGATGAAGTCAGGGGCTCAGAGCTCTGGCTAGGAAGGTCCGGAGCACTGAGGCTTCCCATGGCCACCAGGAATCGCTTTCACTCACCGGGACTCTGCTCTAGGCCAGGCTCAGAGCCGGGGGCTTGGTATCCATTACCTTACTAATCTCTGCAGCCACCTGATCCAGGAGACCTCAGGATGGCCATGTGACCAGCGAGGACCTGAGGCTGAGTGCAGCAGCCAGATCTGACTCCCAGGCCCAGCCTTCCTTGTCACTTCTCCCCTCACCTCCACTCCAACCACACCTCTCAGTGCCAGCAAACCTCAGCTTCTGAGAGCAAGAACCCAAGACAGGGTGACCACAGGGCTCTTTCCCTCCAGGCTAACGGGACACAGTTTCAGTTTCTCTTTTAATGCCCTGCATCAGAAAGTCACCCTACTATATCCTGACTGCCCCATTCCCAAAGACTCCAAAACTGACTTCCCCAAAACTCCTTCCTTCTTTGCCAGTGACCATCACAGAGCATCGAGACTTCCAGTGCGCCCTGCAGGGCCTCCTGCCTCATGAGGGCCAGAGCGGGATTCTAAGACAGAGCTGCCACTCAGCTTCCCCAGACAGGTAGGATGGCAGCAGGGAGTCCAGCCACTGCCCACAGGCCACCCCTTCCCAAGCCCCCTGGGAAAATCCCATGCTGCTCCCAGGAAGCCGAGTAACTCTTCCCAGCTCCCTACGGAATGGAGAACCAGTTCACCCTCTTCCCACCCTGCCCAGCCCGGAAAGCAGGTGACTTCATGGTGGCAGGGAGGGGGCTGTGACTCCTCCTGGTGAAAGAGGCTCAGACACCCCAGGCCCCACCACCCTGCCCAGGGATTCATTCCTCATGGCCGCGGGCCTCCCCAACCTCTGCTGCCCCAAATCTCTGCCTGGTTTTAAGGCACAGGATGGGGCGGGAGAGCAGGGGCACCACCTGCCCAGCGGAGGAGGGCCTCGGCAGCCTCAGCGCCAACCCTGGTACCCCCACCCCTGCCCCCCCCCCAAGTTAGGAGGCTTCATTCTCCCTGGGCCTGTTTTCCTGTCCATAAAATGGAGATAGTCACAGGCTTCTCCACCAGGATTAACCGAAATAAAGCAGGTGAAATCCTAGTGACAGGCCCAACCCAGATCAAGGTCAGCGCCCAGACCAGCTGACCCCAGCATAAGGGTTTGTCTTTCCTGGGCCTGCAGCCCCAGGCTGCCCAAAGTACTGATGCCAGCCCTGCCCCAGCGCCCTCCGCAGGTCCTCAACAGCAGCTGCCGAGACATGCAGGCCACAGAGCCCTCGCTCACAGGCTCATCAACCATCACCACACAGGCTGCACCCAGCGACCCTGGGACTGTGAGCTCCCAGGGATTTGGGCACCACGGGCTGCAGCACACGTGTGCTGTGTGCTCAGTGCAGGGTGAACCCAGTGACAAGCCTTCCGCCTTGGCTCCAGCCCAACGAGCTGCCTGCCCAGTGCACCTGTCCCTCCTCCAGCAGCCCTCCTCTCCCCCCACACAACCAGCCACCCATGGGGGCACTGCACCCCACACTTCCCACCTCAGGAGATGCCGAGGGGTCAGGGGTGGGCTGCCAGCATGGGGTGCACCCGGCTTTCACACTTCAGGGAGGAAGGGGGCCGCTGGCTGGGACTTCCTCATTCTCCTTCCTGAGGCCACTTCTAAAGGTGCTGCTCAAGAAAGCCGAGGAGGTGCCCGTGGAGCCAGACAGCTGCCCCCACTCTGCACAGGCTGCTGTGTGGAACGCAGGCTCGGGCACTGGGAGGGACCCCTCCAGGGTGCCCTCTGTAAAATGGGATGACAGCAGCTCCAGGCACACGGAGCTGCTAGACAGCACAACCCAGCCACTCATGTTGACACCCTCACCAGAGCACCCTGCCCCCTCCACGTGGAAGCCAGCCCCAGAGCAGGCCCTCCGAGAAATAAGCACAGAAAGCCTAGGCAACTTGCCTCAGGACACACAGTCCAACAGCTCCAAATCCCCTTCAGACCCTGCTCCTTCCTAAAACCTGCTCCACTAACAACCCAGTGGGAGCCGCTCCGAAGGACACTCCCATCTGCGCTGGAGCCGTTTCCCTCTGGCCTGCAGCTCAGCCACAAAGGTGGCAACCCGTGGGCAGCCGGATTTCCCAGGAAACAGCTTTAAGGGTAGGGAAGAGCCTAATCACACACACCAGTGTCCCCTCTAGACAGCGCCACCTCCAAGGCGGGTGATGGGGCCTACCCAGGCCAACTCTAGCTTCCACAACTGACACCTACCAAGAGGAATTGCCAGTGACTAAGTCCTGGGCGGACAGGGCACGTCACAACCCCCTAGCGAGGCAAACACTACACTGCTCCCTCTGTAAGGTGACAGCGTGGCAGGCCGGAGGGTCAGCTGACTCTCCAAGGGGACAGCACACGGCCACTGTCTGGCCAGACTCCACCACGGTGCTCAGCACCGCCCACTGCCCCCACCAGCAGTCACCCCCCCCATCCCCTCACACCTTCAGGACCAGGAAGGCTGCAGCCAAACACCACCCACTACAGCCAACAACAGGCTCACTTCCCGACAGCCTCGGGGGACCCACTGGTGACATTTCCACCATGACCAGGCACCGGTTGCTCAACCGTGTCCACAGGTCAGTGGTGCGGGCTGAGTGGGAGTGGGCGTGGACTCACGTGGAGGTGATGGTGCGGAAGCGCTCCTGCCCCCCGCCGTGTCCCAGATCTGCAGCTTCACCTTCTCCCCGTTGATCTCCACGGTCCGGATCTTGAAATCCACTCCAATCGTGGTGATGTAGCTGCCTGCACACACACGGCAGCTACCGAGGCCCAGCATGGGTCTCCCCGCAGGCCCCCAGTCCACACTGCACACAACATACCCCCAGGATCCCCCACCCCCAGCTCATTACATGTGCCTGGCACATTCCAGGCCCCAGGGACAGAGCCCTGAACAAGGAACACGAGGCCCCTCCACCCACAAGTAAAGTGAAGGAGGGAGGCAGGATGCAAGGAAACAAACAAAGGGGACAATTTCCGAGTGAAAGTGACATGCAGGAAATAAAGCGGGATGGGGAGCGGGAGCAGGATCTTTTAGAGTGGCTAGGTGGGGACACGCCAGCTGTGTCTCAGAATGGTAGACCTACGGCGGGCACACTCTGGGTTTTTCTTTCTATTCAATTTAAAAACTTTTTATGGCCCTCAAAATTCGCTTCCAAACACAAAAACAGGTCATGAGCTGCAGTCTAAAAATCACCGCTCCAGGCAGGGGAGACAGCAGCAAAAACAGCCACAGGTGGGATTACGTGAGGTCAAGCCCTCGGCCCAAGGCAGGCAGAACGTGACGAGGCCAGATCTTGGACCTGAGTGTCACTTCCAAGAATGTGGACTTTCTCTCGTGTGTGATGGGGAGGCACCAAAGGGTTTTAATCCGGGTGTGAGATGCATTTTAAACAGCTCTCTTGCAGCATCTGTGAGAAAAATGGATTTTTTTTTTTTTTTGAGACAACGTCTCATTATGTCACCCAGGCTGGAGTGAAGTGGGATTGCATCCTTGACCCTCCTCAGGCTCTGACAATCCTCCCACCTCAGCCTCTTGAGTAGCGGGGGACTACAGGAGCGCGCTGTCACACCTGGCTAATTTTTTTTTTTTGAGGTGGCGTCTAGCTCTCTTGCCCAGTAGTGCTGTGGTGCGATCTTGGCTCACCACAACCTCCACCTCCTGGGTTAAAGTGATTCTCCTGCCTCAGCCTTCCAAGTAGCTGGGATTACAGGCACGCGCCACCATACCCAGCTAAATATTTTTTGCATTTTTTTTTTTTTAGTAGAGATGGCCAGGTTGGTCTTTAACTCTTGACCTTGTGATCCGCTTGGCCCGCCTCCCAAAGTGCTGGGATTACAGGTGTGAGCCACCTTGCCCAGTCTTTTTTTTTTTTTTTTTTTTTTTTGAGACAGAGTCTCACTCTGTCACCCAGGCTGGAGTGCAATGGCACGATCTCAGCTCACTGCAACCTCTGCCCCTCCAAGTTCAAGTGATTCTCCTGCCTCAGCCTCCTGAGTAGCTGTGATTACAGGCTCCTGCAACTGCACCTGGCTAATTTTTGCATTTTTAGTAGAGATGGGGTTTCACCATCTTGGCCAAGCTGGTCTTGAACTTCTGACCTCATGATCCACCCGCCTAGGCCTCTCAAAGTGCTGGGATTACAGGTGTGAGTTACCAAGCCCATATTTTTGTATTTTTAGTAGAGACAGGGTACCACCATGTTGCCCAGGCTGGTGTCAAACTCCTCACCTCAAGTGATCCACCTGCCTTGACCTCCCAAAGTACTGGGGTTATAGGCGCAAGCCACCAGGCCCAGCCTGAAAGATGGATTTGAGGACAATTTCTAGCTGGTGTAATTGTCCAGTCCAGCCTTCCAAAGCCTGACACTAGGAAGGGCACAACTTCTCACTACATTTGGGGCTTACGCTGTGACAGTGCAGGAGATACCATGCACAGACACAATTATGTGAAATGTGGCAAGGGCGTAGGAAAGGTCAAATTCCAAGGTGGGGGTGGAGAACAAAGCAGGCTTCACGGAGGATGTCATATCTGGGCTTAGTTTGAAAGAACAGGTAAGACTTCAAAGGTTGAGATTAGGTAGGGAAAAGATGTCCCACTCCAAGGCAAATAGCCGAGGCAAACCCACAACCAGAACTTTGGAACACCAAGGAGTGCGGCCCAGCACCTAGCGTAGTTAGGGTCTCCAGAAACAGCTGGGGGGTAACAAACGAGCAAGCCAAAGAACAAAAGAATGATCAGGTGGTAGGACAAAGCCAGAAAGGTGAACTGGAAACAGACCATGAAGGCCAGTGGTTCTCAGCTGGGATGACTCTGTCCCTCCGAAGGACACTTCGCAATGTCTGGAGGCATTTTTGGATGTCACAGCAGGGGGGAGGGGGAAGTGTTGCCGACAATCAGTGGGTGGAGGCCAGGGATGCCACTCAACATCCTTCAACACGCAGGACAGCCCCACAACAAAAATCACAGGGCCCAAAGGGTCAACAGTGTCCCAGTGAAAAACTTGCTGCAAACTCTGCTCAGGTGACAGGGGCCACTGTTTTTTTTTTTTTTTTTTTTTTTTTTTGAGACAAAGGCTCACTCTGTTGCCCAGGCTGGAGTGCAGTGGCGTAATCTCCGCTCACAATGACCTCCACCTCCCGAGTCCAAGCGATGATTCTCCTACCTCAGCCTCCCAAGTAGCTGGGACCACAGGCTCGTGCCACCACACCTGGCTAATTTTTTTTGTGTTTGTAGTAGAGGTCGGGTTTCACAGTGTTAGCCAGGATGGTCTTGATCTCCTGACCTCATGATCCGCCCGCCTCGGCCTCCTAAAGTGCTGGGATTACAGACGTGAGCCACTGCACCCAGCAGGGGCCACTGTTTTTAAATAGAGAAAAGACCATGCTAGACATACGCATTAGCAGTTCAGGGTGGGTGAGGGTTGCCATAATGCTTCCAGGTAGAACCAACAGCAAACTGAGATACTGGTAGTAGAAACAGAAAGTGGGAAGAGATTGCAAAAACGAGCCCTCCAAGCATCAAATGCTGATTAGCTGGGGAGGAAGAGGGGCATTAAGGAGGAAGAGGAACATTTTTCAGCATAATTAGAGGCTGTTAATCAGTTATCATCCTTGAACAGAAGGTAACAGCCAGCTACAACAAATAGCTGGCATTTATTGAGCAATTACTTAGTCCCAGGCACTGTAACCTGTGCTATCTCAGGTCATCCTATAACAACCCCATGGGGGAAGGATCATTATGATTTCTACTTTACAGACGAACTGAGGCTTAGTCACTGGCTCAAGGTCACAGAGAGAAGCCATTGCTATCCAACACCACACCACCAGTGAGGATGCAGGGCCAGTGTCAAGGAAAGAAGGGGTGGGGGGGCAAAATCCACTTCTCCATCAAAAGAAACATCAGTCATGGAATCACTTTTTAAAAGCAGCTCAGCCGTGTCAGAGGGAATATACCACAAGACAATCAATCAGAGACGCCAACCCCACCCGAAGCATCTGTAATGAACCTGATGTGTTTAGCAAACAAAAATGTGTTCAGCTGGGCACAGTGGCTCACGCCTGTAATCCCAGCACTTTGGGAGGCTGAGGCGGGCGGATCACAAGGTCAGGAGATCGGGATCATCGTGGCCAGCAGAGCGAAAACCTGTCTCTACTAAAAATACAAAAATCAGCTGGACATGGTGGTGCATGCCTATAATCCCAGCTACTCAGGAGGCTGAAGCAGGAGAATTGCTTGAACCAGAGAATCAGAGGTTGCAGTGAGCCAAGATCATGCCACTGCACTCCAGCCTGGCAACAGAGGGAGACTCCCTCTCAAAAAAAAAAAAAAATGTGCTTAATCTTACCAGTGATTAGGGAAAAACAAAGGTAAACAAGTTAGCCCCTTCTGCCTATCAGCTCAACAAGAATGAAAACAGCTACTAAGATCCAGCATTCATCAGGGTTGACAAGGGGCACTTTCCACCCTTCAGTGGGAGTGTGAATTAAATTACTCCAGCTTCTTTGAAAAACAGGTTGGCAGTACCTATGAAAATTCTTGGTGCATACACCCTGCAACCGGTAACCCCACTTCTACAGAAACACACATACAAGAATAAATATCAGCCAGGCTCTATGACTCACACCTGTAATCCCAGCACTTTGGGAGGCCAAGGTGGGTGGATCACCTGAGGTCAGGAGTTTGAGACCAGCCTGACAAATATGGTGAAACCCCATCTGTACTAATTAATACAAAAAGCAGCCGGGTGTGGTGGCGGGCACCTGTAGTCCCAGCTACTTTGTAAGTTGAGACAGGAGAATTGCTTGAACCCAGGAGGTGAGGTTGCAGTGAGCCAAAACAGCGCCACTGCACTCCAGTCTGGGAGACAGGGCGAGACTCCATCTCAAAAAAAAAAAAAGAGTAAATATCGACTAAAGCCCAAGTAGCTACGCATCACTGAAAACAGACACAACCAGAAGCCAGGCACTAAGTAAGAGCACTGTCAGTGCACTGTGTGGTGTACCCAAGCACTGAAAGCACCCCCACACTCAAATGAACCCAACGGCCTGCATGTGGAGCGCAGAAAAGAGCTGGAAAGACACACTCTGACCAGAGGCTGCCAAGGGCAGCACAGGGGGCAGGAGCAGGGACTGTGCCCGGATGATACCCTCAGACGCTGTTATGGTATCATCCGGGTCCTGTTTGGACCCTGAGTGGGAAAATGATGAGCTAGCCAAAGGGTTTTGGTGAGCAGGTACATTAAGATAGACCACAGAGGCTTCTGACAGAAGCTCCACCAGGTCCTAAGGCCCACTCCGTCTTCCCCTCCTCTGGCAACCAGAATGAGACAGTTCCCAACATTAGGCAGAGGCAAATGTGTTCTGGTGCCAGGGAGGGGGATGTCAACAAACAAACAAAAACGACCCCCCAGCAGGACTGCAGGGAGGACTCACCTGAGAAAGTGTTGTCTGCAAAACGCAACAGTAAACTGCTCTTGCCCACACCTGCAAGAGAGAAAGCACTGCGATGAGGGGGGTAGGTGGGTCCCCTCCCTCCAGCCCCGGCCCTTCTTCTGGCAGACGATGCCCGAGTCCCAACTCTTAAGAAGCTCAGTGGGACCCAGCGCACTTCTCAATGCTCTTTCCACCTCCCTGAGCAGCCACACACCAAGAACATCCCTTCTGCTCGATCCCTGACCTTTTCCTTTGTCCTTGTGTAATCCAAGCTGTTCCCAAATCCTCTGGGGGAGACATGAGAAAGGGACTGGTGTGCAGGCCCTGGGCTGAGAGCTGGCCCAAAGGGAGATGCCAGGAGACAAAGTAGAATGAAGGTCAATCACACGGAACAGCCCCCAAGTGCATCTACAACATGGTCCCTAGAAAAGTACATGCCATGTTATGGCACATCAGTTAGGGAGCAGCCCGGAATGAGGAACTGCAGAGCGGGAAGGGACCCTTGATATCACCAGGGCTATTTTGCAGGTGAGGAAACCAAGGCCCACACAGCTAGAACTCAATGGCTTCCATCTTCCCGGCTGATGGCCCCACTGGGTGGGCTGGTGGAGTGGAGGGTCTGCCTTATACCCATCAGGGCAACAGCCCACATGTGCTCAGACCATGCACCAGTCACAGCAGCTCCTGGCTGCTTAGAGCACAAACAAGTATACATCTGGCCTCCCCCACTTTTTTTGTAAAGAGATGGGGTCTCATTCAGTCACTCAGGCTGGAGTGCAGTGGTGCAACCATGGCTGACTGCAGCCTTGAACACCTAGGCTCAAGTGATCCTCCAGCCTCAGCCTCCCGAGTAGCTGGGACCACATGTGTACACCACCATGCCCAGCTAATTTTTTTATTTTTAGCAGAGACGGAGTCTTGCTATGTTGCCTAGGCTTAATTTTTTTTTTTTATCTTTTGTAGAGACGAGGTCTTATTATATTGTCTGAGTTGGTCTCAAACTTCTGGCCTCAAGCAATCCTTCCTCCTGGGCCTCCCAATAAGTGCCAGGAATTCAGGCATGAGCCACTGCGCCCAGACCTGTCCCCCTTGACTTCAACTCATAGTGCTTTCAGCCTGCCAAGTGCACCTGTCCCATGTCCTCCTATCCCATCCCCCAATCTCCAACAACCCTGACGCCAGGCAGTTAATCGACCACAAAGACTTCACACGTATCGGGCCATCTGTGTGGTAAGCCCTTGGATGCCTCTTTGATTATATTTCCAGCCACATCTCTTGAGATGAGGACACCCAGGCTCAGAGCTGCTGAGTAGCCAGCCTAAGTGCCTCTGCGAGAAGCAGTAAAGCTGAGATCCGCGTCCAGGCCGGACTCCTCCAGAGCGCTAACACTCCTCCCGATACACACTGCTGGGAGTCTGGCCTCTGGTTCAGGAAGGGGGAAAAAAATGACCCTGTGGGGGCTCCTATATCTCACTCCTGTTAGATTTTCAATGAAAATGCCATGAAAGCTATGAAACCCCCTGAAACAAAGTGCAGATTTTGAGCCTAGGTGTCTATTTGCAGGAGAAGCCCACAGCGTTTTTTTTTTTTTTTTTTTTTTTGAGAGACAGGGCCTTACTCTGTCACTCAGGCTGCAGTGCAGCAGTGTGATCACAGCTCACTCTAACCTCGAAATCCCCAAGTACCTGGTACTACAGGCATGTGCCACCACACCCAGCAAACTTTAAAAAAAATTTTGTAGAGATGGCGTCTTGCTATGTTGCCCACACTGGTCTCAAACTCCTGGCCTCAAGCAGTCTGCCCACCTCGGTCTCCCAAGGTGCTGGGCTAACAGGCGTAGGCCACTGCAGTCGGCCCCCACAGCTTTTATTAGATTCTCAAAAAGGGCACTGCCTCCACCCCCACACCCCCAGGTAACCAAAGTGGCAAACCACTGCTGCAGCTGTATTTCCCTAAGCCTAACCCAGCATCCTCTCTGGGCAGTCCTCTAAAGATCCCTTCTGGGAACTTCTCCCGGTGAGTGAGCTGCCCCACGATGCCCAGAAGAACTTGTTTCACTGAGTAAGCCTGCATCTTATTTTCGTAGACAGGCCGGCGTGAGGCTCTCCTGGGCAGGCAGATACTGCTCATCCCCAGGCCCGCAGCACTCATGCTCAGAGCCACTTCCTCCTTGCTCTGCCATGAGGCTTCCTGCTGAGCCCAAGGAGAGCCCGAGTCCCAGGCTGGGTCCTTCACAGCGCTGTGCCCAGCACCAGCACCCCACTGGCCTCACCGCCTCCTCTGCTTCCTCCTGGAGCCTTCTGGGTCCAGCTTAGTCAGCTAAAAGCTTGAGTCTGGAAGTTCCTCTGGGACAGAGCCCTCGCCTCATCCGCCCTGTGCATACACAGTGCTGTAAGCCGGCCCCGGGACTTAGTAGGTGCCAACCAAACACCGCTTAATGAATTTCTGCCCAAACAAACGCCCGCCGCGCTGATGCCTCTGCTATCTAGCGCTACCACTGCAGCTCAGCAGGCACCTAAGCAGGGGTTTCCAAACTTCTGCAGGGCAGCAGAATCCTTTTCTTCATTCAAGCTTTACCCAAATCCCATGTCTAACACAGTTCTCTCTGCAATGACACAGTGGTGTCCCCCTCCAGCGTGCCCTTTCCAGGTCCCCCACACTGTCCCCAGGCGCCTCAGCAGAGCAGTTAAGCCACTAGGCTGCAGAAAGACCACAACCATCACCACAGTATCTGTTGCTCTGGACCCAACACCAATCTCTAACACTGTTCTCCCTTTGAAAGGAACAGAAACCCACCCCAAGAAATGCTACCCCCTAAATACCCCTAGAAGCTTCCTCAGAAACACTAGCTGCAGCCATTACCCCACAGCACTAGTGTCAGGGCAGGAGCAGAGGGCACCTGTCAGCCTTCACCATAGCTACCGCCGAGGCTGCCCAAGGCCCACATCAGTGTAACCCCAACCAGTCCAGCCCATCGTCTTTTTTTTTTTTTTGAGACGGAGTCTCACTCTGTCACCAGGCTGGAGTACAGTGGAGCAATCTCAGCTCACTGCAACCTCTGCCTCCTGGGTTCAAGCAATTCTCCTGCCTCAGCCTCCCGAGTAGCTGGGATTACAGGAGCCTGCCACCACGCCCAGCTAATTTTTGTATTTTTAGTAGAGACGGGGTTTCACCATGTTGGCCAGGATGGTCTTGATCTTTTGACCTCGTGATCCACTCAGCCTCTCAAAGTGCTGGGATTACAGACATGAGCCAACATGCTTGGCCTTTTTTTTGTTTTTGAGACGAGTCTCACTCTGTCGCCCAGGCTGGAGTGCAGTGGCCTGATCTTGGCTGCAACCTCCACCTCCCGGGTTCAAGCAATTCTCCTGCCTCAGTCTCCAGAGTAGCTGGGATTACAGGCACCTGCCACCACATCCAGCTACTTTTTTTGTATTGTTAGTATAGACATGGTTTCACCATGTTGGCCAAGCTGGTTTTGAACTCCTGGCCTCAAGTTATCCGCCTGCCTCAGCCTCCCAAAGTGCTGGGATTATAGGAGTGAGCCACAGAACCCTTTACCCCTGGCTGCTGTATCTGGTCCTCACCACACCAGCCACACACACATCTCCTCCTCGCCCTGCTCCTGCCTGGGCTCTGGTCCCCTCACTCCTCTCTGCTTCAGTTCCATCTCTTGAAGAGCCCTAGACCTTTCAGTGAAGTGTTCTCAATTTTTTTAAATTCTGAAACAGGGTCTTGCTCTGTTACTCAGGCTGGAGTGCAGCAGCGCAATCACAGCTCATTGCAGTCTCAACCTCCCAGACTCCAGATCGTCGTCCCACCTCAGCCTCCCAGGTAGCTGAGACTACGGGCGTGCACCACCACGCCCAGCTAATTTTCTTATTTTTTGTAGAGACAGAACCTCCCTATGTTGTCCAGGCTGGACTCAAACTCCTGGGCTCAAGCGACCCTCCGCCTCAGCCTCCCAAAATGCTGAGATTATAGGCATGAGCCACCACACTCAGTCTTTTTTTTTTAAATTTTTAAGACAGTGTCTCACTCTGTCACCCAGGCTGGAGTACAGTTGTGTGATCATAACTCACTGTAACTTTCAACTCCTGGGTTAAAACAATCTTCCTGTCTCAGCCTCCTACGTAGCTGGGACTATAGGTTTGCACCACCACACCCAATTGAGTTTTTTTTTTTTGAGATGGGGGTCTCACTATGTTGCCCAGGCTGGTCTCGAATCTAAGTGATCCTCCCACCTCAGCCTCCCAAAGCACTGGGATGAGCTACTGTGCCCAGCCATGTTCTCATTTTTAATCCTGCCTCAGCCACTACCTCACTCTATAATCTGACACGTCACGCCCCCTCTCTTAGCTTCAGTTTACTTATCTGTTAGTGAAGGGCTAACTCCATCTCCAAATGAGGATGGTTGATCTGAGGGATGCAGATGAAATACTGTTACAAATCAGAGCCAATGTCAGAGAGTACAAGGGAAAGTATAGAAAGTAAAGAACCTCAGGCATAATGAAGAGATGCAGAGGTCGAGGGAGTCCATTGCAGAAGCATGCACAATGTGCAGAGTGGGCAGAACTCTAGATATATGAAGAAAGAAACCAGCTTTCATGGAGGGCCTGTTGTTTGCCAGCCCTGACACCAGCTGCCTGCACACATATTAGCATTGAGGTGCAGTAGCTCCGGCTTTGCCTCTGCTGAGCTGTGTGATTTGGGGCAAGTCAGTCACCTCCTCCGAGCCTTAGTTTCCTTTTTTTTTTTTTTTGAGACGGAATTTCGCTCGTCGCCCAGGCTGGAGTGCAATGGCACAATCTCGGGTCACTGCAACTTCCACCTACAGGGTTCAAGCAATTCTCCTGCCTCAACCTCCCAAGTAGCTGAGATTACAGGCACATTCCACCATGCCCAGCTACTCTTGTGTTTTTAGTAGAGACGTGGTTTCACCATGTTGGCCAGGTTGGTCTTGAACTCCTGACTTCAGGTGATCCGCCCACCTCGGCCTCCCGAAATGCTGGGATTATAGGCGTGGGCCACCACACCTGGCCTTAAGCCTTAGTTTCCTTATTTGATAAACCACACAGGCCGTGGGTAAGAATAAGCGTCTGTGAAATCATTCCATATACCTTGAAAGGAGGCATTCGCACAAGAAGCCCAGTTCAGGGGAGTGCATGATATCAAGTCTCTGTGCTCGGCTGCCAAAGCTTAGTTTGGACTTCCACGGCTACCATCTCCCCAGCTTTGAGTATCTCTCTGTCAGGAGAAATCAAAGAGCACAGCGTCTATCTCCTCTACAACCCATGCCTACATGACTGACCTAGGAGCTAGACCACATAAATCTTGACCCAATGAGTCTTCTCCCACACCTGACTTCGGAGAGAAAAATCAATTCATCATACAAAATGTACTGTGAGAAAGCAGGCCAAACCCATCCCCCTGGGCCTTACAGAGGAGAAGCGCCAACAAGCTCCATCTTCCTGCTGAGTTTAGGCTTTTCATTGTTGGATATCAACGCAGAGGTCCGAGATGTCTTGCAGAGGGATAAAGGCTCCTGACCATGGCAGGCTGACTGTCACTCCAAAAAGAGAGAAATGGCCCAGTGCCAGTCCCTCAGAACCCAGGCCAGGACTGCAAGCAAATCATGTAGAGGAAGAAGCCTCAAGACCCTGAGGAAAGCCAAAGGCCATCTCCAAGAGAACACTCCAGTGTGCCTGGTTTCCTTTCATTCAAACCATAACCAATCGGTCCTCCCCCTTTCTAACTCCTTCCCCAAACACAGTAACTCTTCCATCTACTTGGTTAGCCCCCAACTTTCCCCCTTACTTCTCCCCCTCCTCCAGCAGCCATGGAAATGTCAGCCATCCTTCACCTGACCCAAACCACCAACCACATCTCCATCCAGCTTTACAAGTGAGGCCAAAATCACCCACTTCCCCTGACCCAGCTCTGACACTGCTACCCAGCACTCCGACACTCCGGGTCTCACCACTCACTTGATTTGATCCCCTTTCCTTAACAGTCCATGGCCTTTGCCTCCAATCACATGACATCCCTCCCCCACACTCAGCTCAGGTCTGGTCTACAAACTAAGCATGCTCCCGAGACTCTTTCACGGACATCGTATAACCCCAGCATCTCAGCTACACTCCCATAAACCTTCTGGGGCCTGCCTCCCTGAGCTCTTGGTCACCCCATAAACCTGCTTACCTGTCATACTCCAAAACCCTCCATCTTGTCCCAGAAACCAGTCTACCTTTTCTAAGGACACTTAATATTCATTCATTCTGCAAATATGTCTCAAGCACTTACTGGAAACCAGGCACTGTTCTAGGCACTGGAGCTAGAGCAGTGATCGGGGAGCCCTCAAGCAATGTGTGCGTGGCCAAAGCACTTTCATAATTTTGGCTGCCACACCCCCCGGACCCCTCTGTATATAGTAGCGGAACAGCAAACAGTGAGAACTCACTGTGTGCCAGGAGCTGTGCACAACGCTGCACAATCTCACTGAATACTCACATCAACCCCATAAGGCAGATCCAACCATCATTCCATTTTACAGATGAGAAAACTGAACCATGCAGAGATATAACAGTAATTCAGCGAGAATGTGCGAGGCCCTGTACAAAGCACTTTACCCGCCTTACCTCATTTAAACCTCACGGCAATCCCATGAGGCAGGTTCTAGAACGTCCTCTTTTTAGATGGGAAGAAACTGACACTTACAAAGGATACTGATGATAATGACAATAGTGAACGTTTATTTCGAGCTTACTTTACCGAGCAGGACGCTGAGCACTTTTCCTACTTTATCCCATGGAATCCTCACACCACCCAGCAAGGCACGTCCCCCACTTCTCAGATGAGGGAACTGAGGCTCAGGACGGCGAAGTAACTTGCCCAAGGTCAGCGACAGGCAGCTGGTAGTCCCGAGACTCGAACCCAGGTCTCTCCAACTCCAGAGATCGCGCGACTTGACCAAGGTCACACGTGAAGCAGGGGCAAGCGCGGTGACTGGACCCGGCGCGCTCGGCCCCTTCACCCCGCGCCCCAACCTCCCCCTCGGCGCGGCCCGGAATCCCTCGGCGCGCCCCTGGAGCCCAGACCGCCGGGCAGCCCCGCCCGCCCGCCCCGCGCGGGCCGGCACCTCCCCCGCCCGCCTGCCGCCCCGAGGCCCCCGCGGGCCGCGCCCGGCAGGGCCCGTGCCGCCTCTGGCCGCTGCGGCCCTCACCGCTGTCGCCGATGATGAGCAGCTTGAAGAGGTGGTCGTAGTCCCGGGCCATGGCGGGCGGGGGCGGTGCGCGCGGGCGGGCGGGGTCGGTACTGGCCTCGCGATCCGCAGCTCCCTCCCGGGCTGCTCCGGCAGCGGCGGATCCACTTCCCGAACAAACAGCCGGAACTGACAGAAACACCTCCCCTCCGCTCCCCCTCCTCCTCCTCCTCAGCAGCCGCCGCCGCTGCCACCGCCTCCCTTCTTCCCGCCCCGCCCCGCCACTGCGCAGGCGCAGCGTCTGGCACCGCCTTGCGCAGCCGCAGCCCGAGCCGGCCGCAGCCCGAGCCGGCCGCGCCCTCGCCGCGCACGCGCCTTGGCGGAGTCCCGGCGAGCACGGGCCGGTGTTTCTGGCGTGTCCTCCTGGAGCGTCGCAGTCGGTCTCCGCTGCGGTGAGAGCTGGCTGAGCGGAGCCGCTGTCGAGTCCCAGCTGAAAGGAGCCCAAGGTGCCGGAGAAGCCCGGCCGTGGACGTTCTCTCTCGCTCATCTTCGAGACCCGCAAGCCCTGCAGAGAGGAAATGACAAGCACGCCGCGACCGTGGGGCGGGGCTCACGCGAGCTCCCAGTTTCCCCGAGTCCGGGGCTGCGGATATGGAAGGCAGAGTCGCGCGGGAAGGCCCGGCACCCCGCCCCTTCCGCACCGACGCTGCCCCCGCGGAGCTGACCCCGGCCCTGAGCCTGTGAACTGGACGCCGAGGGGCGGCGGGCGGCTGCCAAGTTACGCAGAACGGGAGCTGCCGGCGGGAGCAGAGCTGCGAGGCTGTGGGCTTTGAGGGCAGCGCGGGGTCGAAATCCCATCCCAGCGCTGTGACCTCCAGGAGCCCACCTTGCCTCTTTGGTGGAGGGGGAGGGAGTGGTCCAGGTTCAGAGTCTCGTGTAGTTCGGAGCCGAGCCTGGAAGCTGAATGACCCGTTGTGCAAGGCGCACCTCGGAGACCGAAAGCAACCGCTTCCCGGGCTTCAGTTTCACATCACCTGCAGATACACATCTCAGAATCTGCGGCTAGGAAGACCTGGGCCGCCAGAAGCAAAGCATGTGCATTTTATCATCATCAGCCCCCGGGTCCTCGTTTTAGAGTGAGTTCCCACCTGCCCCGACCTGAAACACCTGAAAGTAGTATGCCCCCACGGCCATCCTCACTGCAGAACTGCAGAGGGTTTTAAGCTCCTATTTCTTATGGCCCTGTCCCTTTCCAGGCGGGTATTTGTTGGATATTTCTACGTTTCTATCAAACTTCCTTTTCTTTTGACTTTATAAAAAACAATGCCGGGAGGTTAGGCAGGAGAATCGCTTGAACCTGGGAGGCGGAGGTTGCAGTGAGCCGAGATCGTGCCATTGCACTCCAGCCTGGGCAACAAGAGCGAAACTCCTTCTCAAAAAAAAAAAAAAAAAAATCTATGCTTGTCCTTAAAATTATGTGCAGAAGTTTACTGAAAAGTACAAGTTACTATTTTTCCTTCTGAAGCACTCCTCACAGGTAAACGCTGTTAGTTTAACAGGTAACCTTAAAATGCTTAACACATACTTGTTGAATGAGTAAGTGCCCTCAGTGAATTTCCTTTGCCTGTACAAACATATATGTATGTACCTTGCTTTTTCTCTTTTAACAGTACATTTGTATCATTTAACAGCTGCGTGGTATGGTATTCTGATGGTTGTACTTAACCACTGTGCTATTAATAGACACTCATGTTGTTTATATTTTTTGGTTATTATAAACATTGTTGCTGGTGGGATCATTGAACAACACACGGAGTGTCTGACTCAAGCCTTGAGTTGTTTTTCCAGAAGCTGAGAATCAGTGTGGTGATGTCTAAAGAACGTGAGCTTGGAATCTGAAGGTACTGGCTAGGGAGAAGAGCTGCTCATGTGCTCCTGATAATAGAAAAGTCCCCCTTGGTCTGGAAGGTTGGGGCCATCCTCTGACTCAGCAGTTTTAGGAATTATAGGGTGAGAAGGAAGTCGCCCAGCCCTGACCAGCCAGCGAGGCAGTAGGTCCTCCCAGCTCATCTTCACAGCCTTGGCTGGAATCAGGAAGACTGTGTTCAATGCTGAGTTTGGAATCCTGACCTCCATCCCTTAAAACCTTTGTGATCTTAGATAAGTCACATCACACTATCTCAGAGCCCCCGTTTCCTCACAGAACGGTTGTTTTAGAGGTATCTTTGTAAATTACCTGGCACATGTAGGCATGTGACTGACAGTAACCAATGTTACTCAAGGTCATTTTGCACTGACTCATTCATACTTTGAGCCATTTCCTGTTGTAGACTATAGCACATATTTCCAGCTTCCTGATAATAGGGCTGCAGGGTATTTTTGGGAAATAAATCAAAATTGGCCATTAAAACCAGATTCTTGACTTTGCCTGGATATGTCATCTGGAAAGCAATCGACATGAATTCTTCTTTTCTTTGGTAACTGTTCAATGAGTGCTTATGTGCAGACGGTGTAAGAACAGCCTTTTCCCCCTCCAGTTTACAGCCACATCAGAGTTAAGACATACTCATAAGGAAATTAAAAACGTAAGACAATACAGTAGATAGAAAGCTGTCAAATACGAAGTCTAGACTTCAGAGAAGGAAAGCTATCACTTTTAGCTAGAATGATGGGGGAGAAGATTTCATCATAAAGATTTCATGATGGCACTAGAATATGAGAGCTTTGTGTGTCTATTTAGACAGCTGCTGTCACAGCCTATGAGAATCGTCCATTTTGGCTTGGAAGGGGAATTCCCTGCAGGTCAAGGTATGTGCCTGGCATCTCAAAATGAATCTCAGCACATTTTCCTCCGGAAACATTGTTATAGATTTATTTAAACTACAGTTCGATGATGAGTTATATTAAACTGTCTCTCTCCTTCTCACCATATAGGTATGTAAACTTTTGTGACCTAAGGTATCAGTGTGTCCTGTGATTGGAAACTTTGTTCCACTGCTCTGAACAACTAACTTACAGATGAACTTTTATACCACCACCTGTGTGCACATTAGAAACTATTAACACAATCAGGAGGCACTGAAAGTTTTTGAGCAGAGAAGCAATCTCAAAATACTATTTTAGCGAAGTAATCTGACAGGAGTATGCAGGATGGATTTCAGCTGCAGAGCTTTAAAGGTTATTGCTGAAGCCTGGGTGCAAGGTAACAGGGACAGATGCAAAAGGCAATACGCAAACCATATCAACCAGACAAAGCAGATTCAAAAGAGAAATCATGTAATTTACCTGGTAACTAGATACATTCCTTAATTCAGTAAATATTTGCACAGTTACTAGGTGTTATGCACTGTGCTGGACCTAGAGGCTATAACATGAACAAAACCAAGCTCCTGTCCTCATGGAGTTTACAGTTTAGTTGGGGGAACAAGTCATTCATTCACTTGACAAATATTTGATGACCTATTGTATGCCAGACATTGATCTAGGAGCTGAGGATTCAGCAGTAACATTTTAAAATGTTAAAAGCTTTCTTAGCACTTCCATTCTGATAGGGAATATAGGCAACAAGTATGTTCAAGGAGAAAACTAAAGCAGGACACACTGAGGTTTGCAGAAGCAGACAGTGAAGCCATGGGGGCAGCAGGCAGTGAATTAAAAGAGAAACAGCGAAACTGATGAAATATTTTTCAGGATAGTGGAAGTAGAGGATTAGCAGCCAGGGGAAAAATAATAAGTGAATATTCAGAGGGAGGATGGCTAAGTGCACTTCAAAGAGCTTGACAACAGCTGGGTGTCACCAACCGGAAGGCAAAGTGGGTAAAGGAGAGGGGGGACTTCAAGCGTAGTAGAGATGAAGGTCAGTGCGGTGGAGGTTGCAGGGACCCGTGAAATCCAGATTTCGGTCAGCAACATGGATTTCAAAGCTGCTAAGTGCTAAGTAGCATGGGAGGGAAAGTGTGCTGTGATTACCCAGGAAGGTAGCAGTGGGTGGTGAATCAGAACTCAGAGAAGGCAGGTAAACTGACCAACAGGGACCTTAAATTAGGAGCAAGATGGGGCACCACTCAGCATACTGATCCAAGAGGGGAGGAGGAGAGGCTATGGCGCCTGATCTCTCTGATGGAAGTGGCAACGGGCCCTTCCCCCACAACTGCAAGCCTGATGCCACACCAAGAGACTTGGCAATGGGCCTTGTACTGCCCTTATGTAGCCCCAAGAAATCTAATGAACACAAGTTCCATGACTCCAGGGACCATATCTTCATCTTTGTGTCCTCTGGAGACCCAGTACTTGGTAGGTGCTTGACATCAAGTTAAAGTTAACCCACACATAGAACCTGAGAGTTGGAAAGAATGTCAGATACAATTAGTTGAACCCTCTTGAGTTCACTTTTTGAGGTGTGGGCCAGATTTGAGGTCTAACTCAAGGTCAGCTTGTTTCCCTGACTTCAAACCATTTAGTAGGAATTTTCTCACTCAACTTTTATATTATTAGATCAGTGGTTTTGCAAGTGTGGTCTGAGGACCGCAGGGCTCCCTAGGACCCTTTCAAAGGATCTGCAAAGTCAAAACATGTTCATAATACTCAGATGTGATTTGCCTTTTTCAGTCTCATTTGCTTACAAGTATACAGTGTTTGCCAGAGCCTACATGATGCGTGATATCACAGCAGGCCAAATGCAGAGCTGACATGTGAATCCAGACATTAGAGACCTGCAGAAATGTGGAACAATGCCACTTGACCAATTCTGATTCTTTTTGAGACAGTCACCCAGGCTGGGAGTGTAGTGGTACAATCATAACTCACTGCAGCCTTGACCTCCCAGACTCAAGCGATCCTCCCACCTCACTTTCCTGAGTAGCTGAGACTACAGGTGCACGCACCACCATGCCTGGCTATTTTGTTGTTGTTGTTGAGATGGAGTCTTGCTCTGTCGCCCAGGCTGCAGCTGGAGTGCAGTGGCACAATCTTGTTTCAATGCATCCTCCACCTCCTGGGTTCAAGCAATTCTCCTGCCTCAGCCTCCCGAGAAGCTGGGATTACAGGCATATGCCACCACGCCCTGCTAATTTTTGTGGTTTTAGTAGAGATGGGGTTTTGCCATGTTGGCCAGGCTGGTCTGGAACTCCTGACCTCAAGTGATCTGCTGACCTCACCCTCCCAAAGTGCTGGGATTACAGGTATAAACCACCGTGCCCGGCTGCTTTTTTTTTTGAGATGGAGTCTCACTCTGTCACCCAGGCTGGAGTGCAGTGGCATGACCTCAGCTCACTGCAACGTCTGCCTCCCGGGATCAAGCGATTCTCTTGCCTCAACCTCCTGAGTAGCTGGGATTACAGGTGCGTGCCATTACACACAGCTAATTTTTTATTTTTAGTAGAGACAAGAGTTTCTCCATGTTGGCCAGGCTGGTCTCAAACTCCTGACCTTGTGATCCACCTGCCTCGGCCTCCCAAAATGCTGGGATTACAGGCATAAGCCACTATGCCCAGCTTTTTAAAAAAAATTTTCTGTAGAGACAAGGATCTATGTTACCCAGGCTGGCCTTGAACTGCTGGCCTCGAACTCCTGGCCTCAAGACATCCTCCCATTTTAGCCTCCCGAAGTGTTGGGATTATAGACGTGAGCCACTGTGCCTAGTCTGGTTTTGACTTATAAGATGCTAAATATCAATAGGTAAGATAGATATACACAAGAGCTCTTCGGTGACCTCAAAAAATTTTCAAAGTATGAAAGGATCCCAGCTGGGCACAGTGACACACCTGTAATCCCAGGAGGATGACTTAAGGCCAGGAGTTCAAGACCAGCCTGGGCAACATAGTGAGACCCTCATCTCTACAAAACATTTTTAAAAATTAGCCAGACCAGGCACAGTGGCTCATGCCTGTAATCCCAGCATTTTGGGAGGCCGAGGCCCGTGGATTACCTGAGGTCAGGGCTTCAACACCAGCCTGACCAATGTGGTGAAACCCCATCTCTACTAAAAATAGGGGGAAAAAAAATAGCTGGGCATGGTGGCGGGCGCCTGTAATCCCAGCTACTCGGGAGGCTGAGGCATAAGAATTGCCTGAACTTGGGAGGCGGAGGCTTCGGTGAGCCAAGATCATGCCACTGCACTCCAGCCTGGGCAACAGAGTGAGACCTCTGTCTCAAACAAACAAACAAAAAATTAGCCAGGTATGTTGGTGCATGCCTGTAGTCCTACCTGCTCAGGAGGCTGAGGGAAGAGCATCACTTGAGCCCAGGAGTTCAAGGCTTCAGCGAGCCATGATCATACCACTGCACTCCAGCCTCGACGACAGAGCAATACCCTACCTGTAAATAAAGTAGTCTTGAGGGCAAAATATTTGTGAAATGCTGGATTCAATCCTACTGCACCCCAGCTTCCTGGCTCCCTTTTTTGTGGGAATCTAAGTGGTAAGAAGGATCTAAGGTAAATAAATTCACAGCCCACAGCTTTCTCTTGTGGGACTGCAGGGCACACCTCTGAGAGATTATCATGCACTAACTGTCCCTGTGACCAGGCCGCCATCTCACCAGAGAAATAGCTCACAGGAGGGAACCTGACAGGGCCTGGGGTATTCCATTCAGGCACAATCAGGAAGGTCTCACCTAGAAATCCCACTGAGGCAATCATTCCTTGGACCAGTTTTTCCAGTTTCCTGAGCTGTGCTGACATCAATACTCCCGTTCTAGTTCCCCAGGGGTAGGCAGCAGGGAGCCCCCTCCTAACAGAACCTAGGGGCAGCTCAGAGCCACCCTGTGAAATAACTGGGCTCCACCTCTTTTGAAAAGTGAAACCCAGTCACATGCTAAGAACCTGATTTGTTTCTTGTGTTAAATTTACCTTCCAAATTATTTTTATAGAATCCCCCTGGGGCTTGGTGAGCAGAGAATCAATACACATGGGTTTTTCCCAGTTCTACCAACATGACCTCAGAGATGCTCCTTTCCATCTGTGCGTGAACTGAACTTTACTCTTCATAAAATATGTAGGAAGCACTGATCACAGTGGTGGTCACATGCTTCCCTGCCCATGCACAGTGGAGACCATCCGTGTGCTGGTGTACATAATACACTCAGCGTTTTGGAGAATCGCACATAGTCATCATCATCATCTTACAGTTTCTCAAAAGAAATCTCATTCCGCAGCATCCCTGTTTCACTCCAACCATCCATGTATCCAGAAGCTCCTTTGTGTGCCTGGCTCTGTGCAAAGTGCAGTATGTCATTCAAAGCAGGAGGCAACGCGGTGAGACTGCGCCTACTGTCAAAAGGTGAGGGGATGCACTCAGAGAGGTTAAGGAACATGCTCCAGGTCACACAGCTTAGTATTAAGCAGTGAAATTAGGGTTCCAACCTGTCTTGGAAGTCCCTGTGGCTCCACTATCCTACATTAGAACTTGAATGCGGTATCTACATTTCCTTCACGATATTTTAGAACCTAGAACTTTTAAGTTAGATCGGTTCCTTTTTTTCCTCACTGAAGCAATTTGAGACACATCCACACAGAGCCATACATTGAGGAAAAACATTCCTAACTGCCAATTGTTTCAGAATCTGTCAAAGAATGTCTCCAGTCCCTGCACCCAAAACTGTAACTCTGCAGCCTCCCTGCCGCTCTCCCAAGTCCTCTGGCATCACAGTTCTGGACAAGAGAACGTACCTGCAGGTCTGGTTCCTTGAAGGATTGTGTGAACCATGTATTAACAATACTCCCCCTTCTTAAAATCATCTTGCTGCCCATGATTCCTGAGGCTCCCAGAGTTAGGTGAAGGTTTGGGAATGCTCATTTTAGAACTTTTTGTTTTCTCTGGATTAGTTAAAGGCATATGACTTTGTCACTGACTTTCAGACACAAGGAAGAGAAAGAGGGACAGTCTCTGGAGGATCACTGCAAGTCTTTGAGAATAATCTGCTTTCTTTTTGAGACGGAGTTTCGCTCATTGCCCAGGCTGGAGTATAATGGCGCGATCTTGGCTCACCGCAGCCTCTGCCTCTGGGGTTCAAGCAATTCTCCTGCCTCGGCCTCCCCCGAGTAGCTGGGATTACGAGCATGAGGCACCATGCCCGGCTAATTTTGTATTTTTTTTAGTAGACACGGGGTTTCTCCACGTTGGTCAGGCTGGTTTTGAACTCCCTACCTCAGGATCCACCCACCTTCGGCCTCCCAAAGTGCTGGGATTACAGGTGTAAACCACCGCACCCGGCCTCAATCTGCTTTCTCTAAAGACTTTCCCAGTCAGTGTCCTGTAAATGGAGTGAGGTCCTCCTCCCAACAGCCTGCAGAGCAGCTGAATAGAGCCTGGCAGGGTGGCGTCCCTGGCGAGGTGGCTGGAGCCATTCACGTAGTGTGCTGTACACATAGTCATTTCCTGTATGTACCTGGATGGGAAAGTTCTGGAGGCTCTGCTCTGGAGAATGAAAAATACTGATGGCTAACTAGCCAGCACAGGAGAGGTAAGAGAAAGGCTAAAAATGGAGGTCTGGGGACAGACTGCCATTTATTAGCCGTATGACCCCGGGCAAGTGACGTCTCTGTGCCTTTTTCCTCCTCTGGAAAACAGTATTGAGAACCTGCTTCATAGAACTGTTAAGATTAAATGATACCAAACCAAATGTCATCTGTTCCAAGTACCATTAACCCCTAGAGAATAACTCTGACAACAATATTTAGAGCTTGTCTTCCAAATTCCTCATTGTACAAATGAGGAAACTGGCCCAGAGAGATCAGATGACTTGCCCAAGGCGAAACAGCTATCAGCCTCCAGAACAAATAGCTTTTGCTTCTCTGCTGCTAACCTCAATGTCCCCAGGGTGCTTGGTCTGGGCTGCTGTTCTCAGGACTGCTAGGACTTTGGGCTGACAAAGTCCTTTTGGGGTCTCCCCTGGCATGTCCACAATGGCTCTTCATGGCTCGCTTCCCTGGGGAGCTCACACCCTCCTTCCAGACTCAGAGAATGCAACTCAATATGCTCTGGGAGACTTTGAGTCATCTCCGTCTGTCAGTCAACCTCCATCCATCTGAACAGAGAAAGCTCATCCTCCTCTGGTTTCTGGAACTGGAACCTGGTGTTTTTCCTTTGGATTTTGCTTAATGAGTGTCTGATACCTCTAAGTATGTCAGGTTCCCCTGCCAGTTGCAGAAAGGAGGCTAAAAGCCACAGCTGGATATCAGCATCTGATCCAAGACCCTGCAGGAAACAATGAAGATGGCCTCAGAGCTTAACAGGTTTCCCAGCCCATGCCCCTCAACAGGAACTTTTCCCATATCTCCCCACAGCTGATCGATGGAGGGGGAACACATTTGCAGACAGCCTGATGGACACACGCCCTTGGCAGCTGGGAGGATGCTGCTGACCATCCGAATCCCAGAGACAGAGAACAGTTACCATGGCTACCAAAAGTTGCAGCCATTGGCTGTTTTGGCTACAAGGACTCAGCTGACCTCTCAAGGTCCCTTCCAGCCCTGGGATTCTACCATTACCTCGAGCCAGCTGACACCATGTCTGCTGCAAGAAAACAGGACTCATCAGAAGTGCCTTAGAGGTCACCTTGTCTTACTCATCAGAAGTGTTGAGTCACAAGCCTCCTCTCTACCACGGCTACATTATTAATAACCAAAGTCTTGCTTTTTTTGGTATAGCATTTTTATACCTTTCATAAAGTGAGTTTGCTACCATCACTTTTTATTTCCTTTTACAGCTCAGGCCAGTAATTGTGACAGAGGTTTGTCCTGTATTGTGGCCAGGGAACAGACCTGAAAAACTTGCGTCACTAGCCCCAGTAGGGTGTGCGCCATCAGACAGAATGTGTGTGTCACGAGCCTTCTAAGAATCAGGAGGAAGGAAGTCATTCATAAAGGAGGAAGATGCTGAAATGCAACTTTGGTTTCCTCTTGCAAGTCCTTCAACTATAGGAATGTGGCTCCTTCTTATTCACAGAGGGACTGGATTTCTCTACCAGAAGCTCCCTACCTTTCCAAGTCAGAACAGAACAGGAAAGTGGCTAATTCAACCTTTTCATTCTCCACACCGAGGGAGATCACAAGCCTGGCTGCATGCCTCTCAAAACTCCACCTCAGGACAGAGAAGTCTGGAGAGATTGCTAAGACTTCTGAAAGCAGGGGGAGAGGGATGCCCAGAAATCAGAGAACTGTGAATACTTACAAAAACAGCTGCAAACCTTCCCTTATTCCTGATGCAGTAAGCTTCATGTTTAATGGCTGTTTGGAGATTTTTAAAAATCTGCTTCTATCAAGATTAAATCAAAGCCTTTATTAACATTCCTCTTTCAAACAGCCTGCATGTACACCTATAACCTTCCCTGGACTTGGGAACTGCCAGAGCTGTGGATCATTTTCATCTGACAGGGGTCAGATCCAACCAGGCCTCACAATATTGAAAAGCCAAGCCAAGACACACCACACTGGGCAGATGTCCACCGTCTGTGCCCCACTCAGGACCTAGGCAAAAGGTTGGTCGCGCCAGCTCTCAAACCAGAGCTCAAGCACAGGAGAAGAGGAACCCGCAGTCTGACCCTGCTATAGCTCCAGACCTAGCCATGCTAAACTGGACAGACAGTTCCTGGGCTGCCACTTGCTGAGGCGCATGCGTGTGCTTTTCTTTCTCTTCTCCACAGGAAAAGGTAAGAGATGGAGGAGGCAATTTTCAGTTGTGTGTGGGTTTGATTTAAGGCTTTGGCTGTGGTCTGCTGATATATTAAAATACTTTCTGGGAACGCCATCTTCCAAGCTCCCCATCGGAACAAATGTATTTTCAAAAATGAAAACATTGAGCAAAGATGTGGAGCGGCAATGCTGCAGGCCCAGGCCCCTCATGTCAGGATGGTGTCGTCCACCTGCTCCGTGGAGTCGGCCTGGCTGGCCAGCTTCTTCAGGGACCTTCGGTTAACCTCGTTGAGCACCTCCAAACTGGCCACATCCAGGATCTTGGGAGAGGGACTATGGGGGAAGGATGAGCAGGAGGAAACATGGTCAGAAAATATAGCTGCCACACTCTCCAATCAGAGAAAGACAAAAATGAATGTTAACCCCAGAACTAAAGACACTGAGGTGGAATTTGGCAAAATAAGGGAATCAGATGGATCCAGGGAAAGCCTGTGAAAACACTCATCATGCTTTTGTTTTTCCCTTTTTCACAGAGACAAGGTCTCACTATGTTGCCTGGCAGGTTCATCTCTACACCTTCAGGGTAGTGCCAAGTGAACAGGCAGGTCCTGAACTCCTGGGCTCCAGTGATCCTCCCACCTCGGCTTCCCAAAGTATTGGGATTACAGGTTCGAGTCACTGTACCCGGCCCCATCCTGCTTTTCGTGAGATGTGGCAGTGCAAGTTGCAGCTTTTGGGCTTTCAAGGCTGCTGGGGGCTGGGGACTTAGTAAAAAGGACTCTGGGTTTCCACTGGACAGCTCTCCTTGGAAATGCTCCATCTGTTTGGGTGTCATGTGAGATTTTATTTGAAGAAAGGGCCCTGCTCTGGAAAGATGTCTGAAAACCATAAGAATGTGTGTTTTTGGGTAGTAGGCCAGTCACCCAAATATTAATCTGCTCCTGAAAGCTAGCACATTCGCGGTAGCAGAGAAGAGCCTGCGGTTTAAATATCTCCATGCTGAAGAAGAGCTGAAAGACGAATGCTCACAGCACGCCCCGGCTCCCACCTGAAACACCTCTTCACCCTGCCGCATCTTGAGGAGGTTGACAATCGCCTGGTCGCTGTAGGCCCTGACCATGGTGTTCTTATCCTTGGTGTTGTCAAGAAGAGCCTTCAGGATGGGCTTGATGGCCTGGGGGTCCAGGGGAGGCAGTGGGTCCTTATTTGCCCACCAGATCATCTTCTCAGCCACCAGCCTGATGTCACTGGATGGGTTCTGCAGACACTGTGAAGAGAACCACAGACAGGCTTTTGGATAGGCACATCCAGTCTGTTCCTCAAGGCAGCCCAAATGCCCAGCCTCAACACTCTCCCTATGGCATGGACACTGACCCCACTGCTCCCGTGGGGAGGGTGGCAGCGCGACTCAGCTCTGGCTCCCTGCACCCTCATCTCGTGCCACTCTCCCCTTGCTCACTACTCTCAGCCTGCACGTTTTTACTTCCTTGAACTGCCAGGCCTCAGGCCTGTGCCCTGGCTACTCCCACGGCCTAGGCCGCGCTTGCCCTGGATCCTCCCTAGGTTAGCTCCTTCCCATCCTGCAGTCTCAGCTCCCATGTCATCCTTCAGAGATGCCCTCTGCCAACCTTATCTATATCAGGGTCCTCCCCATGGGCTCTAGGGGTCTTGTATGGCTTGTTCATCTCTACACCTTCAGGGTAGTGCCAAGTGAACAGGCAGGTGCAGACACAGAGAGAACAGTGGGGATGCCATCACAGAGTGCGCTCAATTGAATCAGGCCTCTCAGAAACTCCATGGGCTCCCGGTGCTGCAGGGGGAGGCAGTCACCCTTGGGAACCTCATTACTCAGGGCAAGGTCCATGCACAGCAGCACTGACACTGCATGAGACCTGGTTAGTCTCAGGCATGGCCGCATCTCATTAAAATGCACTCTGGCTCTGATTTCTGTGCACAGTAACGCTTCAGAAGCACGCCATGTCACACGTGCCACAGGAGCCCTGCTGGCAGATTCCTTGGCTTTCCTAACTAGGGCCTGGCACATAACACAATAACCACACCAAGAAGTGCTGGGCCAGGTGAAAGAGGGAGGCAAGAAGAGAGAGGTATTAAGATGGGAACCCAGATCTATACCTAATTTTACAAAACTAGGGTGCCTAGAAAGAATGTCTAAAATAGCGATTCTTAACATGATTCAGAGTCACAGGTCAGTCTGAGAATCTGACAAAAAGTTGGGCTCTATTGCAGCATAAAGCACACATAGAAACCCGCCCTGTTCCATCCCTAAGGGTTCAGCCATCTCTTGGAGGCCGTCCACAGAGAACTAGCACACTAGTTGAGGGTGCATTGCTGGTGTTCTCCTCAGAAGTCAGGTGTTAGGGGTCAGACACATTCTTGGCCCCCCACTCACCTAACGAACAGGCTGGAGAGTTTGGCTGGCAACTGCCCTCCGCCTGTCTTGATGTGGTATCTCATGAGAAAGCCCATGCCCCGGACCCCGCTCACCGCAATCGGGATCTGTGGAGAACAGACAGTGCTAGACGGAAGGCACCCCCCCCTTCCCCAGAGCCAGGAGAAGCCCAGTCCCTAGTAATATCTGGGACCCTCCACCACATCACCCCTTACCAGGAACACCATGACAGCTCTCACTCAGACAGGCGGCCCTGGCTAAGGCAGATGAGCAGTCACTGTTTCCCAGGAACAGGGATCAAAGACCTGACCCAGAAGGGGCATCTAGATTCCTCAACCCAAATTCCTTGGTTAGATGATGAAACTGGGGCCCAAAGGGATCAAGTGCTGGTCCAAGGAGACAGCAAGTTACCGAGAGGGGTAAAATTAGATCCAAGCCTCTTAACCCCCAGTGTGGGGTCTGCCCGTGCTGTGTCCACAAGGCACTGGCTATGGGATATGGCCTAGGAGGGGAAAGGACTGGTCTGGGTGCCCAAATGCCTTACCCTGTCTGCCGTGGCACTGCTCAGGATCATTTCCTGAACATCACTGCTGTATCTGCCGGCACAAAGTCTTCCAGGAGCCACGTTCACAGCCACGGAGAGTGCCAGGCTCCGACCATGCCGAACCATCCAGTCAATGCCAGACACGTCCGCTGGGTGGAAGGACACAACTGGGGTGAACCGGCATTTTACAGCATGGGGACCAGTATGCTGATTCACAGCACGGGGAAAGCCCAGGCCATACTCACATGGACTTCCCTGCTATCTTAAGAGAAGCTCCCCAAAGCAGCACATTAAGCAAAGTAAGGAAAGCCTGCTCAGGAACCACTCCAGGCTTACAGCTGTGTTCTTTGAGCAGAGATACTCAGGGCTACGGAACCACTGCAAACTCAGTACTGTTTGGTTGTTTGTTGGTTTTAGAGACAGGGTCTTCCTCTGTTACCCAGGCGTGAGTACAGGGGCGTGATCAAGGCTCACTGCAACCTCAAACTCCTGGGCTCAAGTAATCCTCCTGCCTCAGCCTCCTGAGTAGCTGGGACTACAGGTGAGTGCCACACCTGGCCTCAATTTTGCTTTAACTGCTGGATTCCCAAGGACAGGACAGTCCAGTTGCTAAAAGATCCTCTGAGTGGGGGGAGAGAGATCTCTTCGCTAGGGCTGAGAGGCCCAGGTCCCTGAAGGGGAATTCTCCAGTGTACCTACCCAGCAAGCACTGCTGAAGAACAGCGCTAAGCTCCTCTTCAGTCAGAAAGGCACATAGTTCCCCCAGGCACCCGGCTGAGGAGATGCGAGTGTTGTCCTGACAGGCAAGAGAAGGGAGTGAGGGGTGCAGGCAACAGCACCAGCTCTGTGGGAACCAGGGCAGGCAGCTCTGGAGCCCAGACGGATGGCCATAAAGAAGGTGGAACAAACCAACTCAGGGACTCAAGATCCAGTCCCTTCCTCTAGGTACTTGTGCTCCCCCTGCCAGACTGGGACTGCCATTCACTGAAACTGCCACTGGTACAGAGTTAAACATTAAACACCCAGCACTTCACTTAATTATAGAAAACTCCAGTGTGTATGCATATGGTAATCATCCTCGTAATAGCGGTAATAACTGTATTTACATAGCACCTTTCTTCTTAGGAAGGCTGAATATTTCACATTTATTATCTCAATTACCATCCACAGCCCTGTGAGGCAGGAAGGGGAAGGAGGGGGAGGGACCTGCCCACAGCCGCCAGGGAAGCCGGCTAAACACAGCCACTCTGAGCTCCTTTATTCCACAGAGCTTGAGTCACCATGTGCCCAGAATGACCCCTGCTATCTCACAACTGCACGAGTGCCCCACTGCCACCAAAATTACTCGGGTTCATCCTAGGAAGTCAAACTGAAGCCACTAATCAAGCCAAGGCAGATAAGGAAAGGCCAGCACTTCCTGTTCAGTTCAGAGCCAGGTACACAAGTGGCCCCGTGCTCCTCCCTGGCCAGCTAACTATGGAATACCAAGAGGGGATTTTAAGTTATGTGCCTCATTAGGGGTGCCAAGTCAACATGTCCCCAAAGCAAACCACCAACCAGAGACTCAATAACCCAAAAAGCTAATGCCAAGCTGGCACCCTAACGCCACCTTCAATATGAGTGGAGGTTCAGAGGGTAAGAGGATGGGCTGCCAACAGTCTGGGCCTCTGAGCTTGAAGCGGAAGTCCAGGTGCCAAGCTAAAGCTGGCTCTGACACCCACTCTCTCCAACTTCATCTATTTTAAGCTGCACTGTGGTGAAATGCAAATATGTTTCAATACTAACTTTTGCTTGTGCTGTCCATGATTCTGTAAAAGCCCTGACAGGCTGTGATCAAGACAGTACACTTTCCATCTGTCCCCACAGAGAAGGCTGGGACTGGGCCGGGCGCAGTGGCTCACGTCTGTAATCCCAGCACTTTGGGACGCCAAGGTGGGTGGGTCAGGAGTTCAAGACCAGCCTGGCCAATATGGTGACACCTTGTATCTACTAAAAATACAAAAATTAGCCGGGCGTGGTGGCGTGTGCCTGTAGTCCCAGCTGCTAAGAAGGCTGAGGCAGAGGTTGTTGCAGTGAGCTGACATGGCACCACTGCACTCCAGCCTGGGCGACAGAGTGAGACTCCGTCTCAGGAAAAAAAAAAAAGAAAAAAAGAAGGCTGGGGCTGTAGTCAGACAGCCGGCGCCTGGAGACCAGAACTAGGCCCTTAGAGCCGTGGGAAGTGCAGCAGCAAGTGTGTGTATGTGTGTGGTAGGGCGGGGGGGGGGCGTAGGAGGAGTGCATGTGGGTGTGAGTGCATGTGTATGTCAACAAAGTGCAAAACCATGTGAGCCCAAAGGCCCTCTCCTCCTAGATCAGCCCTACAAATGTAAATTAGGCCACAACAGAGGGCTGTCTGAAAAGGGACTCAGCTTCCTATTGGCCCCACAGTGCTGGCAGCCAAAGGGTACTTGACACATGCTTCCAGACTAGGCGAGGCTGATGGAACTGGGACAGAAGCAGGAGTCTAGAGCTTCTGGTTTGGACTCTACTACGTTCTGGGTATAGCCCTGACAAGTCTCTCCCTCTAAAACAGACCTCTAAGACCTCCCCACCGGGATGCACCCTGGAAACAGCTGATCCCACTACACACTAAGTTTCTTGAAGTCTGTGACCACGAGGCCTATGCACCTCTGGGACAGGCCCTTTAGCTTGGCAAATGTTTCATGAACCTCTTCATTTTACAAAAGTGGAAATGAGAGAGAGAGGCAGACAAAGTGTTTTTTTTTTTTTTTTTGAGATGGAGTTTTGCTCTTGTTGCCCAGGCTGCAGTACAGTGGCGCGATCTCAACTCACTGCAACCTCCGCCTCCCAGGTTCAAGCGATACTCCTACTTCAGCCTCCCAAGTAGCCGGGATTAAAGGCATCTACCACCACACCCGGCTAATTTTTGGTATTTTTAGTAGAGATGGGGTTTCACCATGTTGGGCAGGCTGTTCTCGAACTCCTGACCTCAGGTGATACGCCTGCCTGGGCCTCCCAAAGTGCTGGGATTACAGGTAAGCCATCGTGCCCAGCCAAGAAAGTGATTTCTTTAAGATCAGAGAGCAAACTGGTGAGAGGTCTGGGTCTCCACAAAGCTTACTTGCCTCATCTGTAAAACAGAAATAACTAGCTGGGTACAGTGGCTCATGCCTGTAATCCCAGCACTTTGGGAGGCCAAGGCAGGTGGATCACCTGAGGTCAGGAGTTGGAGAACAGCCTGACCAACATGGTGAAACCTCGTCTCTACTAAAAATACAAAACTTAGCTGGGCAGGGTGGCGGGCACCTGTAATCCCAGCTACTCAGAAGGCTTAGGCAGGAGAACCGCTTGAACCCAGGAAGTGGAGGTTGCAGTGAGCCGAGATCGTGCCACTGCACTCCAGCCTGGGTGACAGAGCAAGACTCAGCCTGAAAAAAAAAAAAAAAAAAACAAAAAAACCCAGAAATAACCAGTATCAACAATACCTGCCCCATTTCCCTCGAAACCTGAGGAAATGCTTGGTGAATCATACAGGGTGCCAGAAATGTCAGAAATGCTTATTACTACTGAGCTGTACTGGGTTCTAACACAAAGTGAAGAACTCAGCCTAAGAAGGAGTAGAGAAACCAGTGGTGCCACTAACCCTGCCTGCAGCCGTACCTCATCGTGTCCCAGCATGCTCAGCAGGAGTGAGACGATGTTTTTCCGGATGATGGCATCCACTTTGGCCCCTGCTCCCTGAATCACAAACCTCAGGGCCTGCAGCATGGTGTCCCTGCAGAACCGATGCACTGATTTAGGCCCTGGGCACCTCCACCACCACCCCTCCTGCCAGCACGGGCTTGGCCCAGAGAAACCCCTGGCCTCCTGGAGGCTGCAGTGCTCCCTTGCCAGTGCCGTACCTGACGCCTGGGTCCTCCATGGCGCGGATGCCGTTGAGCAGCTCTGTGAAGAGGGGGATCCACCTTGATGTGGATGGAAATGAGCTTCCCCAGAGCATCTGCGGCCTTCAGGCGCACCCCCCGGTTGGAGTCCTGCAGGGCTTTGGTGAAAGTGGTCTGCAGCTGGGGCAGGAAGGGCTTCAGGGCAATCCCAACCTGTGGGAGAAACCCACATCTGTGAAAGGCAGTTGTGGTGGACCCAAAGCCACAGTGTACCACAGGCATGAGAACAAACGACATTCCCAAACCACGACAGCGAGCCCAGCTCTCACACAGGGCTGGGGACAGACAGCCCATCAGAGAGGCCAAGCACAGACAGGTTTCGCTTGGCAGCCGTTGTCTGAGAGAGCTGTCTCGCAGCCTTGACTGTGTTGGGTTTGGCTTAGTGGAGACCCGTCCATATCAATAAGTGACTCAGAACCTCCTCTGAATACATTAAAGAGCAGGGCAAACTGTCAGCAGTGCTGAAGCACAGTTCTAATGCCAAGACAGGGAAAGGGACTCAATGGGTACAGCAGACCCCATCTACTGAGCAACTGATAGTGGGATACGTACTCCACATTCAGACCTCAGAACAAACCTGTGAAACAAATGACCTTGCAGAGTCCTCCCTGCACAAAGGTGCACCCACCTAACTAAAAATCCAGTTCAACCCCTGACTATACAGAAAAATAGGCACATTTTTGACAAAATACAGATGGGTGCAAGAGTAAAGATTTACTTATTGTTAAACAGGAAAACCAGAGTGGCTGTTTGGAGGTCCAGTGCCAATGAAGGTCTGGAAATACTGGAGCTGGGTGGGTGTGCAGGCTGTGGCAGGCACCCAAAGAGGGTAAATCTCAGGTATGTGAGGTCAGGAGTTCGAGACCAGACTGGCCTGGTGAAACCCTGTCTCTACTAAAAATACAAAAAAAAATTAGCCAGGTGTGGTGGCAGACGCCTGTAATCCCAGGTACTTGGGAGGCTGAGGCAGGAAAATCACTTGAACCCAGAGGCAGAGGTTTCAGTGAGCTGAGATTGCCCCATTGCACTCCTGCCTGGGCGACAGAGTCAGACTCCATCTCCGAAAAAACAAAAAAAACGTCTGCCCACAGGAGACATCTGACTCACAGCCACGGACCAACTGCCGTGAGGTATAAGGGCTCCATTTATTGTGTTACAAAAACATCACAGCAAAGAACAGCATAGGATGTCCGGTGAAGATGATACTTAAACATAAAACAAAAAAAATTAAAAACCTCAATTTTTGCAAAATTAGGCTGATACAATCCCATTTTCTGGCTGGAAAGTTGCTCACACAGCCACTTCCAAAAGAAAAAAGCTACAAAGTTTAAGCTTCCTTTTGCTTCCAGTAAACTCTATTTGAGAATTCTGAGAATTCATGTTCGTTTGTTTGTCTGTTTTTACAAGTCTTGGCTCTGTTTATACTTTTTAAAACCTAAGCTGGGTGGGTGGCTCACTCCTGTAATTCCAATACTTTGGGAGGCTGAGGCGGAAGGATTGCTTGAGGCCAGGAGTTTGAGACCAGCCCGGGCAACACAGGGAGACCCTGTGTTTACAAAAAATTTTAAAATAAGCTGAGTAGTCCCAGCTACTCTCAAGGGTGAGGTGGGGAGGACTGTTGAGCCTAGGAAGGCAAGGCTGCAGTGAGCCGTGATCACGCCACTGCGCTCCAGCCTAGGAAACAGAGTGAGACCCTGTCTCAAAAATAATATTTAACGGGTTTAATTATTGCCATAAAACATCAGAAATGGTTACTACAGCAGAGCTTTTCTTCCTATGCTTTTGGCAAAAACTGAAGTGGCTTCAGTTGCTCTCAGACTTCCTTTTCATTCTCTCATCAGATTCTTTGCATCTCCCTCTATGCAGCAGTAATAAGGAACTGCAAAATCTGGCTGGGCGCAGTGGCTCATGCCTGTAATCCCAACACTTTGGGAGGCCGAGGCAGGCGATTCACGAGGTCAGGAGTTCAAGATGAGCCTGGTCAACATGGTGAAACCCCATCTCTACTAAAAATACAAAAATTAGCTGGGCATGGTGGCAGGTGCCTGTAATCCCAACTACTCGGGAGGCTGAGGCAGAATTGCTTGAACCTGGTGAGCTGAGATCACACCACTGCACTCCAGCTCTGGCCAACAGAGCAACACTCCGTCTTGGGGGAAAAAAAAGAATTGCAATTATCTTTAAACAATGTTTTCCTTGTATTTATGTGGTCCTGAGTTTTTTTCCTTTGAAAAAGTAATTTTTCAAAATAATAGCAATTCACATGTACTGAGTGCTTAGTACGTATCAGGCATCATGCCAGACTAACCTCATCTAATCCCCACATGTAGCAGCCCTTCATGAGGCAGCTGGCATTATTAGTCTCATTATGGGTGAGGAAACAGGCTCAGGTTATATGACTTCCCAAGGCCATCCTGGTCACAGAGCTACTAGGAGGACTTGAAATTGGCCCACAGTGTAGCGTGTCTAGAGTCCAAGGTCTTACCTCCCTCTGTTATGCTGCTCTCCAGAATAAACCTGTTCCCTGCTGCTACGTGATACCTTATATCAGGCTCCTGCAGCCAGACCTGTTCTCTAATATCTAAACAAACTCATCAGCCACTCACCTTGGCCAACAAGAGGCTGAGTGTCTCGAGCAGAGCCGCCTTCACATTCCAGCTGAACCTGTCCCCCAGGATGCGGATCAGAGGGCCAGTGATGCTGACCACAGAGGGCCTCAGGGCATCAGCCGAGGTCAGGCGGATCACCAAACCTAAGGCTTTGGCTGCCTCCTCTTTCTGCTCAGGGCTGCCAGTCAGGACTCCTTCCCGCAACACTGGAAGGATGGAGGTCACTCCCTGAAAAGAGAATCACACCTGAGAGTCAAATTTCAAATGGCATGGACCCCAGTGTCTCCCATGCAAGCAAGGTGCTTCTGACAGCTGTCCTCTCCTCAACTCCATGGGAGATACTGATTCAGGCTGAATCTCAGGATCACAGCCTGAGAGGGTGCTGGCTATGGAACAGTCTTGACAGAGACAAGAAGACAAGGGCCCCAACAGGCCTATCACACAGAGGGGAACACGTACTGTGGCCCACTCACTCTGGCCAAGGTGACCTGCAGAGCTTAGACCAAAGACAGCATGAACCCTGTCCCCATCTGGCTACCACAGAAAAAAAACATGCTGTCTGTGAAGCTGCTGAACAACACCCACGGCTGCTGCTCCAGCTGCCCTACCACAGACCTGGGACAGGGGCACAGGATAAGGGCCAGGAGGGTACAGCAGACTGCATGCCCACAGCCCCCTGCACGAGGCCCTGGCTTACCTTCTTCGGGAGGCAGAACCCTGGCACATGCTCGCCTTTGCTCTCATTCCCTATGAGCCGGATTTCCTTGTGCAGCTCTTCAATGAGTGCCAACTGGTTGCCAGCATCCAGCTTCTGCAGGAATCCAGAAAAAAACGGGAGGATGTACAGCCCTCTCAAGACTGCTTCCAAAGAGTGTATCGGGAAGGCGTGGGTGGGAGTACAAACAAGACTCGCCACGAGTGGGTAAACGCCAAAGCTTAGTGACAGGTGTGTGGGGGGATTCTTGTAAGTCTGTTCTTATAAACGCCTGGAATTTTCTAAAAGCAAAAGTTGGCTGTGGGGTCAGCAGTCCCCTCACCTTAGTGATGGCATTCAGGGCATCCCAGCTCTCCTCCAGAACCACAGGGCTGGAGTCATTGAAGAGGCGGATCAGGCCCGAGACCAGGCTCCGAAGGTGGCTGGTGTAGTCAGCCTTGGAGCGGGAACAGTAGATGTTGAGGATGATGGCAGCAGCCTGCCTCATGCCCACCTCGGGGCTACGGGTGGCTTCCAGCAGATCCTCAATGATAATCCGGTGCCCTGTGTCATCCTCTACGGAGAGGATCACAGCCTGACAATTGGCCATCTCCTGCAAACCACAAGGGACCTGTGTGCTGAGCATGGATGCTCCGGGCAGATGGGGCCTGAGAAAGCAACGGGAGCAGGCTCGTCCCTTACCAGCTGCTCATCTGGGGTCCCAAGCTTCTCTTTCAGGGCCAGCATGACCGCTGGGAGGATCACACCAAGATGACGAGTGAGGGCATCACCAGCCACTGATGAAAGGAAAGCCAGCACCCCGGGTGTTGACAGGTGGTGTTGTCAGCTGGTGGAAGAGGAACGTTAACTCAGTGAATGCTGTGACCTGCTCCACGCCAAGTGCTGGGCAAGGCTCTGGGAACAGAAGGGTGGGCAAGAGAGCCCAAGCCCACTGCTCAGAGCCAAGCATCTACTCCAGCATATCTTGGAGGACAACGGGAAGGGTGTCCTGCTTACACTGCACCCTCCTCCCCCAGGCCCCCAACATCTACCTCAGAACTGGTCTTCACTGTAGGCCCTGGAATTTCAATGTTCTGGAGCCAGAGGGTGTTGACATGCTGGGATTTACCTTGGGCACGAGGTAGGGCAGCACCACACGACTCTTAATAGCCATGACTTGCTTCAGACCATCCAAGGCGAACTCTGACACCTCCTCATCATCCTGCAGAGGGTATCGAGGACAACCCTGAGGAATCTGCATCTCTGCTGTCTGAACCAGCCACCACCAACTTCCTTCTCCACCTGTTTCCCCCCGCCTGTTGCACCCACATTTCCTTACTGTCAAAGGAGAAGCACAAAGCCAAATCTGATCTCGCTGCACCCACTCCCTCTGGCGGGCCCACATTCCGACTGCCTCGGCAGAATAATCGCCCTGCATTTTGTTTCTACAAAGACAGCAAAAGCCAAACTGTGTGTGATGGATCCACTTACCAGCTGCTTTAGTAAAAATGGGAGAATGTCCTCCAGAGCCTGGTGACCGATGGTAGAATGCAGCTGCTCAAAGGTCTTGGCTGCCGCCTCTCTGACCTCCTCCAGCGGGTCACACAAAGCCTTCCTTGCCGTGGGCACAAGGGATTCAGAGAAATACAACACCTGCAATGGCAAGCAACAACTGTACCACATGAGGGAAAGGCAAAGAAGCAGCAGAAGCAGACAAGAAGCATAGACAGGGGACTCTGACCAGCTAGGCCACCCTAACTCTCTGCCTGACTTTTCTTTAACTTTCTACTGTGAAATACAAAAAGGAGAGAGGGGGCCGGGCACGGTGGCTCCCGCCTGTAATCCCAGCACTTTGGGAGGCCAAGGAAGGAGGATGACTTGAGGCCAGGAGTTCGAGACCAGCCTGGTGAACATGGTGAAACCCCATCTCTACTAAACATATAAAAATTAGCTGGGTATGGTGGTACACACCTGTAATCCCAGCTACTCAAGAGGCTGAGACACGAGAATCACTTGAACCCAGGAGGCAGAGGCTGCAGCAACTAGAGATGGTGCCACTATACTACAGCCTGGGCGGCAAAGTGAGACTGCCTAAAAATTAAAATTAAAACATTAAAAAGCACAAAGGGGCTGGGCACAGTGGCTCACGCCTGTATTCCCAACACTTTGGGAGGTGCAGGCAAGAGGATCACTTGAGGCCAGGAGTCTGAGACCAACCTGGGCAACACAGTGAGACCTCATCTCTACTAAAAATGCAAAAATTAGCCAGGTGTGGTGGTGCACACCTACAGTCCCAGCTACTCAGAAAGCCATAGCGGGAGGATCACTTGAGCCCAGGAGGTCAAGGTTAAAGTGAGCTATGATTGCACCACTGCTCTCCAGCCTGGGAATATGATGCACCCCCCATGTAGCCTTCACTGAGACTTAATAATTAACAGCTTGAATTTTTTAGGTGAATTCTCAACATACCTCCCATCTTCTCTAAGAACTGCCCCTCTCTCCCTGGACTCACTCTTTTGCTTATTCTTTTGGAAAACTCCAAGTCATTCTTCAAGTCTCAATCCAGACTTTGTGCTCTATACAACGGAGCCAATAAAGGCTCTGCTCCCTCGGTACCACTCCCACCACAGCAAAGCCCACTCTGCATTCTCATGACTGGTTGGCATGTAGGCCTCACCACTGGACTGTGGGCACTCAGCAGGCAAGAACTCAGCCTCTGTGGAACTCTAACTCTCCAATGAATCACAACTCTTTTCGGTGACATAATTTTTGATTCCTTGCCAAATGTAAATTTCAAAAACCAAACGTTAATACATACATCAATATAGGAGAAGAGGGATCGGGTATCCTAGCGATTCAGACTAGGATGCCCAAGCCAAGCAATTGGCTACTTGCTTACATTTCTAGCGGGCCATCCACTTAACTGCTTTGGCATTTTCATCCAAACATGAAGGTAGTGCCTATAAGCATTCTTACCTACTCCCCCCAGTGGGGGTTTCCAGGATCAATTACCTCGGAACTAAGTAAGAGTCATGTGCTCCAAACCCCTTGGATGTTGCTGCTATGGAAACAGTTATTGTGCTGCCAGACACCATACGCTTTCTCCCACCGGGCACCACAACTCTTACTTACTCCCCTCCTGCTAAGGGTGAGTGTACACCCCTCCCGCTCCCTGCTGTCCTACCCACTCACACAGCTGCCCGCCCCGTCTCCCAGAGTGACGTGATACACATTTTAACTGGACTTATATAGCATCACAAAAGGGACTGATCCTGAGCAACCTTCACAGTTGTAACAGAAAGATCATCTCCAGTTTCCAAAGGCCACTCAAGGAGGCATCCAAATCACTTAGCTCTTAGCCTGCAAAACTATAGGAAAACTGAGAAAACAGAGACGCAAGTCCCTGTGGCCCAGACAGCACCTCCCCAGAGTGAACCTGGCGCGTCCCTGAGAGTAGCGCAAACCCTCTAGAGGTGAAGCTCCTCCTGTAACCTTCCCCGGTCCTCTGGGTCAGGTCACCTGCAGTACACAGCTGCTGGGTCCTTAGAAGATACTCACGGCGTCCCGGCTGGTGGACTTCATGATCTCACTTAGCCCAATGCACACGCCCTGCCTCTCGTCACTCTTCTGAGACCTCAGGCCTTCCTCAAGGATGGGGGATGATCTCGGGGGAGGTATTCTCTCCCTAACTTCCGCACAAGATCTCCCAATGTTCTCGCTGCAATCTGTCAACAGAGTTGAAGCCAGGAAGTAAACTCCCTGCAAACCCCAGGGCACCCAGAGGACAACTCCAGAATGAGGGCCCTGAAACCTCCCAGGCTTTACCTGAATCACTGACTTAACTTCCCCGATTGCTCTTACCCCTAAAGAGCCCCCAAATACTCTCTGTAGTGCTTGCAAAACACTACCAAAAAAATTATCTCTGTTTCACACACACCTACACAATCTAAGAGCCAGCACCTTATAGATGAACAAAAAATTCATCATCCACTGCACAGTCATGGGCCAATTTCCCCGGATGACTGAAGCCTTAACACTGTGCTCTGGCTCAGCGGGAGCTGAATCTGGAACAAAGCTTTAAGGAAAAAAACCCATCCACTTTCTGAGGCCTCATGCAAACCCTTCTTTAGAGCCAAATACACAGTTTGCTTGCCAGAGACAGGGGTTGGAAGCAGGCCTAAGGAGATGGGCAGAAATGATCACCACCCCGCCTGGGCACCTCCTCCGGGACCACTGACCCGTTTGTTTGCCCTGCCAGCGTGCCAGCCTGATCTCATGTTACACTGCTCCTCCCTGTCTCCTCACTCCAGCTACACCAGTCTTGCTCAGCCCATACTGGTGCCATGTTGCTGCCCACCACGGGAACTCTGCATATCCCATCTTGGTATCTAAAGCATTATTTATTCCCTCTGTCTGGAATGGTCGTTCACCACATCCTCACCTCCTTAGTGCTTACTTATCTTTCATTTTCAAGCATAATTTCTTCTGAGAAGTGTTTACTAACACAGGCCCATCCCTCCCCCAGCAGGTCAAATGCAGCTATTATAAGCATTTGCAGTGCCACACGGCACTGGCCAGAGTCGCATTTTACATCTCTGTGTGGTTATCTGACTAATATTCATCTCCTCGACAAGACTGTTTCTTTTTTTTTTTTTTTTTTAAAGACGGGGTTTCACGATGTTGGTCAGGCTGGTCTTGAACTCCCGACCTCAGGTGATCAGCCCGCCTTGGCCTCCAAAGTGCTTGGATTACAGGCGTGAGCCACCACGCCCAGCCGACAACACAGATTCTAACGAGGATAAGGAATGAGGCTGCCCTTCTTCTCCATTATGTCCCCAGGTGCTAGGCCCCTGCTTAGCGCACAGTAGATGCTAACAAATATTTGCAGAATGACTAAGTAAAGAATACAATGTTCCTCTGTTAGACAGGGTAGCTGGGTACTCTCCCAGACTCTGCAGACTCAGCTTTCTGGGCTCTGAAAGGAGGCACTGGGGCTGCTAGACCAAAACGAGACCCAGGAAACTCACCGTTCTCTTATCTGCACACGTGCTAGCCAGGAAACCCAGCAGGAGCCCAAAGAGAGTGGGCAGGATCTCACGCAAGGTGCGGGGGGTATTGGAGACAACAATCTTCCAGACGTGCAGGGACGCCTGCCGCACCACCAGCTGGGTGTCTGAGCGGCCCATGTACAGCCCTGCCAACACACGGTTCCGCCGTTCTACCCCCAGGGCAGTGATGATCGCCTGCAGCCAGTGGAAGGGGACAGAGAACACAGGGTAGTAAAGCCTCTATGGCACAGGCATCAGGGCACACCCTACCATCAGCATGGGCACGAAAGCCATCACTGGGCAGGCACCTTATTGGACTGAGCAGTTCCAAAGTTATCATCCTCGGAGGCAGTTTCTGTGGTCATTTTCCCAGTGACTCCCGAGATGTGAAACAGGAGATCCCCAAGGAGCTGAACAGAGCTGAACCTGAGAAGGAGGCCAACAACACAGTCACACAGCTGCAAGGAGTGGGCTCGGCACAACCGAGCACCGCACAGAAGACGGAAAGAAGTGCACCCAAAATACTCATGATGGTCATCTTGGAATGGGAAGGGTCAGCTGGTTTTCATTTCTTTACACTCGCCCACATACTTTCTAAGTTTTTTACTAATAAACATACATGTATGTTGGGGAAAAGAAAACATTTTTTAAAAAATAACTAACAATTTCTATAACAAAAGTTATAAAACAGAAGTGAGTACAAAAGGGAAGCATTAACAGGCAAGTAGGAAGACCGATCATCGGCAGCGGAGGAACTAGGAGAGGCCTTAGAAGGATAAACTATTTCTCCTTAAATTAGGTTTCTTGCTTTTAATGATTAGAAAAATAACAGTCTCAAACTGAAATTTCAAGAAATACAGAAAAATATAAACAAAGAGAGTGTAAGTAACTACCCAAACTCCCAATACCCAGGCAACCACTGCAACAACCCTGAAGGCTGGTGACACTCCATACACACCTCCCTCTACACAATGACATGCAAGCAGACCCCAAACTACAGCACACTATGTGGCTGGACCACAGCCTGTGCACCGTCCTGTTAAAACAGGTTGAGGAGCTTTCTAGGTCAGCTAATAGCGTCTTATACCATTCTTTCTAACGGCTGAATAAAACACCACTGTATGAACGTACTATATTTCTAATCAACCTCCAATTTTTCAAACGGTAAGCAATACTGCAATACACAATCATCCTTATGTCTAACAGCCTTAAGCACTTGACCAGTCAATACATCCTTGAAATATATTCCCATAAGTGAAATTTTTAGATTAAAGAGTACTTAATGTTTAAAATCTGAATACAAATTGGAAACCTGTAAAGAGAGGACTTTTTAAAGAATCAGAATAAAGTCACTGCTATAGGAAACTGGAAACGTTACAAAATGGTTAAAAGCAAGGGTCTGGAAAAAGTTGAGAGCGTTCTTGGCAACATTCTGCTCTTCATTTCTCAGCTGGAGTTATCAAAAGGCAAAGCTCAGGCCACTGGGTCTTTTTTTTTTCTTTTGAAGATAGGGTCTTGCTCTGTTGCCCAGGTTGGAGAACAGTGGCACAATCTTGGCTCACTGCAACCTCCACCTCTGGGGCTCAAGTGATCCTTCTGCCTCAGCCTTCTGTGTAGCTGGGACTACAGGTGTGCACCACCATTCCCATCTAATTTTTTGGTTTTTTATAGAGGCAGAGTCTCACTATGTTGCCAGGGCTCATCTCGAACTCCTGGGCTCAAGCAATCCTCCTGCCTGAGCTTCCCAAAGTGCTGGGATAATAGGCGTGAGTCATCATGCATCATTCCCACTGGGTCTTCTGCCCAAGTTCTCACCTGATCCTCCAAAGGTCATCAAAGAGGCCTTGCTCTAGCTGGGGCAGCAGCAAGGCGATGGCTGTCTCAGCGTACATGGAGATAACCCGCTGGCCTGCACGCAGGGCGGTGTCACGCACAAACTCATTCTCATCAGCAAGAGCCTGGGCACACGGAGGGTGGGTCAGCCAGAGCTGCCACTCCCAGGTCCCCAGCCCAAAAAACATGGCGCTCACTGAAGGCTGAGGGCTGTGGCAGCCAACTCCACCCAAGAGGGATCCCCAGCTCTCCAGGAGAGCACTTGCCTCCTGCCCTCCTCAGAGACTCTACCCTCACCAAGGTCATGGTACCTACTTTGAGGATACAGGGGATGATGGGCCCCACATAAGGAGTAAATTTGTCTCCAAAGGTGATGGGCAGGTAGTTAAACATCATTATGTAGCCATCTCGGACATGGGGCGCAATGTCCACTTTGCTGGCTGTAGCCACGATTTCTGGCATCAGCTTCTCCAACTTCTCCACCCCCAAACCAGCCATGACCTCAGCCAACCCTGCAATGAAAGAACAGAATGAGCCCACTGATCTGAGGGCCTCTCATAGAGCATTTCCAGTCTAGCCACTGGACCTGCCTCCGGCCTTACCCTGTGCAGCGCCTGACCGATCCACAGAGCTCTGCTCATAGGTCAGCGTCTCCATCAGCCACGGCAGCAAGTCTTCAAAGCACGACTCCCCCATGCCCTTCACCATGGCCCCGAGGGCCTTTGCAGATACCGTCCGCACCTGTCACGTCACCGAGAGCAGAGATGGTGTGGAGATGCGGCTCAAAACAAGGTAGCCACACGGGAGCAGGGAGGGAAACCGAGGGCCTCCTCCCTTTCCAACAGACAAAAAAACAGCTTTGGGGAATTCTCAGGGATCCATTTTGTGGGGACTGGATGAGGCCGTAGGATAAACTATTTCTCCTTAAATTGGGTTTCTTGCTTTTAATGATTAGAAAATAACATTAAAAAGTTACTGTAAAGTGAGATCACCCATCCCCAGTCTAATGCAGACTCACCTCAGGCACAGGGTCCAAAAGCGATGCTTTCAGGCCAGGCGTCACGCTGGGCAGGTACGGAGCCAGGTCCTGGAACAACACAGGAGGTGGCTCAGGCAAGGCCCAACTCCTGCTTTCTCCAGACCCGTTCCACTGTGGACCCTGACCTCCCCATTCTGCTGGCAAGGAGTGCACAGCAGAGGCCCTAGCATGCAAACCTCACTGCCCACGCAACAGGGTGGGAAGGGCAGCTGGCAAGTAAGTTCCCCCAACCCCACCGCCAACTGGTTCCTTGAAGGCCCTGTGCAATTACTCGGGGGACGGCTACTAGGGACCCCAGGCCCATCCTCAACAGACAGGAGTTCAATGCTCTTCCTCCTCCCACTCTTCTCTTAGGACGAAGACCTGTCCAGACTCTGGAATTTTTAGGAAATTACTTCTGGTACTTTCCTTTCAGAATTCATTAACATCTTCCCTTTCTTCACCTCAAAATGTTTATGTCTCTTGATGGAGCATTCAGCTTTCAGGAATAATTTTAAATACAGAAAATGCCTTATGTTCACTGCAGCATCACTGAAAATAGCCAAAAACCTTGGACACTGTATGACCAATGATATATAAGTTATGGTGCGTAAACTTGTTGGGATATTATAACTATTAAAAATCAGTTTTGTGAATAACTCATTGTAACTTGGGAATAAGTTTAAATTTAGGAATGCCATTTTTAAATGTAATTTTAAAAATTAACAGTAATTGGCCGGGCACAGTGGCTCATGCCTATAATCCCAGCACTTTGGGAGATCGAGGTAGGTAGACCACCTGAGGTCAGGAGTTCGAGACCAGCCTGGCCAACCTGGGGAAACCCTGTCTCTACCAAAAATATAAAAATTAGCTGGGCTTGGTAGTAAGTGCCTATAATCCCAGTTACTCAGGAGGCTGAGGCATGAGAATCACTTGATCCCAGGCAGTGGAGACTGCAGGGAGCCAAGACTGTGCCAGTGCACTCCAGCCTGGGCAACAGAGTGAGACTCTGTCTTAAAAAAGAAAAAAAAAAAAATGAACAGGAATTATTTTTGTGGTAGGGAACTGTGGATAAAATGTTAAAATATTTTGGTTTTCTAATTTTTAAAATTAATTAATTTTTAAGACAGGATCTTGCTCTGTTGCCCCAGGCTGGAGTACGGTGGTATTATCACAGCTCATTATATCCCAAACCTCCTGAGCTCAAGCAATCCTCCCATCTCAGCCTCCCAAAGTCCTGGGATCACAAGCATGAGCCACCAAGCCTGGTCTGTTTTTCCGGTTTTTTAATTTCCCAAATTTTCTAGGATTAATGTAACTTTTCCACTTTGTATTTTTTTGCTCAGAGCCTCAGCAAGCAAAGCTGAGCTGTGGTAGACAGTGAGATCACACATGCAAGCTCTTGGGAGCTAACAGACAAAGCATATCTCCCAAACCAGATTCTCCTGACAAGAATACACTGCAAGGAGTCCAAGTGGCAACCACTTCAACAGTCTTGAGAGGTCAAAAGAGAGACACGCCTATCTGGGCCTCAGGTGAGAACTAAGCTAAGGACTTGAACCACTGCACTCTGTAAGATGCCCAGAGAGCCCACATTTCCACCCCAAAATGGCTCATTTCTCCCCCACAAAAATAAGTAGGGACTAATGCCCATATCTTTCCTTGTCTAATGTGGACACTCTGCACTCAGCATCTTCTGGTCTGTCCCACACCAGCCCCGGCTGGGCTGCTACCTTCTGGTCTGTCAGGGAGTACATGTTGCCAATGATCTGGGCTGCCATCTTCCGCGTGTCAGTGGAACGGTCCTGGAAGGCTCTCTGGACAATGGGCATGATGAGGGCCAGGGATGGGGCATCGATGAAGTGGACGAACTTTGTGTCCAGCAGGGTCTGCAAGCACTTCTGGGTCTTCCTGGAGGGGTCCGTCAGGGCATCCAGAAGGACTGGGGCAATGGCTGTCCATCCAAGAGAAGAGAGCCTGGTTGATACACATCTATGCAGCAGCAAAGCCCCTGAGCCCCCAGAACTAGAATGGATCAGAAGAGAAGGGAGTCTGCCACACCTCCTCCCTGAAGCCCCACAAGCTCTTTGTGACAGGCTGTCCACAAAGAGCAATCCTTGCTTCACTGGTGGGAAGCAGAGGTCACTATGTGGAGGTGGCAGCTGTCACCCTTTGCATTATAGAGCTGTGACGTGGGAGAGCACCTATGGGCTGGTTTCAATGGGCACTGAACTGCAGCCATTGTGCTGACCTTCCATAGGACTGTTTCTTGACCACCACCATGGACCTGATTCTGAGACCAGCAATCCAGAAAAGATGTTGTGGAAAGCCAGTTTTGTGACACCAAAGGCCCCTAACCAGCAGTGGGGGTGAAGCACAAAGTGCTGTTAGATAAAATGAGCTCTTAAAAACCCAGCACCACAGCCCAGGGAGTTTAGCCACTATAAAAATCCATGCTGGGCAACAATAACAAAAAAAAAAGAATAACCGAATTTTAAAATGGGCAAGGACCTGAATAGACATTTCTCCAAAGAAGATATGCAAATGGCCAATAACCACATGAAAAGATGCTCGGCATCACTGGTCATTAGGGAAATGCAAATCAAGATCACAGTGAGACGCCACTTCACACCCACTAGGAGGCTATAATCAAAAAGAGAGATAATAACAAAGTGCTGGCAACTGAAATCCTCAAACTTTGCTGTTGGGACTATCAGACAGTACAGCCATTTGACACTGGAAAACAGTCTGGCAGTTCCTCAAAAAGTTAAGGGGAGTTACCATATGACCCAGCAATTCTCTTCCTAGGTGTCTAACCAACGGAACTAAAGTTTATGTTCACACAAGAACTTTTGCTCAAATGTTCACAGTAGCCTTATTCTTACTGGCCCAAAAGTGGAAACAACCCACTTCCATTAACGAATGAATAGATAAACAAAATGTGGTCCACCTGTGCAATGGAATATTATTCCGCCATATGAAGGTACTAAAACATGCTACAATATGGATGAGCCACAAAACCACTACACTAAGTGAAAGAAGCCAGACACAAAGGTCACATACATATTTTATGATTCCATCTATATGAAATGTCCAGAATAGGCAAATATACAGAGACAGAAAGTAGATGAATAGCTGTCAGGGGTAGCGGGGGAAATGAAGAAAAAATGCTAATGGGTATGGAGTTTCTTTCTGGGGTGATGAAAAAACACTCTGAAAATAGCAGTGATGTTTATGCAATTTTGTGAATATACTAAAAACTACTGAATCATACATTCTAAAAGAGTGAATTTAATATTATATGTGAATTATATCTCAGCTTTTTAAAAAGATCTATGCTGGATTCTTAAATGAAGGCATTTCTGCTCATGTGATAAGGATGAGACTGTTCTGGGCCTCAGGATCCCTCAGGGATGTTGAGCACTGGAAAAGCTGAACCCCACAGAAGCAGAGAGTAGAACAGTGGCTGCCAGGGGCTGGGGGTGAGCGTGGGAGACATTGGTCAAAGTGTACAAACTTTTAGTAAAGCAGGATGAATAAGTTCTAGAGATCTAATGTGCAGCACAATGATGACAGTTAATAATATTCGTCATAGGCTTGAAATTTGCTAAGAGAAATGTGCTAAGAGAGTTGATCTTAAATGTACAGACAAAAAAACCCACGTAAAGTGAGGAATATGATAATGCCTGATTATGGTAATCATTTCACAATGCACTGTACAAATGTTTTGTACATTGTACAAAACATCACAGCCGGGAGTGGTGGCTCACGCCTGTTATCCCAGCACTTTGGGAGGCCGAGGCAGGAGAATCGCTTGAACCTGGGAGGCGGAGGTTGCGATAAGCTGAGATTGCGCCATTGTACTCCAGCCTGGGCAACAACAGTGAGACTCCATCAAAAAAAAATACACACATCACATTGTACATATAAATATATATAACTTTTACTTATCAAATATTTATCAGTAAAGCTGAAAAAAATATTTTAAAAAGAAATACTTTTTTTGAGATGGAGTCTCACTCTGTTGCCCAGTCTGGAGTGCAATGGTACAACCTCAGCTCAGTGTAGCCTCCACCTCTCGGGTTCAAGCTATTCTCCTGCCTCAGCCTCCCGAGTAGCTGGGACTACAGGCACACGCCACCATGCCCGGCCAATTTTTGTATTTTTAGAAGATGGAGTTTCACTGTGTTGGCCAGGCTGGTCTTGAACTCCTGACCTCAGGTGATCTGCCCACCTCAGCCTCCTAAAGCGCTGGGATTACAGGCGTGAACCACAGAAATAAAATTTCTGAAAAGCATATATCCTTAGTAAATTTTTGATCTGCCCTATCAGTAATTGAAAAGTGTGTTGAAATCTTCCACTATGATATAATGTATTTGTTAACTTCTCCCTGTAGCTTTATAAATTTTGTTTTATGTATTTTGAGGTTATTCCATACTTTCCATACTGAAGTACACTGAGTGGGCACTGGCAGCTGAAGCTTAGACTTTAACAAGTGACATGCTGGTCAAGGTGGCTGGCTGGGTTTTGTTCCTAGCGATCAACCTCTTCCTGGTATTCGAAAGAACCATATGCAGAGTATTTAAATTAATCCTATCCCTTCCTTAACCCTCCCCTCTATCACAGGCCTCCTGGAATGAGATGGAATAGGAAGTTTTCAAAGGCCCTAACATTTTGAATGGTGCTGATGTGGTCCAGAGAATGTCATTCAGTTCTGTTGGCCTCATGCTCAGCTTACTGCACAGGGATCTCTTGGAGTCAAACTGCTCCTGAGCCAATGACTCAGTGTCTCTATCTGTAGAGCCAATGATATCTGCCCCAGACCAGGAGAAAAACAGAATGAATGCTTCCAAACTACCTTCAAATAATTATTCTAGGGAAAGGGCTTCCCAGGATTTAGAGGCTATTTCACTGTGAACGTATTTGTCCTCAAAGAAAAAGATCTTAGCTGAATGGGTGCAAGTTCCCTGCAGTGTCCAAAAGCAGTGGGACTGGCAGAGGGCAGGGCAAGCACCCTCATGGGAGAAGCCTACCTAGGATCTCTGGATTTCTCATGACGGAGCCGATCTGCCTGAGTGCCTGCTGTCCGGCCTTCTGGACTTTGACATGGGAATCGGTCAGCACCTCCGTAAGCTTGGGCACGATGTTGGGTAGGCAGGATGACAGCTGCTTAGGAGCACAGTACGCCATCGCCCCGAGAAGCTCCACTGACCCTGTGGATAGCAGACAGAAGTCCAGCACTGAATCACTAAGCACAGGCCAGCAACTCACCTGCACTGGCTACATGGGCAAGGGACATCGACCCTGGTCCCTGCACACTGTGCTCAAGCAGTCACTGGGAGTAGGGGGAGAGGGGGCTGGCTCTAGCAGAGCGGTCAAAAAAGCTCTTGAGGCCTGCTAAACAGTGGGATCCCAGGTGAGAAGCAGGGCAGTATGGGAGAGAGACCAGGATCGGGGGAGACCTGGTTTAACCATTACGGTGAGATGCAAGGTCAATTCCCTGAATTTCAGTGAACTGTTTCTTCATCCACAAATGAGGAAACTGATTTAGATTTGTGTTGTTTCAAACTACAGGGTGAAATCTGAAGGACTGAGAAGGAGGCTGAGTGGGAGGGTCCTAGATGGTGATCCTCCCCTAACTAGAGCAGCTCTACTTGTATCTGTTTGCGTATTAGGATGCCAGAGATTTTATTTATTTTTTCTGAGATAGGGTCTCACTCTGCCACCCAGGCTGGAGTGTGATGGCAGCCTCCAACTCCAGGGCTCAAGTGGTCCTCCCACTTCAGCCCCCTGAGTAGCTAAGACTACATGCATGCGCCACCATACCTGGCCTATTTTTTTTTTTTTTTTTTTGGTAGAGGTAGGGTCTTGCTATGTTGCCCAGGCTGGTCTAAACTCCTGGCCTCAAGAGATTCTCCGCCAAAGGTTATTTTTAAAAAGAGCTTTCCTGGGGGGGGGGGGGAAACTCTAAAGCCACAGAAGAGCTTTAGAGCTCTAGGATTTTCTGACTTAAGGCTTTAGCTCTTGTCAGAGACCTGTTCTTGGCATGAAAGCACATAAACTATAGAAAGATTCAACCACCGGAGGCAGAGTTGGCCAGGTGTGGTGACTCACACCTGCAATCCCAGTGCTTTGGGTGGCCAAGGCAGGAGGATCACTTGAGCCCAGAAATTCGAGGCCAGTCTGGGCTACATAGCAAGACTACATCATTATAAAAATACAAAAATTAGCCAGGTATAGTGGCGTGTTCCTGTGAGAATGATTTGCGCCCCAAAACTGAAGACCAGCCTGGGTGATAGAGCAAGACTCCATCTCAAATTTCAAAAGAAAGGCTGAGTATTAACCCTATCCCTGGGCTGGGGAGCTCACAGGACACGAGCTGTGGCTACCCAGGATCCTCGCTGAGGCTGGTTTTCAGAACAGAAAGCTGGGAAGAGAGACAGAGGGAGTAGTCTTACCAGCTTTGGTCCGCCAGGATTCCTCCTCCAGGGCAGCCAGTAAGGAGGGGGAGCACCAGCTTCACCCCATGAGCACTCAAGTTGCTCATCACAGCCTTGGCACAGTCATCTGCAGCCTCAAAGGAGGAGAAAAAACATTCAGGGGCCTCCTCGCCCAAGCAAGGGGCAAGGCCTGACACCAGTCCTAGTGTTCCTCCTGTGACAAATGCTTCCTGGGGTTCTATTGTGTCAAACCCTGTGCCAAGGCCTACAGACACAGCTGGGAACATATCTCACAAAGTTTCCATGCTGTTCTCCCATGCAGTCTGGGGACTTACCTCACGTACATACTGGTTCCCATCCCCCGAAGCACAGGAGCAAATGGGGCAGCACGTGAACCACGTAGGGCTCAAAGAGCTTCCCCAGCATGGTGCAGAGCATCTCAAAGGCAAAGAGGGCTCCTAGGGGAAAAGATGGTAGGATGGCTGGGAACAGAATGTCCCCTGGGGATAGCCACAGAGAACAGAAGGGACAGCAACCTCCCTGCCATCTCCTACTCCTCTGGAAACACTCAGAAAAGCTGTGGAACTAGTGGCTGCCCCATGAGGAAGCAGCACCCTCTGCCTCAGCTCAAGAAGCCCCAGAGCAGGGATGTGGCTAAGTGGAAGGGAGGAGACTAACAGTTGGCAATAACAGTTAGAAAAGCCAAACCTCAGGCCGGATGCAGTGGCTCACACCTGTAATCCCAGCATTTTGGGAGGCTGAGGCAGGAGAATCACCTGAGGTCAGGAGTTTGAAATCAGCCTCACCAATATGGAAAAACCCCGTCTCTACTAAAAATACAAAATTAGCTGGATGTGGTGGTGCATGCCTGTAATCCCAGCTACTCGGGAGGCTGAGGCAGGAGAATCACTTGAACCCGGGAGGCAGAAGTTGCAGTGAGCCGAGATCACACCATTGCACTCCAGCCTGGGCAACAAGAGCAAAACTCCGTCTCAAAAAAAAAAAAAAAAAAAAAAACAAGACCAGCATGGCCAACATGGTGAAACCCCATCTCTACTAAAAATACAAAAATTAGCCACCTGTAATCCCAGCTACTCGGGAGGCTGAGGCAGGATAATTGCTCGAACCTGGGAGGCGGGGGCTGCAATGAGGTGAGATCGCGCCACTGTACTCCAGCCTGGGCAACAGAGCCAGACTCCATCTCAAATAAAAATAGAAAAAAAGAAAAGCCAAACCTCAGCCAGGCCAGGTGGTTCACCCCTGTAATCCCAGCACCTTGGGAGCCAAGGCAGGCAGATCACCCGGTCAAGAGATTGAGACCATCCTAGCCAACATGGTGAAACCCTACCTCTACTAAAAATACAAAAATTAGCTGGATGTGGTAGCATGAGCCGTAATCCCGGCTACTTGGGAGGCTGAAGCAGAAGAATTGCTTGAATCCAGGAGGCGGAGATTGCAGTGAGCTGAGATCGCTCCACTTTATTCCAGCCTGGCGACAAAGCAAGGCTCCATCTCCAAAAAAAGCCAAACCTCTCTCAGCTAAGGGTGTTGCTGAGTTAGAAATGTGCAAGTCCAAGGAAATCAGCAAGGACCTGACTGGACTGGGTTGCACACAGTAGGGCCCTCTGCAGCACACATACAAGCAGTAGCCTCCGCCTGGGGCGCCAGGATCGGATTCCTTCCTCTGGCAACGTGGGGACCAACTTCCCATGCTGGGCAGCCCTGAGCTCAGAGACACTCACCCTCTCGCCGGCGGAAGTTCTTCTTATCCTGAATGGCATCAGTCAGTGCTGCCATCATCTCCTGCTGCTTCAGTGAGAGGATGCCCAGGCCCTTCACCAGGCCTGCCAGCCCGTACGCGGCCCCTTTGCGCTCTGCGTACTTGTCTGACTCCAGCAGCTGCTGCATGAGCCTCTGGATCATCCCTCCAGCATCCTCCTTGATGGCTGGCACGAGGGGTGGCAAGCAGCTGGCCACGGACTCCTGGACCTGGGGAAGGGCCCGCCTGTTAATGCAGTGGCTCAGCTGCAGCCCTTTCATGGTTGGTAGCGGGGCGGGGGTCTGACCGTCCTACACAGCACCCACCGCTAGATGTCCCAAGCCCCATCTCAGTCACTGCCTATGGGTATCACAGGGCACCAGAGAAGCAAACGATGTTGTATACACAGTATCATATACCCCTCAGGGCGTACACTACTATCTGTTGACGACAAAAGCTTCAGCTCCTATGGTACCATTTCTGGTCTAAATGGAAAACCTAGTCTGGGCAGCAGGGTGGGGGTGCTAAGGAGGGGACTCTAAAGACTAAATCCTCTGAGAAAGCTTCCAGAGAAGTGTGCTCTTTGCCTCCATAAAAACAGCCTGTGTCTCTCAGTTTCCAAACTTGTCAAAATCACAGAGAAACTGGGCAGGGCCTTATAGGACCAGGCACAAATTGACTGGGACCAAAAGACACTCAATCCTGCCTCCCAGCCACAGCTCACTAAGCCCAGCTTGGGAGAGCAACCTTGATGCCATGCTGGCACGTGTCGAGGTGTGACCCTTCTGTTGTTTGGACTTTCTGACACCATATTTGACCACAATTTTGGAAACCTGTTTTCAACTGTGCATTTTTTTTTTTTGTAAACTTTTTTGTTGTTTTGTTTTGTTTTGTTTGCAGAGGTAGGGTCTCACTTTGTCACCCAGGCATGGCCTCTACATCTGGCTTATTTTTAAAGTTTTTGTAGAGACAGGATCACACCACATTGCCCAGGCTGGTCTTGAACTATTAGCCTCACTAATCCTCCCACTGCAGTCTCCCAAAGCACTAGGATTACAGGCATGAGCCACCACGCCCAGTGCAACTGTGCATTTTAAGAGGACACTCTGGGTGGTCCAAATGCAAATCCAAAATATATATATATATTTTAAAAATATATAAAAAGTATATTTTATATATATATATAAATGCATGCTTTTCAAAACAAAGAAAAAGAAATTTCTTTGCACTGTAGCTTAGAGACTACATTAAAATGCATCTGCAACACATAACCAACACACGGAGGGGCCCAGGAAAAGGCGTGACATGAGAGAAAGCCTGCCTTTTTATTTTTTTTCCCCTTTGGATCCCCAGTGCACCTTAGTGAGTAGAAAAAAATGGAACTATCTAGGAGGTCTATTAGAACAAAATAATAAAGAAACTCCCCTCTCAAGGGGTGTTCTTGACTGTAAACCAGGTGAGTAGAAAAAAATGAAACTATCTGGGAGGTCTATTAGAACAAAGTAACAAAGAAACTCCCTCTCCAGGAGTGTTCCTAACTATATACCAGGCTCTGCCCTGGGACAGAGGGTGAATCCTTGCCAAGAACCAGGGTTTCTGGGTCTTGATTGTCCAACTCCGCCCCTAGTATCCCGCTGCCTAACCATAGTCGGGTCCCAATTCTCTAACTAACATGTGGGTCCCAGGCCAGATGGCAGGTACCTGCTGGGAGGGGGTAGAGAGGGCAGCGATGAGTTTGGCAACAATGGGCTTCACTTTGGGGTCGCTTTTGTCTAGGTGTTTGGCCAGAGAGCCCATCAGGACCACCACACTCTGTCGCACGGCGTCATAGCTGGCATCATTGGGTGCATTCTTCAGGAACTCCTCAAATACTGGCAACAGCGAGTTGACGTTCTCCTGGAAAGCCAAACCCCTCAGAGCCTCAGGTCAACCCTACAGGCTGCGTCTGAGGATGACAGTCCCTGAAGACCAAGATCAAGTCTAGCTCTAGGACAGGCATCCTAACATGCCCGCCAGTGGGTCTCCTAGTTTTCTGGCAGGACTGCTACAGACTTAAAAGAATTTAACACACTATCATGGTTTTTTTGGCTCAAAGGAAATACACATGTCACATCCCCACCCTGTCACTGAGTGCCAGGATTCCTGGCACTTAGCATCTCTGTCCCCTGCTCAGCCCTACCGCCTGCCTTGGCCTACCCTGTCTCTTCAGCTGACTGAAATCCTCTTACCTTCCCGTGGGTATTGAGTGTTGCAAGGGCTGCATCCAACATGCACTTCCGGACATCTGGGTGTCGGTCGTTGAGGGCATCAGGGACAAAAAATTGAAAGAGTGGCTTCACCTGAGAGCTATCCAGATACTGGGAGAGCTTGTTGAGAGCCAAGGCCAAGCCACACCTGGGAAAGAAGCGGGAGCACATCAGGAGAGGCAGCCAGGGGGCCTCCTCTACCACTGGAACTTCTGCCGGTGCACAGCAAGGAGAGGGAACTTGCCTCAGGCAAACACCATTTTGGGGGCAGAGAACAGCATGAAGCCCACCGCCCCGTGCTCACCCAATGTTCTGGAACAACCCACTTGTCATATGGAGACTTGCCATCTGCCCTGATTTTACCTCCTACTGGGTGACCAGCCCTGGATTGGTTTCCCCCAGAGGGGAATGTGAGTACAGTGCTCACCCCCTCTACCTGCAAAAGGCAGGCTGTAAGAGAAGACAGAGGTAAAGGAACCAGATATAAAGACCCTTGGAAATGAACATATTCTCGAAGGGCAAAGTGGTATTATTCTTTCCAGTCACAGAGCAACGAACCTGTGTCCTATCCCTGGCTGATGGTCTAGAATGAAAAATAAGCCAGGATGGGCCCATATACCACCCTACACTGACACACAAGACCTCACAGGATGAGCCATTCAAAAAACTAACACCCTCGCAAGTTTTGCGCCTGCTCTGTAGGAGGCAAGTGTCTTCCAAGGTCCCACTTGCTCCCCCGACATCTGTCTAATCTTCCAACTGCTACTCGTGGGCTCTGTGGAGAAAGGCTAGTAGCTTCAGTTACTGTGCCCTGCATACAGATGAGGAAACAGAGTCCTGGAGAAAGGGAGAAACACACTCACGGTCACGCAGCTCGTGCAGGAGGAGCCAGCGCTTGAACTCAGGCCTCCCCAACTCTGAGGGAGGTCCTGCTCTTTCACTTTCCCACGCTGCCTCCTCACAGCACCCACCCAGCCAACCTGCCTCATCTCAGAAAGCTTAGAGTAGAACGAGGCTGGAACAATTGTTATACCTGGCTTCCCACTGATCTGGAGGTGATTCTGAAATAACTCGTCCCAAAGCATCCAGCACTGGGGGGTGGCCGCTGCAACAGACAAGTTGGTAAATGCTTTGCAATGGGCAGATGAATGACCTGGGTACCAGGACTGTGAGGTGGGAAACTAGTCACAGCTACCCTGAGCCACTGTGAGCCTGAGTGGCTGTCTGCAGTAGTAGGGGGCTGAGCAGAGACCCACCCAACCGTACTGCATCAGGGCTGCACAGGTCACTCACATAGAGCTTCTCCTGGTAAATCTCCATGAGCCTGCCCATAACCTCCGCTGCCTGCAGCTGGTAACGTGCCACTGCTTGGGAAAGGGCTTCAGCCCCCGCCTGCCTTACAGCTGCCTCATGATAGATCACATCATCGATCAGCAAGGAGCAGAGGTCTGGCTGCAGGTCTAGGCCCATCACTGACCAGAGCCTGTGGAAGATCCAAGGAAGGGCTACTTAGACAAAGATCTGCAGCACCTGCTCTGCCAACCCAGACCTTCTTCCCCACTGGAGGCTGAACACACTGGGTTCCATTATTTCCTAAAGCGAGAGAGGATGGAGCAGGAGAAAATGATGTGCTGGCTCTCACCTCTCAGCCAGCTTCCGGATCTCCTCCTCCTTATCAAACTTGACCACCCAGAGTCTCCGCAGAAGGTTCAGGCCATTCTTCTCATCGGTATCAGGTGCTGGCAATACCATGTGGAGTTCCATCAACCCCTGGAAGGGGTGGCATTGGACCATGTGAGGCACAATCTTTCAGAAGAGCCTCTGACCTGCCTCCTCACCTCTCCCTAAGCTGTATTGTCCAAGATGTAGCCACTAACCACATGTGGCTAAAGTTAAATCACTTGCAATTAACTCTTAGTAAGTTTCTTAGAGTGTGGTGATAAAATGGTTTTTTTAATGTGAAAATTAAAATGTTAACGCTGGGCGCAGTGACTCACGCCTGTAGTACCAGCACTTTGGGAGGCTGAGGTGGGCGGATCACCAGGTCAAGAGATTGAGAACATCCTGGCCAACATGGTGAAACCCCATCTCAACTAAAAAATACGAAAATTAGCTGGGCGTGGTGGCATGTGCCTGTAGTACCAGCTACTCAGGAGGCGGAGGCAGGAGAACTGCTTGAACCCAGGAGGCGGAGGCTGCAGTGAGCCGAGATTGCACCACTGTACTCCAGCGTGGCGCCAGGCAACAGAGCAAGACTCTGTCTCAAAAAAAAAAAAAAAAAAAAAGTAAATTAAAACGTTAAATAAACCAGACAGATAAAAAACTCAGAAAAAGTGTGTTCCTTTTGTTCAAATAATGTTTCTTCTTTTTGAGACAGAGTCTCACTCTGTTGCCAGGCTGAAGTACAATGGCACCATCTTGGCTCATTGCAACCTCCACCTCCCGGATTCAAGAGATTTCCGCCTCAGCCTCCTGAGTAGCTGGGATTACAGGCATGCACCACCACGCCCAGCTAATTTTTGTATTTTTAGTAAAGACAGAGTTTCACCATGTTGGCCAGGATGGTCTCGATCTTGACCTTGTGATCCACCCACCTCAGCCTCCCAAAGTGCTGGGATTATAGGCGTGAGCCACCACACGTGGACTGTTCAAATAATTTTTAAGGAAAAATTTACCATATTGCCATCATTTTTCACAATTTACCAAGTGCGAGTGAAAACTCTGTCACATATCAATAGCAGGAGGCCACGGATCTGCAGGTAGGAACCACTGTCTTACCACTCCAAGAGAATGCATTAGTTTTTAGTCTAAAAGCCATGGAGAAAAGCCAAGTACATGATAGTGGGCTAAAGAAATGAACACCTCTTGCAAGTTAGATCTGTTCTATGAAAGTACCAAGGTCCACAATCCAGTTTAAAAATTAAGTGTTCCAAGGTGAAGGAAAACATAGAGTGATACATCACGACTGCTTAGTTTTCTGATTCTCAGAGAGACCCCAACCCTGTGACTTCTCTTTGCCTCTAGGTCTCCCATCAGGGTGAGGGACATTCTCTCAAATGACCATCATGCACTTTTTACTTGCATAGAGTGACAAGGGACACTGCAGTGGCCCTGTGAGAGACTGAGTACACACCCGGAGCGCGGTTTCCCCGCACGCTGGCACAAGGGGACTGCAAGGCACGGAGCAGCACGTCCACCTCCTCCTGCTCTGCAAAGGCACAGCCATCATCACCACTGCTGCTGGCACACAGGGTGGTCAGGGTGTCTGAAGCCAGAACCTAAGGAGAACATCAATCCACTCGTTCAGTCAGCAAATCATTTACTACTATGGGGCCAGAAAGGGATATGCACTGAGAACGCCCACCCTACAGCACTGCAAAGGTTAAGACCCCAGCTCCAGTGGCAGGACCCAAGCAAAACCCCTCACTAGCTAACAACAGTCAGGCTGGCTCTCTAAAGCAGTTCTTCTACCAAGGTCCAACAGTGAGGGCTGAAAGGAAACTAGGACTCCACCCTTTATGCTGGGACCTGAGGTCTGGGTCACAAACTGAGTCACAGCAATAGCCAACTGAAAACCAGGTCACCTGTAAGCGGGGCGAGCCTGTCCCGATCACCCAAGTCAGAAGACGCAGCATGGCCACGCGAGGCAGCAACTCCGGGCCATTCTAGGAGAGAACAGCAGGTAAGTCGAGATGAGGCTGTGGGGAGGTCTATAACCCAGCCTGGAGGCCAAGGACAGCACATCCCCCTCACCCACAGGGGAACATTCTGGGTCATACAACTGGCCCCACCAGAGAAACCTCATTAGGTTTACAATTAGGTCCACAGGTGCTAAACCCAGTCAACCATGATCCCTAGGAACTGAAAACTAAATTCTGAAATATGCTTGGAATTGAGACTATGAAATCCAGAAGGACCATAAATATATGATGAGACACTCAACTTTATAAGAAATGCAAAATAAAATGAGATATCATTCTTTCACCCATCACTGACAATATTAATACTATCTGAGGTTGCATTAGGCTTTGAGAAAAGAAAACTCCTAGTGAGAGTATAGCTCAGAATATGCCATGTAATCTAGTAATTCCATGTCCAATGAATCTGTCCTAAAGACATGCTCACTCAGGGCAAGTAAGGGGCATATACATACAAGAGGGCACATCACAGTGCTGCTCAAAATAGGGAAAATACAGAAACTACCTTAAGATATTCATCAATAGATAAAGAGTTAAGTAAAACATGGTACATCCATAGCGCAGAATCTCATGCAGCCAACAAAGTCAATAAGATATGCACTGACATGATGAGAGAGCCAGAGTCTTCAGTCACATGAAAGAGAGCCTCACCCATTTTTTGCCTTAAAAAACCCACAACACTGTGTGAGGCTGCTGTTGGTATAAACCCACACCTTCTATTTCCTCACCACAACTGTTTATGAGACAGAGAGTGTCCACAGCCCCTGCCTCCCCCGATCCCCTTTAAACCAAGGAGAGAGCAGAGCTTCCCTGCCAACCTCGTCCACCCGCCTGGGTGGGGTGCTTGGGGGATGCCCTCAGCTGGGCATGGACAGTGAGGATCTGAAGAATCTGGACCATCCGCTCCTCCTCCTCTTCACTGTGGTGGGGCATCTCGGTCAGCACCATCTTCAGAAACGGGAATACTAAGGAGAAGGCTGGCGCGGACAAGGGTGCAGCACCTGTGAGAGCATGAAGCAATAGGATGCTGCAGGCAGGGCGGGGACCTGGGCCGCTGCTGCCCGTTTCCATCCTCAGGGAAGGTCAGGAAGGGATGGGCCAGAGGCCTGTTCTGACACCTGGAAGCACATGGAATGATGCCAGAGACAGCAGCTGGTAGCCCAGTTCTAAAACTAACTCTGCTTCTACCGCCAAACACTGCCCAGTTCCAGGATGTGAGAGTTAAAACACAGAAGACGACGCCAGTGACAAAAAGTAAACCCTCAGCTGGGCTCATAGCAACTCAGAGACTACCAGGGCTAAACTCAGAAATCCTCCATCTGGTCCAAGCCCCCCGGCTCAGGAGGCCCTGGGTGATGCTGCGGCTCGAGCAGCATCCTGGCAGCAGCTCACACTGCCTGGTGCCCTTGGTCCCGTCCCAGCTCTTACCTGGCTCCCCCTTGCCCACCCTGCTGGTGATGGTATGGGTGTGCAGCAGCGTCACCGCCCTCTTCACAGCCACCGACAGCTCTTCCTGGCACCAGGACTTATCCAGGGCACACTCCGGCTTCAGCAGGCGCAGGGTCACATGGCTCACCAAAGTGCCTGTGTTGAAGAGGAGAGAGCCGGCAGGGATGACACACACAGAGATGCAGAATCCAGCCCAGGCTCAAACAGGGGACCCAGTGCCTCATCCTTCTGACTTAAAAAAATCTTCTCCTCTGCCAAAATGTCCCCAACCTAATTTCTCACTTGATCTTTGTGATAGCCTCAGAGGGCAGGTAGGCAGGGAGTTGCCCTTGGTAGACACTCAAGAAATGAGTACGCTGACAGGAGGCAAGGGCCACCGAAGGGTCACTCAGCCGAGAGTGAAGCTTTACCAGGGCAACACCTCCAGCTCTATGCAACAGCCAGCCAGGTGACACTTCTGGCAGGTTCCAGATGCACGACTGACTTTTCCACTCACAACGGTTTCCAGATTCTAGCCTCACCCATGGGAACATCCCCATTAGGCTAGGCTAGAAGTCTGCTGAAGGCCATTAAATAATCCACAAAAGCAAGGCCACCATAATTCCCAGCCACCCTACCTGGTGTTTGTTTCTCCAGAGCTAAGAGAAAGCTAAAGGTCACAGAGACCTCTGTTCACGTGGCTGCTCAGGAGCCCTGGGCTGCGCCGAGTCACCACACTGCACCAAACCATCCTCACTGCCACTGAACTTCTGACTTCTTAGTTTTAAAACTGGTACACAAAGATCAACACTGACTAGCATCTAAAACCTACTCCTCAGAGGGAGTGCACAGATGTGAAGTGGGAGAGAAGAGGAGGCACTATGTCTCTCCTAAGCACATCTAGCTGAAGTCTCCAAGGTGCTTCCACAAGAAAACAAAACTCAGCAGCTGATGTCACCACCTACCTCCCCCACAGGCACTCAGGGACACACCCTGTCCAACCCCTGGGCCGTCCCTGCAGCCAGCAAACAAGGACTAACCCAATGCCTTGAGCCTAGGGGGCATGACACAGGCAGCCAAGGACAAGAAGGGGTTCTTGATCCTGGGAGCAGCGAGGGAGACTTCAGCAATGGCAAGAAAGAGTCGACCAAAACAGGGATGTACTGGGTCAGGCCGGACGGGTTCTTGGCCAGGATGATGTCCAGCAGTCTGAGCGCCGCCTCTAGCTCCCCATCCAGCTGCAAGCAGAGTTGCCCAGGAGGCAGGTCAGTAGGGCCTTGCTTGCAACAGCAAGGAGCAGGCCTAGGTGTCCCAGCACTCCTCTGGCATGGGCGTGTGGCAGGGGTGGCCACTCACCTCCTGCAGCCGCCTCCGGACCTGTGCCTCCCTGTTCAGCTGGGCCTGCAGCATCTCCTTCTGCTTGCTGGTCAGCTGTACCTCCTCTTGATGCCTTTCTTCTTTTATCTCCTAATAGGGATGGGCAAACCAACCAATCCCATCTCCAGGGAACAGACCTCCCTCCCCTACAGGAAAGGCGAGCTTGCTTCCACACAAACAGCACCACGCCAGCTCTAAGTCTGTGAGTTGGGCCCCTAAACCCACCATGTGCACCCCCTACCTCCCACAAAGTCCAGAGCCACCTGGTTTCTACAGAATGAAGACAGCAATAAAGAAGTAGGTTTTTTTTCCCCACTGGATTCTCTACTAACAAAGCCAAAGAGGGCTTTTTATACATTAGAGAAATAAATAGTTCCTCAATGCACTCAAAGGGGTATTCTGACTGCCACATGGATTCAGAATCAAAACTTTAGCCTCCTCCTCTCCAACCCCTCCCTACAGAAGCTCTCCCATAGGATAAGCTGAAGCCTAGAAAAGGCCTGCTATGGTGGCCTGAGACAACAAGGCACAGAACTCACTCACTCATGCAGCAAACATTTAGTGAGCACCTGCACTGTGCCAGGCACTGTTCCAGATGGCAGGAATACCATAGGGAACAAGATAAAGTCCCTGCCCTCACGGAGCTCACAATCTAGCAGGCGAAGATAGACAATAAACAAGTAAACAAACATATAAACAAGATGCTTTTGGGTTATGACAAATGTTAGTAAAGAAATGAATATGATGCTTAGTAATTGGGAGGAAGGGTGGGGCCTACATTGGACAAGGTGAACAGGCTGGCCACCTCTCTGAGAGGGCAAATGTGGACTGAGATATGAAAGACAAGAAGAATCCTGCCTCGTAAAGACAGAGAGAAGAGCATACACTGAGACAGGAAAGAGTCCTCTGTGCGCCGCTCCTGTCAGAACCAGCTCTGTCCAAAGCTGGGAATTAAGCCAGGATTCCCCAGAAGTCCCACTGTACCAGGTGCTGTGCCTGCTATCAGGAGTCTAGAGGGGTCCCAGCTTTCAAGGAAGTGGGGGGGACACACATGGAATCCAGCAACACCACTTAGCAGAGGAGACATGTGCACTGCTGCCAGCACCCAGCAGAGAAAGAAATCAGTTTTGAGTTGTGGGGTGGAAGGAGCTACTGGAGAAAGGGTCAAGGGAGAGTGTGCCAGTGCACCAGACACTGGTCAGGGGGAATCAGGAGTGTGCCATGGGCCTCAGGATGATCCAAGTGAATAGCTTATGTGCAGTGGGAAAAGCCACCAGCCTGAGGCCACCAAGCTCAGCAGCCACCTCCTGCGAGTGCCTCCATGTACTCACCTCCTTCAGCTCCAGCTCAATGATCTGCTCTTTGAAGGAATATGCTTTGTTCTCTCGCTTCATATTGGCCTTTTTTATGCTGTCTTGCTGGGCACTGAAACACCAGAGCAGATGATCAACCAGCTTGAAAAGCACTGCAAGGCCTGTCAGCCTCCCACCAGCCATGAAATTCCAACTAGCTGTTAAGTACTGTGCACCAGGATAGTGCCGGATACTGGACACACTTTAGTACCCAGAACCTAAGCACCATGGCAGGGACACAGCAGGTGCTTAGCCAATGAATGGATAGGCTGTTGCATTTGACCCATAGGAGGCGCTGGCTCCATCCTACACGCAATAAAACTATGCCTTGGGGGAGCAAGGGTAAATGAGCCCACAAATGAGGTCTCACCTCTGGATGATAGATTTGTCATATAGCTCCCCAGCAGGGGTCTGCATAATGGCAAACTCCTCCCCTTGTCACCAGGCGCAGTGCAGGGTTCTGCACGGAGGCGGTGATGGTGCTGATTAGCTGTGGGAGGACTCGGTCCGGGGACAGGATGGAAAGGGAGCCCATGGCGTTCATGGAGGACTGCCAGACAAACACAGACATGGTCAATGTGCGCCAAGGCTGGCACTGGCGAGAGGTCCACCACACCTGAATGCCCCTGGCACTGGCTCCCCTTCTTTGTGCCACTGCCTTGTTACTCCTGGGCACTGCCCATCAGAGTGGCCGGCTGGAGTCTGTGCCTGCTTTCCTCACCAAGTAGTGCCCCTTTGTCTGACAGCACCTGACATGAGGGGATACACTCCTTCCCAATTCTCAATCTTCATGGTTCAGGTAGAACTGCCCTCACTCTTTCCAGAGATAGCTATGTCACCCAGAACAGAAGGAGGGGCGCCAGGATGAGCATGGCCTCCAAGTCAGATTAACCAGGGTCAAAGCGACCCCAAGCCAGTAAACATTATTGAAATATGCAAGCTGTTCCCCCTAGAGCTGATGGGGGGGACAAAGCCTAAAACTCTAGTGGCTCTTGTGCTACCAGAAAGGGAAAGCCTGAGAATGGAGCCCACATCATGGAAAACAAAGACAAGAGACCAAGATGGATGGGACAGAGTAAGAGAGACATTACCTACAATGTCCCCAGGGCAACATCTGCCCCTGTAGTCAGCATTAGCCAAAGCCAGTCATACCCTTAGACTTTGCAGGTAAATGAGGCAGTAAGTTCCCTTCGTGCTTAAACCAGTTTATATTTCTGTCACTTGCAACCAAGGGTCCAGCCTGCATTTCATCCACCTTCACCTGCTTCTGTGAATCCTCTCTTCCCGCACCCTGTGATGAGAGGGCCCCTCCCAGACCTGAGCCCAGACCAGCTTACAAGCCCATCACCTGGTTTAGGGGACTCTGTGTGGTGATCCTAGGAATGATCTGATCCAGGTGCCTGGTGATGAAGGCTTCGGGATCGATCTTCATCCTGGCAAGAGCGCTGGCCAAAGTCCAACTGCACGGCCACTGAAGGGAAAGGAAGCTCTTTGAGGCCTTCTGCCTGGCCTGCTCTTACCCTGTCCCATAAAGCCTCGGGCTCTCCCACACCCACTGCAGCCACAGACCTAAGGATGGGTGGTGGGAGATGATCAGCATCTCCTGGGCTAGCTGTTCGGTGTCGGTGACATCACCCTTGAGCCCTGGCACGCCAGAGATAACACACAGAGCCTCCTGCAGGACCCGTGGAGGCACGTAGGCCTTGCCTGCCTCAGTCACCTCCCCCAGCATTGGTCACCAGAGCCTCTAAGGGCAGCACCTGCATGGAGACACATGAGAACACATAAGAACCCCACTGCTCAGAGCCCTGTGCAGGCTTGGAACACAGGAACCAAATATGCCACGGACACAACAGCCCCTCATACAGTTCTTCTCTGGGGTCCTTGCTGGGGTGGAGATGGATGCCCAGCTTCCTGCAAAGGGACCCACAGGCTGTGAGATGTGCCTGGAAGAAAGAAGCACCTGTGACTTTGCATCTAAAAGCCTACCGGGGTAAAGAAGGCAACAGAAACTGGTCCAGGAGACCCAGCCTGTGATGGCAAGTTTGCCACTGGCCCACATTCCTCAACAGGCTTAGGGAGGGAGGGAAGCAGTGGAACATGGCACAAAGAGCACCGAAATGAGAGCCAGGTCTTGGGGGTCTCCCCTTGTGGGCTGGGAGACCCTGTGCAACTCATTTGAGCTCCTGGAACCCTGGCCAATTCACATAAAATAAGAATATCAAGCCCTATTTGTCTTTGAAAGGTACTGTGAAAAAACAAAATCAAAAGAAAAAATGGGAAGAAAATGCTTTAAAAATCACCAAGTGCTTTAAAAACATAAAGTGTTATTCAATTAATCAAGGATAAAGGGGCAGGGCACAGTGGCTCATGCCTGTTAAGCCCAATACTTTTGGGAAGACAAGGTGGGAGGATCACTTAAGCCTAGGGGTTCAAGACCAGCCTGGGCAACATGGCGAGACCACATCTACAAAAATATAAAAAATAAAAAAATTAGCCAGGCGTGGTGGTGTGCACCTACAGTCCCAGCAACTTGGGAGGATGAGGTGGAAGGATCACTTGAGCTTGGGAGGCAGAGGGTGCAGTGAGCAAAACAAAACAACCCCCCAAAAAAAACCTGGGAAAAAAGTAAAGCTACATGTGAAAAAAAGTCTCTGAAAAGGAAACGGAATTGTATGAAAGATGTTACTGGAGCTCGACAGAAGAGCAGAAGATGCTAGCATCACATAGAGTAAGAAAGAACAACCAGGGAGTGGCCCAGCCAAAACCCCACAGCATAAGAAGGGACAGCTAAGTGGATCCAAGAGCACCAGTTCTAGAGCCCAGATGCCCTCACCTTGTGAGAACTGAGGACAGTCTTCAGCTCCTCCAGGAGTCCGTGCGCCAGCTTAAAGCCCCCAAGAGGATAGCAGCTTGCGAGCCGTCTGCTGAGCCTGCCTGCGGACGTGCCATGTGCGGCTCAGAAGCACTGCCACCAGAGCCCGGTGGTACTGCCTGCAAGCACAGGGACAGACAGGTATGGGGGAAGGCCGGGAGGAGGGCCTTCCACAGCCAACCATTCCACCTGCCACACACCCTTTCTCGGGTTCCTGCCAGCCTTCGCCTCATTTGGCCCAAAGAAAAGGTAAGCCAGCGTCACGTACTGAACTTTGTTGCCAGTGAGTCTATGCGGGTGGTCAAGGAAAAGTCTCTCTGTCAGATGCAACACAGTACACAGGGCTGGGAGGGGAGAAAAAGATTGGAAGTGTTTTTAAAATAGTTAAACACACATACATATATCCAGAAATAATAGAATAAGCTGAAAATTAACACCTAAATATAATTATCACTCGATATGAAATTACAGCTTGGTTTTTGTTTTTTGCAGTTTTTTTTTTTTTGAGACAGAGTCTTCCTCTGACACCCAGGCTGGAGAGCAGTGGCACAATCTTGACTCATTACAATGTCCGCCTCCCAGGTTCAAGCAATTCTCCTGCCCCAGCATCCAGAGTAGCTGAGAATACAAACACCTGCCACCACGCCCAGCTAAGTTTTGTATTTTTAATAGAGATGGGGTTTCACCATGTTGGCCAGGCTGGTCTCAAACTCCTGACCTCAGGTGATCCACCCATCTTGGCCTCCCAAACTGCTGGGATTACAGGCGTAAGCCACCACACCTGGCCTATATTTTTTTTTTTTTTTTTTTTTTTTGAGGCAGAGTCTTGCTCTGTCACCCAGGCTGGAGTATGGTGGCGCGATCTCAGCTCACTGTAACCTCTGCTTCCCAGGTTCAAGTGATTCTCCTGCCTCAGCCTCCAGAGTAGCTGGGATTACAGGCACCCGCCACCAAGCCCAGCTAATCTTTGTATTTTTAGTAGAGACGAGGTTTCACCATGTTGGCCAGGCTGGTCTCGAACCCCTGACCTCAGGTGATCCACCTGCCTCAGCCTCCCAGAGTGCTAGGCTCGGCCCAGTGGCTCACGTCTATAATCCCAGCACTCTGGGAGTCCGAGGTGGGCAAATCATCTGAGGTTAGGAGTTCAAGACCAGTCTGGCCAACATGGTGAAACCCCGTCTCTACTAAAAATACAAAAATTAACTGGGTATGGTGGCGCACGCCTGTAATCCCAGCTACTAGGGAAGCTGAGGCAGGAGAATTGCTTGAACCCGGGAGGCAGAGATTGCAATGAGCACACTGTGCCACTGCACCCCAGCCTGGGTAACAAAGCAAGACTCTGTCTCAAAAAAAAAAAAAGTTACTAAGGTCAAGCACGATGGCTCATGTCTGTAATACCAGCACTTTGGGAGGCTGAGGCAGGAGCACCGCTTAGGCCCAGGAGTTCAAGATCAGCCTGGGCAACATGGTGAAACCCCCATCTCTAAAAAAAAAAATACAAAAATTAGCCAGGTGTGGTGGTGTGCACCTGTACTCCCAGCTACTCAGGAAGCTGAGGACCACCTGAGACCAGGGAGGTGAAGGCTCAAGTGAGCCATGATTGTGCTGCTGCACTCCAGCCTGGGCAAGAGAGTGAGATCCTGTCTCAACAACTAAAAAATTACTATGAAGTTCTAAAAAGAGGCCGGGCGCAGTGGCTCACGCCTGTGATCCCAACACTTTGGGAGGCCAAGGCGGGCAGATCACCTGAGGTCGGGAGTTCGAGACCAGCCTGACCAACATGGAGAACTCCAGTCTCTACTAAAAAAACAATTACAAAATTAGCCAGGTGTGGTGGCACACGCCTGTAATCCCAGCTACTTTGAGGCAGGAGAATCACTTGAACCCGTGAGACGGAAGTTATAATGAGCCGAGATCTCGGCATTGCACTCCAGCCTGGGCAACAAGAGTGAAACTCTGTCTCAAAAAAAAAAAAGAATGATCCGAGTGTCACAGCACCAAAATAAGGGTGACGCTCATTATACACTGACATGGACTCATTTCCAGGTCTAGAAAGCACAGTATATACAGTAGGCACAGTAACATTTTGTAAAAAAGGTAGAGGACAAACAGGTACAGGTATTTACTTGCATATATATAACATATCAAGGCTACAGTAGCAGCTAATAAAATTGGTTATCTACAGCAGATGAACTGGGTAGCCAGAGATCAAAGCAGGGATATAATTTTCAGTGTAGACCCTCCTGTATCTATTTTTGAATTACATGAGTCTATTTCCTTTTCAAAATTTAAAAATTGTTCTAAAACCAGGAAATGACTAACAGTTGTAACTCATTAATGGGATGTTGCAATTTGTGAGTCAAAAGACTTCAAATCACCAATTAGTGGCAGACACCCCTAAGGCCATGCAGAATTTTAAACACACATTTAAAATTCCACTGTTCCTTTCTGCCAGGATAGAAACCAACAGTTTTTGTGTCTCTTGGTGGGGGGGGAGTTGAGCCTGCCTGACTCCACCAGCGCTCCTCAGCTGCCTCAACACAAGAAAACCTCCGAGACAGCACCAATTACCCAATCAGCTATAATTACAGCTTACACTGTAGCTCCACAAGCATTACAGTTCTGTCTCCAGACATCTCCCAAGTCCCATTTCCCTAACCTTTCTTACAATACCTACAGGAATGAATTCATTCCCACAATAACTAAGCTGTTGGCCAGATCACTCTGGCACAGGTTTTTGCAGAGCTGACTGGCTGGTCAAGAAAGGGTCCTCTCTGAAGATTTCCCAAAGAGACTTTGTCTCAATCTCGAGTTCAACTAAGCGTGGAGTAACTTACCATCCTCTGAAGCCATAAGCAGGAATTTCTCAGAGGTGAAAACCTGCTTCTTCTCATCCACAATCAGCTGCCAGAAACTGCTCAGTTTGGCCTCTGCAAGAAACAAAAGGTTATCCCATGACGCAGCTCACCATGTCCCCCAGAGCTGATGCCCTCAACCCTGAAGCTGCTGGGGTGGGCTTTGCTGGCAAACCCTCCTCTGTAGCAGGAGGCTGGGTGCTCTTCTATTTGGGGGAACTTACCTCAGTTCTTCTGGTATCACTTCCTGTATGAAACTCTTCGGTGGTTCTCTGCTGCTTACAAGAGCCTAGGTGAACTGCTTCTCATCCAGAATTCCCATCCACCCCAGGTGGCAAGCTGGAATACCTGAGGTTTACAGACTCTGGCTTTCCCTGCCCTTCCCTGACTGGGGCTGCTTGGACTCACTCTGGGCCATTCCCTTCAGGATAATGAAATCCTTCCCAGTCTTCAGGGCACTAGTTCAAACGCTTCCTCCATAAAGCCCTTCCCAATAACCATTCCCCCAACCAAAAGCAATCTCTCCTTCAAAACTGCTCTAATGCCACATTTTAAGCTACAGATGTGTTTTTGTGTTTCCTTGCTCCTACTATGAAGTAAGCACCCTGATATTCACCGAAGAAGGTCATATTCATCTTAGCATTCCCCTAGGTAGCCCAGTGTCTTGCATGGCCACAGTGCACACAGGATATTATGAAGAGAGCTGAGCTCCATTCTTAACCAAAGGAGTAAGTTCAGGTGTGTCCCAGCGCAGAGATTGGGAGACAGAATAAAGAAAGCATGAAATGTAATGTAGCCACAAAATATAACGAGAAAGCTCTTTTTGATGTACTGATTTGGAATCATTTTGAAGATATATTATACATAGTATATAATACAATGTATATGTAGTATATATATTGTATATAATACACTATAGATAGAATGTTATCCAGCATGTTCAGTTATATACACACTATTTCTGGACATTAAATTGGTAATACAGTTGATTTTTGTTTTTGTTTTTTTTAAGACGGAGTCTCGATCTGTCACCAGGCTGAAGTACAGTGGCACGATCTCAGGTCACTGCAATCTCCACCTCCTGGGTTCAAGTGATTCTCCTGCCTCAGCCTCCCAAGCAGCTGGGATTACAGGCGCACACCACCACACCCAGCTAATTTTTGTATTTTTAGTAGAGATGGGGTTTCACCACGTTGGCCAGAATGGTCTCGATATCCTGACCTCATGATCCGCCTGCCTCGGCCTCCCAAAGTGCAAAATTGGTAATACTGTTTACGGAGGGAAATTTAACAGCCAAGTGGAAAGACAGGGCTAAGGGGAAGCTTCTCATGTTATATCCTTTTGAATTTTGTACTGTATAACCAACTGAAACAAACAGTCCCAATACTAAACCCTGGTCCATCTGGGCATCATCTATAAGCCTGTGTAGCAATGGAGCAACAGGACAAAGGAGGACAGTCACACAGTCCCCTGGCTGTATTCCCACTGCCCATGCAACCCTGAGGTTCATCCTGCAGATGACAAGCAAACCTGTGGCTGATCCAGTGTGGTCAGGACCAAGTGAACCCTGAACATCAAAACACTCCTCCCAAGGACTCTTGTCAGAGGCCCCTGTCTCTACCATCCTGGACAGCTCTGGACTCATACCAGCCTGTGAGTCAGCCACAGACAGCTTCAAGAGCAACAAGGCTGCGGCAACCCCTTCAGCGACTGTGGGAACCTGAGTGCTTTGGGAGGCTGCCTTCTCCACTGTCTGGATGAGCAAGGGCAGTAGGTCCAGGGCCTGCAACAATGTGTCACCTGTGGAGAGAGGACAGCACCTTAAAGAACATCCTGATCTTTGGAAATGACAGGATTGAGAAAGGATTTATCTACCCAGCTGTGAAATGGATGACTAAAGCCCTTCAGTTAATTTTTTTATTGTGAGTTAAATATCTCAAAAAGAAATGAAGTTAAATCAAAACTTACACTCTACAACCACAAAATTAGAGGCAAAAAGATAATCCTTACTAATCCAATAGTCCAGTTATTCAACTGATGGATAAGCAGAGACATTAAGTGAGTTGCTCAAGGCTACACAGCTAGTTGAGGCAAGTCAGAGCCACCCTCAATCCTATCAATTCCCATACGGTACTGTTCCCCCATACAAGATGACCTTTGGACCCAAATTCTAAAACCAGAACCAATATGCTGGCCTCTGAACGAAACTCATTTAAAAGAAAAAAACAAGAAGAAACCAGCTAAAACTATAGCTCTGCCGTCTGCCGTGGCTCATGCCTGTAATCCCAGCACTTTGGGAGGCTGAGGCAGGCGGATCACCTGAGGTCAGGAGTTCAAGACCACTCTGGCCAACATGGTGAAACCCTGTCTCTATTAAAAAATACAAAAATCTAGCTGGGTATGGTGGTGGGTGCCTGTAATCCCACCTAGTTGGGAGGCTGAGGCTGGAGAACTGCTTAAACCCAGAAGTTAAAACTATAGCTCAAGCCTATGTTTTCTTTTGCTTTCCTCCCACACCTGAGTTTGTTGTTTCATAGCTACTAAATGGGCGTATCAGAACAATTCACAATGGAAGAAGTTTTCCAGATTATGTTATGAATTTGAATCCAAGAAATCTTTATTCTAAAGGTTTTGTTTTGTTTTTAAAAGATTTTATATTATGTTTATTTTAAAAGCAATGAGCACTGTGTTCTAGCACTCTGAATTACTTTTTTAAAAAATAAATTAAAAGTAAAAGCAATAAGCAGAACTAGCTCAAGCTGAAGAGACTAGGTAAAACCAAGTTTTTGCCATCTACAATTCAAGGTCCCACCTACAACTGATGGTCACTCAATGCAGCAATAATGGAAACTAATATATGAGCATAGAGACTTTTTATTTTTACTTAATTTTTTGTAGAGATGCAGCCTTGCTATGTTGCCCTGGCTGATCTTGAACTCCTGGGCTCAAGCAATCCCCCTGCCTCAGCCTCCTGTGTAGCTGGGACCACAGACAAGTACCACCATGCCCTGCTAACTTAATTTTTTGTAGAGATGGGGGTCTTACTTTGTTGCCTAGGCTGGTCTCAAACTCCTGAGCTCAAGCAATCCTCCCACCTCAGCCTCCCAAAGTGCTGGGATTACAGGCGTGAGCCACCTCGCCTGGCCTCATAGACTGTTTTTAAGTCATGGATATGAGTTCACTATATCCCTAAGGCAGCTGACAATGTATTAACTGTACATTTCCCATGGAAAATCTATGACTTCGATCAGCACTATCTGCGGTTTAAACAAACCTCACAAACCACCACACAAAAATGATCTATGAGGCTGGGCGTGGTGGCTCACGCCTGTAATCCAAGCACTTTGGAGGCCAAGGCGGGTGGATCACCTGAGGTCAGGAGTTCAAGACCAGCCTGACCAATATGGTGAAACTCCGTCTTTAAAATAAAAAAAAATTTAAAAAAAAATTAAAAAAAAAAAATGATCTATGATTCTGAGCTGACGTATTTCAGAAAAAGATTTATTGCTTTAAACTCAGTACAAAAATCTCTTAAAGCCAGATTATTCTTCCCTTATCATTAAAAGGAATATGTGAGTACAAAGTTCATCAGACAAGACATTTCACACAGAAGGGTGTCCCCTCTTGAGAGAAGACCCTGGAATCTCCCAGATGTTTCTTTTTTGTTTTTTGAGATGGAGTCCCATTCTGTCACCCAGGTGGGAGTGCAATGGCTTGATCTTGGCTCACTGCAACCTCTACCTCAGCCTCCAGAGTGGCTGGGATCACAGGCACCTGCCATCATGCCCGGTTAATTTTTGTATTCTTGTAGAGATGAGGTTTCACCATGTTGGCCAGGCGGGCTGGTCTCGAACTCCTGACCTCAGGTGATCCACCTACCTTGGCGTCCCAAAGTGTTGGGATTACAGGCGTGAGCTACCGTGTCTGGTCCTTAAACCAGTCTTATCTGAATCATTTCTCCATGATTTCAGATACTGTAGTGACAAGTTCAGGTTCCGGGTCCTCTCTGAATAAAGCTTTGTACTTTGAAAGTCTGATAAGTGAGGGAAACCAGAATTTGTTGCGAAGACTGAATTCTGATTTTAAGCTAAGCCCAATGTTCCCATTTATTTCTTCCTGAAGTTCCCATTTATTTCAGGAAGAAATAAATGGTGCTAAATAAGCTGAACTAACAGAGAAAGCCGGGAACACTAAAGATTCGGTCACCTCTGCAGAGAAGCCTGGACACTGGCCCTGGGAGACGTCTTACCCCGATAAGAGGCCAACATGCACTGCAGGTAGGCGTGCCTCACCGCAGACGTGGAAGTTTTAAGGCTGAAAGCTTTTTTGAACCATTCAGTGAGCTTCCTGGGCACTTCTGTAGTGAATCGGTTACACCAGAGAGCCAGGACTGAGACAGCGTGCACCAAGGTCCCTTCATGAACTAGGGCAAAAAGCAGAAGTCCATTGAGTCCAATGTCCTACAGCCATGTCAAATCATTGCAAGAAGTGCAGAAAACAAGCCAGAGTACAAGGGGGAGGAAGCAATGATATTTCAGACAGCTCGAGCCATGCTATCTGAGGGAGGTGTGTCTTCAGGAGAGGTTTACAGAAGGAAATCATGAAAAACCACAGTTAAGGATGGGTACAGAAGGCATGCTTACCATGCTGCAGAGAATTACCTTCCTGCTGAAGGAATGGGATGAACAGCTCAGCCACAATCCCGTTCAGGACCTGACTGGAAGGTCCAGACACCACGTGATGACTGACGCTCCCAATCCCTAAAAGGCAGATTCCCCTGTTCAGTCCCTTATCAGCACAAAACCAGAAACAGGCAAGTCCTCCTACTGCTGCCACCTCTGCACTCTGGATCACAGATCTCTTCTGCATCCCCTAGCAGTCATATCTCTCCTCTGGCCATTACTGATCTTCCCTTAATGCTCCCTCTACACCTCCTGCCTTCTATAGAAGCCAGGCCTCCTGCTAGACTTGAACAAGTCAGTCACTCTTGTCAAGCAGGCAAGCAGCAGGGTCCTGGGAAGCAAGCTGGACCCAAGATGGTCAGAGAAGTCAAGATCCAAAGAAGGATTCACCATACCTAAGAGTTACATTAAAGCTTATCTACTACTAGGGTGGGTGCGGTGGTCACGCCTGTAATCCCAGCACTTTGGGAGGCCAAGACGGGCAGATCACGAGGTCAAGAGATCAAGACCATCCTGGCCAACACAGTGAAACCCCGTCTACTAAAAATACAAAAAAATTAGCCGGGCATGGTGGCATGCACCTGTAGTCCAGGCTACTTGGGAGACTGAGGCAGGAGGAGCACTTGAACCAGGGAGACAGAGGTTGCAGTGAGCCAAGATGGCACCACTGCACTCCAGTCTGGCAACAGAGTGAGACTCCTTCTCAAAAAAAAAAAAAAAAAAAAAAAAGCCTTATCTACTACTAGATCACAGCTCTACTCCTGGCAGAAAAATCCTGTACCTGCCTGTAATCCCAGCACTTTGGGAGCCTGAGGCGGGCAGATCACTTGAAGCCAGGAGTTTGAGACCAGCCTGGCCAATATGGTGAAACTCTGTCTTTACTAAAAATACAAAAACATTAGCCAGGCGTGGTAGTGCGCGCCAGTAATCCCAGCTACTCAGGAGGCTGAGGCACGAAATCACTTGAACCTGGGAGGTAAAGGTTGCAGCGAGCCGAGATGGCGCCACTGCATTCCATCCTAGATGACAGAGCAAGACTCTGTCTCAAAAAAAGAAAGAAATCCTATACCTGAGAGGACGCTCATCTTCTGGGCTACAACAGTTAGTTTTCCTTCTGAACCTGTGAGGAGAGACAGCCAAGATTCACTTTCGCATATGCCACATTTCCCAAGAAGGTGAACAATGCGGTCATGTGTGTGTTGCCACGATACGGTTTGATTCCAGAAGTAGGCTTTGTGTTGTGAAGCTGGGTTTAAAACAACGTTTACTAGCCTTTTGCTTTCTGACTCAAAAAGTAATGTTCCTACAGAAAACTTGAAAAACAGAAAAAATACAAAGGAAAACATTTCAAAGGCACTCATGATTCCACTACTCAAAGACATTATTTTCTGGTGTATTTCCTTTAGTTTTTCTGCTGCGCATACAAAAATGTGTATCTTAAAAACGAAAAACCTGAGATCACCCCATCCACACCAACCTATGACAGTTTTGTTCATTCACACACATTCACATCCAGTGTGACACAGGCTGGTCACACAGCCTTGTCACACGCAGACTTGGAGCATCAAGTCCCCTTGAGGTCCCAGGGTTGAAGGAAATGCCAGGGGCCACACCTCAGCCACCCCATGGCCAAGAAGGCTTGCTCACCTCCGAGGATAGCGAATAAGTGCTTGGTCAGGGCTTCCATGGCCGAAGAGTCACTGCACTGGCGTGCCAGGTTCCGCAGTGCCAGCACGGCTTCGTCCATTAGGTGGGGACTGTTGGATTTCAGGTGACCTGGACACACAGAGCCACTGCTCAGAAGCAGCCAACAACTGGCATCCAGACTTTTGTCTTTGTCTTTTCCATGCCCCCATCTCTTTAGTAATAGCTATACGTTCTCATTAAAATAATCTCAAGAAAGAAACTGCCAATGCCAATGTAGTTTAGGTTAGGGCCTTATTACTACCCTGAGCTGTCCCATACCCCTGCTACAACAATTAGGACAAGTACAACCAAAACCCAAGGTGCCACTTAAGGGCTGGAGAGAGGCTGGGATACTCACTAGCCAGTCCTTTCACAATGTCCAGGGCATATTGGCTGAGGTCAAGAGTCACTGATGCCAGCAGACTAGAAATAGCTAAGGAGGACAGAAAACACTGACCATGTCAGTCTCAGTGATAAATTCAACAGAATTTTTTCCCCTGCTCCCCCAGCAAATGCCACCAGGCCTGCTGTCTGGCCACACAGAACTACCCTTCTTCTCTACAGGGCTGCATGAGTAGTCCCAAAGCTCTGCTGAAAAAGCTGTATACCACCCCATCCCAATCAGGAAAAACTGCCTTTCCAACATCCCCACCAACACGTTTCACTATGATATACAGGGACAGACTCAACCCTCAGATCCCATGATTTCAAGTGCCACCTCCACACAGTCCAGAACGTCTAGAGAGGAGGTTCTTAACCTGGTCTCCAGAAAGTTCTTTTGGGGGGGGGGTGGAGACGTAACAGAATATCTCGTTTTCTTTCACTCAACTCTGAAGGTGAACACTTGATATTTTCTGGGAATCAAAACAATGGCTAAAGCTATAAACTGATCCAGAGGGTTCTTGAACCCCTAAAATTACATACAGTATTCTTAGTGGATATACTTTTGTGCATTCTTCTAACAAGAGAGCCAATGACTTTCTTATTCTTTTCTTCTCTCTCTTTTTTTTTTAAACAGGGTCTCACTCTGTCACCTAGGCTGTAGTGCAATGGCATGATCTCTGCAACCTCCACCTCCCAGGTTCAAGTGTTCTCCTGCCTCAGTCTCCCGAGTAGCTGGGACTACAGGCACGTGCCACCTCACCAAATTTTTTTGTATTTTTATTAGAGACGGTGTTTCACCATGTTGGTCAGGCTGATCTCGAACTCCTGACCTCAGATGATCTACCTGCCTCAGCCTCCCAAACTGCTGGGATTACAGGCATTAGCGACCTGGCCTCTTTTTTTGTTTTTTGTGATGGGGTCTCACTCTGTCACCCAGGCTGGAGTACAGTATCGCCATCTTGGCTCACTGCGACTTCCGCTTGTTGGGCTCAAGTGATCCTCCCAAGTCAGCCTCCCGAGTTGAGCTCCTGGGCTCAAGTGATCTGCCCACCTCCACCTCCCAAAGTGCTGGGATTACAGGTGTGAGCCACCGCATCTAGCTGACTTTCAATAATCTTAAAATGGTCCCCAATCTCTCTCCCAAGATCCCAACAAGGTAAACAGTGAATACATCCCCCTTCCCTCCCCGCTATCACACACACTTCTTGTTGCCAAATATTGGAAACAGAGATTATAGGCAATTCATCTCCCTCCCACCACCCTGGTTGACAGCAACCTACTTTCAATAACATTCTCTGGACTTCTCAGTAAGGACTTCTGTATGGTGGGCAATATCAGATCCTTAAATTCTGAGTGGGACAGGTACCGGAGCAGAGGGGCACAGCTATCCTACAAAGAAAAAGGAATCAGGCACCTAGCCCTCATGGGAACAGACCAAGAAGGAATAGAGTTCAGCACCCCAGAATTTAAAATGAGATCATGTATCCAGGTGAGTAATGTCCACCTCCCACTCACCAACAGGTACTTCGGAGGCTTGACTTTGCTCATAAGGATGTTCTTCATGTAAAAGTCCAGTAGGGCACCCTGGAGAACACAAAGCTCTGGTTAGACCCTGGCATTCTCAAGTATCTCATCACTGGCCTAAGGGGACCCTCTTGTGAGAGTGCCTCCAAAAAATACAAATCAATGCCCCAAATTTCAGTGTTAAGCATAGAGGTCCCACTGATCATGCAACCCCACTTAAAACCGTTCCACAGCTTTCCATGGTCCCCCGGGATAAAGTCCAAAGTCCTTGATATGGCTTATAAGGGCCTGCCCTCCACTCAGCCAGCTGCATCTCACTCTCTAACCCAGTCCCGTCACTCCAACCCCACTCGCCTCCTCTCTGTTCCTGCCCACAGGCTGCTTGCTCTGCCCAAAATGCTCTGCCTCGCCTCTTGACCTTGCTAATTCCTCTTTACTTTCAAAGTTCCTTTTTCAGTGAGGTGTGTTCTCTGACCCACAGCCTAAATCAGGTCCTTCTGTTATGGAATCTCATAGCTTCTCATACTTTCCCTTTGTAGCACTTACCATTTGTAATTAACTAGACTATCTGTTTAATGTCAGCATCTCAGACTCAGTTCCATGGGGGCAGGGGTCATAGCTCCCTTGGTCACTGGTGTACCCCCAACACTGGGCACAGTGCTTAGAACATGGCAGTTGCTCAACTGGGATGAATCAATGACTGTATGAAAAAACCAACTAACACCCAAGCCAGAAACAGAAGGAAAACTTACTTTCCAACTCCGAGAAGTTCATGCATCATGGCAAAAGGCCAGAGTTTCACATGAGAAAACCAACAAGTTTCAGATGAGGTCAACAGCTTGGGCCGCCAGGGCAAAGCAGTTCCCATTCCTTCCCTCCAGCGAGCTCCCAACATTCCCAATGTAGCAAACCCACAGTCACTCCGCCTTGGCACTTGCCTTATGCTGACTGACCACGTCCGTCTCCTTGTGACTCGTGCAGAACTGCACCAGCAGCCCCAGCATGCCGGCATAGCTCTGGTTGGGCTCTAGGCTGAGAATGGCTGACAAGTATTGTTCCACCAGCCCCGGGTTCTGAAGAGGAAAGTTCCAGGCAGGTGTGTAAGATGGCAGTGGGGGGAGTGGCATGGAAGAAGCAATGCCCACCAGCCCCTGCAGTCCTGTCACCTCTTTCCACAGCTTCGTGAGTTTCTTCACAGCACCATCCACGGCGTGCTTGTGGGAGCCACCCAGCACCTCCAGCAAGAGCAGGCACTGCACCTCCACCTGCCAGAACCAGGAAAGACTCAGGTCAAAATGGGACATGAGACTGAGGGTCCCACGGCCTTCAGAGCCTGCAAAGACCTCCGTCAGCCCCTCCAAATCCTGGCTTCATCTCCACTCAGCTTCTTCCACTCAACTCTAGCCAGATCCTCTTCCCTCCATCGCGCATTTGGTTCTGTCCTTTAATGACACTGTTCACTCAAGTGTTCATTTAATAAATATTTGCTGGTCACTTATTATGAGACAATGAAGGCACAAGGGGAGTAAGACAGACATGGTCCCTGCTTTCATGTACCTTGGAATTCAGTGGGAAAAAAAGAAGTTCAACAAATAAATACACAAATGAATATATAGTTTCAGTGAGGTTTAAGTGCCATGCAGGAAAAGAATAAGGGCCCTGTTTCATTTACTTCCTATCTGCCTTGACTTGTCCTTTATTAATTCCACAAATACTTACTAACTACTGACTACATGGCAGGTGCTACGCTGAGCATCGTGGATACAGAAGCACAGCTCAATACGGAGATTCGAACTACATAGAGCTCACATCGTCCAACCCAGATTGATACACATAATAGGTGCTCAACTAAAAAAATCTCAGAGGCAGCCGGGCACAGTGGCTGACACCTGTCATCCCAGTGCTTTGGGAGGCCAAGGCAGGCCAATCACCTGAGGTCAGGAGTTTGAGACCAGCCTGACCAACATGGTGAAACAACGTCTCTACTAAAAATACAAAATTAGCCAGGCGTGGTGGCGCATGCCTGTAATCCCAGCTACTCGAGAGGCTAAGGCAGCAGAATCACTTGAACCCGGGAGGAGGTTGTGGTGAGCCGGGATTGTGCCATTGCATTCCAGCCTGGGCAAAAAGAGCAAAATTCCGTCTCAAAAAAAAAAAAAAAAAAAACTCAAGAGGCTTTACATGCCACACATGCCCAAGGTCACTAGAGAGCAGTGTAAATGGCCACCCTGATAAAACAGATATGCTTGTGAAAGCAATGCTAATAAATTCTATTTGCTCTCAGTTTGCTTCCTAACCAAAAAAAAAAGAAAAAATTCCATTTGCATGTGTACAAAATGTCCTATGTACAAGGTAATTCATTGCAGCACTGTTAGTAACAATAAAAGACTATAAAAAACAGAGGACTCCCTATATATAGGTGGCATAGAAAGGATTACTGGCTGTGTGCAGTGGGTCACCCTATAGACCCAGCATTTTGGAAGACCAAAGCAGGTGGTTCCCTTGAGCCCAGGAGTTTGGGACAAACCTGGGCAGCACAGGAAAACCCCATCTCTACCAAAAAAAAAACACAAAAATTAGCCAGGCATGCACTAGCATGCCTGCAGTCCCAACTACTCAGAAGGCTGTGGTAGAAGGATCGCTTGAACCCAGGAGGTCAAGGCTGCAGTGAGCTGAGATCATGCCACTGTGCTTCAGCCTGGGTGACAGAGCAAGAGCTTGTCTCAAAAAAGAAAAAGAAGTCTGCAGAATCATGGTATGTAAAAAAAAATTTTAAATATGTTTTTTAAAAAGTAGGCTGGGCACAGTGGCTCATACCTGCAATCCCTGCACTTTAGGAGGCCGAGGCAGACAGATCACCTGAAGTCAGGAGTTTGAGACTAGCCTGGCCAACATGGTGGAAACCCATCTCTACTAAAAATATCCGGGTGTGGTGGCATGTGCATATAATCCCAGCTATTATACTTAGGAGGCTGAGGGACAAGAATTGCTGGAGCCCAGGAGGCCGAGGTTGCAGTGAGGCGAGACAGCGCCACTGCAATCCAACCTGGGTGACAGTCAGACTCTGTCTCTCGAAAACAAAACAAAATAAAAAACAAACAAAAAAACACCACTCAGTAGAGATAAGCCTTCTTACAAGGAGGCTTTTGGTAACAATGACACCCACGCCCTGAAGGGGATTCAAGAGAGTCCCAGCTGACAACAATACATAATCACTGACCCTCAAGGTTTCAGTGGTTCTAATCCATCATCAATCAATTATACTGATGGCCATTCCATGGCTGTCCCCAGAGGTGTGCTGGACAAGCTCCCAGGGATGGGGCCCTCTATCTAACTAGCACGTTGCTTCATGGAGAGGTACTTGAGTTTCCTAAGGCCGCTCATCATTGACACCTACCTGCATAGGACTCTACAGTAGTTTCCACAGCCATCTCAACCCTCAACTAAACCTGTCATTATGGCACCTCTTTGAGGCAGACAGGCTGGGTAGTATTTTCTTTCCCACTTTGCAAAAGAGGAAATGGGCTCAGAAGTAAGTGACTCAGCCAAGTCTCATGGACAAGAATCAGATCCAAGGCTGGCCACAGTGACTCACGCCTGTAATCCCAGCACTTTGGGAGGCCAGGACAGGGGGATCACCTGAGGTCAGGAGTTCCATACCAGCCTGGCCACCACGGTAAAACCCCATCTCTACTAAAAATACAAAAACATTAGCTGGGCATGGTGGCATATACTTTTAATCCCAAACACTTGGGAGGCTGAGGCAGAAGAATCATTTGAACCCGGGCAGCAGAGGTTGCAGTGAGACAAGATTGCACCATTGCACTCCAGCCTGGGCAACAAGAGCGAAAACTCCATCTCAAAAAAGAATCAGATCCATACCAAGATCCTCAGACTCCTTTTCATTAAATCATTAAACCACTGCTCAGCCGGGAGCGGTGGCTCACACCTGTAATCCCAGTACTTTGGGAGGCTAAGGCGGGCAGATAACGAGGTCAGGAGTTCAAGACCAGCCTGGCCAACATGGTGAAACTCCGTCTCTACTAAAAATACAAAAAATTAGCTGGACATAGTGGCAGGCACCTATAATCCCAGCCACTCGGGAGGAGAATCGCTTGAACCCAGGAGGCAGAGGTTGCTGTGAGCCAAGACCACACCACTGTACTCCAGCCTGGACAACAGAGTGAGACTCCGTCTCAAAAAAATAAAAATAAAAACATTCCTCATGACCTCCATTAAGCCTGTCCAGGCACATGTCTGCTCTGCTCACCTCCCAACCTGGTGAGCAGACATGTAGAAAGGAAAGGAGGGAATTTAAGAACCAAGACAAGAAATCCATTCCATTCACCAGTTCAACACTGAAATCAAACACAGGGAATGGAATGATCAGCCAAAAAAAGGCAAAAGGATTTACACTATGGTATTTTCTAGTTTCCTTAATTTTTGGCTATCTTCCCAACTCTGGCCTGTCATGGCTTCCACACATGCCATGAAATCAGAGGCCTCATTTCTCTTGTCCATTACTGCATTGCCAGTGCCTAGCACCATGCCTGACAGAGAAGCTCCAAAATGTTTGAGAAACCGAGGAATGTGATTACGCTGCACTCATGCCCATCCACCAAAGCCATGCGCCTCAGGACAACTCAGAGTGTCTGATCACCCAGCACCTAGAAAAGCACTGGCACCAAGAAGGTGCTGAAACACGCTCTAACTCCGGCAGAAAGCTGACCCTTACTATTTCAGAGACCCAGGGAACCTACCAGTTTGTTCCAGATGTCTCCTTGTCGCTTGGCTTTCGACGGAAAGACAATGCGCACCAGAAGGCAGGTCCAGGTCAAGGCCAGCAAGGCGGCAGAGCCACTGCTCTTACTGCAGAGGAGAGCAGGGGGTGAGTTCAGAGCAGTCGCCTCCGCCTTGAGGACTAACACTGTCCCTAAGGCCCCACCTGGTAATGCAGGACTCTCCTCTGACCTCATGGAATAGAACTTGAAATCAGTTCCCCCACAAACCATCTGTGACAATTCAGGACAAGGAGTCCAGGCTTTAGTGGCCAAACTCCCATCTCTTGACACTGACAACTATAAAAACAAACAGATGGCTTCCAGCATTAGGGGCCTGGTGGGCAACTGGTTCCCCTCAAAATGGCCTTGCCTGCCCTGTTTCCCAACCCTGCTCCTCGGGAAAGTGGTTTTCTCCACTAAGCTTGCCATCCTGGCTCCTCCCTCGGGTGCGCAGTCAGCTGCATCAACTTCTCCTGAGCAGGACTCCACCAATACCCAGGGGGCCACAACCTTTACCTCTTACCTGGGAACGCCTGCTTTGGAGCCAATACCGGAAGACTGCAGAGAGTGTAGAAGGTTCTTAGCAGTGGCTTCTGGCTGGGCCTCAGCCAACTGCTGGATGGCTGCCTGTAAGGCCCTGCGGGAAGCTGCATCTCTAGGGGGAGAGGCAAAGGGGAAAGGTGAACATGGGGACCTCAGGCAGAGGCAGGGGCAAGGCTGCTCAGGCCATGCACTGGTCTTTCTCAGGAAAAACTTATCACACCACACTCCAGTGGATCACAGAGGAGGAATTAGGAAATAACTGGATAAACTTGCCTCCTCCTAGAGTTCTAAAAGTCTCTCATAAGGGCAAATATGCCACTGAGTGTGTAAGGGCAGCCTCTACATTTATGGACCACTTATAAGGTTCTCAAAGTAGGACAGGCCATTTAACACAGAAGACTAATGGCAGCATACACATACTGACCACTATGGCACAGCAGGCAACTGTTCCAGGCACCTCACACTTGCTAATCACCGCCAATGAGATGGAGAATGGAATCATCTCCATTCTGCAGACCAGGAAACTGAGTCACAGAAAGGTAAGTAACTTACCCAGGATCTAACAGCTACGATACGATATGGCCCAGATTTGGCACCAGGCAGTCTGGCTTCAACCTGGGTTCTAACCACTACCCTAAATCACGTCTCTATACAAAATTGTTCCAGATACAGGGCCTTTGGCTGGGACTCACCTGTATCGATGCAGAGTCAAGCAGAACAATTTGCAGAGCCCCTTCACTGCTCCCTCTGGCAGATCTGAAACCAAAGATCACACAGAGAGTAGTCAGTAAAAACGACCTGGTAAGCAGCTGCAGTCAGGTGTTCTGCCAGACATGATCTCAGCCCACTGGACACTCCCTATATATTTAAGACTTTCCTCCCCAGGAGGAAAAGCAACAACAAAACAGGACTCTAGGAAAACGCCTGGTACAAAAAAGCTTTGGGTAGACATTTGCTACAGGAACGAAACTAAGAAAATACAAGTGGCCTCGAAACCTCACATGCCATCGAGTAGAGGTTCAGGAGTGCTGGAACGATTCTACTTCTTGATCTGGGTGCTGGTTATACTGGTGCTTAATTTTAATATGTGATGATTCAGTAAGCTGTTCAATTAGGATGTGTATCTTTATTTCTTTATGTACATTCTAATAAACAGTTTAAAAAACAATATAACATTGAAGTACTATGAGCGACAAGAAGAGGGAACAGCACCTATAACTGGATGTGTCTGCAAGTCTGAAAGATACAGAAGCTTGGCCGAACAGATTAGCAGCCTCTGGAAAAATGAAAAGGGAGGGAGACATATGTGGAGTGCAGGGTTAGGAAGACATAATACCTACTTAGGACACATGAGGAAGAAAAGGGGAGGACTAATAACACCCCAGTTCTTAGTGCTTATGAGATGTCAGACCCTGCTCTAAGTAATTCATACACATTAACTCACTTAATCCATATAAAGTGGCACTGTTATTAAGCCCATCTTTAAATAAAGCAAGCAAGCAACAGGAAACCAAGCCAGCCAGCCAGAGTGAAATAGACACACCCTAACTCTGGGCAGAAAGAGTTCAACTCTTGGTTGAACAATAGTGCTCAATACGGCTGGGCACAGTGGCTCAGGCCTGTAATCCCAGCACTTTGGGAGGCCGAGGTGGGAGGATAACTTGAGGCCAGGAGTTCAAGACCAGCCTGGCCAACATGGCAAAACCCCATCCCTACTAAAAATACAAAAATTACCTAGGCATGGTGGCACGCACATGTAATCCCAGCTACTCAGGAGGCTAAGGCAGGAGAGTCGCTTGAACCCCAGTGGCAGAGGCTACAGTGAGCCGAGATCGCGCCACTGCACTCCAGCCTGGGAGACAGAGCGAGACTCCATCTCAAAAAAAAAAAAAAAGAGTGCTCAATAATGTTGGAAAGCCAACCTGTGACAAGTGCTGCATACCACACTGAAGCATGCAAACAAAAGGGAGAAGCTTCTGAGGAGAAGGAAATTTAACCTGCAGGATAAGACAGACTTATACTGGGTGTAGGAGGCACCGAGAGCAGGAGGCCTATGCATGGCTCACACCATTCCTCACACTTCAGGCACCTGAATGATGGAAGAGAAATGAATGAGGTACAGGGACACCGTTCCCCCAGCGCCCTGAACACTGCATTGGTCCATGTGATCCAGGGCTATTTCAGCAACTGGGGAAAAGAATGACTGGGGCCAGAAACAGGTTGTGGCTAAGACAATGATAATAACAACAGCTAACATACACTGTGAGCTTACCATAGCCAGACAATGTGTGACATTTACTCCAACCTATCAGGGAAGTATTACTGCTATCTCCATGTTCAAAGCAAAATAAACGGGCTCGAAGAGGTGAAGTAACTTGAAGCAGGTCAAACAGCCTATAAGTGGCACAGCCCGTCCGAGCCCTTCATCATGGACTGCTGCACTAGAGGCCTGTGACTGGAAAAATCCGTATCACATGGCTGCCTTTCATTTTTTTTTTTTTAAGACAGAGTCTTGCTCTGTCGCCCAGGCTGGAGTGCAGTGGAGCGATCTTGGATCACTGCAATCTCCGTCTCCAGGTTCAAGGGAGTCTCCTGCCTCAGCCTGCTGAGTAGCTAGAACTACAGGCGCACGCCACTACGCCCAGCTAATTTTTGTATTTTTAGTAGAGGTGGCCAGGATGGTCTCGATGTCTTGACCTTGTGATCCGGGATCCGGGATTACAGGCGTCAGCCACCGTGCCTGGTCACATGGCTGCCTTTCTAACTAGAGCTCTCTGCTGGGAAAGTGACCAGAAAAACCTTTGAGGATGCCATAAAACTCATACACTAAAGCATTACACACAAGAGCATTACACACAAGAGAATCTCTTAGAAGCTCACAAACAGCAAGTTTACAAGCTTGGGGTATCTTACCAGGCACAAGTAGGTCAGAAGCAGCAAATGAGAAGTTGGGTGGCGTCGTAGGAATAAAAAGTAAAAGGGGACAGAAAGAGAGACCCAATCTATATGGCTATGGTTTTGTTTTTATTTATTTATTCATTTTTTTGAGACTCATTCTTGTTGTCCAGGCTAGAGTGCAATGGCATGATCTTGGCTCACTGCAACCTCCACCTACAGGGTTCAAATGATTCTCCTGCCTCAGCCTTCCAAAGTAGCTGGGATTACAGGTGCCCACCAACACACCCGGCTAATTTTTTTGTATTTTTAGCTGAGACAGGGTTTCACCATGTTGGCCAGGCTGGTCTTGAACTCCTGACCTCAGGTGATCCATCCCCCTCAGCCTCCCAAAGTGCTGGGATTACAGGCGTGAGCCACTGTGCTCAGCCATGGCCATGGTTTTCAAACTTTAGTAAACACAGGAATCACCTAAAAGGCTTGTTAAAACACAAATGGTGGGTTCTATCCCCAGGATTTTTTTTTTGACACAGGGTCTCGCTCTGTCACCCACCACCGCAGGCTCAACCTCCCAGGCTCAAGCGATCCTCCCACCTCTCAACCTCCTAAGTAGCTGGGACTACAGCACCTCCCGGTCTGATTTGAGTTGCTGCAGTGGAGCTGGGAATTTTTATCTCTAACAGGTTCAGAGGTGATGCTGATGTTGCCTGTCCAGGAACCACACTTTGAGAACCACTGCTATACAGTAAAAACAAACATACCAAAAGAAATGAAAAAATAACTAGGATTTATCGAGTGAAGGCAAAATGGTCTTACTTAATAAGTCCTAGAGCTACCCCGTGGTTATGGTGCAGATCAGAATAATCAGATATGCTCATCATTTCCCAAATGTGTTTCCCAGGCCCTGAACAGAATTTCAACAAAAAAGAGGTTCAAAGAAAACACTGGATGGATTCAAGGAAGCTTCATAAAGTGAAAACACCTTGTGAATATTCCAAGAGGGCATTAAAAAACATGACCTCCCACTGGCTCACGCGGGTAATCCCAACACTTTGGGAGGCCAAGGCAGGCGGATCAAGAGGTCAGGAGATCAAGACCATCTGGCCAACATGATAAAATCCTGTCTCTACTAAAAATACAAAAATTGCTGGGTGTGGTGATGGGCGCCTGTAATCCCAGCTACTCAGGAGGCTGAGGCAGGAGAACTGCTTGAACCCGGGAGGCAGAGATTACAGTGAGCCGAGATCAATCATGCCACTGCACTCCAACCTGGGCAACAGACAGAGACTCCAAAAAAGAACCTCTCCCAACTTATTTGATCTTGGAATCCTTTATTGAACATAGACTGGGAAAAATGATATCCCCAAGTCATAAAGAAAATGTTTTTATACTCAGTATACTACTTGAGAAAGGTTTTTGCTATCTTTTTAAAATATTTCCAATCAAAATGGTTACAAGAATAAACAGGCTTCACACCTGAATGGATAAACTCTCCATTAAACCAAAGGTTTTAACTGTTTCAATTCACTTGGTAGCAAGGAAATAAAGGCCATGGTTCTAAAGAAACACAATTTCAGCTGGGCCCAGTGGCTCGTGCCTGTAATCCCAGCATTTTGAGAGGCCAAAGCAGGTGGATCACTTGAGGTCAGGAATTCAAGACCAGTCCGGCCAACATGGTGAAACCCCATCTCTACTAAAAATACGAAAATTAGCTGGGTATGGTGGCGCACACCTGTAGTCCCAGCTATTCTCGAGGTTCAGGCATGAGAATCGCCTGAACCAGGGAGGCAGAGGTTGTAGTGAGACAAGATTGTGCCACTGCACTCCAGCCTGGGGGACAGCGTGAGCATCTGTCTCAAAAAGAAAAAGAAAAAATACAATTTATTTTTGAAATGGAATATTGTCCAGGGTATATAGATGAAAAATAAATACCTTTTCCAGCCACACACTTCCCCAGTTCACTGAGGATTTCTCTCCGTTCCTTCACACTGGCTGTTGTCACCTTCCCTGCAAAACGCTTTAGTGTCTCGGAAACCTGTGAAGGCCAAGCAACAGAGAAAATTTCACCAGTCAGACTATAAAACAATGAATGTGGGTGTGTTGAGGGGTGGGTGTAGAATTCAGGGATCTCTCTAACCTGGGGTTTCTCAACCTCCCCACTCTTGACATTTTGGGCCGGGTAATCCTTGGTTGTGGGGGGCTGTGTTTTTAGCAGCATTACAGACGTCAGTAGCAGCCCATCTCCCCCTCCCCCGCCCCGTTGTGACACTGTCAAACGTCTCCTGGGAGGCAAAATCACTCTCACTTGAGATATACTGCTTTTATTCAACTAGTCAACAAGTCAATATACATTACCTAAACTTGGGCAATAAGTGGAAAGGCAAAGACCTCTGAACAGAAAATATCCCTTCAGAACTACCCAAAATCTAGCAAAGGCCTACTTTGTGCCAAGCATGTTCCCTTCACATTATCTCACTTTAACCTCCCCATAAGGGAAATGTCAGCATCCTGGCAACTCACTGGCAGAGCAAAAACACACTGGCTAAAAGGTGAAAGGTTAGGAGACTGGATCCCAGCTCTGCTTTTTATTAGCTGTGGAAACTTAGCCAAATAATATCACTCTCCCAGTCTTCAGTTTTCTCATCTGTATGATGCGGACAATAGCAGCTACCTCATATGACTGTGATGGAGATTAAGTGAGATTGTATATATAGGGCGTCTACTCTTAACCCAAGCATAAAGTTGGCTACTACTACCAATAAGCCTGAAAGGGAGACATCAGTATCCCCATTTTACAGGTGAAGAAACCATCTCCAAGAGAGGAGGTCACTGCTCATAATGGAGTCGAGAGCCACAGCACCTGCATTTTTGAAACTAACCTCGAAACCAAACAGGTCTATAAACTGATGCTAACCAATCTTCAGCTTTCAACACCCATCCAAGTTACCATGGTTGCAGTCCACTGCATAGTGACATAAGCATAAGATTCAGTGAGTGGGACAGTTTGCAAATATCCCTAAAAATCTGCTCCTGAGCAATATTCTACAAGCTACCAAGTGGGCAGGTTGTGGATTCACAACTGGTAGAGCAGGGCATGATAAGACCCATGTAACAGCACAGTGGGGACATCATCTTTTTCTTTCTTTTTTTTTTTTTTTTTTTTTTGAGATGGAGTCTCGCTCTGTCGCCCAGGCTGGAGTGCAGTGGTGCAATCTGGGTTCACTGCAACCTCCGCTTCCCGGATTCAATTCAATTATCTGCCTCAGCCTCTCGAGTAGCTGGGATTACAGGCACCCGCCACTACGCCCAGCTAGTTTTTGTATTTATAGTAGAGATGGGGTTTCACCGTCTTGGCCAGGTTGGTCTTGAACTCCTGACCTCGTGATCCACCTGCCTCGGCCTCCCAAAGTGCTGGGATTACAGGCGTGAGCCACTGCACCTGGCCCATTTTTTTCTTTTGAGGGTATTTCACAGGCAGGCCTTTTTTTTTTTTTGAGACAGAGTTTTACTCTTGTTGCCCAGACTGAAGTGCAACTGCAGGGCCTCGGCTCACTGCAACCTCCACCTCCCAGGTTCAAGTAATTTTCCTGCCTCAGCCTCCTAGGTACTTGGGATTATAGGCATGCACCACTATGCCCAGCTAATTTTTTGTATTTTTAGTAGAGATGGGGTTTCTCCATGTTGATCAGACTGGTCTCAAACCCCCAGCCTCGGGTGATTTTGCCCACCTCAGCATCCCAGTGTGCTGGTATTATAGGTGTGAGTCACCACGCCCGGCTGGCCGGCCTTGTTAGTAGCGTAATAGTCAAGAGTACACGTAGAAATAAAATAATACTGAGTTTTTCTGCTTAAATCCCTGCCATAATTCTATTGGCAACGAATAAAAGTAACTGACGTCCAAAACTCTGACTTCTACATAAACGATGTATCATTTTAACTTTAAAATGTCTTTTGTTTTTATAGTCACAGATGCACACAGAGTCAAAACCAAAGAGTTCTGAGAAGTCTGCCATAAAAACCAGTCCCTTGTCCTCACTCTCCATGGGCAACCCTTAGGTTGATTTGGTGGATATTTGAGTAGTTAGCTCCATATAGCTAAGTATCTCTAAATATGGAGGTAACTTGCATGTTTCTTGATTTTTCAGTTTTGCTACCTTTCTACCACAGCTCCCTTTCCTGCTCTCACCCTACCTCACACCCTCCCCATTTCCCCAGTGAAGTTCCTAGTTTCATAATATAGGCTAGGTCAGTAATCAGTGCTTACACCGTATGTAAGTGGCATTCAACATCCTTTTAATAAATTGTTTCTTATTCTTTCCAGCGTTTTTATGCCCCTGGTGTTAATGATTACCCTTTCCCACCTCACTTCAGTTTGACTTGTTTTATCTGTTCTTATAAATAATTAAACCCCAGACTTTTTGCCATTTGTCTAAATCTCAGTACATTTAGGCAGATAAAGTATTCCATCAAATTCCACCTTCCTACGGAAATCTCTGCCAGAGTTTTCTGACCTGCCCCAATTAGGCATGTGATCCTCTACAGCTAGGGCACAGTTTATTACCCTGAATATGAACTTTCTTTTGTTTGGGTAAACACATCCTCCATTCTGTAAACTCCTTGCAAGTATGAAAATATTCTGACCAAATACAGAATTCTAGGTTGAAATCATTTTCCTTTAGAATACTAAAGACAAGGCCAGGCGCAGTGGCTCACATCTGTAATCCTGACACTTTGGAAAGCTGAGGCAGGCAGATTGCTTGAGGTCAGGAGCTCGAGACCAGCCTGCCCAACCTGGTGAAACCCTGTCGTTACCAAAAATACAAAAATTAGCCAGGCACGGTGGCGTATGCCTGTAATCCCAGCTACTCAGGAGGCTGAGGCAGGAGAATCTCTTGAACCTGGGAGGTGGAGGTTGCAGTGAGCCAAGATCATGCCACTGCACTCCAGTCTAGTGACAGAGCGAGACTCCATCTCAAAAAAAATAAAAAATCAGTTGTTCACTTGCACTAGCCACATTTCAGTGCAGTTAGTCACAGGTAGCTAGTGGCTACTGTACTGGGTGGTGCAGGAAAATATTTCCATCATCACAGAAAGTTCTATTGGACAGTACTACTCTAGAGAGACATCTGTGAACTTTAAAGCTGTCTGCATTCTGAAATCACCAATAAATGACTTCTCTGAAGGATCTTAGTGTTCTCTTTCTAAGTTTTGTCCTGACAAGGTCTTAAGTGGGTAACATTCATTTTCTGATTAAGAAAAAGAAGGGTCTTAAACCTGAAAAGCTCTTTCATCTTTGTGAGAGAAGCTATGGCCAGGAATTTAATATGTCTTTCCACACATTACCCTGTGGAAAGATAACTATGTGGGAATTCTAGACGGAGGACAGATCGTATACATGTGTCTGTTTTTGCTATCTCTTCACTAAAACTAATAAAGCGTTTAAAAACTAATCTTAGGCTGGGCGTGGTGGCTCCCAGCACTTTGGGAGGCAGAGGCGGGAGGATCACCTGAGGTCAGCAGTTCGAGACCAGCCTGATCAACATGAAGAACCCCATCTCTACTAAAAGTACAAAAATTATAAAATACAGAAATATTCTCCTGCACCACCTGATACAGTAGCCACTGGCTATATGTGTCTGTCTGTGCACTGATATGTGGCTAGGACAAGTGCATAACTGATTTTTTTTTTTTTTTTGAAACAGAGTCCCACTCTTGTCACGCAGGCTGGAGAGCAGTGTCACAATCTCGGCTCACTGCAAGCTCTGCCTCCTGGGTTCAAGTGATTGTCATGCCTCAGTCTCCCTAGTAGCTGGAATTAACACACATGAGCCACCACGCCTGGCTAATTTTTGTATTTTTAGTAGAGAGAGGGTTTTGCCATGTTGGTCAGGCTGGTCTCAAATTTCTGACCTCAAGCAATCCGCCCACCTTGGCCTCCCAAAGTGCTGGGATTATGAGCCACTGCGCCCAGCCAAAAATTTTATTTTTTAATTTCATTTAATTTTAACTAACTTAAGTAGCCATGTGGGTACCATACTGGACAGTGCAGCTCTAGAGAGGATTCTTCCCTCAAGTGAGTATCAATGTTAAACATTCAGCATGTATTTCCGTAACTCCCTCATACTAAGCTTTTCTTTCTAGGATTCAATACAAAATAACTTGAACAAATTATCAGCCACTTGCAAAGGAGAGTATCAATAAACGTCTTTTTGAATGCTCAAGTTAAGTGGTCACTTTCTGGGCCTACACATAAAAATCAATCCCATCCCCCCTGGAGACCCCAAATGAGCCCAGCTGTCCTTTAGACACCTGTTTCCCCCTGCCCCATAACAGTGTCTTTTCACCTTAAAACATAACCTTTTTCTTGGGTAGAGAAAAAGGTTTTCCCAAGTCCTTCCTGAACTACAAGGTACCCACAGGTAATAACACTCAAGGGTGACAAGACTCTTCCTGGGCAGGACACTTCTTTTCACTAACCCTGGATCTGATAAGAATCAACATACATCTCAAGCCCTATTTTATCTCACTGAACCTTCACAACAACCTTTTAAGACAGGCATTGTTTTAACCTCATTTTATAGATGAAAAGGCAGACGTGGCGGGGTTAAGTCACTTATCTGGCATGTCCCAGAAATCGACAAGCAGAAACTCAAGCCCAGATCTGTATGAATCCAAAGACTACCCTCAAAGTCCCTGCTCATAGTAGGTGCTCAAAGATCATTTGCTGAATACAAGGTTTAAGGAAGACTTGGCGTTGGCCCAGGGCTCAGGGCTGGAGGGCTTTGGAAAAAAGAAGTGAAGACTCAGGGAAGTGAACTTTCGCAACTCCGGGATCAGGCAAAGGCCCCGTCAAGCTCCAGCTGCCGAAGTCAAGGCGGGAGCGCCCGACTCCTCGAGCCCGCGGTCTGCCTGCGCCGCCCGGGCCGGGCTAGCCCGCAGCCGTGAGAGGCCAGCCTGAGACTGCCCCCGGACTACGCCCTCCTAGCCACCACCCCCAGCGCCCCTAGGCCGAGGAACGAGGGAGGCCCCGCTCGACAAACACCGTCCGCACCAAGTCGCTCGCCGCGTTGGCCCCGCAGCCACCCGCCTCACCTGCGTGTCCGCCGCCATCCTGCCGGCGCTGACTCCGGAACCGCTTCCGGAGCGCTTCCGGGTCACCGCGGGGCCCACGCGGCAGTGCGAGACCGCGAGACCGCGAGCCCGCTGGTGCAGGGCCCCGGGCTTGGCGCCTCCGGGCTTGACGGCGGCCGTTGCAGCCGGGGGAAACCGGATCGCGGGCTTGAAGTTGGCCCGCCCCGGAGCCACAACGCCTCCTCCCCAGGCCCCGCTCTTCAGCCCAGGGCGCCTCGGGGGAGACTAGAGCTTGTAAAGTGGTGAGCCCGCCTTGCAGGCCCTGACGCACTTCCAGCCCGCAGGGTCAGCCTCCACGTGGGCTTTTCCTGAATGATGACTACGTTCTTTAGAAAAACAATTAAATGTTGCTTCCTAGATAGCAGAAACTAAAAACTAGTTAAAAGAGTCGGCGAACTAATCTTTTGTCCTCAGTTTGTAATTCAGTTGGCGGATAACTGGTAGGTACATGATTAGCAAACGTGGGTAGATACTGATGTCAGGGAAGGTTCGGGAACGGAAGGAGGCCCCTGCCCTGGGGAAATGCTGGATGCCCCAGGCTGGGAGTTTTGAAGGCGGCAAGGCGGGAGGCTACGTGCAGATGTGGCTGCAATTTAGAGAATAGGGTCTCCACAGCTTAGTTGTCGGCCTTGTTAGCAGTGGCTTTCTACCGTTTGACACAGACCTAGTTAGAATTAATACATTATGTTCCGGGAGACAGATCTTTAAGTCAAATACAGGAATCACCACAAAACACCTATTCTCAGCAGATGTTGCTGTCTCTTTAAATATTGGGGCCAACCGTCGTGGCTTAGGCCTGTAATCCCAGCACTTTGGGAGGCTGAGATGGGTGGATCAACCTGTCAGGATTTCCAGGCTGGCCAACATGACAAAACCGTCTCTACTAAAAATACCAAAAAAATTAGCCCGGTGTGGTAGTGGGCGTCTAATTCCAGCTACTTAAGAGGCTAAGGCAGGAGAAACGCTTGAACCCAGTAGGTGGAGGTTGCAGTGAGCCATTGTGAGATCAAGCCACCGCACCCCAGCTTTGAAACTGTCCCAAAAATATAAACTGGTCACCATCTGCTGCATTGCAGCACCACCCAGTTTGGAACTTTGCTCTATGGGACTGGCCCCAGCATCCACCAGGTGCCTATCTCAACTGACACCAAACTTTAACTTACAGGGACATAGGCCAGTGGCTGAGTGGCCACAGAAACAATAATTCCAGTATAATACATTTACAACTGTGTCTAGAGGTCTGACCAGTAGCTTCATTCAGATACAAAGAGGTTGCCCAAATACAAAGCTCTATGGCTTTACCATGGCTTTAGTTTCTAGCATATGGCACTATAAAGCTCAAAATCAAGGGTCAGGCATACAGGGGCTGAAGCCTGTAATCCCAGCACTTTGGGAGGCCAAGGTGGGCAGATCACCAGGTCAGGAGTTCAAGACCAGCCTGGCCAACATGGTGAAATCCCGTCTCTACTAAAAATACAAAAAATTAGCCAGGCGCCTATAGTCCCAGCTACTTGGAAAGCTGAGATGGGAGGATCCCTCGAGCCCAGGAGTTAGAAGGTGCAGTGAGTTATGATTATACCACTGCACTCCAGCCTGGGCATCAGCCACACCCTATAAAAAAAAAAAATTACAAACTGAAGACTCCAGAGACTTTTTAAAGAAGACTTTATTTCCTTGTTTTGCAAATAAAGCTAGCTAAGTTGGTTGCTTTCTGGTGATTAGTCAAAGAGACCAAATCCCATGTCCTCGTCCGACTCCTCCAATTCTTCCTTGGCTTCAACCTTAGCTGGGGCTGCAGCAGCAGCAGGAGCAGCCGTGGTGGCAGCAGCCACAGGGGCAGCTGCCGCAAAGGCAGACGGATCAGCCAAGAAGGCCTTGACCTGAAGGAGAAGTGGTCAAAATGGTCATCCACACTCCCTCTACTACCCACCACCCTCCTGCCTTGGTCGAGTTTAAGGACCAACAATATCCTTTTCAGTGTGAAGCCTTTCCTGTCAGAAGTGGCCCAAGCAGGACAACTTGTGTATGTCCTAGCGAGGGTTTCCTAAGGCCCAGCTCTTGCCCATTAACCCCTTCTTTGGGTCTCTCTTCATTTCTGAAGTGAGAAACTCCTTCCCTGCCCCCCCAACCTCTCAAATATCCTCTCACAAAATGTATCTGCTATATAAAATACAACTATAAAAACGGTCAAGTCAGAAGGCCACCATTTGTCACTCTGCTACTTTGCCAGTCAGGCCACCTGTGGTCCTGGTGGGATCTTTTTACCTTTTCAGCAAGTGGGAAGGTGTAATCAGTCTCCACAGACAAGGCCAGGACTCGCTTGTACCCATTGATGATAGAATGGGGTACTGATGCAACCGTTGGGTAGCCGATCTGCAGACAGACACTGGCAACATTGCGGACGCCCTGTGGAGACAACATTTCATTTCAGGTGAGACTCCCTACAGGAAAGGAAGTCCAAGTAAAGCTGAATAAAAAGAACCCTTGGCAGACAAGAACTGCCAGGTTAGCAGCTCAGTCTCCAAAGAGGCCATTTCATCTCATACCAAATGCTCCTGGCAGAGCAATTCAGACCCATCAAATCAATTTTGCTGTTATCCAAACCCAGGTGGTGTTCTGTATACATTTATCAATGGCATTTACTTCCAAAGCCATTACTATCTTATGAAAAGCGTAAGCGACTAACATAGCCATTGAGTTCCAGAATGGAAAATGTTGAACTATTTCCAGATGTGAATTTCATTCACTAGTCAAACTTTCAACAAATGAATGAAGCTACCTAAGAGTAGCTTGTAAAGTCTATATATTAATTTCAACTTTTCATTTGCCCAAGAAAAGACATTTTCTATCACTATTATTCATCATTTATAAGGCTTTTTTTTTTTTTCAGACAGAGTTTCACTCTGTCCCCCAGGCTGGAGAGCAGAGGCACATGGGCTCACTGCAACCTGTCTCTTAAAGGGCATTTTGATGGCAAAATTTGACAGTCTCTATGCAGACCCTAGAACAGCCCCTCCTACATGCCCACCACCATTCTAAAACTTTACGTCCACTAATTCATTAAATCCTTCAACAATCTTATGTTGTTCTGACGTTTTACAGATGAGGCAGGTAGATTAGAAAACAGTCTTCGGTTACACAGGACTCAGTGTGACACTTGTCATGCTCGAGGGGGCCAGGCTGGAGAGCATGTACCTCCAGGAAGCGAGAGTGCAGAGTTTCCTCTGTGATGTCCAGCACTTCAGGGTTGTAGATGCTGCCGTTGTCGAACACCTGCTGGATGACCAGCCCAAAGGAGAAGGGAGAGATGTTGAGCATGTTCAGCAGCGTGGCTTCGCTGGCTCCCACTTTGTCTCCAGTCTTGATCAGCTGCACATCACTCTGAACAAGAAACGGGGGCAGTTAACACCTGGACATCCAGCAGACCCATGGCCACTAAAGAAGCCCCCTATTTGGCTGGCTAGCACAGGCAAACCAGGTCTACTCACCAGGATTTCAATGGTGCCCCTGGAGATTTTGGTGGTGATACCTAAAGCCTGGAAAAGGAGGTCTTCTCGGGCCCCAGACCGGTGTTCTGGGCTGGCACAGTGACTTCACATGGGGCAATGGCACCAGCACGGGCAGCAGCTGGGACCTGAACAAAGACAACAAACAGTGAGAAAAGTCTCTCCACTGAGAATCATCCGTTTTGCTTTAAGGAGCAAAGATAAAAGCCTCTTTAGCCAGCCCAGTTGTCCCCTTACCTTATTGGCCAGCAGCATGTCCCTGATCTCAGTGAGGTCCTCCTTGGTGAACACAAAGCCCACATTCCCCCGGATATGAGGCAGCAGTCTGCAAAGAAAAGTTTACGGGAAACAATCACCTTTCAGCACCATTCTCCAGGAAGAGGGAGACTCGCACCAGGGAGGGAGGACAAAGCTGCCCAGGGGAACTGACTGACTTCTCCAGAGCTGGGTTGTTTTCCAGGTGCCCTCGGATGGCCTTGCGCATCATGGTGTTCTTGCCCATCAGCACCACGGCCTTCCCGCGGAGGGACATTCGGATCTGCTGCATCTGCTTGGAGCCCACGTTGTCTGCTCCCACGATGAAGCATTTCGGATAATCATCCAATAGTTGCTACAAAAAAGCCAGAGAAAAGCCAAGTTTAACAGGAAGAAAGAGGGGGAAAAAATGCCAGGAGAAACTGAAAAATACCACAATTTGTTTCCATCTCACTCCCTTTCCGAATGCTTTTGAAACCAAAGGGAGATTGGGACCATTCTTCCCGCTAGGAGCTACGGTGTAACACTGCCAAACTGGATGACTGGATTGCTGGGTAGGAATGGTGAAAATAAAATTAGGTTTCTACATTCAATCAAGGAGTTTCTCCTTTAATTTCTTATTTTTAACTTTTCCCAATTATGAGGCATATTTCTGATTCACTAAAATTGTTATAAGAGGATAAGAAAGGACTGTTCCAAATAAGCTGGTCGAGAGAACAACTAGATTCACAGCTTTCAAAACACAATACTAAATAAATATGCAACATATTACTTGTAAAAAAAAAAAAATCTGGGCGTGGATATCTGGATTTTTGTACAGTTCTTTTGGGTTTTGTGTCTGAAAACCTTCCAAGTGTTGGAAAATGTAATATAAGCCATGCTCTACAATGCTGCCTAATTGCTTAAGTGCAGTATGGACAGTGTTTCTAGGCAAGGGGGGACCCACCTAAAAGGCTATCCAAAAGAAAAGTCACTGGACACTTCAGTTTCCTGAATGACAAGTCCTAAATATGCAACAACTTGCTTCCTTACAGTGAGTCATTCCTGACCTCAGACCTTCTCAAAGATGGAGTAAAAGTGCTCACACCTGTAATACAAACACCTTGGGAGGCTGAGGCGGGCAGATCACGAGGTCAAGAGATCGAGACCATCGTGGCCAACATGGTGAAATCCCTTCTGTACTAAAAATACAAAAATTAGCCGGGCGTGGTGGTGGGCGCCTGTAGTCCCGGCTACTCGGGAGGCTGAAGCAAGAGAATCGCTTGAACCCGGGAGGCTGAGGTTGCAGTGAGCCGAGATCGCGCCACTGTACTCCAGCCTGGCGACAGAGACTCCGTCTCAAAAAAATAAAAAAAGCATAATGTGCAGTTTTGGAAACCAGACAGACCTGGATATGAATGATGTCATCTTAGCCACTTAACTTGCCTGAGCCTGTTTATCTGTAACAGAAGAGACCTATCTCAGGGAATTGTTAATTAAACAGGATTTTCCTAAAAATGGCCTAATTCAGGAGCTGGAACTGAGGAGACCCTCAGCACTTAGCAGCCGACTGTCCCTATTTGAGCTGGGGCAACATGAAGGGCAGCGGCGACCCACCCCGCACTTACGATGATCTTAAGGAAGTAGTTGGACTTCCAGGTCGCCCTGTCTTCCCTGGGCATCACGGCGGTGCGTCAGGGATTGCCACGCAGGGTTTAAAGACGATGTCACTGAGGAGAAATAGGGAGCTCAGGCCTGGTCACCCCGGCACCCATCCCCCGGTCCCAGGCCTATGCGGAGCAGGACACGCGCAAGCGCCCGGCGGCCCGGCCTAAGGCAGCCGCTGCCACCTTGGGGCGTGCAAGCCGCCACCGAGGCCCCAAGGGGAACAGGATAGGACTCCATGTTCCCAGAAGGCCCCCAAAGATCCCTCCATGCTTCCCGCCGCCGGCCTCTGGCGCCGATCGGCATGACGCACGAACCTTCCACGAGGACGCCTGGCGAGAGAAGGACCGTGCGCTAGAGCGTTCATTTTATATGCGAACAAAGTAGCCAATCAGAAACCGCGGATAAGCGCCCCCGCCTATTGGCTGGCGACATCGCTCGTCCGACACAGCCGAAAGAATACAGGCAGCCATTGGATAATATCGCTGCCACTTCAGTCAACGGGAAGCCGCCTTTAAGTAGGGTCGTGAAGGAAGGAGCTGCTTGGCGCTGGAGGCGCTTGCTCTGAGCTGCTGCCACCTGCTGGGCTGGAGCTGCCTTCTTGTAGGCGCTAGACAGCGAATTCGGAGTTCCCTCTGCCACCTGGCCAGCTCAGCAAACGAAACAGCATGACATGGGGCTGAGACATAATTGCAGTGCTTAGAACAGAATGGTCTCTTGGTTTCTCTAGTTTGTTTTTCCTCCTACCAAAACAGAGGGATACTTTTAAAACCTGGCCGGGCGCGGTGGCTCCTGCCTGTACTCTCAGCACTTTGGGAGGCCGAGGCCGGTGGATCACCTGACAGGGTCAGAAGTTCAGGACCAGCCTGGCCAACATGGCGAAACCCAGACTCTCCTGAAAATACAAAAATTAGCCGGGTGTGGTGGCCCATGCCTGTAATCCCAGCTACTCGGGAGGCTGAGGCAGGAGAATCACTTGAACCTGGGATACGGAAGTTGGCAGTGAGCCGAGATCACGCCATTGCACTCCAGCCTAGGCGACAGAGACTCCGTCTCAAAACAAAAAACCCTTAAGTCAGCTCATCTCCTTATCTTCTCAAAACTTTCTGTTTCCTACAGAGTAAAACCTAAAATCTAAACTACCTACAAGGCCCTACCTATCTGCCCGTCATGCCCTCTATAATCATCTCAGATGTTTTCCCCCTGACTTACTTGCTTTCCAGCCAGATGATGCTCTGCTGCTTTTCCAGAGCAGGCTTCACTTGAGGGCTCTTGCACTGGCCATTTCCTCTTCCTAGAAAACTAGCCAACAAACATCCACAGAGTAATTCACCTCCATCAAATCTTTTTTTTTTTTTTTTTGAGAAGGAGTCTCTCTCTGTTGCCCAGGCAGAGTGCAGTGGAGCAATCTCAGCTCATTGCAGCCTTGAAACGATCCTCCCAAGTAGCTGGGACTACAGGTGCATACCACCACGCCTGGCTAATTTTTCGTATAGATGGGGTTTCGCCATGTTGCCCAGGTTGGTGTCAAACTCCTGAACTCAAGTGATCCTCCCACCCTGGCCTCCTAAATTGCTGGGATTACAGGCATGAGCCACCTTGCCCAATCCTGAGATCTCTTTTTGATGGCCATGTATTACTGCACGCTTAGCATCGTCCTAAGTACTCTGTGCACATTACTGAAGCTAATCTTCGCAACAATCCTCTGAGGGGATACAGCCCTGTGTTAGTACTCCCATTTTATCGTTGAGAATACTCACAGGAAGGTTAAATAATTTGCCCAAGTCTCTCAGCCAGTAAGTGATGGCTTCAGAATTGAAATCTAGGAGGAAGTTCAAAGCCCCTGGGGCTCACTGTGCTATACAGTCCCTTCCAAACCCTGAGTCTGCCTCCCTCTGAACGCACTTTTCCAAGTATGTACATATGCAAAACGTACATTTCCAAGGACCTCTTAGCTCTGATGATATAAATATCATCTCTAATTGTAGTACATCAATATAACGGAATACCGTGAAGCCGTTAGAAAATGGTGCAGGTCTATATTTATTGACATGGGAAAATATCCACAAAGCAAAGTGAAAAGCAAATTACAATGAAATATAGCATATCCATTTCTAGAAATAAGATAAATCCAACATGGGCTAGGAGAATAAACCAAGTTACTCTCTTGAACTCCTGGGCTCAAATGATCCTTCCACCTTGGCTTCCCAAAATGCTAGGATTATAGGCGTGAGCCACAGAGCCTGGTCCTGTCATTCTCTTTGGGTGAGGGTTGCAGGGTAATTTTCACTTCTGAGCTCACTATAGCATGGGAAGGGTTTAGACTAGAATTCAACATGCTGCTTTTGGAGAACCATTCCAAACAACAGGGAAGCTGTGAAGACACAGCTCAAGGCGAAACAAAGCTGGCCAGGAAGCTCTAGGGCAAGCTTGTCCAATCCATGGCCTGTGGGTTGCATGCGGCCCAGGACAGCTTTGAATGCGGCCTAAAGCAAATTTGTAAATTTTCTTTAAACATTATGAGATTTGTCATTTTTTTTTTAGCTCATCAGCTATCATTAGTGTTTGTGTATTTTATGTGTGTCCCAAGACAATTCTTTTACCAGTGTGGCCCCAGGAAGCCAAAAGATCAGACACCCAGCGGGCGCAGTGGCTCATGCCTGTAATCCCAGCACTTTGGGAGGTCAAAGTGGGCGGATCACTTGAGGCCAGGAGTTCAAGACCAGCCTGGCTAACATGGTGAAGATCCGTCTCTACTAAAAATTAAAAAATTAGCTGGGTATGGTGGTGGGCACTTGTCATCTCAGCTACTTGAGAGGCTGAGGCATGAGAATTGCTTGAACCTGGGAGGCAGAGGCTACAGTGAGCCAAGGGCATGCAACTACATTCTAGCTTGGGGGACAGAGCGAGACTCTGTCTCAAAAAAAAAAAAAAAAAAAAAAAAAAAGCCAGGAGTGGTGACTCACGCCTGAAATCCCAGCACTTTGGGAGGCCGAGGCAGATCACTTGAGGTCAGGAGTTTGAGACCAGCCTGGCCAACATGGCGAAACCCTGGCTCTACTAAAAATACAAAAATTAGCCAGGCATGGTGGCAGGTGCCTGTAATCCCAGCTACTTAGGAGGCTCAGGCAGGAGGCAGGAGTATCGCTTGAACCCAGGAGGCGGAGGTTGCAGTGAGCCGAGATCGTGCCACAGTACTCCAACCTGGGCAGAGTGAGACTGTATCTAAAAAAAAAAAAAAGATTGGACACTATTGCTTTAGGGCCTAGGACTGGAGCTCTGGATCTGACCAGAGCAAAGAGGAAGCATGCAAATATGGTCGTGACCATGAGGAGGCAGTAGAGACCCATCCTCAACTCTAAGTAGCTGACTTCGGCAGGAAGGGGCTACACCCAAGTTGTGTGGGCTCAGGCACGGCAGTTCAGCGCAGGAACACAGGCAAAGGCAAGCCTGGGGTTCACATCATGGCTCTGCCCTCACTGATTGCCTTGAACATGTAGGTTCTTGTCTTGGAGTCTCTTTCCCCTGTCTCTAAATGAGTGGAAGGCCACCCACAGGCCCATGTGAGTGAGGCTGCCCTCTGTAAACCCAGGTGATCACACCCCGGGAAGGCCCTGCCCACGAGGGTCAGTCCCGCTGCTCCCCCAAGCCTGTCCTCACCAACAGGCAAGAGCAAAGCACACGGGGAGGACCTGTGACCACAGGCAAGGACCACAGATCCCAGCCCAGGACCACAGATCCCAGCCCCAGGGATTTTGACCTTAAGAAAGGAAACATCCACAATTTACCCTCAATCTGGTGACTCTGCTGCGTCTGGGATAGGTTTGGTCTCTGATGGGACCACAGGGTTATCTCAGACCACCAAGAAGTGGCACTAACGCAGGTGAAAATCATGGCAAACTTTATTGGCATAAATCACAGGAATTGAAATGGGAAAAGCCAGGTTAGACGTTTACAGAGAAAAAAATAAAATGAAAATCAAAATTTCAAATAACCATTGACTCAGAGAGTGGACTCCAGAAACCCCAGTCCCTCTTGGGGAAGGTTTAGGACAGGTCACTGTAAACAGAGCGGTAAGGCCTGTGGGTAGAAGTGGAAACCTCCAGAGGGGCCAGGCTGACCTCCCCCCAGCCACAAAGGAGGGACCGTCTTCTGAGACCCCAGCACACTCGGCTTCTGCCAGGAGGCCAATGGAGTGGTCTGAACTCTCCCCGTGAGACCCCGGTGGGGCCCCTTTCTCTTGATCAGGAGCCCAAGGCCAGGCTCCTCTTTCATCCTCAGTCAGGAGCTCTGGGGGTTTCCCCAGAGGAGTTTGTGCCTCTGCCCGAAATCCTATCACACTCCCTTATGACCTTCTTTCCAGACCCCTGAGTGCCGATCCCACAAGTAAACGGGGAGGAGACAGACCCAGGCTCCTAGGAGAGCACATCTGGAGAAGGGATACGCCCAGAGGAAATCAACAAAACCAATGAGACGTCAGAGTCCTGACGGCCAAAATCAGACACCCGCTTTCCTGAGAAGGCAGAAGAGAGAGCCCCAGAGAAGCGGTAGAGGCTGAGAAGGTTCAGGGGTTCACGGGGGAGCAGAGGCTCCTGAGGGCTTACTCAGACAGGAAGCAGCCCCCCAAAACAGACTTTCCCCTTCTCCTCCCACAGAAACAGAACAGATGAGGTTCAGAATTCCAGCCCTGGAAGGGCGAGACACTCTTCAACCAGTTTCAGTGAAGAGCTTGCTGGCCTGGGAAGTAAGAAGGGGTTTCCAAATACAGCAGTTTATAAAACAGTCCTGGTGAGCTGTGAAGTGAAACAGCGGGAGTCAGAGCTGCTCCCAGTTCACCTGCTTGTGCCAAAAAAACATAAAATACAAATTGCTTTCCCACCCCAGCCCTCAGTACAAAGCCAACTCCACGCCAGGGCCACCATCAGCGACAGGCCCAGTGGCAGTGGACAAGGAGGAGAATACAAAAGGGAACGTCTTTAAAATCTCTTCAAAATCATTTTGTATACAGAAGTAAAAGCAACTCAGGCGATATGAATTCAAACCTCAGTGTAGAAATCTATCAAAGTCAGTACAGTGTCCAGGCACGCCGTCCAGAGATGGAGGAAGTGACTATAAAACATTATTGCTGGAGAGGCTTTTCTCAGTAGAACCAGAGCGGGTATAAAAGGGGAGGGCGGGTAAAGGCAGGGGCAGTCGTCCAGGCCTAGGACACTGGAGGGTAGGAGGGGCACAGAGAACCTTCCATGGCCCCTTAGGTTCTCTGCCTTTGGATGGATGGATTTATGCTGGCATTGTCTGGAGGGGAGCGGGGTGTCCCCCAGTACTCACAGAACAAAGACAATTAGGTCAGGGGAGAAATAAGAATAAAAAGAGACCCCAACAGACCCTGCCTGCCCTTCCCCTGTCCCCCGCCCCCGGCTGCACTGCTGAAATATGAGGAAGAGATGGCTCCAGTGTGGGGTGCTGGCCAGGCCAGTTCATGGGAACGTATGTGGGCTGGGGTGGGGCCCCCAGCCTCCACCCCTGCGGAGGATGGAGAGTGGGCGGCCGGGGGAGAGTTGCAGGAGGAAGGAGGGGGCCCAGAGGTTCCAGCGAGGGTGAAGACAAGCAGGGAGACCCCTCATGGCCCTCTGTCCATCCTGCACCAGCCACGGACAGGAGGGTTCCAGTTTCAGTCGGGTTTACCCCTTCACCCCAGGGCGAGGTCTCTGGGTCACAGTAGCAGTTGGGGGATGCTGGCTGGGGACGGGGGGCAGAGACAGGGGCAGGGCGCCTAGCAGAAGAGCTTGAGGAAGCAGTTCTGACAGTAAGGCTTGTCGTTCTGCTCCTTAAAGGTGCCCTTGTTGAGCTGCTTGAGGCAGAAGGCACAGACGAAGTGCTCGGGGGTGGAACTCTTGGCCATGGCGGTGATGCAGCGGCCAGTGATGGGCTTCTGGCAGCCGGAGCACAGCGAGCCGCGCCGCTCATGGTAGTGCACCTCACAGTAGGGCTGCCCGTCGTGCTCGAAGAAGCTGCCGTTGACGAATGGCGTGAAGCATTCCTGCCAGGCAGAGAGAGGGGCTCAGAGATGGGCGTGGTCGGCACACTCCTAGTGCATCCTACTTGCTAGGCATTTCATACGTGCCATGCTGTCCTAAAATAACACTGATTTTTTATTATTTATTTATTTATTTATTTTTTGACACTGAGTCTTTCCCTGTCACCCAGGCTGGAGTGCAATGGCGTGATCTCGGCTCACTGCAACCCCCGCCTCCTAGGTTCAAGCAATTCTCCTGCCTCAGCCTCCTGAGTAGCTGGGATTACAGGCACGTGCCACCACGCCTGGATAATTTTTTGTTTCTTTAGTAGAGACAGAGTTTCTCCACATTGGCCAGGCTGGTCTTGAACTTGAGACTGACCTCAGGTGATCCGCCCATCTCAGCCTTCCAAAGTGCTGGGATTACAGGTGTGAGCCACCAAGCCTGGACTATTTTTATTTTATTAAAAAAAATTTTTTTGTAGAGATGGGGGTCTCACTATATTGCCCATGCTGGTCAAACTCGGCCTCCAGCAATCCTCCCAACTTGGCCTCCCACAGTGCTGGGATTATTTAATTCTCCCAACAGGGAGGCAACCGAGGCGCACAGATGATGTGACTGGCCCAGGGTCATGCAGCTACTCAGTTCACAGCCTGGATGGTACATAGGTCTGACTCCTGGGCGCTTAGCCAGGTGGCTGTAACAGTGCTCCCAGAAACACAGGTGATGACACTGATCTGTGGTCAAACTCTGCATCCCAGATTCTCACTGGAGAGTCACATGCACATGTAGGTAGAAAAGGCTCTGGGAGGCGCCGGGCACAGTGGCTCACACCTGTAATCCCAGCACTTTGGGAGGCCAAGGCAGGTGGATCACCTGTGGGCGGGAGTTTGAGACCAGCCTGACCAACATGGTGAAACCCCGTTTCTACTAAAAATACAAAAAACTAGCCAGGCATGGTGGTGGGTGCCTGTAATCCCAGCTACTTCGGAGGCTGAGGTGGGAGAATCACTGGAACCCAGGAGGTGGAGGTGAGCCGAGATCACACCACTGCACTCCAGCCTGGGCAACAGAGAACTCATCTCAAAAACAAAAAAAAGAAAGAAAAGCCTCTGAGAAGTCTTGCAGGGAACAGTGTTTCCCAAACTCATTTGGTCAGAGAGCCCTTCTGAATCCCTAATAACCTCTGCGGGGCCCCAGAATGCAGTGGTTTTGGAAACCACCACCCACTTCTGTTGAGTCTGCTCAATACTTGAATTATCTCATTTAATTCTCACACACTCTCCTCCTGAATAGGAATGGCCAGGGCCTCTGCACAGGGCTGGAGGGGGACATGTCTACCTTGCTCCTGGTTTGTTCCAGCCTCAGTACAAGTCCTGGCCCAGGACCTACTGGAACCCCTGCCAGCTTCCCCCATTAATAACCCCAAATGAGGCCTCGGAGTTGGATCCAGAGAGCACAATGCAGAAGACCCCTCTCTCCTACTTCCTGCTCCCAGCCGCCTCCAGATTCGGTCAGGGGCTCCTTACCCGGCACACAAAGCACTCGGGATGCCACAGCGTGTTGAGGGCTGAGATGTAGTTCTCCAGGATGGCCCGGGCACAGCCGCCACACTTGGGCGCGAACATGTCGAAGTAGTCCTTGCGGCAGTAGGCCTTGCCGTCCTTCTCATGGAACCCTGGGGAGCGGAGGTTTTGGAGGCACAGTTCTTTCAGGGTTCCAGAAGTAGAGCCAACCTGACTCCAGCCTCAGCAGTGTCTCCCACCCCCGCCTCGCCAGCCCTCCTAAGAGAAGGCGAGCCTGTCCGCCCAGCCTGTACCTTCAGGACCAAAGAAGGCTCCACACTGGGCACAGAAGAAGTGTTCAGGGTGCCACGTCCGGTCAAGGGCTGTCACCACTTTCTGTGAAAACAAAGTGTGGATCAAGGCTGAGCTCCACCCCACTGGACAGATCTCATGACTGAGACTCCCAGCAAGGCTGTCCTCCACCCACAGCTCATAGCCACACAGAGCAAAACACTCCCAAGATCGGGGTCTCTCCTAATTATGCTATGAATGCCTCTAAGAAGTCAGAGTTGATGAGGATGGGACATGCCAGATACACACCCTCTCCTTTAATCCTCACCCCAAGTAGAGGTCACAGGTTCTACTGTGACTCCCTTTTTTTTTTTTTTTTGAGACAGAGTCTCACTCTACTACCCAGGCTGGAGTGCAGTGGTGCGATCTCGGCTCACTGCAACCTCTGCCTCCTGGGTTCAAGCGATTCTCCTGCCTCAGCCTCCTGAGTAGCTAGGATTACAGGCACATATGCCACCACTTTTTTTTTTTTTTTTTGAGACGGAGTTTTGCTCTTGTTGCCCAGGCTGGAATGCAATGGCGAGATCTCAGTTCACCACAACCTCTGCCTCCCAAGTTCAAGCAATTCTCCTGCCTCAGCCTCCAGAGTAGCTGGGATTATAGGCATGCGCCACCACACTTGGCTAATTTTGTATTTTTGTAGAGACGGGGTTTCTCTATGTTGGTCAGGCTGGTCTCAAACACCCAACCTCAGGTGATCTGCCCGCCTCGGCCTCCCGAAGTGCTGGGATTACAGGCGTGAGCCAGCATGCCTGGCCTATGACTCCCATTTTATAAGTGAAGAAACACAGGCTGAGAGAGGCCAGGCATTTCCTGAGTTCACGGAGCGGGAGCGGGAGACAGCCGGCATCCAACTCCACATATCTGCTCAGGCTCCTGAGTCCTGGGAGTCTCCACAGAAGGGAATCGAGATGGGAGGTGAAGGGAGGTGGGGCTGCCCGACATGCATTGGGACAGGCTGTGGTTCAGGTGTGGGTTTGAATTCGACCACACTGTTCCCTGGCCCTGTGAGCCTCAGGCATGTGACCTCTCTGAGGCTCCGACGGTGCCCCCTGAACCCTCAGAGGGCTACGGTGAAGATGGCCCGGGCACAGCCGCCACACTTGGGCGCGAACATGTCGAAGTAGGCGCGGTGCCTGGGTAGGAACTCACATCCAGGATGGGGCCATTGCAGTAGTAGCAGCGCGGGGAGAAGAGGTTATGGTAGTCCTTTTCACAGTAGGGCTGTCCATCCCGCTCGAAGAAGTTCCGGGATCCAATCTCCTCCTGGCAGTGGGTGCAGACGAAGTGCTCAGGGTGCCACGTTTTCCCCATGGCGGTCACAACCTGAGGAGGAAGATGAAATGTGTGCAGGGCCGAGGCCAGCCCCAGAGTACCCCCACCCCCTGCAGAGGGGCCCACTGGCCACCCCGCTTCCTCTCCCTCTCATCACCTGCCCGGCGATGGGCTTCTTGCAGGCCCCGCAGACTCCTTTGGCGACTGTGGCAACCCCCAGCTTGTTCAGGTCGGACTGCAGGCTCCCCAGCATGCTGTCTAGCTGGCTCCCGGGCTTCGGGGCCCCCCCCAGGAGGTGAGCTGCTCCCTGTCTTCCCCTGGGTCATGAACTGTAGAGACAGGGAGGGGGCTGGTCAGGACCCCTGAGGCTCAGGGTATGGTGTCTGGCAGCACAGGGATGGGGGGGACTTTTCTCCTCCTGGACAGCTGAGCTGATGGAGACAAGGAGTACAACCTCTCCAGGGGTCAGGAGCCGTAAAGTGGGTGTGATGTCAGCAGGACTCCCGGTGGTCGGAGGAGCCCACTGGGGGGTCAGAAAGGCTCAGGGCACCCAGCAAGCATGGCCAAGCCCAGGGAGAGCACGACACGCAGGACACCCAGCCCAGCCTTGGCACTGACCCCTCCCTCGTCCTGCCCTCCAGGGCTGCTCTGCCCGTTGTCCCGAGGCCAGCCGGCCGCCCAGCACGGCTCCCCATCCGCTCTTTGCTCCAGGCCCTGGATCTTAGATAGGGGAAGAGATGAGGATAAGAAATCTTTTTAAAAATTAAAAAGAAAGAATAAGAGACCTTGTCACTGGACTAAAAGGGAATCTAGTATGAGATCTGAGGGTTTCTCCCCCACCAGCAGGACCAAAACTGGGGGGGAAAAAATTTGGAGAAAAAGAGCCCTGAGAGAGAGGCCCAGGGAGAGATGAAGGACAGGGAGGTGAGCTGACCAAAGGCAGAGGACATGGCAAGGGCAGGTGGCCGGGCTCAGAGCGAAGAGGCCTCACCAGGCACTGGGCCTGGGGGCCAGAAGGGGAGAAGACAGGTTTCTGGTCTCCCTTCTGGAGTCGCTTCCTTGATTGGAGCCCGGGGCAATCCCGAGGACCAGTCGAGGAAGAGACAGATGGGAGGGACCCACAGAAAGGCGAGAGGGGCAGCGGACCTCCCAAGGCGGAAGACCAGGGTCAAGGTTTAAGGCAGGACTGTTCTTACTGTGCTGGGGCTTGTGGATAGAGGGAAGGAGGGTATCTGAGTGTGTATGTGTGTGTGCATGCATGTGTGCAGAGTGGGGACGGCTCAGGCATTAGGACAGGGAGCAGAAAGGGAGGGGCCCCTTTAAGGCCTGCCTGCATTGTGGGGAAGAGCGGGTCCTCGTCGGTCTGGCAGCCCACGGACCTCACGGTATGGGGTACAGGAGTGGGAAGGGTGGGGCCCTGCACCCCCTCATCATGGGGCTCTTCCCCTGCGCTCCGAACCCCAAAGAATCACAGATGCAAGCTGAGGGTCCCAGGGAGGAGGGGGCGGGCAGGCTGGACAGGGGAGAAGAGCTGCTGGCTGCGGCGTCTGTGTGATGCTGGAGCAAAGGGACAGAAGGAGAAGCCAGGACAGAGATGGTTCTTCTAGGGGAATGGGAGAGCCAGGAGGGAAGACAACCTGGGGAGAAGAAAGGAGGGACAGCAATGAGGAAGAAATCACCAGCTCAGCCCGCAGGGGTGGGGTGACCTCCCCAGGCTCCCCCTGGGCCTTCCCACTCTGCACCAAAAGTGGGGCCAGTCTTCCAAGTTCACAGAAGCAAGAAACCCCGACCCTCCCTCTGGCCAGCACTAGGGCCAGGGAAGAACCTGGACCCTGGGTGTCTGGCCCTGGCCCAGCCCCAGCCCTGGGCATCTCCACACCACCTTCTCTACAAGCTGCCCCCCCAGCCCGCTTCCCACGAGGCTGCACAGTGATGACGACGCCCTCGGTCAGCCAGTCCTGGACAGAGGGCCCCGCTGCCTCCGCTGGTTCCTCTGCCTTAGGCTGGATGCCCAGCCGCCCCTGCAGCTCTGCGATGAGCCGTTCCTGGGATGGGGTCCTGCTCAGGGTGGCAGGGTCCAGCCTGCGGCGAGGGGAGGGCTCCCGGGACATAGGGTGTGCGTGGCCCGTCTCCCGGCTCCTCCTGATCACAGATCGGATCTGGGGGGAGGGGAGGGGGAGGCTGTCACCGTCCCACTCTGGGCTTGTACAATGCCACTCGGGCCACACTCAGATGCCTCAGGGGAGGGAGCGCAGAAGAAAACCACCAAAGAGCCAAGCGGAGGTGGGGTGGAGGCACGGGGGAGGGAGCAGATGGGACTGGCTCCAGGGCACAGGCTGCGAGCGAGACCTCTGACCCAGCATTCGCCTCCAAGTTAGCCACTGACTTTGGGCAAGATACTTAACTGCCATGGGCCTCAGCTTGCCCATCCTTAAAATGGAACCACAGGATTTTCTTGGCTTACCTCACAGGGTTTGTGCAAGAATTATTCCAGAGGATGTAAATGGATGCCCCTGACAGGGCATATGGCTTTTTCTTTCTTGTTTTCTTTTGATTATAATAGAAAAACAGTCTTTCCTTCCAGAAACTTTTTTAACTGGTTTTTTCTCTTGTTTATATTATTATGCTAATATTATACTTATGCTATCATACTTGTTGGTAGCATTTTGGGGATTTTTGGTTTTTTCGTTTTGTTTTCCAAAGAGGTATAAATCTTGGGGGGATTTGGGTGTTTTGTTTTTTAAGACAGTGTCTTGCTTTGTTGGTCAGGCTGAGTGCAGTGGTGTGATCATGACTCCCTGCAGCCTTGAACTCCTGGGCTCAAGTGATCCTCCCACTTCAGCCTCCCCAGCAGCTGGGACTACAGGCATGTGCCACCATGTCCAGCTACTTTTTAATTTTTTGTAGAGACGGGGTCTCGTTGTGTTGCCCAGGCTGGTCTCAAGGGATCCTCAAGGGCTCAAGGGATCCTCCTGCCTCAGCCTCCCAAACTGCTGAGATTACAGGCATAAGCCACTGTGCCAGGGTGGAGCATAAAGGTTTTATTTTTCTGTCTCAAAAAAAAAAAAAAAGAAAATAAGAAAATAAAACCTTTATGCTTACATAAAAAGAAATAAAACCTTTATGCTCACAGTGGCTTACCTCACTGTCGCCAGGCTGGAGTGCAGTGGCGGGATCTCACTGCAACCTCCACCTCCTGGGTACCAGTGATTCTCCTGCCTCAGCCTCCTGAGTGGCTGGGACTACAGGCACCTGCTGCCATACCCGGCTAATTTTTGTATTTTTAGTAGAGATGAGGTTTCACCATGTTGGCCAGGATGGTCTCAATCTCTTGACCTCGTGATCCACCCACCTCGGCCTCTCAAAGTACTAGGATTACAGGCACGAGCCACCGCACCCAGCCAGGGGCATAAAGTTTTAATTAAGCAAAAAGCAAATAACAAAAGGCCGGGAGCAGCAGCTTACACCTGTAATCCCAGCACTTTGGGAGGCTGAGGTGGGCAGATCACCTGAGGTCAGGAGTTTGAGACCAGCCTGATCAACACGGTGAAACCCTGTCTTTAAAAAAAAAAAAAAAAAGCAAATATTAAAAGTACTGTTGGCCATGGCCTATTGAGGGACCACATATGTGTTCTAAATACTTTCCAGGAACTATCTCATTTAGTTCTTTGGATAACCCTAATGGAAATGGCCTATTATTCTCTCCATTTTACCGATGAGAAAACTGAGGCTCAGGGAGGGGTTGCCCAAGGTCACAGAGGTAGCAAGTGTTAGAGGTGTGGTTTGAATCTAGGTCTACCTGATTCCAAAGTCCATGCTTCTAAACCATTTCAGATGAGGCCAGCTTATCTGAAAGGAAAAAGCCTTAACATAGCAAGAGGTGGGTTGATGCTATAAGTGCTGGGTCCACAGAGGCCACTGCCAAGTAGCTGATTGTCAGGTCCGGCCACGGTGTCTCAGCATTTTCTGCCCAAGCAGAGCAGACATGCGCAGAGTGGGAGGCTGCATGCAGTTAGCGAGGAGCGGCCACACTCAGACCCGCCAAGGGCCATGCCCAGCAGCCATGCTAGCTGGCGCCTGCCTGGCCAGAGGTGGAAATCCTCTCCGTGGCGCTGGGTGTGCCTGTGGCCATGGCACACAGAAGCTCTGGCTGTTCCTTCCCGGCCTGGGTGGCAGCTTCGGTGGCACCCTCTGGGCTCCTTTGGGTCTCAGGTCCCGGGGTGGGCCTGGCCACGCTTCCCTTCTCGGGCATCTTTCCACCTAGCTGCTCCCTGGTAACTGGGGCAGGGCAGCTGCTTCGCAGCCTCCCTGACTCTGGCCTTGGCCCCTCCTGCTGTAGGCCGTGTTCCTCTGTCAGAGTCCAGGTCTCTGGGAAGATGGCCTGCCGGTCCACTGCCACAACAGCTGGTTCTGTTACTTCTTGGAAGCTTTGAACAGCTCCACAGAGGGGGATTCTCTCAGGCTTGAATACCTCCGAAGCCCATGGCCGCTTCCATGTGGCAGTCACGGCCTCCTCTGAGCATGAAGGGCTGGCTGGTGGCCTCTGGGGCTCCCCAGGCTCCTGGGGACCTGTGCTCCCAGGACGGGGTACAGTGTGGCAGCGAGGAGCCCCAGAGAGCTCACTTGTGAGGTTCGGCAGGTGCCTCCAATCTCGGTCCTGGCTCTCTGTGCCCACTGGCCCCAGAGAACCCTCCACAGAGGGAGACCTTGAGTTGGGGGTGTCAGGCATCACCCCAAGACCAGCCAAATCAAGCCAGCTGGGGGCCACAGGAGGTAGAAGGCCTCGTCCACTCTGCTCAGTACAAGGGAACTCCGGAGTGTGGCCCTGGCCTCGAGAGGAGGGTTTAGTGGTGGGTGGCAGGAATACAGATGGCATGGGAGGAGGAGGAGAAGGAGAAGGAGGAAGGGAGCCATGTGAGGACAGAGCAGAGCTGGGCAGCAGCCCCGGAGCACTCAGAGCCACTGTGGAGGAGCTGGTCTAAAGGAGGAAAAAAGACAAAGGCAGAGGGGAAGAAGAGAGAGATGGGGGGAGTGAGGAAGGCTGCGTCCTGCAGGCAGTGTTCGGCCTTAGGGCTCTGAGGGCCACCTTCCATACTGACCAAGGTGGCTGCAAAGCTGACGCACAGGACTGGCCCTTGAAGGAGACCCAGATCCCAAAAAGGCTTCCCTGGGCTTTATGCACTTAGCCCTCATGAAACCCAAGCACGAGAAAGCAGCCACTGAGCCAGGTCTGTGGGGCCACCCAGGGAGGATACGAGGAAGAAAAGACCAAGGTGTGGCAGACAAATGGGGAGCCAGGTGACTAGGGAAGACAGCCAGGCACAGATGGAAAGAGAATCAGCCCCAGGGGCTACTGAGTCCTCCTCCGACACCGGCCCAACTCAGCCACGTCCTCATAGACAATCCCAGCTTTCCTACACCCCAAGTCCTCTACATCCTCCAAGTCCTAGCTCTAGGGATCTGACTAAAACCAGTGCTGCTTCTCCTGGTATCAGGGCACAGGCTGTCTGAGAAAGCAACAGCCCTACAAGCACCGGGGCATAGCTCCCTTAGGCCAGGCCCTGAATCCAACTTACTGGCTTCTGACCATGGCTGCTCAGAAACACTGGCCTGGAGCTGGAACTTCAGCACGCAAGGGTCACAGGCCCAGGCTCAACCCTCCACCCCAGCCACACTCTCATCTCCCCACCATGAAACCCCAGCTGGAGGGAGGCAAGGAGGCACCATCAGGCCCAAGGGTGCAGGGACCCTTCACTCCCCGTCTTATATTCCCTAGGTTATGCCCCAAAGGTTTCCAGCTGACCCACGTGTAAGTGTGAAGTCAGCAACTGCTGGTGAGTTCTGTCAGTATCAATCCCCATGGAAACACTGTATCCTCTAAATTAAACATCTCAGGCCTGGCAGGACTGGGGAGGCCCAGCAGGGGAGGGAATGGGAAGGGTACCTCGTGGAAGACTGGCCCCATGGTTTCCCACAGACAGAGCTTGTGGGAACTCAGAGGCCCTGGACTGCAAGAGGGAAGGATGGGAGAAGGGTATCGAGGGAAGCTTGTGGATTCAGGAGCAGAGGCAGAAAGAAAGAGGACGTTTTGAGGAGGGATGTAGCGTGGGAGATGGGGCTGCAGGGCAAATGACCTCTCAGGCATGGGCTCCCAAGTCCCACATGGCCCAGCAGAGAACGCCCTCCCCCACCAAGAGCAGCCATCAACACAAGGTTCTTTGTCCCAGTGTCTCAGCCTCCTGATCCTCTCGACCTGAGTGGCTGGGAACACCCGGGGGAGGAAGGAATGTCCCAGCTGAGCACTTCTCTGCCTTCACTGGCTACTGCAATCCTCAGGCAGACTGGCCCGGCCCTCCCTCGCCTGTCTCTTGGCATCACGGCAAGGCCAGGGCATGACAGGGTCCCTGGCTCAGGGGCAAGGCATCCAAATACTGAGGGGCCAAGGTCCAGCTACTCACACTGAGGTAAGGGAGGAGAAGGCTGAGGGAGGGGCAGCAGGGCAGGGAAGATGGAGGGTTTTCAGGGCACCTTGAAATCCGACAGTGAAGCCATCAGCTCGTCCAGCTCCCCTGGTGGCCGAGGAGGCCGAGATTCGTGTCTGCTGCTGGCTGGAGGTGACGCGCTGCGGGCTGCTCATCTCGCCCTGGTTCACAGTGATGGCAGGGCTGCAGGGTGGCACAGCATGAGTGGGGAGCCCACAGGTAGCCCCACAATTCCCAGGGATCAAATCGACATCTCAGCTTGGACACTGGGGTCCCACCATCCCCAACCCCAGGGAGGCCCACTGGCTTCCTGGGGACTCTTCACTGAGTAAGAAGAAAGGGCAGTTCAATGGCACCAGGAAGTGCCAGCAAGACTCCTCTGGCCCCCAACCCAAGTGAAAGCTGGCCTGTGAAACAAGCTCAGGCGCTCTGTGTGTTCCTCCACAACCCTGGACGTGGAGGCGAGGCTCCTGCAGGAACACAACAGCACTGATAAGAGCTCGCATGCATAGCAGTCACCCTGTGTGTCATGCGCCACAAGCCAGAAACCATTCCAAGCATTTCAGGTGGATGAGTGGTTCTCACCCTTATTCAGGTAGGTGGTCTTATTGCAGCGATCCCATAAGCCCTTGTCCCATTTTACAGATGGGAAAACTGAGGCTTGAGAGCTGACAGTAACCGTCAGAGCCAAGATGCGAATCCTACTGTGTGGCCCCAAAGCCTATGCTAAGAGCTGCTAAACTCCAGGCGCTCTTGGCATGCACAACATCTATCCTTTCTGACTGGTAGTGACTGGCTGAAGGCAGGGATGGTATCCATGAGACTCACCACTATTCCCCCCAGTGCCTGGCAAAAGGCAGACATTGGAGGGAATGGGTGATGCCAGGGCCAAGGGGACAGACATTGGACCCGGGGCGGGCTGGGCCAGCCCCAGGGTTGCCTGGGGAAGCCTGAACTGGGAGAGCCTAGTGGGTACTCACACAGGGCTGGGCACAGAGCTCTCCAGTTCATCCAAGAGACTCTCCACGCTGGGCCGCACATCCTCCAGGCCCCGGCCCCCATTCCGCTTAGGCTTCTCTTTCGTCAGGGGCCCAGCTTTGCCCCCTAGTGGGCTGTTATTCTCTGGGACACCATAGTGGGGGGCTCAGAGCCCCAGGAAGTGGGGGGCTTGAGTCGGCCTCATCTTGCAGAGAAGAAAGAAAAAGGCTGCTCAGCTCTTGAGCCCTCCTGGGATCCAGAGGTCAGCAGGTGGGCCCTGGGGCCCGGCAGACCCTGGCCCAGGGAGCTGGTCCTACCTGCAGGGAAGCCTGGTGAGTTGTGCTGCACGGCATTCAGTTCCAGCAGCAGGCGGTCGAGCTCTGAAAGGTTGCTGCCCAGGGAGGTGCTCATTATGGTGGGTGAAGGCTCGGCTGATTTCTGCTTGTTGGGGGAAGCTTTGAGAGGCAAAGGAAAGAAGACAGTGAGAGATGCTCCCCTGGCCTTGCACTGGCTTGGCAGTTCCCAAATTCCCAAGGAGAGCAAGGCAGAGGAGATGCGAAGTCTTCCCCAGCAAGAGGACAGAGGGTGGGGAAGGGATGTGGTAAGAAGAGGGGGAGGAAGGAAGCCTTGCTTCAGCTCCTCAGCTACACGGAGATGCTGTGACAGCCCAGAATGTCCACTGCATGGAGATGGCACTGATTAGGTAGACGGGCCCATTGAGAGGCCTTCTGCAGCTTAAACCAGAAGAACCCCGCAAGGGCCAGTCACCCCCGCTACCTCCCACCCTGGCCAGGTCCCTGAGATTTCTGAGCAGGAGGGAAGGTGCCCAGGGCAGGCTGGAGCGGTACCTGTAGACGTGCTCCTCCTCACCCACTCGGGAGCACGGAGAGCCGACGCCGTCCTGAGGGTTAGAGGCACTGGAAGTTTTGGCACTGGAGCCGTACACAGGTGACGAGGACTGAGGCTGCAAGACGGAGAATGCTCAGAGGCTACCCCGAGGGGGAGAAAAGGAACGGGGCCAGGAGCAGCCCAAGTCACCCCCAGGAGGCTCCTGCCCACAGCTAGTCTCACCAGGGAATTTCCACAGTCGGGCCAGGAGACCTGTGATTAACCACTTGGTCACTGCCCCACTCACGTGGTGGGTGGGGAAGAGCAGTATCTGGTCGGGGCGGGCCGACTGCCCCAATTCCATTCCATCCAGTGGCTCCCCCAAGCCCCTGCCAGGTAAGCTCCCTCTGCCCCACAGCCTCTTCAGCTTTCCTTGCCCCTGTCCCCCACCTCACCTGCTGGTGGATGAATCGAGAGCCGCTGGGCTGCCACTTGTCTAAGGGGTCAAGGATCGTGCCATTGAGGGCCTCGCTGGACGGGGGTGGGGGCACAGGGGGTGGCACGGCAATCTCCTGGTATGTGTGGTTTCCAGTTGGGTATGAGTAGGGGGTCTCCTCTGACAAGAACACGGGCCGTTTGGAGATGTGGGAGGTGGTGGACTCCAAGTCCGCCAGCAGGGCGTCTGCAAAGAGAAGGCGCGGGGAGCAGGTGAGAACTGGGATCCTGGGGACTCTCCGGTGGCAGGGCCCTCCCTGCCTGCACCTCAAGAGTTAATGCCTTCCAGCACCTGCCCCACCCATGGGAGAAATGACCAGCCTCGGGACAGGAAGCCACCAGCCCTGACCAGCCTAACCAAGAACTGGCTTCCAAAGCTGACTTCTTCTGCCTGCCCGGGACTGAAGGTGCTCTAGAGGTGGGCTCTGGGGCTGCCCGTGGGATCTCCTACCTCTGGGAGTCAGGCACCTGGCACTGCGTTCCCTCCTGACAGGGCCGTGCAGCTGCGAACGAGAAGTGCCTGCCTGGAACTCTGAATCCGCAGGGCAACACGGACAGAATGGGTGGGAGGGGCCCCACGTCACAGGGAGGGGCCCTGGCAGTGCCAGGCCCTCACTTGATTTCCAAGAGCTTAAGCTTTCTCAGCCCCAGACTGGAAGGAGCATTCAGGATGCCCCCTGCCCTCCTGACCAGGTAGAAGCAGAAGCCCAGGCCCCAGGTTCCTCCTGAGACTCCAGGCTTACAGAGTAAGGTGTGCAGGGAGGTGGGGGCTGGAGTGAGGCTGGTGCAGCGGTCCCCACCCCTTCAGTGAGCAGGGGGCAAGACTGCTCCGTTGGCTGTTTCTGCGGAAGTCTGGCAAGCAGCCCAGCCCCAGAGGCTCCAGGGCCCCACTGTTCTGCTTTTAACAGCAGCAAGGGAGCCAAATCAGCCCTCCAGTGCAAGCTTCCATTAACCTGGCACCTGGCAGCCAACAGGGGGGCACTAGGTCTCCCCAGTCCCCAGAAAAGAAGGGTATAGAGGGGCAGAGGTAGGACCTGCTGACCCCCCACCTCCTCCGTCCCCCTCCTGGGACCCTCAACAGCCCCAGAGCCCAGACAGCCTAGGCAGACGGTCCTGTGGCCCTGGGTGCCACACCCTCATTCCTGCCCCATTCACAACTTGTTCGCTGTCAGCTCTCTGGTAACCTGCTGGGTCCACAGAGCTGAGAGCTCCATTCCTAGTCCTTGGGATAATAAACATCTAAAAAGCAATGGCTGCGTTTATTGCCACTTATTAGTACCAGGCACACTGCTAGGCATTCTAGCAGTGTGTACAGTCTCCATTAATCCCCCTAATACCCCGTGAAGCTGGAATGCTGATTCTCCCTGCATGGATGAGGAAAGCGGGCTTGGAGAGGCAGAGGTGTTTGCTCTGAATAAAAGGTAGTGAGTGGCATGATTGACTCCTCAGAAGCCCCAAACTCCAAAAAACCTGGCCTGTAAGAAGCCACTATGACCATCAGATGACACCATACTTAAAGTGTTTAACTTCCTGAATGTTGGAGGCCCAGGCTGTGAGGCTTGCCAGTCTGATCCTTCCTTCTGGCCTTGCTTCCAGCCCCCCAACCTGCATTCAGAGGAGGGAAAAGAAAAGCAAGGCCCTCACCCAGGGCCTCTGTGGATGGGGCCACACCTTCTCCCAACTGCCTGTCCTGATCTACCCTCAAGGCTGGCCACACCTACCCCAGGCTCCTGGCTCCTGCCCAGACAGACAGAAAGGCTGTTCCAAGGCCCAGGACCCCGGGTCTGGTCTCCTGACCTCCCAGGAAGGTTAAGTCCTACAGCTGCCCCGCCCCCTGCTCCGGGTTCCATGGAGGAGGTCTGGCTTCCTGTCTTTAGCAAACCGGAACTAGAGTTGGTAGGTATCTCGGTAACAGCAGAAAAGGAACCAATGTCCAGGCCATCCCCCACGGCCTCTCCAGGGCCACACCTGTTGTCTTGGCTTCTCGCAGTGTCATTTCCTCTGGGCCCAATCAGCGATGGGTGGGTCCCCTCTTTCTCCACCACGGGCAGGGCCAGCTAAGAAACCCCACAGGGCTCCCCCGAATGGGCAGTGAGTACAACCCCAGTAGGGGGCAGGAGTGGCTGCCATCCTTGAAGGCCCACTGGGGCCGGGAGCTTCACCTGTGTTACCTGCCATCCTCTTCACAATGCCACTAGCATGGATGGCAAAACTGCAGTTCAGAGGCAGAGTCACATCCCCCACACGGCCAAGGCTGACTGAAGTGACAATGCTGGACTCTGAACTCAGGTGTCTTGGGCTCCAAACACCCAACAGAAGACAAACAGGCTTCCTAGTCAAACATTTTGAATCAGGGACTTCACCAAACGCCCGCTCCACACAATGTGATTCTAAGCCTGGACTTTTGGTTTATAGATTGGATTCTGGTTTATGATGTCAACGGGCTCTTTTGAGCATGGATCCATAGGTTGGTGGAGTGTTGGTGAGAGGATGCAGTCCTGGGGCACAGAGAAAAAGGATCACTCATTCTGAGGTCGACCCAGACCTGAGTTCAAACGCCAGCTCTCCTCTTTACTATCCATGCCACAAGACAAATCACTTAGCTTTTCGGGGCCTGTTTTCTCAGTAAGCTCTTGAATAATTCTGACCTCAAATTACTGCTGTGAGGTTTATAAGGGCTGGCAGAGAGGCTGGGCATGGTGGCTCAGGCCTGTAATCCCAGCACTTTGGGAGGCCAAGGCAGGTGGATCACGAGGTCATGAGTTCGAGATCAGCCTGGCCAATATGGTGAAACCCCATCTCTACTAAAAATACAAAAATTAGCCAGGCGTGGTGGCACGTGCCTGTAGTCCCAGCTACTCCAGAGGCTGAGGAGAAGAATTCCTTGAACCCAGGAGGTGGAGGTTGCAGTGAGCCAAGACTGTGTCACTGCACTCCAGCCTGGGCAACAGAGTGAGACTGCATCTCAACCAAACAAAACTGTTACAAGTACATTGAAAGCTGTAAACATCAGGCTCTCCAGACCCACGTGACCCTGCAGGAGGAAGCTCTGTAGTCCACTGGAAGCTACAAACATCAGATTTGATTAGCTTTGTAAAATCCAGAAAACGTCTTCCTCTAGGTAGAGCAGTGTAGGTAGGATGCAAAGTACTGACATCTCCTAAATCTTCTACGTCTTTTCTGGGTAGAATCTGGGCAAAATATGAAAAGAACAACCTTGAGAAGAAAAGAAAAGTAATAAAGTAACATTCAAAGTGTAGCTGGTCGGCGTAGTGGCTCACACCAGTAATCCCAGCACTTTGGGAGACCAGGGCGGGTGGATCACCTGAGGTCAGGAGTTCAAGACCAGCCTGACCAAAATGGAGAAACCCCAACTCTACTAAAAATACAAAATTAGGGCCGGGCGTGGTGGCTCACGCCTGTAATCCCAGCACTTTGGGAGGCCGAGGTGGGTGGATCACAAGGTCAGGAGTTGGAGACCAGCCTGACCAACATGGTGAAACCCCATCTTTACTAAACATACAAAAATCAGCCAGGTGTGGTGGCACACGCCTGTAATCCCAGTTACTCAGGAGGCTGAGGCAGGAGGATTGCTTGAAACCCAGGAGGCGGAGGTTGCATTGGGCCGAGATTGCACCACTGCACTCCAGCCTGGGTGACAGAGCAAGACTCCATCTCAAAACAAAAACACAAAATTAGTCAGGCATGGTGGTGGGTGCCTGTAATCCCAGCTACTCGGGAAGCTGAGGCAGGAGAATCGCTTGAACCCAGGAGGTAGAGGTTGCAGTGAGCCGAGATCGAGTCATTGAACTCCAGCCTGGGCAACAAGAGTAAAACTAAATCTCAAAAATAAAAATAAAAATAAAAACAAAAATGTATCGTGTCCCAGCCTAGGCAATACAGTGAGATCCCATCTCTACAAAAAATTTAAAAATCAAGCTGGGCATGGTGGCTCATGCCTGTAATCCCAGCACTTTGGGAGGCTGAGGTGGGCAGATCACAAGGTCAAGAGTTCAAGACCAGTCTGGCCAATATAGTGAAACCCCATCTCTACTAAAAAACACAAAAAATTAGCCAGGAATGGTGGTGGGCGCCTGTAGTCCCAGCTACTTGGGAGGCTGAGGCAGAAGAATCGCTTGAACCCAAGAGGCAGAGGTTGTAGTGAGCCAAGACTGTGCCACTGCACTCCAGCCTGGGTGGCAGAATGAGACTCTGTCTAAAAAAAAAAAAAAAAAAAATTAAAAATTAGCTGGGTGTGGTGGCACAAGCCTATAGTCCCAGCTACTCAGGAGGCTGAGGTGGGAGGATCACTTGAAACCAGGAGTTGGAGATCAGCCTGGGCAACATAGTGAGACCCCATCTCTAAAAAGAAATATGTAAAAATTAGCTGGGTGTGGTGATATGTGCCTGTAGTCCCAGTTACTCAGGAGGCTGAGGCAGGAGGATCGCTTGAGCCCAGGAGGTCAAGGCTACAGTGAACTACAATTGTACCACTGCACTCCAGCCAGGGTGACAAAGCGAGACCCTGTCTTAAAAAAAAAATACAGAGTGTAGATGTCAGGGAGAAGGCACATCATTATTCAGTTTCCTCCAAAGTTTTATCTATTTAAGGGACAGAGAAAAACCCCAGCAAGTCCGTCCACCAGCCACAGGGTCTCTGGTACAGCTTCCTCTTCCCTCTCCACCCTTCATCCTTACCAGGCAAGAGGGGTAAGGGCTGGTGTCTCCAAATCCCCCACAAACACCTCAAGAAAGAGAACCAGAAATATAGGAGGCGAGTCAACAGTAGACTCCTAGCTTTACTTTTATTTCCAACGGGTGCAAATACCTGAGACTTCCCCATTTGCTGCAAATGGTTAAGGGCCAAAGTCCCCTTGCAAGCTCAGCAAACGCCCCCGATGGCATGAGCAAACAGAGCCGGCAGACACTGCACACAGGAGTCCACTTGAAGGTGCGGCCCCATCCCAGCGGGCTCCCCCAGTGTCCAGCTCCAGCCTTTCCCCCTCTGCTGTAAATATTCCTTCTACTCATACCCCAAGGAAGGTGTCAGGCTACCCACTCTTCAGAGAAAATGGTACTCACTGAAACCATTTGAGACCAGGAATACACCTTCCTTTGCCACATGCTGGGAGGACAGGTTCCCACTCTGTTTGGAAGTAGTCGGGAGCCCTCATCCAAGCTAAGGAAGGCCTCAACTTCCTGGCATTACTCTACTAAGTTTCCGGGTCCAGGCCTGAGTCCCTCCAAACCCAAGCCACCCGGCAGGAGGAAGCTCCCTCTGGGGCTTCCCATCTGCTTTCTGGAGGAAACCCACCCTGAATTCTGCAGGTTTTCTGTCTCTCTGGGCCAGCGAAAGTATGCAACATGAGGAGGTAGGGCAGGCTGTCTCGAGGCTGGGGGCGGTCTAGGTGCAAAGTCCCCAGCAAGCCCTGGGCAAAGGCCACAGAGCAATGTCCTGGCTCTGCCCTGGCGAGGAAGGGGTGCAGACTTGTCTGCCGCTGCCCACCAGAGGGCACCATTGGCCCATCGGCTTCCTGCCACTGGGAGTAACCAAAGATAACCTCGTGCAATCTTGGAATTTTCTAGCTGGGGAAGACCAGGGAGCCCCGGGCCCTGGGTGCGGTGGGGGAAGTTTCAATCTTGAGAGAACAAGGTTGAGGTGGAGGAACACAGCAAGCTACTAGGAGGAACGCAGGTTGTCTGGGTACACACTATCACTTGAAGGTGCAACCCAAGGGTGACATGCAGGGCTCTGGAGAACCAGAGGGGCATGCGCCCCTGTCCCCACCCACGGCTGCGCCTGGTTGGAGCAACAGCGTGGAGCAGCTGCAGCTTTGGGTCGGGAGGCCACCCTGGGGCAGGTGGGTGGGCAGGCACCTTCCTGGACCCCAGCAACCAACTGAGCATAATCCTAGGACTGGTGGGAGCCGCTGGAATGTTAAGGTGCAGATACCCTCGGCCCACTGCTCCAAGGAGGAGGGGACCGAGAGAGGCCGAGGCCGGTCCGCCTGCATTCCAGGGCAAGTGCTGCAGCTGCGACCCTCACATTCCTGTACCCACCCAGGGGCTTAGGGTGGAAGGAAACCTGGGTCCCCTTGTACTACAATGGGGGGGATGTCCCTCAGACCGTGGCTCTGGGGACCCAGGTTGATCCACTGACACAAGGCACTCAATACCAGATTAAAGAGGATCAATTAAACCTTTGCGCCCCCACCCTCAACTGCAACACAGAAACAAGCCAGGCTTCTTCCTCCTACCCAAGCCCCTGCCACTTCTTAGTGTGTGATAAAGACTATCAAGACCAGAGGCCTGAAGCTGGAAAGGTGCCAAGAGAGCTGAGATAAAGGTCTATCTCTCTGAAGGGGAGGGAGGACCCACAGCGATTCCATTCTCCCTTCCCAGGCTCTGAGGACTTTCAATGTTACAAACTTGTAAGGTGAATCCTGAGTCACCTGGACTCTGCTCAATGGCTGAATTGCTCAGATAGGCTGCTTAACTGCTCTTGTGCCTCAGTTTCCTTGTCTGCCCAATAGGAATTCCACCATTATACTCACAGGATCGGGACTACATGAGAAAAATAGATATAAAATGCTGACTTGGAATAAAGTGCTGTGTGAATAGAGCACACAGGAAAGAGGAGTTGTTAAGTAGATACAAGCTTCTTCCCAGAGAGGGGTTGAGCCCCAGGAGGGGAAAGAAATCACCTCCCCATCCTATCCAATCCCTGAGGGTAAAGGGTGCTGCCATCTAGTCCCTACTAAATGATCATCAGGAAGCAGGTAAATGTGGGCATGGAGCCAGCTTTCCCATCCCTTCCTGGAGTTTATAGGCTGCCCTGCCACACCAGCCTCAGTGCCAGGGCCCCTCGGCTCCTGCCCACTTCTGCCACCGTGGACTCTTCCACCAGCAGCCCCAGGCAGAACTCAAAGAGGTAGGGTCCTGTGGCCCTCGGGTGGCCCCGCCTTGCATTCTCAAGGCCTGGCCTGGGAGAGGCCCACAGTTAGACAAGGTCTTTTCCAGCCACTTACCCACCTTCTTCTGCAGGCCAGTTTCACTCAGCTTTGTCACCCCAGGCAGGGAGCAGCCAGCGCAGCTTCCTTAGGAGCTGACAAGCCCAAGGAGGGAGCAGCAAACACTGCCCTGAAAGCTCCAGCACCAGCAGCAAGGGCTGCCATAGCACAGGGACCTTCCTGGCATCCCTGGGCCAGCTGTCTATCCCTGCCATCCCATAGGATACCCAGACTCCCAGAGAGACAAGTCCCCACACAAGCCTAGCCTCCTGGCCTGTCTATCCTGTTGGGTCCAGAACTCTGGACAAGGGAGGTTCCCAGCCCCCTGCTGACCACCTGGGCAGCCTTGGTAGCTTCAAGTGTCAGAGAAGCTGCCAGGCCTCCTCACAGCTGCCCATGCTCAGGGATATAAGCAGTGAGTGGGGCTTGGCCCTTCCAAGGAAGGAGCTATGTAAACACCAGGACCAGCTCAGGGATGGTCTCATCTCAGCCCCTCTGGTGAGACTCTTCCAGATTAGGAAGGGGAACAGAACAGGAAGGCGGGTCTCCCCCACTCCCCCGCTCCCCTGGCCCCAAGTCCTCTTGCCCTCCCCCAGCCTGGAGCACATGAGCAGTTAGAGCAGAGGTAATCTAATCCGCAGCGGGGTGCTTTCACTCGGTGAGTAAGTCCCCAGGAATGGGGAGCTGGGTATATTTATCTTGATAACCGTCCTTCTTCAGTAAGGACCAATCCACAATTAGGCCAGATCCGCTCTGCCCCACCCACCCCTAGCCCCAGGGACCTAGGGCCTGGACACTGAGTAGGAACTCAATCTCCTTGAAGGGCCTTCCCTGCCAATTTGGGTCTTGTCAACTGTCTCCTCTCCAAGAATTAAGCTCCAGAGAGCAGGGGCCTTGTCTGTCTTGTTCGATGCCATGTCCCCAGCAGCTAGAATAAATGGCTGAATGACAGAGGGGCTGTGAAGAGGAGGAGGATGGGGAAGCAGCAGTGAGCAGAGAAAAACAGCCAGTGCAGAGGAGGGGAGCAGGGACGCCCTGATCCCAGGCCTGCGGATCAGTGAGGGCCCATCAGTGGAGCCTGTCATCTCTCTGGATGTCTTCTCTATCAAGAAAATGGGCAGAACCCAATTTGTCCCCCATTCCTAGTAGCACACTCTGAGGAGGAGATAATATGATTATGGGTGAGATTTATATAGTACCTTTGAGCTCTTCCAAGTTAGTCTAAATCCAAGATTCTGCTATTATCTGAATCCCAGACAGGAACTGCTCTCCTAAGAGGATGGATGAGAAACGATCAATACCATAGTGTCATTTAAATATTTAATAGCCATGCCTGGAGGTTACAAAGACTCAGCCACCAATTCTCCTCCGCTGACTCATGCCTCACTCAACAGGAACTGCATTTTACCCTCACGGCCCTGAAGGAAGTGTGGGCTGGGGGGGTGACACACAGGAAACCAGGGGAGAAGACCAGGGGAGAGTTTTCCAGTCAGACGCCAGGGGAGGAGGGGGTGGCCATTTGGATAAGGTGGTTCTTCCCTGGGCTTCCTACTTGCCTAGCACAGGAGGGTGGCTTCCTGTCTGCTGACCTGAGCTCTTCCTCGCAGAGGCTGACACAACATCGAGTATGCAGGCAGGCTGGCTTTATTAGCTGCCTGGCTTGTGCCCAAGGTCACAGGGCACAGGTAACTGGAGACCCAAGAGAATAAAAGCTGCTAGGCAACTCCAGAAGTCACCCTGAGCTCCAGCCAGAAGCCCAACTGTGCCAGGCCCATCTGCACCAGGCACCCACACAGGGCCCACCCATCAGGCTCCTGGCTGCCGCCAATTTCCCATCAAATTGGGCTCCAGGAGCTTAAGCAACAGCAGGTGAGAAATGAGGAGCCTGCCCAGGTTGACTCTGAGCACTTCTCTGCATCTGCCTTGAGCTACAGGCACAGGAGTTCAGGCCAGGCTGGCCAAACACCACAGTCTTTCTTTCTTTCTTTTTTTTGATATGAGGCCTGATCATAGCTCACTGCAGCCTAGAATTCCTGGGCTCAAGGGATCTTCCTGCCTCAGCCTTCTGAGTAGCTAAGACTATAAGCACACGCCACCATACTCGGCTTTTTGCATTTTTTTTGTAGAGACAGGGTCTCGCTATGTTGCCCAGGCTGGTCTTGAACTCCTGGCCTCAAGCCATCCTCCTGCCTGGGCCTTCCAAAGTGCTAAGATTACAGATGTGAGCCACTGTGCCCGGTCCCAGAGTCTCTTTCATATTGTAAATAACTCATCTCTCCTGTCCAGAATCACTGGGCCCCTCCCTCTTCCAGAGGTCCCAGAACATTGTGAACACATTTCATTGGTCAGATGTCATCCACCTCTTTAGGTCACCCAGAGACACTAGACCTTTTAAGGTCAAGTCTAGGGCCCCATTCCAGACCCAACTCAGTTCCTTCAATGGGTAAAACCCAGATTCACATACAAAAAGACAGTCAGCCTCAAACCCAGGAGACTCATGAACTGGAAAGGTTCTTAGCTGTTCCAAATCTACTCTAGTCTATTCCTGCAATCTGGGCTCTTCCAGGCAAGCTGATCTGTTGCAGAGCAGGACGGCTCCTTGGGCCTCTCACCCATGCTAATCACCAGCAGAGGTTAGGAGGGGCTCAAAATGAGTCATCGTCCCACAGAGACCCGAACAAAAAGTTCATAAGTTTGCCTGTTCCTGAGATGAGTTGCAGTTTTGCAGTTTTTTTGCAATGTTTGTGGATTTCACAGCATTTCAAAACCCACTCTTTGCTGGTCAGGTTCTCTCTAACAGCCCGAGGCAACCATGGAACCGACCAGTGCCTTCCCTTTTTTCAGGGGGCAAGTTCATTTCCCTCAAGTCAGCTCTCACTTGGCTAACTTCCCCAGTTCTCTTTTCTAAGTCCCTTTAATAGGTCCCACATTTAGCTGGTCACCAAGTCGCATCAAGTCTTCCTTCTCGGAGCCTCTCCTTGTCATCACTTGCCTCCCTTTCTTTTCATCACACACAGCCAAGCACCTGGATGAGCGTCCCAAGCCGTGCTCAGTGCCTTCCTGAAGCTGACTGCAGCCCCTTGCCCAGTTTTCCCAATCTAACCCTTCCTGCAGACACCATCAGTCTGAACTTGGCTCCCAGCCTTTTTGATGCATGCCTCACACTTCACTCTGGCCTCTCTCACTAGACTGCAGGCCCTCTGTGGGCAAGAACTTCCCCCACTCTCCTGAAACCCCAGAGCATGGATACCCTCATAGGCCTCTTTTTTGTTTTTGAAATGGAGTCTTGCTCTGTCACCCTGGCTGGAGTGCAGTGGCACAATCTCGGCTCACTGCAGCCTTTACCTGCCAGGTTCAAACAATCCTCCTGCCTCCCAATGCTGGGACTACAGGTACACACCACATCCAGCTAATTTTTGCATTTTCTTAGTAGAGTCAAGGTTTCACATTGTTGACCAGGCTGGTCTCGAACTCCTGACCTCAAGTCATCCAACCACCTCAGCACTCCAAAGTTACAAGCATGAGCCACTGTGCCCAGTCCTCACAGGCCTCTTAGAGGGGCTTCACAGAATTTGTGCAGAGCAAGGAGCAGAGTTACAATACTCACCCACTGATGCCCTCTCTGCCTATAAAACAAGGTCAGAACTCCTGGGGGATAGCATTCTGTCCTTGACCCTCTCAGAAGATGGCCCCAAACTGACCTTCACTGCCTCCTTGGCCTCACTGCAACCCATGTCTCCAGCCAAACTGGGCTCCCCCTTCCCTTTTTGCCAGTGTGACTTTCTTCACAATACTGAATGTGCCCTACCACTACCTCTATCCTCTTTCACCTAGTTTGAGCCTCTCACACAAGGATATCCATACCCCCAAGGGGACAGACGGAAGCCAGGGGTACAGGAAGCCAGGGGTCAAGATAAATCCAGAACACAGTGAGGATCAAATGTACTCAGGGGCAAGAAATGTAAATCATCATCTTAAAACAAACAAGGCTACATTACAGAGTGAAATGCAAAATGCAAGTGAAATTGTAAGATAAAAAGAGAGGCTTCAAGGCCTGCACGGAGGCTTCTGCCTGTAATCCCAGCACTTTGGGAGGCCGAGGTAGGGTGATTGCTTGAGGCCAGGTGTTCGAAACCAGCCTGGCCAACATGAAGAAACCCCATCTCTACTGAAAATACAAAACTTAGCCCAGCATGGTGGTGCATGCCTGTAATCCCAGCCTCTTGGAAGGCTGAGGCAGAATTGCTAACACCCAGGAGGCAGAGGTTGCAGTGAACCGAGATTAAGCCACTGCACACCAGCCTGGGCAACAGAGCAAGACTCTGTCTCAAAAAAAAAAAAAAAAAAAAGGCAAGAGGATGTTTTGCACATGCTCTTGGGGACTCTGGCAAACAATTTTAAGCAGCACCACAAAGCCCCCACTTCGACACATAAAGCCACCCCTGTGTATGTCACAGATTTGGCTGGTCTGGTGTCGCTGGGAGCCGGGACAGTCGCACAGTCCTTTGCACACCCTCCTGGCATCCCACCTGCATGGCAGCATGGTAGAGTGGAAGGAATGGGCCATCTAAGGTGAGGAGGATGGGTTCAAATCTACCACTCACCAGCCTTTGTGACTAGTGACTAGATTCTGGGCTTTAGTTTACTCAGACACCTCATAGCGCACATAGTGAGTAATGGATGAAAGAGTATGTGAAAGCCATCATGGCAGCTGGGATAAAATAAACGTGAGCCTCCCGCTATGACACACAGGAGACACTTAGTCAATAGATCCACATCACTGATTTTCATCTCCCTTAAGGCCGGCAGGGGGAGGAGTCGGAGCCAGGGACTGCAGCCAGGGGGTCCTGGGAGCTGTGACAGGTTGTCACTAACTCGGCCTTCTTGCTGAGCAAACCACTGACCTCACCCTCTGTGTCTCGGGTTCATTCCAAGTCCTCCTTGGAGAACATCAGCTGAGCCCAGGCGCCTCCAACTCACTGCCTAGCAAGGACAGAGGCAAGCGGGGGAAGCAGCAGGGCCCCAGCACCTCCACCCCCACCCCATCCCTACTGCTGCCGGGAAGTCACAGCTGTCTGAGAGGCCTGTGGCTTTGAACCCAGAATCGCGACAATAGAAGCAACTGCCCAAGCTCCAGAGCAGCTCCCAGAGGAACCCAGGAGAGAGCAGCCTCTGCTCCTGCCACGGAAGCTCTGAGCCCAGCAGTGTCAAACAGGGATCCAAAGATGGGGCTGCAAGGCCCGAGAGCAGCTCAGGAGGGGGTGAGGAGTGGAACAACCCTTCCTGAGCATCTACCGGGAGCCCAGCCTTGCAGCCCCATTTGTTGCCAGGGATTAGAATGCAGATGCACAGAGCTGTCTCTTAAGGCCCCACAAGGACAGCACTGCCTGACTGCAGAGCTCACCCATGTTCTTCCCAGGACGCCCCACAAGGAGAGGAATGATCGCTTTCAGCAGCTGTCCCTCCTTCTGCCAGTCACCACTCTCCATTCCCACAACACACACCCTCAGAGCCCTCAAAGGACTCCAAAAAGGCAGGCTGCTGGGTCCCGCTCCACGACTGCACACTCCAGGTCTCCTGTTCTCTTTCCTTTCTGCCTCCTCCTCACCCTTGGCCTCAGGAGGGGCCTTGAACCACAGAGGAGCTCCTAGTGGTGGTACAGGCAGCTCAAGAATTCAGAGAAGGCTGGAGCACTCCACGTTCTGGCCTAACCTGTGGACGTGCAAGGTCAGTGCGCACAGTGTTTTCCCCCTATGCTGCACTGCCGGTGGTCCCATCTAAGCCCCAGGATGCAAGATGGGCCTGACCCGGGAACCAATCTCTGACCTCACGGAGATGACATCAGAATCATTAGGAGACACACAGGCAGACAGGGACTCCACTGTAGGCAACAAACTGGCCAACAGGGGACAGACAGCAAGACAGACAGCCTAGATTTTCCAACCCACAGTCAGCCTCAATGTTCCTTCAATGGACAGCCACGTGTCTCACCCAAGCACTTTTAATTTTTTGAGACGGAGTCTCGCTCTGTCGCCAGGCTGGAGGGCAGTGGCTCAATCTCGGCTCACTGCAACCTCTACCTCCCAAGTTCAAGCGATTCTCCTGCCTCAGCCTCCCAAGTAGCTGGGACTACAGATGTGCGCCATCACGCCCGGCTAATTTTTGTATTTTTAGTAGAGCCAGGGTTTCATCATGTTGGCCAGGATGGTCTCAATCTCTTGACCTCGTGATCCGCCCACCTTGGCTTCCCAAAGTGCTGGGATTACAGGCATGCACCACCACGCGCAGCCCCCAAGTATTTTTTCTACAAAGCAAAAAAGTAGGTAGTTCCATGTCTTGCCCTCTGTACTGAGGTTTTTACCTACTCTGTGTCTGGGCACAAGAGGGCTGCAGAGGGCACAGCACGCTGGGGAAACACAAGCCTGAGCATAGAGCTGTCCTCACCCACTGGCTCTCAACCCTTGATGTGCAATCGATCAGCCATGAGGTGTGCCACCAGTCTTTGGCTAATCATTATAAGGTATGGACATTAGCAACTGATTTTTTTTTTTTTTTTTTTTTGAGACAGGGTCTCTGTCACCCAGGCTGGAGGCTAGAGTACAGTGGCACAATCATAGCTCACTGCAACCTTGACCTCCCGGACTCAAGCTATCCTCCCACCTCAGCCTCCTGAATAGCTGGAACTATAGGTATGTGCCACCATGCCCAGCTGATCTTTTAATTTTCTAAGTTTTATTTATTTATTTATTTATCTGAGACAAGGTCTCACTCTATCACCCAGGCTGGAGTGCAGTGGTATGATCGCAAATCACTGTAGCCTCAAACTCCTGGGCTCAAGTGATCCTCCCACCTCAGCCTCCCAGTCAGTGGGGATTACAGGTACATGCAACCACACTTGGCTAATTTTTCTATTTTGTGTGGAGACAGGGTCTCAGTATGTTGCCAGGGCTGGCCTGGAATTCCTGGACTCAAGTGATCCTCCTGCCTCAGCCTCTCAAAGTGCTGGGATTACAGGCATGAGCCACTGTGCCTGATCACTGCTTATGTATTTATTTATTGAGACAGACTCTTGCTTCTGTTGCCCAGGCTGGGGTACAGTGGCATGATCATGATTCACTGCAATCTCTGCCTCTGGGGTTCAAGTAATTCTTGTGCCTCAGCCTCCCAAGTAGCTGGAATTACAAGCATGTGCCAATACGCCCCGCTAATTTTTGCATTTTTAATAGAGATCAGGTTTCACCATGTTGGCCAGGCTGGTCTCAAACTCCTGCTGGCCATTGCTTTTACTTTTGAGAAAATAAACTGAAGTGGGTTCAAGATGACTCCGTGACCATCAGCCCCACCCACATGTGTTCCAACGCGTCTACTTGAGTGAGAGAAAGGGCTAAAAAGTGCACAGAATGCCAGACACACCCTCGGTGTCATCTGAAGGCTATGTCCTGGCAGCGTACCATTTGAAAACACTATCATAGATGGTCACGAGCTCTGAGAAGCAGGGGAATGGAAGGGAGGGGAGTCGGGCCAGCTGCCCCCAGAGTGCTCCCCAAGTTGACCCTCAGTGACCCTTTTGTCTCCCTAGAAGCGTCTACATCATCCACCCTGGGTCTTCGTGGGCTCAAGAGCTTTGGAAGCCATCTGCTGATTTCAGGGCTCTAGGAAATGCTGGGGCCCCTTGACAGCTGGTGTCACCACAGACAGTTGGCACCTCCTGAATAAGGAGTGGTCTGAGGAGGGCCCATCCCATGCACAGAAGCTCCAAGTCTTGTCTCAGTCCCCCGACCCCACTGAGCTTTGTAGATTCCCCAGGCACAATGGCAGGCAGCAGGCCTGACCCGACCCAGGGCCCTGGTGGGAAGGCATCACAGAGCTACAAAGGAGGAATGCCCCCAGCCACTGCCCTGAAGAGGTCAAGGCCAATTTCTCCGGAGGTCCGGAGCCTCGCCAACTCTCCACATGGGGAAATCTGCCTCTTCCTGGACAGAGAGGAAGCAGATGGAGGCTGCAGAGTCACACTGGGAAACCACAATAGAAAGAGGAGAGAAGCTATTTTCCTGAAACAAAAAGCACGCAGGGAGACCTCTGCGCTTTCAGTCTGGCTGGCAGAGCTCACATGTAGGGATACCAAGGTGCAGGGAAGAGGGAGAGGGTGGGAACAGAACTCAAATGAGACCACGTAGTTGGTCTGCAAGAAGCCCACCAACCCCAAAGCTGAGGAAGCAGGTCAGGCAGACACGCCACGCTTCATGGGTAAACCGAACGGAGGTGGTTATACAGCAGAGAGGCTTCCAGACCTCCCAGCAGGCTTGGCCGGCCTGGCCTGCCTCCACTGCGCCTGGCTGGCTACGCCAGGGATTGATGGGGGAGGGGGTATATACCTTACCCCTGGTTTGGATTTTATTGCAGGAGACACTCTGGGGCTCCACAAATCCAGCCCAGCAGAGCCAGATGGCAACCGCGGCACATGGCCGCAATGCCCAGAAACATCACACAGAAAATTCCCATGTACACACATGGAGCATTCCAGAAGGTTGTTTGGAAATTGGGTTTTGAGCCATGGAGAACGTCTTCTAATAGAAACGATACTCTGAGGGGGAGACCTGGGTGACTGTTCAGGTAGACCACTGACATCGCTAGCTCCAGCGGACGCCAGGTTCTGCAGTGTCTGCAGAGACTGCTCTCTTGCTGTGAGGTAGGATGGGGGCCACCCTGGGGTGAACACCATCATTCGTTCCTCCTTCACACAGTACCTTCTCTGTGCCTGGCTATGTATGGGGGCACAGCTGCCCTTGGACACTCCTAGGCTAAGGACAGGAAATCCTGGGCTTCTGCCCCCTAACAACTATACTGCAACACAGGGAGCTTCATGGTCCACTAGGGAACCTCTGATGGGAACCAAATTATCAGGTAGGGTTCCTCCTTCTCCTCCTGTCCATCGTTATGTCCAGACAGGAAATGGTCACCAAAAAAGCCAGGGAGCTGAGCAAGTGCCTGTCCCACTGCTGCCCTTCTTGGTGCCACTTGCTTCTCCTTTTTCAAGGGTGGAAGTTTCTGCCAGGCGTAGTGACTCACGCCTGTAATCCCAGCACTTTGGGAGGCTAAGGCCAATGGATCACCTGAGGTCAGGAGTTCGAAACCAGGCTGGCTAATGTAGCGAAACCCCGTCTCTACTAAAAATACAAAAAAATTAGCCAGGCATGGTAGCAGGCACCTGTAATCCCAGCTACTTAGAAGGCTGAGGCAGGAGAATCGGTTGAACCCAGGAGGCGGAGGTCGCAGTGACCTGAGATCACACCACTGCACTCCAGCCTCGGTGCCAGAGACAGACTCCTTCTCAAAAATAAATAAAATAAAATAAAAAATCTGAGCTAATCTGAATACATTGAGAGATTTCACAGGAAAGCCAGGATTTCCGGCTTCTCAGGAACGGTCAGAAGAGCTAGCTAGCAACACCGGTCTCCTCGGCACCTCTCTTTGGAAGCAGCATGAAATCTTGCTCCATTTCAGCAAAACTTGGAGTCTCATCAATGTCAAAAAAATAAATAAAATAAAAAAAGAAATCTAGCTCCCTTTCCTTCGCCCACTTCATCCATTCACATTACCTGCCTCTCCACGCAGGTGAGTGAGTATGCAACAAAAATGTAGCATAGATTTTGTAGTTAAACTACATGGTTTCAAGTCCCAGCTCTGCCACTTGCTGGCACAACAACTCTGAGCTCAGTTCCCTCATCTACAGAACGGGTATAACAGCCGCCCCTTACATAATGGGATTGTGAGATTCCCAAGCCTCACTCAAGCCATTTAGAGGAACAAATAAGATAATCGTGAAGCAGGCCTGGCACATCACAAGCACACAGCCACACGTATCATCAGTGCCTATCTCACCAGGTGCCAGGTGACAGATGGGGAACAGTTGCTGTCCCACCCACAAAGCTGACATCCCTGATGGCCCCACCAGAGCAGATGCATGCCCAGCACTGCAAGCCATGAGCAACTGCAGAGAAGGTGCTCTGACAGGTGTCAGTTAGGCAGCCTGACCTTTCCACAGTGCCTGCAGAGTCATTTGTTAGGACATCAGACTATAAACAAGAACTGGGCTAAAAAGCAGAGAGGCTTCGCAGGCCCCAACCAAAACAGCAATCTTCTTCCTGGCTTTGAAGCCATTCCCAAGTTCAAAGGTCACCAAGCAGATGCATCTGGAGGCCCCTGCACTTGTGGTGTGGGAAGCTCAGTGCACAAGCCAACGGAAAGAAGGGCACTGCTGATCCTCCCCCGGAGTCCAGTCCAAAGGCCAGCATCACAGCCCCACAGCGCTCCCCACAATGCGAGTGCTGGGAAAGGAGTCCAGGATGGCCCTTCCGAGGTCTCCACCTCCTAACTCTGCCAGATCATTCAGCCATTGGAGCATCAACAGTGACCCACCCAGGACTGACTCCAGAAGCCCTGAGAGTCAGGCATCACAGTGCCCACCCACCCAGGGTGGTCTGCACCTGGCCCCACAATCCACCCTCTTCCTGCTGATTCAGTTTAGCTCCCCATCCCTGGGGCAAAAGTATTCCACATTCTCTTCTCTTCCCTTTCAAAGGGAAAGGGAGGAGAGAGCCCCGGAGGGAGCTAAACTTACATCAGAAGTCTGAATCTGGCATCCAGAGATGACCCTCCAGGGGGATCTGCGGACCACCTGAAATCACACACGAAGCGTCCATGCATGTCCTTACTATGCTACTCTGGGCAGAGAGATCCCAATAGTCATGGTTCAAAGAGGTTGGGAATCTGAATGAAACCACTGCCCTGGGCAGGCCTGACAGTCCACCACCCTGCCCCTCTCAGCTCACAGCTTGGTCCCTTGAAGACAAGTCTGATCACTTGGGGCTGAAGCAGCTTCATCTTCACCTCAATCTCAGGTGATCGGAATTTCTGGAATGGGACCTGCCTGGGCACTTACCCGGGCAGCACACTCCAGCAAAGCCCCCACAGTTCAGGAGGCACAAAACAGATGTGGTCTCGCTTGGGCATCCAAGGCAGAGCCACCTGCACCTGCTTCACGTGCCTCCTCCAAGACCCTCCCTCCAACACTCTCACTGGAACAGCCTGACCTTTACTAGTGATGGCTCCAATCACGTTCACAAACACATATTGTGCACGGGCACTAAGCTGGGCATGGGAGGGACAAAGATACAAAGCCTGTCCCTGGGGGAGCACCGACTAGCAGAAGACTGTCATAAATGAGGGGCAGAAGGCCCTGAAAGCAGCAGTGGGCCAGGAGGAAGAGGATGGGCTTTCCAGGCAGAGGTGGAAAACAGCTTGGGATAGTGCCCAGACAGAGGGGATTGGAGCTCAGAGTGCAAGTCCCAGCTTGGTGGAAGAGGAGTCAAGGGCCCAGGGCCCTCTGGGGAGTCTGGACTTACAAGGGCAAGAAGCCACGGAAGGAAGGCGGTCGGCAGCAGAATGGCAGGACCAGGCTTGTGCTTTAGATCACTCGGGCATGGGAGATCGGAGGGAGGCAGCGCTCAGCTGGAGGAAGACCAAGAGTTGCAATGCTCTACCTGAAACCAGGTAAACTCAGCGTTACCTGGCAACTGAGTGGATGTGGAGAAGAGGGAAGAGTGCAGGATGCCTCCCATGTTTGTTTTCTGCAGGAGGGATGGAACAGCCAGATGGGACAAGGAAGAAGGTCTGTGGCAGGGGTCAGGTGATGACGGCAACAAGGATCAGGAGTCAGACCAAGGACAGGCAGAGCCACAGGGTTCCCTGAGCCAGGACCCAAGTACTTTCTTTCTCTGGCCAAGGGTCCTATATAGTAACAGTTTGGAAAATGATATGGTACCCTTCTGAACACAAGTCGTTCTCCCTGTCTGGCCTTGGGAGAACCTCAGGAAGTTGCATGCAGCCTGCTCTTGGAATTCTCAGAGTGCTCAGGAAGACCATGGGCTCTCTTCCTCTGCCCACTCCCATTTGCACTGAATCTGCCTCTGAAAATCAAATACAAAGCCAGCCCCATCTCTGATAGCCCTCCTCCAGGAAGAAGAGGGGTCAGGCTAAGCAAGTTATCAGAGGAACCAGATCCTTCCTGCCACATAAGCATGTGGCTTACCACTGGGGCCAAAGGGCCCAGGACACAATCTCAGGCCCAGGACACAATCTCTGGCCCCAAACCCTTATGGAAATGCCCTTCAGAACTGACCCATGGTCCCAGCCCCAGCTGACCACAGAGAGACTTTGGACAGACAAAGCTCATCTCATGGCCAAGCGTGATGGCTCATGCCTGTAATCCCAACACTTTGGGAGGCTGAGGCAGGTGGATCACCTTAGGTTAGGAGTTCGAGTCCAGCCTGGCCAACATGGAGAAACCCTGCCTCTACTAAAAATACAAAAATTAGCCAGGTGTGGTGGTGCATGCCTGCAATCCCAGCTACTCAGGAGGCTGAGGCAGGAGAATCATTTGAACCTGGGAGGCACAGGTTGCAGTGAGCCAAGATCATGCCACTGCACTCTAGTCTGGGCGACAGAGTGAGACTCCAGCTTAAAAAAAAAAAAAAAAAAGAAAGCTCATCTCACTGTAGGATAACAGATACCCCAAAGGCCAGCCCCATCTCAGCTTTCATAGCAAGGCTAACCCTGAAAGGTCATTCCAATGAGGATGTAAAGCCTAATGACTGGCCTTGGCCTTGTGACTCAGGGTAACTTTGATTAACTTGAAAGATCCAACACTAGATGCAGGGCACCCAGTCACTGCCAATGAACTTAACACACATGCTTGCACACACACACATCCTCCCTCCACACTGCACAAGCTATTCCCTTCTCCCCTAGACCACTCTCCTGCCTTCTTTACCAGGCTAAATCCTTTCTAATCCCTTGAGACTCATAATACCTTGGTTTATCTTCTTCAACAAGAGGATAAAAAGGATCCATCCTGCCCTACCTAAAGAAAAAGCAACATGTTGTTTTTATGCTGGGAAGGCCTCTTTCCAAAATCTTATTATAGAATGACCATTTAAGTAAAGGACAAAGGCTGGGGCTTTTCTAAATGTTGAGGTTCTATTTAAAAATACAACATAGCTGGCCGGGTGCGGTGGCTCACTCCTGTAATCCAAGCACTTTGGAGGCCAAGGTGGGCAGATCACCTGAGGTCGGGAGTTCAAGACCAGCCTGACCAACATGGTGAAACCCCGTCTTTATTAAAAAAAAAAAAATACAACATAGGAAGTGACCTTGGTAAAAAGAAAGAAAAAAAATAAAATAAAAATACAACAAAGGGCTGGGCACAGTGGCTCATTCCTGCAATCCAAGCATTTTGGGAGGCCAAGGCAGGACGATTGCTTGAGGCCAGGAATTTGAGACCAGACTGGGCAACACAGCAAGACTCTGTCTCCACAAAAAATTTTTAAAAATTAGCCAGGTGCTGTAGCACACAGCTGTAATTTCAGTTACTTAGGAAGCTGAGGCTGGAAGATCAATTGAGCCCAGGTGTTTGAAGCTGCAAGTGACCTACGATGGCACCACTGCACTCCAGCCTGGGCAACAGAGAAAACCTATCTCTTAAAACACATACACAAAAGAGAATCAGTTTAGGGTACTATTTCCTCCAGGAAGCCCTCCTTGACCTTATTACCCTACAAAGGGTTTGAGGTTCCATTCCTTTGAGTTCCCAAAGCACTGTGTACTTCTCCTATGAGAACACTTATCAAGTTGGTAGGAACTGTCTGTCTAAGGGGCCATGTGTCACAGCCTAGGAACAGCACAGTGTAGGTAGGGAGTATGCCTACATTCATCTTCACCTGAGCATTGAGCAGAGCCTAGCACATAATGGGGGCTCCCTGGATGATACCGAACAAATCAATAAATAACCTGCACCAAGCCAGTCTGTTGCTGAGATCAGCCTCGCCACTTCAGCTCATGCCACCTCCCGGTCCTCCCTAAGAGCTCACTATATGCAAAGCCCTGTGAGGGAGAGTAACACAGGAGCGCAGGGCCCAAGTCCTTCCTACTCCAGCCTAGAGTGACCCATCTACTGTGATCTAAGTTGCCACCACCCCGCCCCAACCAGCAAAACTCCTATCCTAAAATAAAAAATAAAAAATAAAAAAAGAAAATCAAAGGAATAGTCCGCAAGACTTTGTGGCTGGAGCACAGCCCCTTGTGGGAACTTAAACTAACTGGGTGGCCTATCTGTCTTCCTTTGTGGGTGGGGAAGGGGAGCTCCGTTAGGTGGGCTTTGTGCATAGGAATGAGGCAACTGGGAGGGAGTTGGGGCCTGGGACTGGGTGACTCTTTGGCTTGGTGCTGGGGAAGGAGGAGGAGGGGGCATCACCTAACAACAGAGCAAGAAGGAACAGGAGTGTGGCAGTCCCAAGTCCTGCAGATCTGGTCACACCTCTCCCCATGGAGCAGAGAAAGTAGGGGACGTGAGCTGGAATGTGCAGATTTTGTCAAACGTGCACCACCGGGATGTGTCAGCAACACCAAGCGTGGGGCTATGTAGCCCAGAGAGACTGACAGCATCGTTGATTATCACGACTGAACCACAGATGAGATGAGCCACAAAGCACGCACAAATTAGTGAGGCTGAGGGAGTTCCCCAGGCAGGGAAACTAGCCAGGAAGGAAGAAAACAACACGTTCTCAGAGGAGAAATGGAAAAGGAGGGGGAAGAAAAAAAAAGAAACGATGTTTTCCCAACATTTTTGTTAACTTCTTTAGACTTTACAAGATCCTTTCAAAAAGAATGCTAGAAATATTATAGTAAATTTGTGGATATATATAAAAGGTGGACCACACAGTACAGGTTTCATAATATATGTAGAAATAAAATTATGACAATAACACAAAAGATGGGAGGGGGAAATGGAAATATACTGTTCTTACATTATACCTGAAATTCTTGGCATGGTAGGATTTGAAGGAAGATTGTGATTAATTTAAATCTGCAAACCATAAAGTGACCACTAAAATAATCAAACCAATGAAGTATAGCTAAATAAGCACAGAGTAGAAATAAAATGGAATCCTAAAAAATACTAAATGAATCTAAAAGAAGGAAAGAGGCCAGACCCAGTGGCTCACACCTGTAATCCCAGCATATTGGTAGGCCAAGGCAGGAGGACTGCTTGAGGCCAGGAGTTAGAGACCAGCCGGGGCAACACAGTGAGATTCCATCTCTACAAAAATAAAAATAAGCTACATGCAGTGGCTCATGCCAGTAATCCCAGCACTTTGGGAGGCCAAAGTGGGTGGATCACCTGAGGTCAGGAGTTCAAGACCAGCCTGGCCAACATGGTGAAACCCCATCTCAACTAAAAATACAAAAAAAATTATCTGGGCATGGTGGCAGGCGCCTGTAAGCCCAGATACTTCAGGAGGCTGAAGCAGGAGAATCACTTGAACCCTGGAGGTGGAGGTTGTAGTGAGCTGAGATCGCACCACTGCACTCCAGCCTGGGCTACAAGAGCGAAACTCTGTCTCAAAAAAATAAAAATAAAAAATTAGGCTGGGCACGGTGGCTCACGCTTGTAATCCCAGCACTTGGGGAGGCTGAGGGGGCAGATCACTTGAGGTCAGGAGTTCAAGTCCAGCCTGGCCAACGTGGTAAAACCCATCTCTACTAAAAATACAAAAATTACCCGGGCATGGTAGCACATGCCTATAATCCCAGTTCCTCCGGAGGCTGAGGCATGAGAATCACTTGAACCTGGGAGGCAGAGGTTGCAGTGAATGAAGATCCTGCCACTGTACTCCAGCCTAGGTGATAGAAAGACGTCGTCTCAAAAAAAAAAAAAAAAAGGAAAATTTAGCTGGGCATGTTAGCACATGCCTGTAATCCTAGCTACTCAAGAGGCTGTAGTGAGCCATGACTGCACCACTGCACTTCAGCCCGGGTAACAGCAAGACCCTGTCTCTACAAAAAAATAAAAATAAAAACGCGAGAAAGAAGAAAAAATAAAGAACAGATGGCACAAATGGAAAACGAATGGCAAGATGACAGACTTCGATCTAACCACATTGATAATTACTTTAAAATTTACAAGGTTTATATACTCCAATTAAAAGGCAGAGATTGTCAGACTGGGTGGAAATGCAGTATTTAATGCGTGCTGTCTACAAGAAACACACTTTACATATAAAGACACAGAGAGATTCAGAGTAAAGCAATGGGGAAAGATATACCATGCAAACACTAATATCAAGGAAGGCAGAGTGGCCCTTTGAGGAAGTCAGCTGGCAGCTGCCACAGAGCTCTGGTACACCCTTGCCTGCTCCCAACTTGCCACTGTTTGCCCTCACCCCAGAACAAGTTAGCTGGGAAGCCACACCATAGCTATGGCTTTCAAAGCCATCCGTGGAACTAGAGGTGGCGATTATTCAAATCAGAATTAACCTAACCTGCCACAACATCAAAATCCCTGGAGAAAGTGTGTGCTGACTTGATCAGAAGCAGAAAGGAAAAGAATCTCAAAGTGTAGGATCATTTCGGATGCCTACTAAGACTCTGAGAATCACTATAAAAAAATGCCTCATGGTGAAGGTTCTAGGACAAGGGATCATTTCCAGATGAGAATCTGCAAGTGACTCACTGACCCGGACAGTCCTCCCGAGATTGCTAAGCAGATTGCGTACATCTGTACTGAGCTGAGATTCAAGGTTAAAGTCGCCCTCTGCAGATGTTTCAAGCAATTATTTTATTAAACAGAATAGCAGTTGTTTAAAGAAAAGAAGCTGGGTATGGTGGCTTACGCCTGTAATCCCAGCACTTTGGGAGGCTAAGGTGGGTGGATCACTTGAGGTCAGGAGTTTGAGACCAGCCTGGTCAACACAGTGAAATCCCATCTCTACTAAAAATACAAAAAATTAGCTGGGCGTGATGGTGGGTGCCTGTAATCCCAGCTACTAGGGAGGCTGAGGCAGGAGAATCACTTGAACCCGGAAGGCAGAGGCTGTGGTGAGCCAAGATTGTGCTATTGCACTCCAGCCTGGGCAACGAGCGAAACTCTATCTCAAAAAAAAAAAAGGAAAAAGAAAAAGAAAGGGCCAGGCGTGGTGGCTCATGCCTGTAATCTCAGCACTTTGGGAGGCTGAGGCGGGTGGATCACGAGGGCAGGAGTTGGTGACCAGCCTGACTAATATGGAGAAACCCCATCTCTACTAAAAATACAAAATTAGCCGGGTGTGGTGCACGCCTGTAATCCCAGCTACTCGGGAGGCTGAGGCAGGAGAATCGCTTGAACCCAGGAGGCAGAGGTTGCAGTGAGCCGAGATTCTGCCATTGCACTCCAGCCTGGTCAACAAGAGCGAAACTCCATCTCAAAAAAGAAAGAAAGAAAGAAAGAAAGTTGAAGTACTTCTGTTAATACCAGACAAGGCAGACTTCCAGATAGGAATATAACCAGAGGTAAAAAGGGACATTTCATAAAGATAAGAGTCAATTTGTCATGAAGACTTCATCATCCTAAATGTACACCCATTCAACGAAAGAGCTCTAAAGTGGTAAAGCAAAAATGGACAAAATTGGAAAAAGAAAAAAAAAGCAACAAATCCACAATCCTAGCTGGAAAGGAGATTTTGACTGTCCAGTTGAGAAAGTTCAATAATTGAGAAAAAGCTCTTCCAAAGGAAGCCAGGGGAAGACAAAAGCAAATAACCCAAGAGAGTTGAAGAGAGGGAGGGCAGCAGGCTGACAGACTGCTGGTCTGGGGAACCCCAAGCCTTTGCTCACATGGAAGAAGAGGGGGCTGGAGGATGGCCACAGAACAGGAAATGCTCCCTCCTCTCTGCATAGCCCACAGACCTTCCCTAGAGGGAAGCACACCAGCTCACACCACACTTCTCCCTTCTCCTGGGTCATTTTCAGTCCCTGCTAACCCTGGGTAGGGGTCAGTGTTCAACAGCCCCCACTGCCCTCGGCATACACCTGGTTGATTGTTCCTCAATTACTGCACCCCCAAGCACAGCATATACGATCCACAGATGATTTCTCTCTCTCTTCACACACACACACACACACACACACACACCCAGACTGTCCCCCTCTCTTCCTTCCTCCCCAGTGGCACCACGTGGCATCACCTTCACTGACAAGCAGGAATCAGAACGGAGTTTATAATGAGAGCAAGGGCTGTATGGGACGGTCACTGAATCCAATCCCAGCTCTGCTACTTACCAGCAACTCACCTGGGGCAACTCCTGACCTCAGGTGATCCGCCCACCACAGCCTCCCAAAGTGCTGGGATTACAGGCATGAGCCACCACGCCCTGCCAATTTTTTAATTTTTTGTAGAAATGGAGTCACAATGTTGCCCAGGCTGGTCTCAAATTCCTGGGCTTAAGCGATCCTCCTGCATCAGCCTCCCAAAGTGCTGGCATTATAGGCATAAGCCATTGTACCCAGCTTCAAATGTTTTTATATATTTATTTTCACATTTTTAAAAATCTACAAAACCCCTTTTGCAATTGTGGTCTTAGGTGGAAGCCCAATATATAAACAGAGAAAAAGGAGCAGTTCTGACTGAAGAAGGTGATGGCCACAGACTCCAAACCATAGGAGAAAATGACATCCTAAGGCTCCTTCCAGCTCTAGAAGCACAGGAGGAGTGTAAGAGAGAAAGGATCAGTCCAGAAGCATAAAGGGGGAGTGCAGACTGATAACACCCAGCAGACCGTTAGGAGGGGAAAGTCTCACAGACAGTCGAAGCAGGGAGAAGAGGAAGGACAGAGCCAGAATAAAGCCCAAGCCAGTGACGCCCAAAGGAGCCGCTACCAGCAATGCCCCCAAATGCCAGAGATGAGCCAATCAAGGGTCCCCGTGAAGGAAACACCCCAGCCCCCATGCTCTAGCCAAACTCAGGCAGATAACAGCTGTCTCCTGGTCACTGTTTCTGCTGCTCTAGGGGCACAAACAGGATGTTTAGAAGCAGATGACCACAAGTGACCACAGGAAGCCATGACAACCGCCTCCAGGTGACGCTCTTCTTCCCCAGCTTGTTTCCGGCTTGGCTGCCTCCAAAGATCAGGCAAAAAGACTTCAAGTGCCAACTTCCAAGAGAGAGAAGGGGGAGGAATTCTTGGGAAGTTCAGGACACAGCAGAAGAGGCCATCTGAGGTTGTGAGGCAGGGAAGAAAGGAGACCACCCAGCTATCCCAAGAGCTACCTCACCTCATGGACGCATTGAGGCTGGCCATGCTAAGGAGTGGTGGAGAAACTGCACATCCACTGCTAGGGGCAGAGGAGCTTCCAAGACGGGCAGCATGTGACCAGGCAGGCTCAGGAGGGCTGCCAAGTCCGGTCTCTGAGGAATGAGTGCAGTGTTTAGGCATCATGACCACTCCTCTGCACCCACCCCAGAGGAGCCAGCCCCACTCGGCTGTCCCAGAGCACATTCATGACGAGAAACTGCCTTAGCCGGCCAGCCGAGCCAGGAGTCCACAGGGGAAATGGCAAATCCAGAGGAAACCAAGTGCAGGCCATCAGACACTCCCATTTCCACCTAAGGAAGAGGAATGTTCCTGGAAACAGAGACGGGGGAAAGCTCGGCCAGGACTCTCTGACCCACTTCAAACCTTCAACAGAGCCCAGGGTGGGTCCCACAGATCAACTGCCCCTAAAAGGGTACAGTCACTGGGCCAGCTTCATGAAACGGCTGTGTCCACTCAGTACACAACCACCAAGTTCACAGTCCAGAAAACCAACTCTCCTTTTTTCTACTGCTACTAGGAGGCTCAGTGGCCAGACCACCGCATGAGGCTTTCCAGATGCCTAGAGTGCTAGAAGCAGCTCAGGGCTGATCTGGAAGCGGATCCCAGAGCAGCTCTCTGTGGCAGCTCTCACCAACATTAGTGTTAGATGAGCAATTAGTATAAACCAAGCCACCAAGCCACCTCCTCCCCCCCCCCACCACTTCCTCATGAAAGCCACCAAAGAGGCTCAGGGGACATTAAAAGTCATATAACCAAAACCCAACTTAACACCACTAGCCCAGGGGTATGGCCATTTCACCTCCACAGCACAGTCCCAAGCATTCTCTAACCCACGGTGTCATGGAGAGTCCTAAATCACATTCTCCCAGAAAATAACCAAAGTCAGATGCTTCCCCCTAGGCCAAGCGAAGCAACCAAGCAGGGCCAATTGCACTAAATGCCAACCACCAAGGCCATGGAAAACGCAGCCAACCTACAGATGAAGTAGAAGTTTAAATAGGAAGAGTGGGCCAGGCGCCGTAGCTCACGCCTATAATCCCCAGCACTTTGGGAGGCCAAAGTGGGCGGATCACTTGAGGCCAGGAGTTCAAGACCAGCCTGGCCAACATGGCAAAACCCCATCTCTACTAAAAACACAAAAAATTAGCTGGGCATGGTGGCAGGCGCCTGTAATACTAACTACTTGGGAGGCTGAGGCAGGAGAATTGTTTGAACCCAGGAGGTGGAAGTTGTAGTAGGCCGAGATCATGCCACTGCATTCCAGCCTGGGCGACAGAGGGAGACTCCATCTCAAAAACAATCAATTAATTAAAAAATAAATAAGGCCTGGTGCAGTGGCTCACGCCTGTAATCCCAGCACTTTGGGAGGCCAAGGCAGGTGGATCACTTGAGGTCAGGAGTTTAAGACCAGCCTGGCCAACACGGTGAAACCCCGTCTCTACCAAAACTAAAAAAATAGTAGCTAGCATGGTGGCGCATGCCTGTAATCCCAGCTACTCAGGAGGCTGAGGCAAAAGAATAGCTTGAACATGGGAGGCGGAGGCTGTAGTGAGCTGAGATCACGGCCACTGCACTCCAGCCTGGGCGACAAAGCCAGACCCTGTCTCAGTAAATACATAAACAAACAAGCTGGGCATGGTGGCTCACGCCTATAATCCCAGCACTTTGGGAGGCTGAGGAGGACAGATCATTTGAGGTCAGGAGCTTGAGACCAGCCTGGCACATGGTGAAACCCTATCTCTACTAAAAATACAAAAATTAGCTGGGCATGGTTGCAGATGCCTGTAATCCCAGCTACTCAGGAGGCTGAGGCAGGAGAATTGCTTGAACTCAGGAGGCAGAGACTACAGGGAGCCAAGATCGTGCCATTGCACTCCAGCCTGGGCAACAGAGCCAGATTCCATCTCAAAAAAAAAAAAAAATACATAAAATAAACAAACAAATAAATACCAAGAGAGTGATACCAAAAGCCAAACCCTCCACCCCAGGAGTTGTCAAGATTATTCCAAGAATGAATGATAATCGCCACCATTTACTGAGCACTTTGAAAGAATTTCAGGAAAGTATGTCAGGAAATGCACTTGTTTCTTGGGTTAGGAGACCAAGGCTCAGAGTGTAAAGTGACCTGCCAAGGTCACACAGGTAGTCAGCAGCAGCACGGATACAGATCCAAGGGTGGCTGATGTCAGAGCCTGGGTTCTATGCCACCTCCCCCACCCTGAACACGGAATCTCTCACTCAGGTTTTCCAGCGGAGGAAGTGGTTTGCTGCAGGTTCAGCATCACTGTGGGTATCTGCAGTTCATACCCATTTCATCATCAATCACCATCAAGTATTTATTAAGTGACCACAGAGAGAACAGAGCAATGCTTGGTGGTAAGAGATATCTGAAAGACAGATAAAATCCCTGTCTTCAAGGAGCTTCCAGGGCAGAGCAGGAGACAAAAGAAAGCCCAATTTACACAGATCTGTAAAGTTTCACCTTAGCAGGAGAGTCAACAAGCTGGTTAGTTTTATCTGGAAAAAAGCCTTCTCAAAAAGGTGAATTCAGCTAAGATTTTAGAGGCAGAGAGTGGCCGGGTGCGGTGGCTCACGCCTGTAATCCCAGCACTTTGGGAGGTTGAGGCGGGTGGATCACGAGGTCAGGAGTTCAAGATCAGCCTGGCCAAGATGGTGAAACCCCATTCCTACTAAAAATACAAAAAAATTAGCTGGGCATGGTGGCGGGCACCTGTAATCCTAGCTACTCGGGAGGCTGAGGCAGAGAATTGCTTGAACCTGGGAGGTGGAGATTGCAGTGAGCCGAGGTCACGCCACTACACTCCAGCCTGGATGACAGAGCAAGACTCCGCCTCAAAGGCTGTTTTCTGCAACTTGAACCAAGATCTAGACTCAAGGCAGAGCTGAGTGGTTGGCATGGTCAGAAGTCAAATGTAATTCAGAGGCTGTAGTACAAGATACCCCTTAGATGTGGCAACTGCATTTGTTATAAATATCCAGCACAGAGCATTCTTAGAACCCCTCAAAGCTGGGACCAGGTAGGAATACGTATGAGGGAAGTGAGTCCCAATGTAGGCAACAGAGAGGGTCACATACGAGGCTGGAGCTACTGAAGTTAACCAAGTGGTGACACAGAGTACGTGGATCCCATGAAGCCTGATATGACTTTTCAAAAGAAACAACATGTAGTGAAACCCCATCTCTACTAAAAATACAAAAATTAGCCGGGCGTGGTGGTGGGCGCCTGTGGTCCCAGCTACTTGGGAGTCTGAGGCAGGAGAATCACTTGAACCCGGGAGGCGGAGGTTGTAGTGAGCTGAGATCGTGCCACTGTACTCCAGCCTGGGCGACACAGTGAGACTCTTCTCAAAAAAAAAAGAAACAACATGGATTTTTTGGTGCAATCTCCTGATGCTTTAAACGTTGGCAACTAATTGGGAGTATTTTAAATACCATGGAGACCAAGCAACAAGGGTCTGCAAGACAAATTTGACCCACAGATTTCTGATTTCTGCCTTGAGGTTTCCCATAGAAAAAAACCAAAAAGAGGCCGGGCGTGGTGGCTCATGCCTGTAATCCCAGCACTTTGGGAGGCCAAGGCAGGTGGATCACAAGGTCAGGTGTTCAAGACCAGCCTGACCAACATGGTGAAACCTCGTCTCTACTAAAAATATAAAAAAATTAGCTGGGCGTGGTAGCACACGCCTGTAATCCCAGCTACTCAGGAGGCTGAGGCAGGAGAATTGCCTGCACCTGGGAGGTGGAGGTTGCAGTGAGCCAAGATCGTGCCACTGCACTCCAGCCTGGGCAACAGAGTGAGACTTTGTCTCAAAAAAAAAAGAAAAAACCAGAAAGAAGGCCAGGCATGGTGGCTCACGCCTATAATCCCAGTTGTTTGGGAGCCCAAGGCAGGTGGATCACCTCAGGTCAGGAGTTCAAGACCAGCCTGGCCAACATGGTGAAATCCCATCTCTACTAAAAATACAAAAAGTAGCCAAGCGTGATGGCATGCACCCGTAGTCCCAACTACTCAGGAGGCTGAAGCAGGAAAATCACTTGAACCTGGGAGGCGGAGGCTGCAGTAAGCCAAGATCGCACCACTGCACTTTAGCCTGAGTGACAGAGCAAGACTCCATCTCAAAAAACAACACAAAAGAAAAACCAAAGGGAGACTGGGTTGGGTGTGGGGAAACCCAAGGTTCAGCTTCTTGCATCACGGCCTGTGGTAACACTGGGTGTGTTCCCTTCCCCTAACTCCTCTGAACTTCAGTTCAGCTTCCTCACTGATAATATGAAGATAACTACTACCTACCTCAAAGGGCGGCTGTCAGAACCATATAAAAAATGATGGTGGTCAATGGACGAATAGATAAAGAAAATGTGGTATACAGATACAATGGATTATTCAGCCTTCAAAAGGGAGATTCTGCCAATTTGCCACAGCATGGAAAGACATGCTAAATAAGATGAGCCAGACACAATGAGAAAAACACTGTGTGATCTCACTTATATGTACTATATACATATATTTATTTACTTGTTATTTTATTTATGTTTGAGATGGAGTCTTACTCCATCACCCAGGCTGCAGTGCAATGGCGTGATCTCAGTTCATTGCAGCCGCCACCTCCTGGGTTCAAGCAATTTTCCTGCCTCAGCCTACCGAGTGGCTGGGACTACAGGCACGCGCCACCATGCCTGGCCAATTTTTATATTTTTAGTAGAGACAGGGTTTCACCATGTTGACCAGGCTGGTCTCGAACTCCTGACCTCAGGTGATCCACTCGCCTTGGCCACCCCAAAGTTATATATATATATAACTTTGGGTGAGAGAGAGAGAGAGAGAAAGGTCAAATACAGAGATAGAGAATGGAACAGTGGTTACTACGGATGGAAGTGGGGAATGGGGAGATGTGGGTCAAAGAATACTAAGTAGCAGATACATGGGAGACACCCACTTAGAAATCTAATGTATGCCATGAGGGCTAAAGTTAAGAAAACAGTATTTGGGATTTCATTCCGTAAGTAGATTTAGCTGCTCTTGGCACACAGGAAGGTAACTGTGAGATGACTGATAGTTAATCTGCTTCATTTTAGTAACCACGTTACTATCTCTATGTATCCCATAACATCGTGTCGCAAACCTTGAATATACACAATAAGGTTTCATTTTTTTAAAGAAATAAAGAAGCACATGAAAATGTTTCCTTGAGCTTCAAGTGCTACACAAATGCCCATTATCTAACGCAGGCCCAGAGAAGAGAGGGGAGCTAACAGAGACCAGGCAGTAGATGAGGCCTGGATGGGAAAGTGGAAAGGAAATGAGTTGAGTCTTTGCTGGCGCACAAACCGGAAGAATCTAGACAATAGATTCACGTCAGGGGTGGAAATATAAATTTGGGAGTCGCCAGCACACAGGTTATAAAGAGGTCATGCAGCTGATTAACTGACCGAGGTGCATAGGAGAAAAACAAGGAGTTCAGAGCAATCCTTTGTGAAAACACCCAGGTGCACCTCCACTCAGGGATCACAGAAGACTTGGGAAAAGAAGGTGGGAGGGTCTCTCGAGAAGCGAGCAGAGCTTAAGGAAGGGAAGAAAAATATGGCAGCTAAATAGTGAGATGGGTGTCTTAGCAAAAGAGCAAATGTGGAAGAATGGGTCAGGCTGAGTGAAAATTTAAAAAGGACCAAAGTAAAAAAGTTAGTAAGAGCAGGCCAGGCCCAGTGGCTCACATCTGTAATCCCAACAACACTTTGGGAGGCCAAGGCAGGTGGATCACCTAAGGTTGGGAGTTCGAGACTACCCTGGGCAACATGGCGAAATCCCATCTGTACCAAAAATACAAAATTAGCCAGGCTTGGTGGCATGTGCCTGTAATCCCAGATACTTGGCAGGGCTGAGGCAGGAGGATCGCTTGAGCCCAGGAGGCGGAGGTTGCAGTGAGCCAAGATCGTGCCACTACACTCCAGTCTGGGCGGCAGAGCAAGACTCTGTCTAAAAAACAAAACAAAACAAAACAAAAAACTGAAGTTAGTAAGAGCAGAAAAGTAAAAGAGGGAACCAGGTGGCTTTTACAGAAAGTAAAGAGGGAACCATGGTGGCTCACGCCTATAATACCATCACTTTGGAAAGCCAAGGCAGAAGGATTGCTTGAGGCCAGGAGTTCCAGACCAGCCTGAGCAACATAATGAGACTCTGGCTCTACAAAAAATAAAAAAGTGACCAGGTGTGGTGGCATGTGCCTGCAGTCCCAGCTGCTCAGGAGGCTGAGGCAGGAGGATCGCTTGAGTTGCAGGTTACAATGAGCTGTGATCAGATCACCCACTGTACTTCAGCCCGGGCAAGAGAGCAAGACCTTGTGAGAAGAGAAAGAAGAGAAGAAGAGAGAAAAAGGGAACGAGAAGAAAAAGGAGGTCCAGGTGGACCTGCAGATGGGGACCTTGAGGCCACATGGGGCCATAGCCATCTACACTGATAGAAGACAGTGGCCATGAGATATAAAAGGGGGTGGAAGGCTGGGCATGGTGGCTCACGCCTGTAATCCCAGCACTTTGGGAGGCCGAGACGGGTGGATCACAAGGTGAGGAGATCGAGACCATCCTGGCCAACATAGTGAAACCCCATCTCTACTAAAATACAAAAATTACCAGGGCATGGTGGCACGCACCTGTAGTCACAGCTACTCGGGAGGCTGAGGCAGAAGAATTGCTTGAACCTGGGAGGCAGAGGTTGCAATGAGCCGAGATCAGGCCACTGCACTCCAGCCTGGCGCCTGGTGACAGAGCAAGACTCTGTCTCAAAAACAAAAAAGGGAGGTGGAAAGATCGGGATATGGGGGTGGAATAAGTGTGAGCAAAGAGAGACCATCCTTGAGGGTCTGTCTACTGTATGCTAAGCACCTCCCTAAGTCTCCCAACAACCTGGAAGGCAGGCATTGTGCCCATTTCATAGCCTGCTTTCAATAGGTTTTCTTTTTTCTTTTCTTTTCTGAGACGGGGTTTTGCTCTTGTCACCCAGGCTGGAGTGCAACAGCACGATCTCGACTCACCGCAACCTCTGCCTCCCTGGTTCAAGCGATTATCCTGCCTCAGTCTCCAGAGCAGCTGGGATTACAGGAATGCGCCACCATGCCCGACTAATTTTGTATTTTTAGTAGAGACGGGGTTTCTCCATGTTGGTCAGGCCGGTCTTGAACTCCCAACCTCAGGTGATCTGCCCACCTCGGCCTCCCAAAGTGCTGGGATTACAGGGGTGAGCCACCGTGCCTGGCCTCAATAGGGTTTTTATGTTGTTGGAAGAAGCCAAAGTCTCCATGGCTCACTCAAAACGATACACACAGATCAGGATCCAGAGGAGAATCAGCCTGAAGCTTGGAGCTCCCCTGGAGGGTTCCACCCACCTTGCTCCAGCTCACCCAGGGTTCTACGATTCAAAACAGCTGGAAATGTGTGCCCTAATCTCCCCAACAAGAAAACAGAACAGAACATGGCTGTTTCTGCCAAGCGAATTCTGAATAAGCTGCATTCCATTTCATTAAAACAATTACCTGAGCTCCAGCCAAGAATTACATAAAGCTTCCTTCCAGCACCACCCCCTCCCCCATAAAACACACATCATGCTGCTTTCAAATAGGCAGAGAGAAGCTCTGAGCCCTTGCTGGAAGACCTCATGGTCCTTGCCAAGTGGCCAGCCTCGGCATCTTTGCATGCTGACACAGATGACATGAGGCTGAAAGAAGACCTTGGCATGAAGCCCTCCCCCTCATGAGAGCCTGCTGGCTGCCTGAAATGTTTCTAGTAGGCACCAGGGCCCTCAGTTCTGCCTCAGAGCCAAGAGGGCCACTGGTGCCAGAATCCAGCTATTTCCCCAAACAGACTGGAGGCCCAAGAGGACCAGCTTTGAGTCAGCACAAACTAGACAGGAGGGACCGAGGGAGTGGGGGATTCCAGGAGAGGGAGCCTGAAGGCTGGAAAACTGGATGGTCAAACTTTGGCTAGAAGCAAGAGCCTGGGGCCACTCAGCCATCACTGCCCGCAGGTTGATGGTGCTACCCCGGCCACAGATAAGGGGTTCATGATGTGAAGCAAAAGTCATCTCCTCCCCCTCCGACAGGCCTCAAGCTGCCCAGAGACCGTTCCCTGAAGTGTGCAAAGCCTTGCTCTGGCTGGGTGCAGTGGCTAACCCCTGTAATCCCAGCACTTTGGGAGGCCAAGGTGGGAGGATCACCTGAGGTCAGGAGTTTGAGACCAGCCTGGCCAACATGGTGAAACCCCGTCTCTACTACATATACAAAAATTAGCTGGGTGTGATAACGCACTCCTGTAAACCTAGCTACTGGGGAGGCTGAGGCATGAGAATTGCTTGAACCTGGGAAGCAGAGGTTACAGTGAGCCAAGATCATGCCATTGCACTCCAGCCTGGGCGACAGAGGGAGACTCCGTCTCAAAGAAAAAAGCCTTGCTCTGCATCCCACCAGGCTGGACAACCCATCTCAAACTCCAACCAAAGTTCAGCATCTCACTCGCTTCAACCTTGGTCTGATTAATGTCATCATGCCCAAATAACTCATGAGGCTGCCTCCACACCTATGAACATGCACTGTCTCTGGGCCTCTTTTCTGCTCAGGTCATAGCACTGTGCTCCCCCACACCCCAGCTGACAGTCGGTGGTCACTGTCACCTGAGGCCCTCCCAGCTCCTGCCTCTGCTCACCCAGTCCTCCCACCACCTGCACAATCACGGGAGACCAACAATCATTCCAGCCAACCACAGGCAGGCGCAGGCCAGCACCTTGGCCCAACAAGTCCAAGCCCACCATGGGAAAGTGGGGTTTCCTGACTTTCTCCAGCTTTTCATTACGAAAATGTCTAAACATACAGAGAAGTTGAGAGACCTGTGTACTCTCACTTAGACTAAGTGGCTGTCATCGTTTTGCCACTTTGTGTAAATGCATGGCCCTTGTGCTCTCTGCCCTCTATGTGTGAATCCTTTTTTGCATTATATCATTAAAACTAAGTTGAGGCCAGGCGTGGTGGCTCATACCTGTAATCCTAATCCCAGCACTTTGGGAGGCTGAGGCGGGTAGATCACCTGAGGTCAGGAGTTCAAGACCAGCCTGACCAATATGGTGAAACCCCGTCTCTACTAAAAATACAAAAATTAGCCAGGCATGGTGGCATGTACCTGTAGTCCCAGCTACTTGGGAGGCTGAGGCAGGAGAATTGCTTAAATTCAGGATTCGGAGATTGCAGTGAGCTGAGATCGGGCTACTGCACTCCAGCCTGGGCGACAGAGTAAGACTCTGTCTCAAATATAAAAAATAAATTACAAGACATTATGACGCTTCACTCCTAAATACTTTAGCATGCACCTAACAATAACAATATTCTCCCATAAAACCACAATACCACAATCGCATAAGAAATAAGCATTAAAAGGCCATCTTTAAGGGAAGATTTTGCCACTGGGGCTCCACTGGGCCTAACCAACCACAAGTTCTGTCTACCACTGGCCCAATATCCAAGGCCTCCAGGGAGAGGCCAGCCCTGAGCCCCACTGGTTAGGCAATTGGCTAGTTAGTTGGAAGACTTATCGGGATGTGAATGTACACTCAAGGTCAGATGTGAGACTCCCAACAAGACCCAGACTGCAAAAGGCAGAGTGGACCCCGTGAGGCCGTAAATGGAGGCTTGGGGCCCATCCCAGGTGAGGAGAGCACCCTGAACCCGTTTCGATGACTTGCTTTGCCAACATTTCTTAGGAAACTCAACTTCATGATTCTTTCTCTTCCTCTCCCCCCTCCCATAGACATCCTTCATTCTCTACCATAAAGTTTTCAACAACTCCCTCCTCTGGATATGGGAAAGACAAGGAGCATGTTTGGGTGGAGTGGGGCTGGGGGCACAGGAAGTTCTGATTCCTAAGCAGAGGAGGTGGGAAGAGACCATCGGGGGACCCGCCCATGTTCTCCTTGGCAGTGGTGCTGTAAGCTCACTGCTCTGTCTCAAGAGTAACAGGTGACTGGAGAGGTGGCCAGGGAGGGAGGAGTGGGGCCTCTTCTGGAACAACAGACACTACCCTCAGGATCCTGCATCCCATCCTGAGGATGTGTCCCCCAAGAAAGTACAAAAAGGGCTGGGCACGGTGGCTCACCCCTGTAATCCCAGCATTTTGGGAGGCTGAGGTGGGCGGATCACCTGAGGTCAGGAGTTTGAGACCAGCCTGACCAACATGGAGAAACCCTGTCTCTACTAAAAATACAAAATTAGCCAGGCATGGTGGCACATGCCTGTAATCCCAGCTACTCGGGAGGCTGAGGCAGGAGAATCATTTGAACATGGGAGGTGGAGGTTGCGGTGAGCTGAGATGGATCATGCCACTGCACTCCAGCCTGGGCAATGAGAGTGAAACTCCTCAAAAATTAAAAAAAAGAATAGAAAACAAAACAAAAGAGAGAGAAGAAGCTGCAGAGAACAGGGAAAGGACATATGTGGAAGACAACAGAGAATGGGGCAGGGGCAGAAAAATGTTAGTGTCCTAGAAGCAGAAAACAATCAAACCAATGGGGAACCCATATCAGATGCAGTATTATGAACAGAAGTGTAAAGAATGCACGAGGCGCAATGGCTCATGCCTGTAATCCTGGCACTTTGGGAGGTAGATGTGGGCAGACTGCTTGAGGCCAGGTGTTCAAGAACAGCCTGGGTAACATGGTGAAACCCTCTCTCCATAGAAAATTTTTATAATCAGCGGGGTGTTGTGGCATGTGCCTGCAGTCCCAGCTACTCAGGAGAGGATCACATGGGTCTGGGAGGCTGAGGCTGCAGACCCTGTCTCAAAAAAAAAAAAGTGCACAAAACGGTTGGCTGCGCTGCAAGTCCCGCTCAGCAGCCAGATCACCTGGACTCAAATCCTAGCACTGCCACTCACTAGTTGTAGAACTTGGGCAAGCGGGCTCACCGCTCTGTGCCTCAGTTTCCCTCACTTGTAAAATGGGTAATGGTAATACTACTACTAATAAAACCTGCCTTATATGGCCAGCATGATTCAAACAAACAATGCATGTAAGGTGCCCAGCACAGTGCCTACACATAATAAGTGCTCAATAAATATTATGGGAAAAATTCCTGTAAACACTGTAAAAAAGAAAAGTGTGCTAAAAAAAAAAAAAAAAAAGAAAAGTGTGGGCCAGGCACAGTGGCTCATGCCTGTAATCCTAGCACTTTGGGAGGCCAAGGCAGGCAGATCACTTAAGTTCATGAGTTTAAGACCAGCCTGGACAACATGGTGAAACTCCGTCTCCACTAAAAATATAAAAATTAGCTGAAAATCCCTTGACCCCAGGAGGCAGAGGGTGCAGTGAGCCAAGTTCGTGCCACTTCACTCCAGCCTGGGCAACAGAGTGAGACTCGTCTCACAAAAAGAAAAGAAATGTGGCCAGGCGTGGTGGCTCACACCTGTCATCCCAGTAACTTGAGAGGCCAAGACGGGTGGATCACCTGATGTCAGGAGTTCGACATCAGCCTGGCTACCATGGTAAAACCGCGTCTTTACTAAAAATACAAAAATTATTAACTCAGCATGGAGGCACGCTCAGTAATTCCCAGTACTTGGGAGACTGAGGCATGAGAATCACTTGAACCTGGGAAGCTGAGGTTGCAGTGAGCCAAGATCATGCCACTGCACTCCAGCCTGAGTGACAGAGCAAGACTCTGTTTAAAAAAAAAAAAAGAAAAAAGAAAAAAGAAAGAAAGAAAAGGAAAGAAAAGCATTCTACACATTTTGTTTGTATTTATTTATTTATTTATTTTTTGAGACAGAGTCTCACTCTGTCGCCCAGGCTGGAATGCAGTGACACGATCTCGGCTCACGGCAACCTCCGCCTCCCGAATTCAAGCAATTCTCCTGCCTCGGCCTCCCGAGTAGAATAGCTGGAACTACAGGTGCACACTACCACGCCTGGTTAATTTTTGTATTTTTAGTAGAGATAGATTTTACCATGTTGTCCAGGCTGGTTTTGAACTTCTGACCTCAAATGATCCACCCACCTTGGCCTCCCAAAGTGCTAGGATTACAGGTATAAGCCACCATGCCAGCCAGATGTTATTATCTATCTATTTATTTATTTATTTATATTCATTGTTTCCCAACATGGAGTCTTGCTCTGTCACCCAGGCTGGAGTGCAGTGGTGCGATCTCAGTTCACTGCAATCTCTGCCTCCTGGGTTGATGCAATTCTCCTGTCTCAGCCTCCGGAGTAGCTGGGATTTCAGGCGTGCGCCACCATGCCCAGCTAATTTTTGTATTTTTAGTAGAGATGGGATGTCACCACGTTAGCCAGGCTGGTCTTGAACTCCTGACCTCAGGTGATCCACTTGCCTTGGCCCCCTAAAGCTCTGGGATTACAGGCGTGAGCCACTGCGCCTGGCAGATTTTCTTATTATTAATGAAGGCACTGAGATTTACACAACCCAGGGAAAGGCTGCAATGAGGCTGGAAGTTAATTCAACATCTCTGGCCTTGGAGCAAAGTAAAGACCCAAGAAAAGCTTCAGAGTCAGATACTCCATGCACGATGACTAAATAGGAGAGAAGGGCTGCTCAGCGGCCCCCCAGTAACTCTGGCCTTCCATCAGCCTCTCCAGCCAAGGGTACACCCAGCCTCTCCAAGGCATGACCATCACTAGGGAAAAAGGAATACTGAGATATTCCCTCAAAAGACCTTGAACCCATAGTGACAGGGCCCTGGCTTCCAGCAGCCTGAGCCTGTCTCCATCAACCTATGACTGCCCAGGCAGCAAACAGCTTCACATATCAGAAAGGGCACCTGCTGCAGAATCAAACACACCAGAGTTTGAATCCCAGCTCTGCCCCTTACTAGCACACAGCCCAGGAGGCGGCCTGGCACTGACGCAGAGCCCATCAGGAGGGCACCATCGCTGCAAGGGTAAATGCCGCCTCCGCCACAGGCCCAGCAGCTGGGTGCCCTGACTCTGCCCTGACACACAGAGGGACCACAGACAGGCAAGCCCAAAGTCCAGACTTTCCATGGAAACAGGGAGGCTCCATAGCTCCGAATGCCCCAGGCAACTCCTCTGCCCCTACCGCTACCCCCAAGGACAATGAGGTACTGTTTTCCAAAGGGTCAAGACTGCTGAGAAGCTGAAAGAAGACATGTCCAGATGCCAGCAGCAACTGGGCACTGCCAACAGCTGGCTGTTCCCATTGCTAAAGGATGGGAAGGCAAAGCTACGAAGTCTTGCACTAGACACACCCTTTGCCATTTTCTGGGAATGGCCCCTAGGGCAGAGATTTGAAAGGTAACTATCAATTACTCAGCAGGCCCCAAGGCTCACCCCCCTGGTTAGTCACCAGCACCTACCACCTAATGATGATTAAGATGACCAGATCTGGAATTGGATGAGTCTCGGTTCAAATCCCAGCACCACCACTAAACTTCCCCGAGCTCAGATTTCCACATCTATAAAGTGGAGATAAAACACCTCCCTCTCCGAAAGGTTGTGATACAGCTTGTAAAGTGTTGAGTACAGCGCCTTTCTCCCATGAAGTGCACATGATCGTGATTAGACCACAGTCGTGGTCAAAGCCCCCCACCAAGTACACTAAGAACGTGAACAGAGAGAGAGCGAGCAATCGGGTTAGAAAACACAGTCAGAGTGCATCTGTGTTGTGGGAACTCTGTCCAGGAAAACTCTGGCCAGAACTTGAACAGAGCGAACTCTGGGCCAAACCAGCATCTAAACAGTAATAAGAAAAGCCACCAAGCAGCCACCCCAAAGCACAAAGTAGAGAGAACACACAGGGAAGGGCAGAACATGCTGTGTTGATATTTTTCTGCTCGGAGAGCCATAAATTTGTAACTTATTAAACAGCACATGGCGAGTCTGTCACTGGGGAGAAGAGTTCCCAAATTTTTTTTTAGACCGAAAAACAAAGTCACAGAGGAGGTGATGACCCCTCTGGCCTTGCTACCGGACACACCATAAACTCTCCCCTGTGTTAGGGACCACAAGGCACATGCTCAGGAGAAAAATAAAAACAAGAGGCCTGGGCTTTGTGTCCACCCTAACTAAGGAAAACAGCTGACGGGCAGTGTACTGAGCCGCCATCCAGACAGCTGACGGGGCCCCAGTGCAGAGGCAGATTCTTCTCCCCCTCCTGCACACCCCATTCCTCCCACCCCGGGATCCAGTCAGCCAGGCGTGGCTTGCCCCCTGGGAGCTCAGACCAAGGAAGTCAGGCAGCCCGGATGTAAGCAACTGGGAGCCTATGATAGAAAGCAGCAGAAGTTACAGGTGGCCACCATCAGCCAGTGGCAACCCCCTCCTTCAAGTGCCCTTGCCTCCTCCCCCAGGAAAAAAAGGTTTCTTGGTATACAAGAGCTGCAGATCTAGGAGCTAGGAATTGGGCTTCCAGTTACAGTTTTGTCATTTTATGGCTGAGCAGCTTTGGGCAAGAGAATCAAACTCTCTTAGTCTCAGCTTTCTCAATCTGCAAAGAGGCAGGTGGTCATGATAGCATTGGCCTTAAGGGGGAATCTGATAAAAGGGTTGTTGTGAGGATAGCACCAATCAAGGTATAGGGAAGTACTCCACAAACAGCAATTTAAATCCCTACAATCCCCTCTGCTGTATACAGTACTCTCTTTACTTTCAGAACTCAGCTTCCTGGCCCTAAATGGAAGACTGTCAGAAGACAGGAATTCCGGATTTCAACAGCAAACTCTACAAAGACTTTCTCAGTCCTTGAAACAGCACGAGGACTGCCGAGAAGCAACAGAACTGCACCAGCATTTTAGAAACTACAACTTTGCTCTCAGTTCCCACTGGGAAAGCACTGAGACTCTGAGATCCTGGTTCAGAGAACATCCCCAACCTCCTTCCAGCTGAGCTGTTTTTATGTGAAAAAAAATACCTGCCTGGAAGCCACGCGAACCTTGAGCACACTGGAAAAATGGGTGCCAAGCCTGACCCAAAGGCAGAACTACGTTTGGCAGCCATCTCACTCTGCAAAACAGGCAGGACCCTACACCACCCCCAGCTCCAGGATCTCGGGGGCACCCTGATCCCAAAAGGAAGCAGTCAAGGCCAGCGCCTACAAATAGCCAGTCTTAACTTAGTGCCCGGCGCTGCTTGGTAGAGGTCCATCAGATCTGTCTGCTGAATCTACTCCTCAGAGCCTGGGACAGAGGAAGCATCAGTGGTGACACAAGCCACCCACAGTCCAGAGAAGAAAGACAAGGCTCCTACAGAGAAGAAACGTTTCTCCCCCTCCTCACCTCCCCAGCTCAGGGCCCTCCAGCCACAGGCGTGAAGGGGGAGGAAGAGACAGTGAATCCTCCCACTCCTGCGTTCATGCCACCCAAGGCATTCCTAGAACCCTGGCACCAACCCCCTTGGGTTTAGAGTCGGCTTCCAGGAGATACTTTCTTTCCCCTAACACTAGATCAAGACTGGACTGAAAAGAGTAGCCTTGGGGCTCCAATAACAAACAGTAAAACTCTGTTCTGGGCATCCTGTCCTCTTTACCTGTGTGGTTTCCAGCAGGGCCTGATGCCGAGGGGGGTGGAGGGACCCTGCTAGCCAGGACACGTTCAGGGATGGCCATACCTTGGGACCTACCTCCCACCTCATTCCCCTGGCATTTCACCAGAATCTGGGGGTGGGGAGAGAATCAGGAGCCCCCAAATTACTGTTCTACACTTAGATATGTAGGCAGGCGGACTGGTCTGTGAATTCAGGGGCTGGTCCACAGAGTGGGGAGGGCAATGAGAGAAAATGAGTGACAGGTCCTTGAAACGGGGGTGACCAGATTTGAAGTGGTGGATCAGGAGGGCAGGCAGACTGGGAAACTTGTCTTTGAAATGGGGGTGTGGTCATCACACATCATACACTCATCTCTAGCTTGTGCATCTGACTTGTGAAATGAAAGGGGTGGGCTCAGAGGGGTTATCCCTGAAGGGGGGTGCCAGTCTGTGAAGCGGGGGGCGGCCCTGGAGGGACGGGTAGCAGGTCGAGGAAATGAGGGAGCAGCCCATGAGATAGGGCAGCCGCTCCCAGAGTCGGGCCGTCGATCTGTGAGGTGGGGGGTGGGGGAGAGGTCTGCGAGGTAAGGGTCCGGTGGCTGACGAGGAGGTCTGGTCCAGGAAGTCCCGTCCCTGCAGTGGACGGGGTGGGTCCCTGAGGGGGCGAGCTGGTCCCTGGGCCCCTTCTGGGAGATGGGGGTGGGTCCCAGAGGTCCGGGATCCAGAGGTGAAGCCGTCCCAGGCAGGGGGTGGCTGCTGTGCGGACGGTGCTGGGCCTGCCTGGCCCGGGACTGAGGTCGGGTTAGGGATCCCCGCCCCGCGGAGCCCCGGCCGACGGGGACGGGAGCTGAGGCCGGGGCCGCCGAGGGTGGGATCCGCCGGCCCCCACCTCTGGCAGGCGCCCGCACGGCCCGGAGCCGCGCGCCCCTCGCCTCCTCCTCCCTCGGCCTCCCGCTCACTCACCGAGGTCATCCATGGCCGGACCACGGGCGCCGGGTATTGGCTCGGCGTCGCGCTAGCTGCCCGTCCCGGGGCCGCTCCTCTCTGCCCCGCAACTTTTCAGCCGCGAGCCTCGGCCCGGAACGGAACGCGCCGCCGCCGCCGCCGCCGCGCGCGCCCGTGCCCGTGCCCGCCCCGCGCCCCGCGCCCCGCCCCCGCGTGCACGCGCGCCCCGCCCCCCAACCCCCCCCCCCCGCGAACTTGCTGGCCCCGCCCCCGCCGCGGACCCGGGCAGTGGGCGTAGCTGGGCAGGGTGGTGGCGCCCCCCTCGCGGCTGAGAGGGGCAGGTGGACGGCTCCCAGGCCTCCAGCCACTCCCATCCGTCTTTCTGTCCCTCTCAAAGTCACTAGCCTGACCCTGTGAATGACAAATCCGTCCACAGTCGGCTATGTGTCTGTGCATTCGTCAGCTACTCGGTCATCGCCTGTCCACTGGAGTCCTATTTATCCACCTGTCCGTCTGTCTGTCACCCGGTAGGTCACTGCCCAGGAGGACCGTAAATCAGTACCACGCAAGGCTGGCAGCCCGTGGCTGACCTTTCCTGGGGTCGTCCTCTGGATCGATGGCAGGGCAGCTTGCAGCCCACCCTTTCTGGCCCAAACCCAATACCTATGTGGTTCCGTCTCTGTTAATATTACTTCCACACATCCACCCTCCCTAGACACTTTTCCAAAACTGTGCATAGGGCAGAGGGGAAACCCACATTAGACATTAAAAGGAAAACTACAGGAAAGTCACACCTAGTGCTCCCACACACTCGGAAATTGGGTAATAAAAACAGCTACTATTTATTGAGTATCTGAATAGACAGATACTATATAGCTATTCTCTAAATTAATCTTCCCGGAGGTAGTTATTATTATCCTATCATCAGTCCTTCCCTACCTGTTGGGATGGGTGATGGTAGTTTGTGCATTTTATATAAAACTGCTCTGCAAGCGCAGCTTCAAGTTCCCCTTGTCCCTCAAGAATCCAGGCCTGGCTGGGCGAAGTAGCTCCCGCCTGTAATCCCAGCACTTTGGGAGGCAGAGGCGGGCAGATCACCTGAGGTTGGGAGACCAACCTGACCAACACAGAGAAACCCTGTCTCTACTAAAAATACAAAATTAGCTGGGCATGGTGGCACATGCCTGTAATCCCAGCTACTCGGGAGGCTGAGGCAGGAGAATCACTTGAACCCGGGAGGTGGTGGTTGCAGTGAGCCGAAATCACACCACTGCACTCCGGCCTGGGCAATAAGAGCGAATCTCCGTCTCAAAAAAAAAAAAAAAAAAAAAAAAAAATCCAGGCCTTCTGGGTCAGGTCAGGTCCTCCAGAAAGCAGATGAGATGCTGAGATAAAGCTAGGGGTAATGCCTATGACAGAGAAGGAGAAATAAGCAGGGTTGGGCAAGGAGACTCAGATCTGACAGACAGGTCAACCCATCAGGAAATTCCAGAACAAAAAAAAATGAGAAGTCCCCTTGGGCAGAAGTATCCGGGTTCCAGTGCTCCCACCACATTCAGCCATTTTGTAAAGGCAGATCCAAGCGGCTTCTGTGGCTGCCACATTCTCCTATATTAAATCAAGAGCCAGACTGTTCCCCAAACACTCTATTGCATGCTCTTCCAACATCTTGCACACACTTTTATTTTGTTTTTGTGGGGTTTTCTTTTTCTTTTTTTTTTTTTTTTTTGAGATGGAGTCTCCCTCTGTCACCCAGGCTGGAGTGCAGTGGTACAACCTCGGCTCACTGCAATCTCCACCTCTCAGGTTCAAGTGATTCTCCTGCCTCAGCCTCCTGGGTAGATGTGATTACAGGCCTGCACCACCATGCCTGGCTAATTTTTGTATTTTTAGTAGAGATGGGGTTTCACCATATTGGCCAGGCTGGTCTTGAACTCCTGACCTTGGGTGATCTGCCTGCCTTGGCCTCCCAAAGTGCTGGGATTATAGGCGTGAGCCACTGCGCCTGGCCTGTTTTGTGTATTTGAGACACAGTCTTGCTGTGTTGCCTAGGCTGGGATGATGTGTAAAACTAATATGACGTCTGCCTTCTTGAATTTAAAGGTGCAGGCAAAACAGCAAAGCAGCTAGCATGAAGAATGAGCAGCCTCACACCACTCCCAGTTGTGTGGAACAGCATGTGCAAGGGTATATAGACAAGACATTTAATCCTGACCATAAGCCTAGGAGATGAGCACTGTTAACCCCTTTTATAGCGGGAAACGTTGAGAGTCAGAGAGGTTGAGTTACCCAAGGTCATACAGCTAATAAGAAGGGAAACTGGGTTGGGGAGGCTTATGCCAAGGCCTGGTTATGAAATAGCTAGGCAAAACTGCTACTACTTCGACTAATCCCAGGGCATATATTTGTCCACTTCTCCAAAGGTCTAAAACCTTTATTTTTCAAAGCTGTGTGATCTGGAGGCACCCACTGAATGGGCAAGTTTCTCAATAGTATGTGGAGTTCTAAAGAGAAGTGAAGCCTCAGAGATCAGTGCTGGTGAACTTGAATACTCAGGCCCTACCATGGATTTCCTCATGTAAATAATTCCTAAACCCCCATTTCCTCCCTGGCTTCCTTCCTCCCTTGAACTCTCACCCCACAGGAATGAAACTTGATGTCTAGTTCAGGGTACTGCAACAAAATACTGTAGACCGAATGACTTCAAAACAACAGAAATCTATTTTTCACAGTTCTGGAGGCTGAAAGTTCAGGATC